>OX439466.1:2672500-3918728 GCA_949320045.1 Scotopteryx bipunctaria
CCCACCGTGGGACGTAATACACCCCACCGCGGGACATAATACACCGCACCGCGGGACGTAATACACCCTACAGTGGGACGTAATACACCCCACCGTGGGACGTAATACACCCCACCGTGGGACGTAATACACCACACCGCGGGACGTAATACACCCCACCGTGGGACGTAATACACCCCACCGCGGGACGTAATACACCCCACCGCGGAACGTAATACACCCCACCGTTGGACAAAACACCCCACCGCGGGACGTAATACACCCCACCGCGGGACAATACACCCCACCGCGGGACAATACACCCTACCGCGGGACGTAATACACCCCACCGCGGGACGTAATACACCCCACCGTGGGACGTAATACACCCCACCGTTGGACAATACACCCCACCGCGGGACAATACACCCCACCGCGGGACAATACACCGCAACACGGGACAATACACCGCAACGCGGGACGTAATACACCCCACCGCGGGACAATACACCCCGCCGCGGAACGTAATACACCCCACCGCGGGACGTAATACACCCCACCGCGGAACGTAATACACCCCATCGTTGGACAATACACCCCACCGCGGGACAATACACCGCAACGCGGGACGTAATACACCCCACCGCGGGACGTAATACACCCCACCGCGGGACTTAATACATCCCATCGTGGGACGTAATACACCCCACCGCGGGACGTAATACACCCCACCGTGGGACAATACACCGCAACGCGGGATAATACACCGCAACGCGGGACGTTATACACCCCACCGCGGGACAATACACCCCACCGCGGAACGTAATACACCCCACCGCGGGACATAATACACCGCACCGCGGGACGTAATACACCCTACAGTGGGACGTAATACACCCCACCGTGGGACGTAATACACCCCACCGTGGGACGTAATACACCGCACCGCGGGACGTAATACACCCCACCGTGGGACGTAATACACCCCACCGCGGGACGTAATACACCCCACCGCGGAACGTAATACACCCCACCGTTGGACAAAACACCCCACCGCGGGACGTAATACACCCCACCTTTTGTTTGTTTGTTTGTTTGTTTGTTTGTTTATTCATTTATTCATTTTTTCATTTATTCATTCATTCATTCATTCATTCATTCATTAAATCATTTATTCATTCATTCATTCATTCATTCATTCATTCATTCAGTCATTCTTTCATTCATTCATTTATTCATTTATTCATTCATTCATTAATTCATTCATTCATTCATTCATTCAGTCATTCTTTCATTCATTCATTTATTCATTTATTTATTTATTTATTTATTTATTTATTTAGTAGTTAGTTAGTTAGTTAGTTCGTTCTTTCTTTCTTTCTTTCTTTCTTTCTTTCTTTCTTTCTCTCTTCCTTTCTTTCTTTCTTTCTCTCTTCCTTTCTTTCTTTCTATCTTTAATTAATATCCGTACTCTTCTCAAATCCCCACAATCTAAATATATAAAACACTTACTGACTGACTGCTTGTCCTAGTAGCATGGGATTTAGAAGGTATACTACGCGGGACAATACACCGCAACGCGGGATAATACACCGCAACGCGGGACGTTATACACCCCACCGCGGGACAATACACCCCACCGCGGAACGTAATACACCCCACCGCGGGACATAATACACCGCACCGCGGGACGTAATACACCCTACAGTGGGACGTAATACACCCCACCGTGGGACGTAATACACCCCACCGTGGGACGTAATACACCCCACCGCGGGACAATACACCCCGCCGCGGAACGTAATACACCCCACCGCGGGACGTAATACACCCCACCGCGGGACGTAATACACCCCACCGCGGGACAATACACCGCAACGCGGGATAATACACCGCAACGCGGGACGTAATACACCCCACCGCGGGACAATACACCCCACCGCGGAACGTAATACACCCCACCGCGGGACGTAATACACCCCACCGCGGAACGTAATACACCCCACCGTTGGACAAAACACCCCACCGCGGGACGTAATACACCCCACCGCGGGACGTAATACACCCCACCGCGGGACGTAATACAACCTACCGTGGGACGTAATACACCCCACCGCGGGACGTAATACACCCCACCGTGGGACATAATACACCGCACCGCGGGACGTAATACACCCTACAGTGGGACGTAATACACCCCACCGTGGGACGTAATACACCCCACCGTGGGACGTAATACACCCCACCGTGGGACGTAATACACCGCACCGCGGGACGTAATACACCCCACCGTGGGACGTAATAAACCCCACCGCGGGACGTAATACACCCCACCGCGGAACGTAATACACCCCACCGTTGGACAAAACACCCCACCGCGGGACAATACACCCCACCGCGGGACAATACACCCTACCGCGGGACGTAATACACCCCACCGCGGGACGTAATACACCCCACCGCGGGACAATACACCGCAACGCGGGACGTAATACACCCCACCGCGGGACGTAATAAACCCCACCGTGGGACGTAATACACCCCACCGCGGGACAATACACCCCACCGCGGGACAATACACCCCACCGCGGGACAATACACCCCGCCGCGGAACGTAATACACCCCACCGCGGGACGTAATACACCCCACCGCGGAACGTAATACACCCCATCGTTGGACAATACACCCCACCGCGGGACAATACACCCCACCGTGGGACGTAATACACCCCACCGCGGGACGTAATACACCCCACCGCGGAACCTTATCATCCTTATCATCCTTATCATCGGGACGTAATACACCCCACCGCGGGACGTAATACACCCCACCGCGGGACAATACACCCCACCGCGGGACGTAATACACCCCACAGTGGGACGTAATACACCCCACCGCGGGACAATACACCGCAACGCGGGACGTAATACACCCCACCTTTTGTTTGTTTGTTTGTTTGTTTGTTTATTCATTTATTCATTTATTCATTCATTCACCGCCGCGGGACGTAATACACCCCACCGCGGGACGTAATACACCCCACCGCGGGACGTAATACACCCCACCGCGGGACGTAATACACCCCACCGCGGGACGTAATACACCCCACCGCGGGACAATACACCGCAACGCGGGATAATACACCGCAACGCGGGACGTAATACACCCCACCGCGGGACAATACACCCCACCGCGGAACGTAATACACCCCACCGCGGGACGTAATACACCCTACCGTGGGACGTAATACACCCCACCGCGGGACGTAATACACCCCACCGTGGGACATAATACACCGCACCGCGGGACGTAATACACCCTACAGTGGGACGTAATACACCCCACCGTGGGACGTAATACACCCCACCGTGGGACGTAATACACCCCACCGTGGGACGTAATACACCGCACCGCGGGACGTAATACACCCCACCGTGGGACGTAATAAACCCCACCGCGGGACGTAATACACCCCACCGCGGAACGTAATACACCCCACCGTTGGACAAAACACCCCACCGCGGGACGTAATACACCCCACCGCGGGACAATACACCCCACCGCGGGACGTAATACACCCCACCGCGGGACAATACACCCCACCGCGGGACAATACACCCTACCGCGGGACGTAATACACCCCACCGCGGGACAATACACCCCGCCGCGGAACGTAATACACCCCACCGCGGGACGTAATACACCCCACCGCGGAACGTAATACACCCCACCGTTGGACAATACACCCCACCGCGGGACGTAATACACCCCACCGCGGGACGTAATACACCCCACCGTGGGACATAATACACCCCACCGCGGGACGTAATACACCCCACCGCGGGACGTAATACACCCACCGCGGGACATAATACATCCCATCGTGGGACGTAATACACCCCACCGCGGGACGTAATACACTTCACCGCGGGACGTAATACACCCACCGCGGGACATAATACATCCCATCGTGGGACGTAATACACCCCACCGCGGGACGTAATACACCCCACCGCGGAACGTAATACACCCCACCGTGGGACATAATACACCGCACCGCGAGACGTAATACACCCCACCGCGGGACAATACACCCCACCGTGGGACATAATACACCGCACCGCGGGACGTATACACCCCACCGCGGGACGTAATACACCCCACCGTGGGACGTAATACACCGCACCGCGGGACAATACACCGCAACGCAGGACGTAATACATCCCACCGTGGGACGTAATACACCCCACCGCGGGACGTAATACACCCCACCGGGGGACAATACACCCCACCGCGGGACTTAAAACACCCCACCGTGGGACGTAATACACCCCACCGTGGGACGTAATACACCGCACCGCGGGACGTAATACACCCCACCGTGGGACGTAATACACCCCGCCGCGGAACGTAAAACATCCCACCGCGGGACAATACACCCCACCGCGGGACAATACACCGCAACGCGGGACGTAATACACCCCACCGCGGGACCTAATACACCCCACCGCGGGACGTAATACACCCCACCGCGGGACAATACACCGCAACGCGGGACGTAATACACCCCACCGCGGGACGTAATACACCCCACCGTTGGACAATACACCCCACCGCGGGACAATACACCCCACCGCGGGACGTAATACACCCCACAGTGGGACAATACACCCCACCGCGGGACAATACACCGCAACGCGGGACGTAATACACCCCACCGCGGGACCTAATACACCCCACCGCGGGACAATACACCCCACCGCGGGACGCAATACACCCCACCGCGGGACGTAATACACCCCACCGCGGGACGTAATACATCCCACTGTGGGACGTAATACACCCCACCGTTGGACAATACACCCCACCGCGGGACAATACACCCCACCGCGGGACGTAATACACCCCACAGTGGGACAATACACCCCACCGCGGGACAATACACCCCACCGCGGGACGTAATACACCCCACCGCGGGACAATACACCGCAACGCGGGACGTAATACACCCCACCGCGGGACGTAATACACCCCACCGTTGGACAATACACCCCACCGCGGGACAATACACCCCACCGCGGGACGCAATACACCCCACCGCGGGACGTAATACACCCCACCGCGGGACGTAATACACCCCACTGTGGGACGTAATACACCCCACCGTTGGACAATACACCCCACCGCGGGACAATACACCCCACCGCGGGACGTAATACACCCCACAGTGGGACAATACACCCCACCGCGGGACAATACACCCCACCGCGGGACGTAATACACCGCAATGCGGGACGTAATACACCCCACCGTGGGACGTAACACACCCCACCGTGGGACGTAATACACCCCACCGCGGGACAATACATCCCATCGTGGGACGTAATACACCCCACCGCCGCGGGACGTAATACACCCCACCGCGGGACGTAATACACCCCACCGCGGGACGTAATACACCCCACCGCGGGACAATACACCGCAACGCGGGATAATACACCGCAACGCGGGACGTAATACACCCCACCGCGGGACAACACACCCCACCGCGGAACGTAATACACCCCACCGCGGGACGTAATACACCCCACCGCGGGACAATACACCGCAACGCGGGACGTAATACACCCCACCGTTGGACAATACACCCCACAGCGGGACAATACACCCCACCGCGGGACAATACACCCCACCGCGGGACAATACACCCCACCGCGGGACTTAATACACCGCACTGCGGGACGTAATACACCCCACCGTGGGACGTAACACACCCCACCGTGGGACGTAATACACCCCACCGCGGGACGTAATACACCCCACCGGGGGACAATACACCCCACCGCGGGACAATACACCCCACCGCGGAACGTAATACACCCCACCGCGGGACGTAATACACCCCACCGCGGGACAATACACCCCACCGTGGGACATAATACACCGCACCGCGGGACGTAATACACCCCACCGCGGGACGTAATACACCCCACCGCGGGACGTAATACACCCCACCGCGGGACTTATACACCCCACCGCGGGACTTAATACACCCCACCGTTTGACAATGCACCCCACCGTTTGACAATACACCCCACCGCGGGACAATACATCCCATCGTGGGACGTAATACACCCCACCGTGGGACGTAACACACCCCACCGTGGGACGTAATACACCCCACCGCGGGACGTAATACACCCCACCGGGGGACAATACACCCCACCGCGGGACTTAATACACCGCAACGCGGGACGTAATACACCCCACTGCGGGACGTAATACACCCCACCGTGGGACGTAATACACCCCACCGTTTGACAATACACCCCACCGTTTGACAATACACCCCACCGCGGGACAATACATCCCATCGTGGGACGTAATACACCCCACCGCCGCGGGACGTAATACACCCCACCGCGGGACGTAATACACCCCACCGCGGGACGTAATACACCCCACCGCGGGACAATACACCGCAACGCGGGATAATACACCGCAACGCGGGACGTAATACACCCCACCGCGGGACAATACACCCCACCGCGGAACGTAATACACCCCACCGCGGGACGTAATACACCCCACCGCGGGACAATACACCCCACCGTGGGACATAATACACCGCACCGCGGGACGTAATACACCCCACCGCGGGACGTAATACACCCCACCGTTGGACAATACACCCCACCGCGGGACAATACACCCCACCGCGGGACGCAATACACCCCACCGCGGGACTATACACCGCAACGCGGGACGTAATACACCCCACCGCGGGACGTAATACACCCCACCGTGGGACGTAATACACCCCACTGCGGGACAATACACCGCAACGCGGGACGTAATACACCCCACCGCGGGACGTACTACATCCCACCGTTGGACAATACACCCCACCGCGGGACAATACACCCCACCGCGGGACGTAATACACCCCACCGCGGGACGTAATACACCCCACCGCGGGACAATACACCGCAACGCGGGATAATACACCGCAACGCGGGACGTAATACACCCCACCGCGGGACAATACACCCCACCGCGGAACGTAATACACCCCACCGCGGGACGTAATACACCCCACCGCGGGACAATACACCCCACCGTGGGACATAATACACCGCACCGCGGGACGTAATACACCCCACCGCGGGACGTAATACACCCCACCGTTGGACAATACACCCCACCGCGGGACAATACACCCCACCGCGGGACGCAATACACCCCACCGCGGGACTATACACCGCAACGCGGGACGTAATACACCCCACCGCGGGACGTAATACACCCCACCGTGGGACGTAATACACCCCACTGCGGGACAATACACCGCAACGCGGGACGTAATACACCCCACCGCGGGACGTACTACATCCCACCGTTGGACAATACACCCCACCGCGGGACAATACACCCCACCGCGGGACGTAATACACCGCAACGCGGGACGTAATACACCCCACCGTTGGACAATACACCCCACAGCGGGACAATACACCCCACCGCGGGACAATACACCCCACCGCGGGACTTAATACACCGCACTGTGGGACGTAATACACCCCACCGTGGGACGTAACACACCCCACCGTGGGACGTAATACACCCCACCGCGGGACGTAATACACCCCACCGGGGGACTTAATACACCCCACCGTGGGACGTAATACACCCCACCGTTTGACAATACACCCCACCGTTTGACAATACATCCCACCGCGGGACAATACATCCCATCGTGGGACGTAATACACCCCACCGCCGCGGGACGTAATACACCCCACCGCGGGACGTAATACACCCCACCGCGGGACGTAATACACCCCACCGCGGGACAATACACCGCAACGCGGGACGTAATACACCCCACCGCGGGACAATACACCCCACCGCGGGACGTAATACACCCCACCGCGGGACAATACACCGCAACGCGGGACGTAATACACCCCACCGCGGGACGTAATACACCCCACCGCGGGACGTAATACACCCCACCGTGGGACGTAATACACCCCACCGTTGGACAATACACCCCACCGCGGGACAATACACCCCACCGCGGGACGTAATACACCCCACCGCGGGACTTAATACACCCCACCGCGGGACAATACACCGCAACGCGGGACGTAATACACCCCACCGTGGGACGTAATACACCCCACTGCGGGACAATACACCGCAACGCGGGACGTAATACACCCCACCGCGGGACGTACTACATCCCACCGTTGGACGTAATACACCCCACCGCGGGACGTACTACATCCCACCGTTGGACAATACACCCCACCGCGGGACAATACACCCCACCGCGGGACGTAATACACCGCAACGCGGGACGTAATACACCCCACCGTTGGACAATACACCCCACAGCGGGACAATACACCCCACCGCGGGACAATACACCCCACCGCGGGACTTAATACACCGCACTGTGGGACGTAATACACCCCACCGTGGGACGTAACACACCCCACCGTGGGACGTAATACACCCCACCGCGGGACGTAATACACCCCACCGTTGGACAATACACCCCACCGCGGGACAATACACCCCACCGCGGGACGTAATACACCCACCGCGGGACTTAATACATCCCATCGTGGGACGTAATACACCCCACCGCGGGACGTAATACACCCCACCGTGGGACGTAATACACCCCACCGCGGGACGTAATACACCCCACCGTTGGACAATACACCCCACCGTTGGACAATACACCCCACCGCGGGACAATACACCCCACCGCGGGACGTAATACACCCCACCGCGGGACTTAATACATCCCATCGTGGGACGTAATACACCCCACCGCGGGACGTAATACACCCCACCGTGGGACGTAATACACCCCACCGTTGGACAAAACACCCCACCGCGGGACGTAATACACCCCACCGCGGGACAATACACCCCACCGCGGGACAATACACCCTACCGCGGGACGTAATACACCCCACCGCGGGACGTAATACACCCCACCGTTGGACAATACACCCCACCGCGGGACAATACACCCCACCGCAGGACAATACACCGCAACACGGGACAATACACCGCAACGCGGGACGTAATACACCCCACCGCGGGACAATACACCCCGCCGCGGAACGTAATACACCCCACCGCGGGACGTAATACACCCCACCGCGGAACGTAATACACCCCATCGTTGGACAATACACCCCACCGCGGGACAATACACCGCAACGCGGGACGTAATACACCCCACCGCGGGACGTAATACACCCCACCGCGGGACTTAATACATCCCATTGTGGGACGTAATACACCCCACCGCGGGACGTAATACACCCCACCGTGGGACGTAATACACCCCACCGCGGGACGTAATACACCCCACCGCGGAACCTTATCATCCTTATCATCCTTATAAACCTTATCAACCTTATCAACCTTATCAACCTTATCATCCTTATCAACCTTATCAACCTTATCAACCTTATCAACCTTATCATCCTTATCATCCTTATCATCCGTATCAACCTTATCATCCTTATCATCCTTATCATCGGGACGTAATACACCCCACCGCGGGACAATACACCCCACCGCGGGACGTAATACACCCCACAGTGGGACGTAATACACCCCACCGCGGGACAATACACCGCAACGCGGGACGTAATACACCCCACCTTTTGTTTGTTTGTTTGTTTGTTTGTTTGTTTATTCATTTATTCATTTATTCATTTATTCATTCATTCATTCAATCATTTATTCATTCATTCATTCATTCAGTCATTCTTTCATTCATTCATTTATTCATTTATTCATTCATTCATTAATTCATTCATTCATTCAGTCATTCTTTCATTCATTCATTTATTCATTTATTCATTTATTTATTTATTTATTTATTTATTTAGTAGTTAGTTAGTTAGTTAGTTCGTTCTTTCTTTCTTTCTTTCTTTCTTTATCTCTTTCTCTCTTTCTCTCTTTCTCTCTTTCTTTCTTTCTTTCTTTCTTTCTTTCTTTCTTTCTTTCTTTCTTTCTTTCTTTCTTTCTTTCTTTCTTTCTTTCTTTCTTTCTTTCTTTCTCTCTTCCTTTCTTTCTTTCTTTCTTTAATTAATATCCGTACTCTTCTCAAATCCCCACAATCTAAATATATAAAACACTTACTGACTGACTGCTTGTCCTAGTAGCATGGGATTTAGAAGGTATACTACGCGGGACAATACACCGCAACACGGGACAATACACCGCAACGCGGGACGTAATACACCCCACCGCGGGACAATACACCCCGCCGCGGAACGTAATACACCCCACCGCGGGACGTAATACACCGCAACGCGGGACGTAATACACCCCACTGCGGGACGTAATACACCCCACCGTGGGACGTAATACACCCCACCGTTTGACAATACACCCCACCGTTTGACAATACACCCCACCGCGGGACAATACATCCCATCGTGGGACGTAATACACCCCACCGCCGCGGGACGTAATACACCCCACCGCGGGACAATACATCCCATCGTGGGACGTAATACACCCCACCGCCGCGGGACGTAATACACCCCACCGCGGGACGTAATACACCCCACCGCGGGACGTAATACACCCCACCGCGGGACGTAATACACCCCACCGTGGGACATAATACACCCCACCGCGGGACGTAATACACCCCACCGCGGGACGTAATACACCCACCGCGGGACATAATACATCCCATCGTGGGACGTAATACACCCCACCGTGGGACGTAATACACCCCACCGTGGGACGTAATACACCGCACCGCGGGACGTAATACACCCCACCGTGGGACGTAATACACCCCGCCGCGGAACGTAAAACATCCCACCGCGGGACAATACACCCCACCGCGGGACAATACACCGCAACGCGGGACGTAATACACCCCACCGCGGGACGTAATACACCCCACCGCGGGACAATACACCGCAACGCGGGACGTAATACACCCCACCGCGGGACGTAATACACCCCACCGTTGGACAATACACCCCACCGCGGGACAATACACCCCACCGCGGGACGTAATACACCCCACAGTGGGACAATACACCCCACCGCGGGACAATACACCGCAACGCGGGACGTAATACACCCCACCGCGGGACCTAATACACCCCACCGCGGGACAATACACCCCACCGCGGGACGCAATACACCCCACCGCGGGACGTAATACACCCCACCGCGGGACGTAATACACCCCACTGTGGGACGTAATACACCCCACCGTTGGACAATACACCCCACCGCGGGACAATACACCCCACCGCGGGACGTAATACACCCCACAGTGGGACAATACACCCCACCGCGGGACAATACACCCCACCGCGGGACGTAATACACCCCACCGCGGGACAATACACCGCAACGCGGGACGTAATACACCCCACCGCGGGACGTAATACACCCCACCGTTGGACAATACACCCCACCGCGGGACAATACACCCCACCGCGGGACGTAATACACCCCCACAGTGGGACGTAATACACCCCACCGCGGGACCTAATACACCCCACCGTGGGACGTAATACACCCCACCGCGGGACAATACACCGCAACGCGGGACGTAATACACCCCACCGTTGGACAATACACCCCACAGCGGGACAATACACCCCACCGCGGGACAATACACCCCACCGCGGGACTTAATACACCGCACTGCGGGACGTAATACACCCCACCGTGGGACGTAACACACCCCACCGTGGGACGTAATACACCCCACCGCGGGACAATACATCCCATCGTGGGACGTAATACACCCCACCGCCGCGGGACGTAATACACCCCACCGCGGGACGTAATACACCCCACCGCGGGACGTAATACACCCCACCGCGGGACAATACACCGCAACGCGGGATAATACACCGCAACGCGGGACGTAATACACCCCACCGCGGGACAACACACCCCACCGCGGAACGTAATACACCCCACCGCGGGACGTAATACACCCCACCGCGGGACAATACACCGCAACGCGGGACGTAATACACCCCACCGTTGGACAATACACCCCACAGCGGGACAATACACCCCACCGCGGGACAATACACCCCACCGCGGGACAATACACCCCACCGCGGGACTTAATACACCGCACTGCGGGACGTAATACACCCCACCGTGGGACGTAACACACCCCACCGTGGGACGTAATACACCCCACCGCGGGACGTAATACACCCCACCGGGGGACAATACACCCCACCGCGGGACAATACACCCCACCGCGGAACGTAATACACCCCACCGCGGGACGTAATACACCCCACCGCGGGACAATACACCCCACCGTGGGACATAATACACCCCACCGCGGGACGTAATACACCCCACCGCGGGACGTAATACACCCCACCGCGGGACTTATACACCCCACCGCGGGACTTAATACACCCCACCGTTTGACAATGCACCCCACCGTTTGACAATACACCCCACCGCGGGACAATACATCCCATCGTGGGACGTAATACACCCCACCGTGGGACGTAACACACCCCACCGTGGGACGTAATACACCCCACCGCGGGACGTAATACACCCCACCGGGGGACAATACACCCCACCGCGGGACTTAATACACCGCAACGCGGGACGTAATACACCCCACTGCGGGACGTAATACACCCCACCGTGGGACGTAATACACCCCACCGTTTGACAATACACCCCACCGTTTGACAATACACCCCACCGCGGGACAATACATCCCATCGTGGGACGTAATACACCCCACCGCGGGACGCAATACACCCCACCGCGGGACTATACACCGCAACGCGGGACGTAATACACCCCACCGCGGGACGTAATACACCCCACCGTGGGACGTAATACACCCCACCGTTGGACAATACACCCCACCGCGGGACAATACACCCCACCGCGGGACGTAATACACCCCACCGCGGGACTTAATACACCCCACCGCGGGACAATACACCGCAACGCGGGACGTAATACACCCCACCGTGGGACGTAATACACCCCACTGCGGGACAATACACCGCAACGCGGGACGTAATACACCCCACCGCGGGACGTACTACATCCCACCGTTGGACAATACACCCCACCGCGGGACAATACACCCCACCGCGGGACGTAATACACCGCAACGCGGGACGTAATACACCCCACCGTTGGACAATACACCCCACAGCGGGACAATACACCCCACCGCGGGACAATACACCCCACCGCGGGACTTAATACACCGCACTGTGGGACGTAATACACCCCACCGTGGGACGTAACACACCCCACCGTGGGACGTAATACACCCCACCGCGGGACGTAATACACCCCACCGCGGGACGTAATACACCCCACCGGGGGACTTAATACACCCCACCGTGGGACGTAATACACCCCACCGTTTGACAATACACCCCACCGTTTGACAATACACCCCACCGCGGGACAATACATCCCATCGTGGGACGTAATACACCCCACCGCCGCGGGACGTAATACACCCCACCGCGGGACGTAATACACCCCACCGCGGGACGTAATACACCCCACCGCGGGACAATACACCGCAACGCGGGACGTAATACACCCCACCGCGGGACAATACACCCCACCGCGGGACGTAATACACCCCACCGCGGGACAATACACCGCAACGCGGGACGTAATACACCCCACCGCGGGACGTAATACACCCCACCGCGGGACGTAATACACCCCACCGTGGGACGTAATACACCCCACCGTTGGACAATACACCCCACCGCGGGACAATACACCCCACCGCGGGACGTAATACACCCCACCGCGGGACTTAATACACCCCACCGCGGGACAATACACCGCAACGCGGGACGTAATACACCCCACCGTGGGACGTAATACACCCCACTGCGGGACAATACACCGCAACGCGGGACGTAATACACCCCACCGCGGGACGTACTACATCCCACCGTTGGACAATACACCCCACCGCGGGACAATACACCCCACCGCGGGACGTAATACACCGCAACGCGGGACGTAATACACCCCACCGTTGGACAATACACCCCACAGCGGGACAATACACCCCACCGCGGGACAATACACCCCACCGCGGGACTTAATACACCGCACTGTGGGACGTAATACACCCCACCGTGGGACGTAACACACCCCACCGTGGGACGTAATACACCCCACCGCGGGACGTAATACACCCCACCGGGGGACTTAATACACCCCACCGTGGGACGTAATACACCCCACCGTTTGACAATACACCCCACCGTTTGACAATACACCCCACCGCGGGACAATACATCCCATCGTGGGACGTAATACACCCCACCGCCGCGGGACGTAATACACCCCACCGCGGGACGTAATACACCCCACCGCGGGACGTAATACACCCCACCGCGGGACAATACACCGCAACGCGGGACGTAATACACCCCACCGCGGGACAATACACCCCACCGCGGAACGTAATACACCCCACCGCGGGACGTAATACACCCCACCGCGGGACAATACACCGCAACGCGGGACGTTATACACCCCACCGTTGGACAATACACCCCACAGCGGGACAATATACCCCACCGCGGGACAATACACCCCACCGCGGGACAATACACCCCACCGCGGGACTTAATACACCGCACTGCGGGACGTAATACACCCCACCGTGGGACGTAACACACCCCACCGTGGGACGTAATACACCCCACCGCGGGACGTAATACACCCCACCGGGGGACAATACACCCCACCGCGGGACTTAATACACCGCAACGCGGGACGTAATACACCCCACTGCGGGACGTAATACACCCCACCGTGGGACGTAATACACCCCACCGTTTGACAATACACCCCACCGTTTGACAATACACCCCACCGCGGGACAATACATCCCATCGTGGGACGTAATACACCCCACCGCCGCGGGACGTAATACACCCCACCGCGGGACGTAATACACCCCACCGCGGGACGTAATACACCCCACCGCGGGACAATACACCGCAACGCGGGATAATACACCGCAACGCGGGACGTAATACACCCCACCGCGGGACAATACACCCCACCGCGGAACGTAATACACCCCACCGCGGGACGTAATACACCCCACCGCGGGACAATACACCCCACCGTGGGACATAATACACCGCACCGCGGGACGTAATACACCCCACCGCGGGACGTAATACACCCCACCGCGGGACGTAATACACCCCACCGCGGGACTTATACACCCCACCGCGGGACTTAATACACCCCACCGTTTGACAATGCACCCCACCGTTTGACAATACACCCCACCGCGGGACAATACATCCCATCGTGGGACGTAATACACCCCACCGCCGCGGGACGTAATACACCCCACCGCGGGACGTAATACAACCCACCGCGGGACGTAATACACCCCACCGCGGGACGTAATACACCCCACCGCGGGACAATACACCGCAACGCGGGTTAATACACCGCAACGCGGGACGTAATACACCCCACCGCGGGACAATACACCCCACCGCGGAACGTAATACACCCCACCGCGGGACGTAATACACCCCACCGCGGAACGTAATACACCCCACCGTTGGACAAAACACCCCACCGCGGGACGTAATACACCCCACCGCGGGACGTAATACACCCCACCGCGGGACGTAATACACCCTACCGTGGGACGTAATACACCCCACCGCGGGACGTAATACACCCCACCGCGGAACGTAATACACCCCACCGTGGGACATAATACACCGCACCGCGGGACGTTATACACCCTACAGTGGGACGTAATACACCCCACCGCGGGACAATACACCGCAACGCGGGACAATACACCGCAACGCGGGACGTAATACACCCCACCGCGGGACAATACACCCCACCGCGGAACGTAATACACCCCACCGCGGGACGTAATACACCCCACCGCGGAACGTAATACACCCCACCGTTGGACATTACACCCCACCGCGGGACAATACACCCCACCGCGGGACTTAATACACCCCACCGCGGAACGTAATACACCCCACCGTGGGACATAATACACCGCACCGCGGGACGTAATACACCCTACAGTGGGACGTAATACACCCCACCGCGGGACGTAATACACCCCACCGCGGGACGTAATACACCCCACAGCGGGACAATACACCGCAACGCGGGACAATACACCGCAACGCGGGACGTAATACACCCCACCGCGGGACAATACACCCCACCGCGGAACGTAATACACCCCACCGCGGGACGTAATACACCCCACCGCGGAACGTAATACACCCCACCGTTGGACAATACACCCCACCGCGGGACAATACACCCCACCGCGGGACTTAATACACTGCACCGCGGGACGTAATACACCCCACCGTGGGACGTAATACACCCCACCGCGGGACAATACACCCCACCGCGGGACGTAATACACCCCACCGCGGGACGTAATACACCCCACCGCGGGACGTAATACACCCACCGCGGGACTTAATACATCCCATCGTGGGACGTAATACACCCCACCGCGGGACGTAATACACCCCACCGTGGGACGTAATACACCCCACCGCGGGACGTAATACACCCCACCGCGGAACCTTATCATCCTTATCATCCTTATAAACCTTATCAACCTTATCAACCTTATCAACCTTATCATCCTTATCAACCTTATCAACCTTATAGAAAGAAAGAAAGAAAGAAAGAAAGAAGAGAACCTTATCAACCTTATCAACCTTATCATCCTTATCATCCTTATCATCCGTATCAACCTTATCATCCTTATCATCCTTATCATCGGGACGTAATACACCCCACCGCGGGACGTAATACACCCCACCGCGGGACAATACACCCCACCGCGGGACGTAATACACCCCACAGTGGGACGTAATACACCCCACCGCGGGACAATACACCGCAACGCGGGACGTAATACACCCCACCTTTTGTTTGTTTGTTTGTTTGTTTGTTTGTTTGTTTGTTTGTTTGTTTGTTTGTTTGTTTGTTTATTCATTTATTCATTTATTCATTTATTCATTCATTCATTCATTCATTCATTCATTCATTAAATCATTTATTCATTCATTCATTCATTCATTCATTCATTCATTCATTCAGTCATTCTTTCATTCATTCATTTATTCATTCATTCATTAATTCATTCATTCATTCAGTCATTCTTTCATTCATTCATTTATTCATTTATTCATTTATTTATTTATTTATTTATTTAGTAGTTAGTTAGTTAGTTAGTTCGTTCTTTCTTTCTTTCTTTCTTTCTTTCTTTATCTCTTTCTCTCTTTCTCTCTTTCTTTCTTTCTTTCTTTCTTTCTTTCTTTCTTTCTTTCTTTCTTTCTTTCTTTCTTTCTTTCTTTCTTTCTTTCTTTCTTTCTTTCTTTCTCTCTTCCTTTCTTTCTTTCTTTCTTTAATTAATATCCGTACTCTTCTCAAATCCCCACAATCTAAATATATAAAACACTTACTGACTGACTGCTTGTCCTAGTAGCATGGGATTTAGAAGGTATACTACAACTACTATTAGTCGTGTCACAAGTTCTTTCGAACCAGCGTGGTGAAAGGATTTAAAGTGCGACCAAAGAGGCTATTTTCGTGCACTTGATACATGTTTTTGAACTTTTTTTATTCTACGACACCGTTTGACAGACTGACAGACGGGATGGACAGCGGAGGCTTAGTAATTGGGTCCCGTTAGCACTCTTCGAGTACGGAACCCTAAAAAGGAACTCAACACGGACAAAGTCGCGGATCGTTCCTCTAGTCTAAGGCTATTACTCCCTCCGTATAAGATTTCTCTATAACCAGATAAGCCTCAAATAGGCAACTTATTGCGCGAAATAATGATAACAATACTTATTTATTGTCCCACAGTCGGGTAAATGGCTCGTAGCCCGCTTTCAAATTGTTTTTGGTTATAATAAGGTTTTAGTGCTCTGTATGAGGGGATTTGTCGGATACGGCGAGGATAATCGTACTTAGAATCTCTTGAAATGCTCCAAGACGGGCAATTGTTGCTCCATTCAGGTCATTTACCTTGAGAACATACCTACCATGAAAATCATGGCAATGTAAAACATTCGTATACTTATTACTCTTACTCTTATTAAGGTATTGATGCATTATGTCTTTTTTTAGCCAAAACTCTTATTTGTCGCCTATAAACTATTTTTTTTTAATTCAACGTCTCTTTTTTGCCAAAACCGTTCAGCTAGGTACAGCAACAGCCAAGACAAGACAAGAATTTAAAAAAACCATTATGTACTCGATCTTATAAAAATAACAGACTTCCTTCGCAAAAAATAGTCTGCTATAGGTATTACGATCGTCATAACTCACCGGAACTTTTACGAAAACCCGCCTAATAAGGTTAGAAAGAAATGGTTCAAAAAGAATTCCTTTGAGGTGAAATGCAGGAGCGTCGGCTGAAATGAAATGTGAATCGAGAAAAATTATGTGAGCTTAGATTTTGGTAAGCGACTTACCCGAGAATATTTATTTTTATTTATTTATTTGTTTATTTGGAGCAAATACATTATGCGCATGATACAATATAACACTGGAAAATGCTATAGTACCTAAAAACTGTGTCGCATTTTCCAGTGCCCAACCTAAGGACTATGGAAATTTAAACAGTCAAACAAAGTCTATGTTTAGAAAAAAGGCTAAGTTACAAATAAGCATTCAAATTAGTATAGTAAGTAAGTAAAAATACAAATACATACAGTACATACTAGGTAAGTAACATATAGTAGGTAAGTAAAAATACAAATATTGAAATAATAAAATAAGAAAATAGAAAGGTGATAAATGAATTACCTACTTTTATATGAATTTGTGATCACAGAAATACTTTTTTTTTCTATATAGGCATATTTCACCGGATGACGGACTCTAAATTGCCATAGCAACGATGTTATTCGCAAAAAAAGTCATAACTCATTTATTTGTCTGTAAACCTAGGTACATAATAGACGTTAGATTAAAGAAATTAGACCTCTAGAGGTCAGAATCTAGATTCTGGCGGTAGGCCGTACAAACATTTAGAAAGTTACAATATTAATTTAATATCAAGTTAGTCAATGTCAATTTTACAAAATGTCAAAGCAAAAAATTAAATAAAATAACAAACATAAATTAAATTAAATAACCCTGGGTACCGACATACAAAATTATGTTTGAATCATTTATGAACTCGGCAATAGAATAATAAGCTTACAATAATTAAATTTAAAAGCGCCATATTTGGACAAAAAGTTTTGGTTTCGAATAAAATCAAGATTATAGAGAAATTGTCTAGTATCAATGATTATAATCCCGTACCCTATGTAACTTTTCTAACATCACCACAGTATGTTCATTTGCGGTTTGAAAGTAGTGCCTGTTTAGGACTTCCGGCTAATGCCAATTTCAGTGTAATAATCATTATTCCTACTATGGAATTAAATTCTACCAAAATCCATTGATATATATATATATATATTTGTATAGGAAATCCGAGTAACCACAGGATGAATTTACATAGGAATCAGGAGTAATATGCGGCAAATCGAAGACCTCGGTGGCGTGGTAGGTGAGTGCTCGGCTGAGACGCAAGAGGCGCGGGTTCGATTCCCGCTACGGGAGAAATGTTTGTAGGTACGCTCTGCAAATATTTCTTCCGGGTCTGGGTGTTGTAGTATTATATACCTAAGTTTGTATTCACAAAATAGTATATAAGTATTCTATCAGCTAGGTATCTGGTGCCCATAGTACAAGCTTTGCTTAGTTTGGGACTAGATGGCGCTGTGTGAAATGTCCTCAAATATTTATTTATTTATTTAATAAGGATTCATAATGAAGCTATTTCCGATCAAGTGAGAGATAAATCATTTATAGCCATCAAAAGCGATGTTTTCATAGTCAATCTGATTTCCATGTAAAAGCGACTAACCACGGAATTAAATAATAATACCCAGTTTAATTGAAAACGTAACGGACTGGCTAGAACATAAATTAGGAGCACCCGGTTTATTTATGTGTTTCGGGTAAGGCCTTGGCACACTCGATTAGTACATTGTTATAACGAAAAACCTCTTTTTCGGGTAAAAAAATATCTCGAAAAATTCAGTGATTTGCTTTTCTGTGTTCACTACACAGGCGTTAATTTAACGTAGATTTAAGACGATTTAACGTGATCTTCACCGATCCTATTGAATAGTAAGTTCGTATGAGCTAGTGGCCAACTCTTGTGACGGAGTTTTTAGGCCCCCGTCATGGCTTAACGACTTATAAGCCAGGACCGACTATTTAACGTGTCCTCCGAAGCACGGAAGCGCTCAGCTTGTTATGCTACTTGCGGTCGCCCATCCGAATTGTGACCGCGCACAACGTTGCTTAACTTCAACGATCAATCAAGAACGTACTATAGCCAGAGTGGTCGGCGATTGCCTAGAACAGGTCGAAGAAATCCAGGATATCCGACAGCGGGTCGTCGTAAAGTCGCGGGCAAAATCTGGATAAGAGACACACGTGACCAAGGAAGCTGGTAAAATCGAATAGAGTCATGGGTTCTTAAACTATGTGCAGTCACGGACCACTGTCAGAATTTCTAAAATGCCACAGACCCCCCCCCCCCCTCCCGTCAAAGAATATTGTAGAAAAAAAAATTATAAAATCACAGTTAGATACTAATGCTTGATTTAATTAAATTAAAATTGATAAATATAAATTAAATAATTCTCCCGCGCCTCGCGCTGCTCAACAATAACCTGCGAGAGTGGTCAAGCAAATGATGAGATTTTTTCATTAATCTCAACAATTAATTGAGCTACTGCGAACCCCTGGCACATGTATTACGGACCCCTCGGGGGTCCGTGGACCCCGCTTTAAGAAACCCTGGAATAGAGGCATATCCGAAGTAGTGGGATACCTACCTACCGGTCTGAAATGATGATGATGATTGTGACCTTCAGACTTTGGGCCTATTGTATTACAGGCCTAATATACCACCTGTAGATATATAATAGACATCTATAAAGGAGTAGGCAAGACTATGGACTTTGTGGAATTAATTGTAGTTATGTACCTACCAACCTACTGTCTGAGAAACAATACAGTTTGTAATCAAAGTGTGAAACAGAATATCATAGGTAAGTACCTACTTAAGACAAGATTTCCTGGTTAGCGATTTTGAAGGTAAATGGTGTGCTTTTCTATTTTCATTGCATACTAGCATCACTAGAATATTTGAAACCTGACATTTATTATGAATTTTGTTATTATTTTATTTTTTGTTTTAGTTTATTTTATTTTTGGTTTTTGTGATTTAATTAGTGTAATTGGTTGTGCCGTACTAATTAATTAAATAAATAAATCACGTCCGTGGCTCCATTTGCGTAATTATTCCAGGTCGTAAACTATGTGCATTCCAAGTTTCAGTCAAATCTGTTCAGCTGTTACGGAGATGAACGGGACCACAAACACCACCTTTGTATTTGTGTTTTCTATATTGTACCACTACCACATATATTTTTTTATAATGGTTATGTTTATTATCTTGCTTTATTCCCGTCTGGATGGTTTGTCATGGTATTTTTTAACGATTAAGGAAAACATCGTGAGGAAACCCGCGGCTCAGTAAGTCGAGTCCTGTGGACATACATCTAGAACTAGCTAAACTTCATCGTGTCTGTAAGTGCCTACATCCAAAATACTCTTTCCGTGTATCTCTTGTCTCCAGAACAATGCCGGCAGTGCAACGACTCGCGAACTAACAGACAACAGTGCCCTAAACACCAGATTCTAAGCATTGTTGAGTCATTTGAGTCTGCATAATCCCTTTTGTTTCAGTTAGGCCTTCTCCATGGAATTTGGAAAAGTCCGTTACTTATTACTAAGGCCTATGAACATCTATAGTAGATGATTTATACAGCGTCAGGATGCAACTTTTACCTTCACAAACGGGACGCTGTAGTGCCTGGGACGAATTAAGATCGAGTAGGCTTGCACAGCACCTATTCCATCCTCTCAGCTTATTCGGCCACCACCACAACACCCAGACCCGGAAGATATATTTGCATTTTTACGGGAATCTAACACGCACCTCTCACGTCTTAGGAATCCGCCACACCATAGAGGTGGTATAAACGCTGACTGAAATTAACGTTTACAGCAGTGACGTTATGTGCAAAAATGTGCTAGGGGCACCGTGAATTGACAAAGACGTGATACGTGATGGCGCAAATGCGAATGTTTCTATAAACATCGCGACGAGGGTCTAAAAAACAATGAAGAGCTGAAAACATTTTACTAGTCTAAAGTAAAATGCCAGTTTAGGAGACTGAAGTGGAGATGGACGGGACTCTTGGCCAGACGAGACAACTGAAGATGGACGAAGGCGATCAGTAAATGGTACCTAAGAGGCAGACCACCCGCCCAAGATCGTGGGAGACCATGAAGGACCGAGATGGTTGGGAAAGCTCGAAAGACAACTCTTCTGCCCTCATAATAGCAAATGCAGTACTTGCAAAATAGCGGTTTCGAGAAAAACGCGGTAATCATAATTTTTAGATATCTCTGCAGCAAGTCAATGTTATATACTTAGTAAAAAATATAATGAAAATTATTTTTTTATGTAGGTATAGATTTAGCCCCTTGGAAATACCATTTCTGCAAAAAAGTGAAAAACTCAAAAATGACGATTACTGCAAGTGCAATTAGTAGGGCAGAACTGCCCAGCTCACTAATACTTGTACCTAATCGTTTCATTAGCGAACCAGTGTGGTGTCAACCAAAGAAAAAATGTTAAAATTTTATTTTATTTTATTTTTAATAAACACATTTTATTATCTAAATAACAGCGTTCCACAACGATTTTGGTGAGGAAAATCCGCTATTGTGTAGTGGGCGGCGGTAATCACTTACCATCAGGTGAGGCGCTTGCTCGTTTGTATAAACAAAAAAATACTGCACACTCTGAAGCCAATGGGCTAGAACCTGTTGCTTAGGTATACTTAATAAGACAATTAAATGTTGATTGCACAAAAAAGCAAATCTAAAATCGGTTGTAAATGAAGACATTGTTGTAAACAGTCGTCATATTGTTTCAAATAGAAACTGATTGCAAAAATCATAACCATCATGGTTTGAATATTTTAGACCCGTTCTAGAGGAATCCCTAAGTCCTTACGTCGGCAAGCTCGGAGACATAAAGCCGTGTACATAAAGGCGCTAACTTACAGGCGCATAGCTCTTAATTACTAGTCTGCACGCCCCTTTGTACGCGTGCCTGCAAATGAGATTGGAAGGTATTGCTTTTCCTTCTAACACATTAAATAAAAACTTACTACTACTAAGGTATTTACTATCTGTACAGCGTCAGGAGGCAATCGCCTTCATTAAAGGGGCGCTGTAGTACCCGGGACGCAGCGGGAAAATGAAAAAAAAAATTCAAAACTGCACAGCATTTTCCATTATTGTCGTGTTTCAAATTTGTCAGCGTGTTATTTCATACATATGTATGAAATAATTATATTTATGTTATTTCATATAGAGCTATAATGAAGCTATTTCCGAGCAAGTTAGAAAAATGTATTCTATTCTATTCTATTCCGTCGTGGCATATCTGCTTTGAAATATACACACAAGCAAATCTGCGGGCGGGAACTAGTATAAATACTTGTGACGTCACATCTACAAAACCAAGGTACATTCAAGTAGCAATGTGTCCATAGATAACGAGACGCGCGACCAAAAGCCACTTTTCCACCCGAGTGTACTTAACACTAGACGTTACACTTCACTTGTCTAGTACAGGCGAGTACAGAAACGTACAATGTTTGTTATAGTGTCGCGGTTTGACAGAGTTAGAAATATAGAGAAAACATGTTTTTTTTTTAAGATAAAAAAGTAAATAATTTAAAATCTGTTGTAGACGTCTAATGAGAACAAAGAACAAATTTAGATTTACTTATAACTATTTTGACAGAATTATTAAAAATTAAAAGTACCTGATTAATTTTATTTCCCTCTTACTTTATTCGTGTTTTTGATTGATAAAAGAGAACCTTACCTACTTTGGTTAATACGTAGATGCGACATTGGATATTTGTGCTTCAATAAATTCGTAACGGCTGAACGGATTCGAATGAAACTTGGATTATACACACTTCAAGACGTACTGAATAGCATGGGTAGGCACATGTAAGCTCTTTTGCCTACTTTATTGAATTATAAACACAATTATATCTACTCACGTGTAAGTTTATTCAACGAAACATTGACATCGATAAATTAATATTAATTACTTACATATTGTTCTTTTCTAAATTATTTTAGAACAACTGCCGCCTTTTTTATATTTTTCTTCTACCTCCAAATCGGTACTAGACAAAGGAGTATTTTATCATTCTACCAAACAAATGAGGTTGTTAATGTTTAGCAACAATACTGAGAAGATCTTAATCTGTGACAATGCATAAAGTAAAGAGGTAAACCATAATGTAAGCTGACATTATATCCCAATTTATTTTCTTTCTAACATGTTTTTTCTGGGATCAGACTCTTGGCTATGAGCAGGTTTGGTGTAGGTCCCTAGGTTAGACTTGTAGGAGTCAGCTTCAAAAAAAATTCTTCTCAAAGTCAAAGTCAAAACTTTATTCCTTAATATCACGGGGATCATTTGCACACGTCTTAAATCTACGTTACACCCTGTTGTAACGAGACCAAGAAGAAACCACGTTTGGCTATTTTTTTTTTTGGAAAATAATCCCTTTACCATTATGTTTATAAAAGGAGTTGGAGCATTATTCAGTCCCAAGCATTTTTGATAATGGGATAGGTATTTTATAAACTATTTTAAACAATTTTAGTTTTATTAGAGTTTTAATTGTATTAACTGACAAATTTGTCATCTCGCTTGGGACTTTGTTATAGAAGCGTACACATTGCCCTTGTGCTTCTATTTTTGCTTCATGGTCCATCCAGTGACACATCATGATGTGTTTTGAGCTTTTTGGGTAGATAATAGACCTTGCTCGTATCGTAGCTTCCTTAGACATTCTTGATTGATCGTTGAAGTTAAGCAACGTTTTGAGCGGTCACAATGTAGATGGGAGGGCACGTTAAATTGTTGGTCCCGGCTTTTAAGTCATTAAGCCATGACGGAGGCATTTAGGCGGCCTAAAAACTCCGTCACAAGATTTGGCTACTAGCTCATACGAACTTACTTTTTATAGACCTTGAATAAGCTACTATTTATTTGGGTAAAAGCCGCGGACGTAAGCTAGTTGTCTATATATTTTTTTCCTTTTATAACACAGTTCTCGACGACAGAAAATACAGAAATACGACATTCAATAAAAATCCAACCTCTTGGAATGAATACCACAAATTAGCCATTGAAACGCCATTGCATCGCCCACAGTCCTCAGTCTAGTTTAAACGCAAGCCCTCCCAATTATGCTGGCACTGGCATTTCTGCTTTCATTCGTCCTAATGCCCGTTTCCAATATTCTAATAACGGTCGACTGATCGTTAATTTACCATAGCAACGAAACACAAAAACAACATTGTTCTCAAACAACTCTGCATGGATTTTGCTGATATTGTAAAGGCTAAAGTTTGTGACGTTGTTTGTCACTCTATTCACGACATAACGGCTTAACGGATTTAAATAAAAAAAGCTTTTTTATTCGATATCACGCAACGCCTGTAAGAAATCGCATCAAGCGATAAGGGCACCCTTTGCCAGCAATTGTTGTTTGCAATAAAGTTTATTTTCATTAAAAAAAGATCACGGGCGAAAGTTAGTACATTTAAAAGTGTTCTTGAAAGTGGATGTACGATTAACCCTTTCCGTAACCAGATACTAAAAAACCTAGGTAAAATAACGAGGAAATTTTTGACAAGACTTTGCTTTACTTTTTTGAGTCGGATCGGTGACGCTCCGTTTTGGTACGAGTCACGAAAAGGTAATCTTAAATAATCATAGGTAATCTAATCTAACAAAGCCTGCAAATAACACTGCTGGATAAAAGCCTCCCTCAAAAAATGTTTTTCAAAATAATTCGAAAAAGTTTTAACGGACTTAAAGCTTTTAATAGGGCGATTGCTCGGCAGAGACGCAAGAAGCGCGGGTTGGATTCCCGCTGCGGAAGAAATGTTTGCATGATCTGTAAATATTTCCTTCGGGTCTGGGTGTTGTGGTACCATGGTACTCGTAGTTTCTGATACCCACGACACAGGTAATCCTAGTGTGGGGTCAGGACTATGTATGTGACTGTTGCGTGTTATTTATTACTAGCTGTTGCCCGCGACTTCGTACGCGTGTAGTACATTATTTTGTTCTATAATCAATAGTTTTCGCAGCGCACGCCAAAAACTATTTTGGGTTTTCTACCTTGGGTTACAATATTGCAATTTCCTTACGGATCCTTTATTTTTTTGAAAATTTATTATAGCCTTTACTGGACCCTGATAATGTAGCATTCTATTGGTGAAAGAATTTTTGAAATCGGTCCAGTAGTTTCGGAGCCTATTCGTTACAAACAAAAAACAAAAAAATCTTTCCTCTTTATAATATTAGTATAGATTAAAGTTGATCTAGATGACCTATGCCACTTCTATCACGTTTTACACCTGCAGCACACTTGCGGGTCGTAACGACTATATGGAGCGTCAACGAACGCCGGCCCTAATTGCAAGCTTGGTGCTTTTCCACTGTGTAGCCTATTCCTTCTACACTATGTCGAGTCGTGTGATGAAACTAACTAATTTTCAGTTCCTTATTATGTATTTTACTAGCTGCCGCCCGCGGCTTCGCTTGCGTGGTACCCGGATAAAAAATAGCCTATATGTTAATCCAGTACATGTACTATGTATATTCCAAGTATTATTCAAATCCGTTCAGCCGTTTAGGCGTGATTGAGGCACTAACATCCAAACATTGAAACATCCAAACATCCTCACAAACTTTCGCATTTATAATACCACAACACCCAGACCCGGAAGAAATATTTACAGATCATGCAAACATTTCTTCCGCAGCGGGAATCGAACCCGCGCGTCTTGCGTCTCTGCCGAGCAATCGCCCGCCACGCCACCGAGGCTATCAGATTATAATCTAACTGTATTTACAATTTTACGGTGACATATTCACCATAATAAATAAATAAAGTTGGATCATGGAAACCACCCACGGTAGATGCGCGATATGCAGTACAAACACGTAAAAACACGACGCTCAGGTGGTACCCACTGCGTGCGTCGCAGCTAGCAACTGCAGGACCCAAGGCATAAGATTTGTACGTTTAACAATTATTATTATTATTAGCCCATATCGTCCCACTGCAGGGCAAAGGCCTTTATATCCCCCTTCCACCTTTCTCTGTCCTGTGCTTTGGAGGACTAATCCTTCATGAATGAGTCCAAGTCATACGTTTAACAAAGAAATAAAAGTAGGTAGGTATCTGTCATAACGAGGAAAGTATGCGGCGAATCGCTGTGAGCCTGCTATACAGGCTTTTTAGTCCTAGTGTGGGGAACAGAGGTTAACCTGGGTACAAATTCATTCATTATGCAATATTATGTTACTACTCAGTTATTTTAGTTATTCTAGTTATAATGTACCGCTACACCTGTTTTTGTTGCAATAAATTTATTCTTATTCTTATTTACAATTTTCGTAATCATGTAAAAATTATGCCAAAATCTCTTTAATTATTTACATAAGAATTTACGTATTGCATTATACACTTTTGGTTATATAAATGTATATAATTATTTTTAACGTGTGCAAATTAGGCCCTAAAATGACCCACCTCCATAAACGGATACAAATGACATCTATGCGCAGCATGGCCGTGGGCCGTAGTGAAGGTTGCCTCCTGCATTTTATGAAAACAAAGTAGTACACTTGCGTAGCATCTGCATTCGACGCAGTGAAATCACGCCTTTCACTTATCGATGCGAAGCTGGTATACTGGTTCAGCCTAACGATACAATATTTTCAAAAACTACCTTTGACACTTACGTCGTTTTTCCTTCACTCTTCTAGCGCTCCTTTTTCAACCCCTTCCAATTCTTTTGGAAGGGGATTTTTTGTTGAAATCGCTTCAGCGTCTGCCCTGCACCGCATCACAAACCTCAGCTAGTCACGAGTGGTGTACGCGAGTACTATGCAGCATCCCGGCTAATATGGTATTTCTTTATTTATGTCTGCGTACATTATATTACACTTTGTACTTTTACGGCAGTTCTAGCTTCCTTCTTGACTCGAGTTCTGTGGTGTTGTTTGCTGGCTGAGTACTTACTACGCGTGGTTTTGTTCTTGGATACTACTACCTACTAGTCGTGTGTTTTCACGAACCAGTGTGGTGAAAGGATTTAAAGTTCGCCTCAAAGAAGCTCCTTTCATGCACTTTCAAACACATGTTTCCGAACTTTTGCGAAACGCTTAAGATCTTACTTATATTATAAATGCGAAAGTTTGTGAGTTTGGATGTTTGCGCCTCAATCACGCCTAAACTGCTGAACGGATTTAAATGAAACTTGGAATATACATAGTACATGTACCTACTGGATTAACATATAGGCTATTTTTTATCCGGATACCACGCGAGCGAAGCCGTGGGCGGCAGCTAGTTTGCTATAAAATCGATAAATAGAATGCTATAGATGAATTGCTCAGTGACCTTTTCAGCCCCACTGAAGTGCTCTGTTCCTGGCTAAAAAGTTGAATTAAATGTATTCCAGGTTCGGATTGTCTCCAGTTTTGTGGTGTTGTGTTTGCTTGCTAGGTTCAGATTATGCTCCTGGATAAAAAGTTGAATTAAATGTGTTCTAGTTAAAAGTTTTTAAGGTTCGCTCGCGTGGTACCTGGATAAAAAATAGCCTATATGTTAATCCAGTACATGTACTATGTATATTCCAAGTTTCGTTCAGACCTGTTCAGCCGTTTAGGCGTGATTGAGGCACAAACATCCAAACATCCAAACATCGTTACAAACTTTCGAACTAGATGGCAGCACAGGTAAAATTAGTACGCGCTATCGTTGCGTTTTGAGCTTTACGCCGGTAATTTCAAGCAAACTATGACTTTTCAATTTTATAATATAAGTAAGAAAGTAAGAAGTAAGATAAAAAGTAAGATAATTAGTTCAATGGTTCTTCAACTTTCTAGGCTATACTCGCTAGAGAGCAAAAAATAAGTATGAAATCTTGTTCTCCGAACGCCCTACGACATCGTGGGCGGGGTGAGGTAAGACGAGGAAGTAGGTGGGTTTTATGAATTTAGTACCTACCTATACCTAAAATTATCAGTTATGTAGCGCCTTTTTATCTCTTTCTTTTTGCGATATTTGGAAAAATCAATATGGCGACTGTCAGAAACCATTTTAATTAAAATTCCTTTGGCTGTCTATGTAGCCGAAATGGCTGAACGGATTTTGACAAATGAGGTGTTGTAGGATTTGTATAGATAACGAGAGTGTCATAGGTCTATGACACTTTTTTACCCTAAAGTGTAAAAAATCCAAAATGGCTACCTTACTAGGTACTACTAAAAACTTAGACTAAAATGGTACAAATTTATCACCATCATCAACCAAGTGTCACCAAAAATCAAATATGGCAGATGCTACCAAAATTCTACGTAAGTTGGGTTTTTGTTCTTTTAAATAAATACTTGTTTATTATAGTCAACGGGATGGACGATCTATACGGTCGATGGGCTGATCCCCTGTCACCATGGTTCACCATATCCATCGTGGGGCTTTGAATCAGGAGTGGCTGCAAGTTATCTTATTATTACTTGTGGCTCTGCCCACCGCATTAAGGATATATGCGTGAAAATTATGTATATATATGTATGTACGTACAGTGTACTGGGAAAACTAACGATCCCAGAAAAATCAAAATAATTTATACTTTGGATTTTCAGTATAGGTAGAGTGGATTGAGGCTTTTTATTATTCGGTAGTCCATTAAGCAAACAGGGGTTTTTTCCGAGGTTCTTCCAATAAGCAAGGATCCTTCATATATCTGCATATCATGTCTTGACAAGGGTCGGGTGACAGAGATTGACAGGGGCAGATATAGATGGTAATCGAGTGTCGGCCCAGTTGTGGCCACTCGATGGTAACATACCTAGTAGATTACAGGCGAATGAACTAAGGCCTTTTGAATCTAAGAAAGCGATTTTGTCGTATCTCAAAATATTCAATTTTACACCAGAGCCAAAAAACCTTTATTTACAGCAATTAGTCGTGTGAACAGTAATAAAACTAGGAAAAAAAAACAAGGACGCATTATAAAAATTCTTTCACTGACACGATCTGAGCGCTACGGGCTAATTATACTTACCGAGTGAAGCCGCGGGATCTTAACTAGTATTTAATATTGGGCCCTCACTTCAAACACTATAAGAAGCACTCACGACATCGCCAAATGTTGCCCAGCCCTGAGTTTTTGTTTTCCATCTCGTTTTATTACAGCCATGTATCAATTCTGACAGTAATGTATCACGACCGCTGTAAAACATAACTCTTCGGGTAGTCGGGTAAAAAAGGGACGCACGTGTTACGTTAGCGCCTTTGCACACGACGTTTTTTGAACGCGCTGACGACGCGCGTCCGACGCAATCAGTCAGGACGCTCAGCAAACGCAAAGCCGCCGGCACGTTGTTACCTTTGCACACGATCCGCGCTCTTGTATCGCTTCAAACGCACCCCTCTTCCACATCCCTTTCCCCGCTGCTTCGTCTCGATGCACCAATACAAACAGCGCGTTTTAAGCGCGTTTCATTAGCGTTTGTGTATCGACAATTTGCTTACGCGCTAAAAACAGAGGACGCGTTCATAAAAAAACGCTCGTCGTCAGCGCGATAAAAGCGAGATGTGCAAACGACCTTAGAGAAAGTTTTTGAAAGGGTTTTGTCTAATATTGGTCTAGGTTACATGATGTAGTGTCAATAAATGATGCGGGTACCTATAGGTCGCTCCTAAGATGAACTCACCGGATTCTTACGTGGATACTGTTCCGCAGAAAGAATTTTACTACTGATCATTAAAGTCTGTTACGGCTTACGCCATTCATATTAACGCAACGCGTCATACATCTACAAAAGACGATTCATAACCAACGGCCTCGGGTCACCAGTCAGGATGCAGCAGCTTATAAGAAGCACACTGACTGAACGTAAAGGGGTTTATAGCATTAATGAATTTATTGCAATTGCATTAAAATATCTACTTAATTTGGGAAACAGAATAGCACACTCAATATCCCCTGGTCTGATCTGAGAGTGGACCGTGGCGTCTCTCCCAAATCATGCGATGTTTCTGATTCATTCCTTTCTTGCATCTGCATTATGTTTTATAGAATTCACCCCTTTGAACTGTTTTACTGCATAAACAGTTTTATATACAGGTGTTGTGTTTATTATGACACAAGAATTTATTAGGTACCTAAAAGGTTTAACACATTTGTGAGCAAAAATATCACCGTTTAAACTTATGCTAAATGTGACGCTATAATATAAAATACCTAGGTAACATACTTAGGTACACACATATTATCACGTCTGTTTCCTTATAGGTGGGCAGAACCACCTTGTAGTCACTGCTTAGTGACCCAAAATCATATGAATATAATGAACCATAGTGACAGGTGATCAGGTTTCCTCACGATGTTATCCTTCACCGTTTGAGAATCCATCCATATCATACTCATAACTCTCTAATCTGTGTGTTTTTGACATTTTTATAATTTTAATTTTATTTTCATTATTTTCATTATTTTAATTTGTATAATTTTAATTTTATTTCATTTTATTTCATTTGTAATTATTCGTATTAATTATGGACTATCATTAATTGTCTGAATTAAACAATTTTATTTTTTATTTATTTATTTGCAACATGACTTTCAAACAGCACAACTTAAGTACCTAGGTACCTAGTTTACATAATAATAGGTACCTACCTATTTCTTATATAAGGATTCCATATTATATTTCCATATAAAAGGAAATCTCTCTACTATTATAGGTGGGTCAGGACACAGGTCAGTTAAATGGACAACTTACACGACCAAACTATTTTGGCCCGTTCATTTAAAATTCAAATGCTTCGAAGGGTTCGTTTTGCGCTGTGTTTATTAAACGTGGAGGTTTTGTTCATTAGCCGACTCTGTTCTCTAATTTTAGGGTATTTTTAAACTTAACAACCGGGATTTTAGGTAGGTACTGGAACAGAGATTTTTGGTTCTTTGAGGGAACCGAGATTTTCGGATTTTTGACTATTTGAATATGATAACATAATGCTAGATATGAAGAGAAATACATGTTGTGCCGACTCCACATAAAGTGGGACAAGGGCAGGGAAATGATAATGAACATAATGCTAGATATGAAAGTTAAATGAAGTTAGATGTTAATGTTAGATAACTATGAAAGTGGATCTACAAGGGTAGAGGTAGACCAAAGAAGAGATGAATGGATTGCGTGAATGATGATATGAGTAAGAAAGGAGCGAATACTGAAATGACGGCTGATAGAGGGGAATGGAAGAGGAAAACATGTTGTGCCGACCCCACTTAAGTGGGATAAGGGCAGGGAGATGATGAACATAATGCTACTGACAAAAGACCACTGGATTCGTTTAGCGTAGGATCGGAAGCCGAGGGGCATGCTAATGAGGACGCTTATTTATACCCAGCAGCAGGATTTGGGCTGATAATGATGATGAACATATTGCCATGGAAGGACATCCTTGAACTAGTGGACTCGGCAAAGTTGAAGGAAAACGATCCCGGGAGCGGAGCCCTAAATAGTAATAGAGTACGATCAGATACGCTTAGGGGTACAGAACTCCTTACAAACCGGACAGTCATTGTCACAGCACAAAAAATATTTGCTTTCGTCCATACCTACATCATAGCAGTCCATTACTGGGCCTATGTCCAGCATTGGACTGCCTCTCCTAATGCACCCTATCATCGGATTGACGCATCCGGTCTCTGCCAGCAGCCTTTCGCAAGTCGTCACTCCACCTAGCCGGAGGGCGCTTTGCTTTTGTCCATTCTTTTGTCATGCAGTCTTTTGTCCGTCAAAGCACGGCACGCGACGTATTGGTTCTGTTACGGTCCCAGTTACGGACAGTAGTGGGCGGACACCTCAAAGTTCGACGACAGCCTAAGACGTTATCCGCCTTGCATAAATCAGCCATTTGAATCCCATAGTACAAGCTTTGCTTAGTTTGGGACTAGATGGCGCTGTGAGTAATATCCACAAATCATCATCTTCCTGCCCTTATCTCACTCTATGCAGGGTCAGCACAGCATGTTCTCTTCTTCCATTTTCTTCTGTCCTCAGAACAATCTGAGCTTCTGTCACTCCTTTCTTACTTGTACAAACGGAGCACAGATTAAAAATATGTGAAACCGGGAATATAATGCAATTAGCGTAGTTTTTAATTATTTTCGTGTGACCCGGACAACACAAAATCACGTAATGACAGTCGGCAGGAATCAATATGGCGGAGGAGTGAACACAGCGTAGGTACTAGGTAATCAAATAAGGAACTGTTTCATAGATTTTGAAGAAATATATAAAATCTAAAAGTGTGATAGGACAGCATAATCTGGCGTTCTGCTGCATTTAAATGCGAATCATCTTCGGGAGAGATACGAAGTAGGTCCTATAATGTCTTTCACACAATCCATCCACCTTTTCTTTGGCCTAACTCTACCTCTTAGTTCTATGACTTTTGTAGTCGAACTAAGAAGGATGAGACTGGTATTTTTAGCGAGTTTTACTCGTGATTTTATAGACTTTTCCCTCATGCTAAAATCTAGACTAGTGTAGTAGTGAAATGAATAAACCACGGGGACCACTACAGCTATAAAGTACAATGCTCGCAATAAAATGCAAAAGATATAAGTCACAGTATTATGACTCGGTGAGTCTACAGTGAATAACACACTACACTTGCTAATAATAAAGAACACATGCATAATATCACGCTCGTTTCCCTAACGGGGAGGGCAGAGCCACAAGTAATCAAAAGAAAACTTACAGCCACTCCTGATTCAATGTCCCAAGATGGATATGGTGAACAATGGTTAAAGATAATCAACCCATCGCCCATAAACATGGTCCATCATGTTTTTATACCACTATGGTGGCACACAAGCGTAATTTGGATTTGCTGCTTTGTAGCAGGATTTGCTGTTGCTGCTACAACAGCAAATCCTACTAATATTATAAACGCGACAGTTTGTATGTATGATGTATGGATGTTTGTTACTCATTCACGCCTAAACGGCTGAACGGATTTGAATGAAACTTGGAAAATACTTAGTACAAGTACTGGATTAACATATAGGCTATTTTTTATCTGGGTTCCACGCGAGCGAAGCCGCGGGCGGCAGCTAGTATAGTTATAAAAGTGTGGGTTGTCCTGTAGCAAGACGGTCAGACGATATAGTAAATATCGTGGGCTGTGGATGGACAAGATCAGCAGCATAGAACCGTGATAGATGGCACAAACAAAGGGAGGTTTATGCCCAACAGTGGATAAACTCGTGCTATAGATGATGATGATGATGATGATTATCTAATTTGTCTTGGACTGTAGTAGTTTTAATATAATATTATCTTTTTTCACTTTAGGATAGAGCCACTGAATCGTATATTTTTAAAAAATTCTAGCCAAAGCAAAGTCTTAGCAAACTTAAAGTGCAACTATAATTAATACTACGTTCGGCTACCTGAAGAAGAAGTGAGATCACAAGAAACACTTTTAAACAATTAATTAACTGCTTAGACCGATAGGCACGGCGGAGACAGAGTTCAAATAGGGATGGAAAAGAAAAATCGGGTCAACATCATAGACATTTTCTTGACTTCGAAAAGTCACGCTCTTACGTTACTGCGAGCGTTACTGTTTGGCTGACAATCAAGGCACAGTCTAAACAGGTCTAAACTAAACCATAAGTCCTAGGAGAATGAAACCTGCTTGGTGTAGTGGTGAAGAAAGGAATTCTCACCTAGCTCCTAAAGGACGCATCAGTAAGATGAAGTTTGTATGAAAAAATCAACGCGGACAAAGTTGCTGGGCGTCCCACTAAACTCGACACAGTCGGATTTTTTGTTCTTTGAAAAACTTGTTTTGTGCAAACACCCTCCTTCTTCTCAGTTGAGTAAAAACACTCAACTTACATTTGCATCGAACCCGCGCCTCTTGCGTCTTAGATGAGCACTCGCCCGCCACGCCATGCGCCACCGCGGCCATTAATGCGTTTTAGAATCTCAAAACAAAATAATTATGTGTAGGAGTAACTGTAAACTAAATTTGGCTTTATCGGAGTGAATTGAAACCTTTCTGTACATCACTAACTCACTCGACACTGCTGTAATTGGGTAAATTGTCGTTAACTTTTAGTTTTTGCTTCAAGTTTGCTATCAGAGCAGAGTTCATTGTTAAGTTCTGTACGAGTTGGAGAACTTAAAGTTATATCTACTAAGTACATAATTAACATGAAGTTTTAAACAATCACAATTTGAGTAAGAACGAACAAAGTACTACCTAAGTATAATGATAGAATTATTTTTACTACTTTGGTAGGATTTTTAGATAGGTAGGTAGGTACCTACGTACACTTATACAGGTGGATTTTTTTAATGGAGGAAAAGTACTCCTAATACCGAAGATAGCAAATACCTATAATCCTACTAATAGCCACATATTTTAAATGCGAAAGCTTGTGAGGATGTGACGATTTTTGTGCCTCAATCACGCCGCAACGGCAGAACGGATTTCAATGAAACTTGGAACATACATAGTAGGTACCTATGTGTGCTGGAATAACATAGGTATAGGCTACATTTTGTCCGGGTACCATACGAACGAAACCGAGGGTGGAAGCTAGTACAATATACCTAATTATTAATTACTATACCGGATAGGATTGAACTGAAGTGCAAGTATTCAAAGTGATCCTTTGCAGATTATATCTACTGAATAGACTATAGGTAGATACCTACCTACCTATTTCATTATCTTTATTTCTTCACCTTTTCTTCTAATTACCTAGTGCTAACTGTCTAAATAATTGAAATAAGTAGGTACAATTGAGAGCTTATTTGCTAAAATAATTTTGAGCACCCTGACTGCTCATATACCTAAATATGAAACAATGAATAGTAAGATATTTTGAACACCTTGGGTGCTTAGGTACAGCAATAATGATGATTCGAACTGAGTGTATCAAATTGCTTTTGTTTTTCAGATCATTTTGACTAGGTACCTAGGTACTGAAGACGCTCATACCTATCAATTTGACACTGACTGTAGGTACCTACCTAAGTACACCTTGTTTTAAATATTTTTCTATTCTATTTTATTGATACTGATCAAACAACTTAATAAAAATGCGCAACCATTTCTATTCAATCCTTGTTGAATGTATTCGACTCTCTGGAAGAGACCTTATACCTTTTCCGTGTTGAAGCCCTAAAGCAACCCTTGGAACAACAAATTAAAGGCCACATACCCTCTAATTGAAGGGTAGGGTTGCCAAAACAGATATTTTCTTATTATTTTATGTTTTCCTTTTTGGGGAGGCGGATAGTCTTTCGTGAATTTATTTTCTTTCATTATTGAAAAGGCTGCTGTTCACTCACGGCGCCATTTTTCTTTATCTGTCAAAACAGAATGCTAGCCTACTTAGGAGGGTTTAATTATAGGTGTGGGATATGAGGAAACCAGCAATACCTATTTTTTTAGCTTATTCGGCTTAATAGATTTTGAATCATGATTGTCTTAACATCATCATCATGAAACGCTCGTGGCGTAGCTTGCTTAGACGTTCTTGATTGTACGTTGAAATTAAGCAACGGTTGTGCGCGTTCACAATTGGGATGGGTGACCGCAAATGGCATTACGAGCTGAGCGCTTCCATGCTTCGGAGGACACGTTAAATTATCGATCCCGGCTTCTGAAGTCGTTAAGCCATGACGGAGACCTTTAGGACTAAAAACTCCGTCACAAGAGTTGGCCATTAGGGATATGAGGCTAGGTCGTATCCCTATCATTGAGAGCACTAGATTATAATAGTCCTCTAGAAATAAGTTCAGCTTGTTTGTGTAGGTAGGTACCTACCTCTTGTTGGTGATCCAATAAAATAACACCACATTTTAATAAGTTGGTATTAGTAAAATGTCCATCACCACCTCGTCACTATTGGAGGGAATTTATCCAATATGTTCAACTGGTTGTACAAATAGTTGAACATATTGGAGTACCTATACGACTTTTTCTTTAGGTACTTGTCAGCCCTAAACAGTCCATTTCTTAGTAGTGGCGTTAGGTTGATTATAGCTCCATATGAACGGCTGTTGATACCCACGCAGTCGTTTATAACTATTGTCACACAACAATTTGTCTTATCCGTTCATAATACTATCCTACTACCTCGGCGACGTGGCGGACGAGTGCACGGCTGAGACGCTAGAGGCGCGGGTTCGATTCCCGCTACGGGAGAAATGTTTGTATGTTCTGAAAATATTTCTTCAAGGTCTGGGTGTTGTAGTATTACGTTTTATAAGTACCTACCTATGTGTTTACAAAAAAAAGTACATAAGTTGTAGTTTGGAGCTAGATGGCGCTGTGTAAAATGTCCACAAATATTTATTTATTTATTTACTTATCCTACTATGACACAGTTTATTTGTATCATTTAATATTATTAGTGAAACGACCCGCGACTTTATGCGTACCTATTGAGTTTATTTCATATCTTCTCGCTGCGTCTTCTAAGAATTGAACTCGGGAATTCCTTTCACAGTATACTCCTACGCCGTAAGAGATATATAATACCTCCATGTTTCATGCCTTTTGAACTCATTGTTTTTTATCTGTGCGTTGATTGTCAGGAAGGATAAGATAGGATTAAATAAAATAATAGATTAAAAAAAACAACAAAATGCAATAATTTAATGCACATTAAACATCAATTAACATTATATTCACCATTCATATAACGTACAGGGTGTAAAAAGACATATCCCGAATATAAAAGTACCCATAGACCTCTCAAGGGAGAAAATTCGAAAAAAGTGGTCATGAACATGATAAGATAATAAGACTAAAATGGAATCGTGATCTTAATGCACTGGTTCACTTTTTGCAAGTAGCATTTTTACACCCAGTATAATTTAGTAAAATAATCATAATCTAAAATGTCAGTATTAATTTCGTCAAAATGTTGATAATGATGATCCACGAAACACAATAATTGGTGTGCTGAATCATGCTTAGATATAGTTTGGCCCTAATACCTCTATATAAAATGTTAGAATGTATTTATTATCAAACCATTCGTTATAAAAGGCGGTGATGAAAATATGAATATAATGCATTTAAATTTGATATGGGACATCCAAAACGCACCAACATAGAACATTCTTTATAATATAAAAGTTTTTGCTGTTTCAGGCTTCCTAGATAACGCTAGGATGTATCATAGGCACAGATAATAAACTAGATCACTTTAGTTATGTTATCGTTATTGGTCACAATTTGACCAATCATATGATCATTAGCTAACTCTCTATGGCTCTCGGGTTTTAAGTAAAGCGCCTAGGATTCTTTTTTTTTAATAATTCCCATTGTTCAACCTCATTGTTTTTGAAGACCTGCTTATATCACTCGGAATATACTCATGCTGGCTATCGTAATGCCAAAACATGCCTAAATAGAGATTTTCATACAATTTGTCATATTATGGAAGGTTACAATGTTGACATAATTGTCAGAAAAATATCTCAAGCATAATGACAAAACATATTTAAGTAATCAAATAAATAAATAAACATTTGACGACCTCGGCGGCGTGGCGAGCGATTGCTTTGCTGAGACGCCAGGGATGCAGGTTCGATTCCCGTTGCGGCGGGAATGTATGCATGTTCTACAGATATTTCTTCCTGGTCTGGGTAACAGCCATCTGGCTCCCATAGTACAAGCTCCCCTTAGTTTGGGGCTAGATGGAGCTGTGTGAAAATGTTCACAAATATTTATTTATTTATTATTATTTGGTAACATGGAAGAACTCTACGTCATCCAATTATATTCGAATTAAATGCACCCCTAAATAAATTATATTAAAACATTTATCAAAATGACAAACACTAACACACAACGATATTCAATTTTAACATCAATAAAAACATTACATCATGATTTCACAAACTTCTAATAAATAAAATTAAATATTAATTTCAATATAAAAAGGGAATGATCATAAAATACAATTTAAGTAATAGAATAAGATTATTCAAAATTATCATTCGTTGATAACAAATTAAACTCGATTTAAACTGAGCAAGACTAATATCAAAAGCTTTATTCATCACACAATTATATGAAACAATTGCCAATTAAAATAAAATGCATACATACAATATCACTCCTATATCCTTAATGAGTGAGCAGAACCACAAGTAATTGTAAGAAAACTTGCATCCACTTCTTATTCAAAGTCCAAAGATGGATAATATCGACGGAAGAAAGCGATTTTGTCGTATCTCAAAATATTTAATTTTACACCAGAGCCAAAAAACCTTTATTTACAGCATAATTGCTGTAAATAAAGGCTTTTTGGCTTGTTCACACGACTAATGTCGTGTGAACAGTAAAAAAACTAGGAAAAAATCAAGGGCGTATCATAAAATTTTTCATCGTAGAAAGACGAGACATAGACCATTCGACGCGGCTTTTTTTGCTTATCAACAATCAAGTTTTAAGTCATTTAGGCCATTTTTTGGGCTACGACATTTCCGCTTTCTGCCGTCGATATGGTGAACCATGGTAACAGGACAGGTGATCTCACATAGAATAATAATAGATAATACAAATAAATTGCTCTTTACTTATAAATACACAAACATTAAATGCTTTAAACATTAATTTTTATACTTATCGTCTATCTTTGTGATTTTCCGTTTAATTCTACTTTAGCATATACAGGGTGTAATATGACCTTTCCCAAATACTGAAGGTACAGATAACTAACTTAAACATAGTTTCCTTTGTTCTTTCTGTTTCCCTTCTTGATCAATTTGCTATTATTTTAATAATCTTCGTATTTGATATACGAGTACATATTATATTATCACGCCCTTATCCCTAATGAGGTGGGCAGAGCCACAAATAAACATAAGAAAACTTGCAGCTTCTTCTAAATTTAAAGTCCTAAGATAGATAGGTGAACCATGGTAACAGTTGATCAGCCCATCGCCCATGATATAGATGGTCCATCCTATTGGAGAGGATACTATCCTTAGTCGACTTTACCACATGCTCGGGGAGAGAAGCAGCTGGGCGTATTCTATTCTTCATATTTGATTCTTGTAGTAAGATGCAATTAAATATTTATGTTCTTTTAAAAAATTAGCAAGTTTTCGCCTTGTTAGCCTCGATGTATTTACAATCATAGTCGAATTGCACTGTTCCAGTATTCGGAAGTAGCCTTATTACACCCAGTATACAGTCCGCGACATTAGTTACTAAACAAAATACCGAACAACATCAAGAAAGTAGCTATTTACATCTCAACAGGATATGGTTGAATTTCATCATTATTAATTATAATGTACAAATAATTGTGTAATAATATAACCAATAATAATGGAAGAGCTTTACTTAATCATGTTGTTATAATAGATAATAATATCTTAGTAATTACCCTATTACCAATTTAAATAATAAATATTGAAAATACTTCACAAGACAATGAATTTTACAAAATTACAATTTTCACACAACCATATCATACAAATTACATTTGAATTGACTACCTAAATCTACATTTTACACATTTATTCAGAAATAAGTACACCTACTACAAGTATCTATATACATTTTTAATCCAACTACTATTTGGTAACTTCAAGCGTAGAAGTTTCAAATGTCTCAACATGTTTGTGATTTCACAATAGGTTAAAACAATATGATACAAACGCTAATTATACAATTGGGGAATATAGCATTGATAGAAAGGTTAATTTAGATCTATTTATTGTTCGTATTATTGAAAATGGCACATAAAGAAATATATTATGTACAACAGATGTAGAATTTGTAATGTAGGTAAAACTAAGGCCTTTTACCATCTATAGTAGATGATTTATACAGCGTCAGGAGGCAACTTCTACCTTCACAGACGGGACGCTGTAGTGCCCGGGACGAATTGAGATTTTAGCAGACAAAAATTATTACTTCAGATAATGTTTTAAATCAAAAATACTCTCAAATAAACATGAATGGTATGATAGTAGCAAAGTAAATTTTCAATTAAAATTTAAGTTGAAAATAAATCTGATAATTCGACACTTTAACTTATACAGCCATTATATTTTTGACCTGTTTATCCGACAATAATGGCAGGTGGTCGTGTATTGCGGAGGCCTTTGTTAAGCAGTGGACTTCGAAGAACAAAGATCGAAACACGCTCAATTCGTTCATACTCTGATCATGTCGATGCGGCTGATTAGTCTCCACCCACTTCTCCATTCCATAACCGGATCGTCACCGCACAAAAAAACAAACAAAAATATTTGCCTAGCAAACTTTTGATGACTTTTAAGGCCTTTGCCCAGCAGTGGGACGAAACAGATTTAAAAATAAAAACCTTTGATGGGACAATGCCCATGCAGTTATGAAAAGGGGAAAGTGGGCAGAGTGGATCTAGGTTCACAACATTATGTCACTTATTCCTATAATGAAAATTATCTATTTTTGAGAATATTCGACACTACTAACATGGTAAAACTGCCTAGAATGTACAGTGATGCGGGTATTGATGAGAGCAGCCTGAATCTTTCCTCTGAAAACAAATTAATTTATAATTTAAAAAAAAATTAAAATAATTTAGCCTAGAAAAAAAAAACATTTTAAATAACCTTAAAAAACTGATAGTGAATATTGAATATAGCCACGAATTAAAAGTAACTTGAAAAAATAATTATACTAATTCATAAACCAATCTCATTGTTCAAAAATTAGTCAGTTTTTCACTGCAGGTTTACATGGCATTCTTTTTATGACCAACCCGGTATTAATCTAGCATTCCCTATTTACTAAAACTACAGTAAATTAATAGAAATTATTACATTACCTATTTAATAATTATTCATTCTCGTAACCACGATAATCCTAATCAACTTTTAATACTTTTTTATTTGTTGTTTGTCTAAAATTGATTTCTGTCATGTCCTAGTAGACTACTTCTTGTGCAATGTGCCCCAATTCTCCTCTTATTAAAATGGGCAATGAGTACAGAAATACAGTGAGATAGATATAGAAAAACGTTCATTCAGAGCGAGACAGACTATTTTAAATTAGCCGAATAATTTAAAATAGTCTGTCTCGCTCTCACATTAACTTTGAAATTAGATAATAAATTAAACTAAAGGGTTTAAACCAAAACTCAGCATAAAAGCTCATGAAATTAAATGCACGAGATGAATTCATGACTTGAAAATGAAATGATACCAGTATTTTTGCAAAAAAACATGCACAAAAACCAAAATGCTTTGAAAAAACATGCAAGGAGAAAAAATAAGACCCAATGAAAATAAAATAATACTTTTATTGAATAAAACAAGTTAATAGTCTTATTTAATGTTAGTCGAAAACAATACAAGAAATAAACCTAGCTACGAAACATATTTGAGCTGAAAATACTACCCTCTCTTTCATATCTCAGACATAAGACAAAGAGGGAAAACAAAATGGCGGACAATACAATGCACAAGCTACGAAATCGAACTATCAGAAATTTTACCGCAAATACTATTAAATAATACTGGCAACTTTTCTATATTCAACTTCTTACTAACACTACCGACTAGGGTTGTGCCGGGATAGAAAATTTCTTGCGTTTCCTTCACCGGTTCAACAACGATAGGGTTGTCATCGCTATCGAAAATAATTTCCGGATCGTTACCGATTATCTCCTCAATCGACTCCCAGTTAGTCTGCAATTTCTTTTGCACCTGGCAACACTCGCACATGCCATAATCACATTCCTTTTTACTCATAAAATACTCTGCATCGTCTAATATAGTGCGTTCTGTATCCTTTTTTACAAGGGGTACATGTACGGAGAACTTTCTAGCTGAATATTGAAGTAGCTCGTCTATGTAAGTGGTTTCATCATTTATAACATTTTCTATTAATAGTTCGTCTATGTGTGGGTCGAATGAGTTTTTCCGGCTGTCTGGAGGCGATAGCGTGTCTGAGTTGGCTATTAAGCTATTCTGTCGTTTCTGACCTGTCATTGTGATTGATTTTTTGGTGGTCGCCCAGCCAAGAGAGCGCTGGACCGCCATTTTCCATTTCGTATAGCGCGCGTCGCGATCTGTAACAAGGAAATATATTTTGATATTATTTTCCCGAAAATGAATTGATGGACGATTTGACGACCTCAGTGGCGTGGCGGGCGAGTGCTCGGGCTGAGACGCAAGAGGCGCGGGTTCGATTCCCACTACGGGAGAAATTTTGAGGACGTCTAGATTACAATACAGGTGTACAACTTCACAAGCGTGCACGTTTACAACAGTACAACAGTACATTAACTAACTTTACAACTTTACAAGTGTACAAGTCAAATACTTTACAAGTGTAAAAGTTAACTATTTTACAAGTGTAAAAGTTAACAACTTTACAAGTTAACTACTTTACAAGTGTACAATTAGACATGTGTCTCACCATCGTCCGTGGTGGTGGGCAGGAAGGTGTGTGCGGGCGGGGCGTGGCGGCGCGCGTCCAGACTCCACACACCCACCGCGCGCCCCGCAGCGATGCCCACGCCCAGCGCTGACATGTCCCAGTCGTGGGCTCGCACTGTGGACAAACACTCGCGTCATATAAACTGCTAGTCGGTTACGGGTACCCTGGAACGAGCAATATGCAGCAACGCGAATACATTTTGAGCACACGTGAATGAATGAATGAATGAAACATACATAGGTACATTTTATCCCGCCCATATCCCTAATGGTAGGTAGGCATAGCCACAAGTAAACATAAGAAAACTTGCAGCCACTCCTGATTTAAAAAGATGGAAATGGTGAACCATGGTGACAGGTGATCAGCCCATCGCCCATATAGGTGGTCCATCATTTTGAAGAGGATACTATCCCTTAGTCCTTATTGAAATGTCGTCTGTAGAAATACACACTCTGAAAATTTAAACTCTGGCTATCATGCTTAATGAGATACTGCCCGCTGACTGACAGACGGACAGCGGAGGCTTAGTAATAGGGTTCCGTTGGCACCCTTCGGGTACGGAACCCTAAACTATTTTAAACATCACTTACACACTGGTATTCCAATTAGATCTGCCTGCAGCTGCATCAGAAGGTCATTAGAGGTCATCTTCCCGTCCACGTGCAGTTTGGACAGCGGCATCCCACAGTCTTTATTCATAGCCTCGAGAATATCTCTGAAAATAATATTAGAATAGAATAGTATATATATATATATACATATTATTTAAAAGCTAGCTCTTGCCGGTGTAATAATGAAGTTTCCTCCATTTTTCTCTCTAATGCGGTTTCTTTTACTTCTTTATACGACATGACAGGGACTTTCTCCTTTATCTGGCTGATATAACTAATTCTTGGTCTCCCTCTTCCTCGCTTTCCTTCTACCTTTCCTTCTATGATCGTCTTTATAAAGCTGTCATGTCGTATAAGATTTCCAAACATTTTCCCTCTTCTGTTTTGTATTGTTGTTATTATGGTCCTTTCCTCTTCTACTCGTTTTAAGACTTCCTCATTAGTTATTTTTTTCCGAATAGAATAGAAGTATTTTATTTGACAGATACAAAAAACACAGAACAGGAGTAAAAGGTAACAAATTAAAAAAAACGAACATGAAATAAATAAGAGTAAAACCATAAATCTAAGGCCTTTGCCATCTATATAGATGGCAAAGGCCTTAGTAGACGGTACGGCTCAGCTTTATAAAATACTTTCGTTAGAACTAACCGTGTCAAAGACGACATGAGTTAAAAATGAGTGAGTGTTGAGATGACTTCCTCTCATTTTTTTACCGGCCATATTTCTTTTTTTTTAATATCCACCAGTCTACTCTAGCTAGAGCAACACGGACATTGGCAGAATTGTGACGTAACGTCACAGTAGCCACTAATCAGAACTGAACTGAACTGAGATGACTTCTGACAGAGGGAAATGGAAGAAGAATGCAAGTTGTGCCGACCCCACATAATGTGGGAAATGGGCAGGGAGATGACGAATGAGTCTTACCTAGTCTGGAAGCACACAGCTTCCAAAGCTGCCCTGATTATGTGATTCTTGGTAGTGAACGCAGTCAATCCGCATATAATCCTGTAAAAAACACATTTATCATGATAATAAAGAAATAAATATTTGTGGACATTTCACATTGCGCCATCTAGCCCCAAACTAAGCAAAGCTAGTGGCTGATAGAAACCTTGTTTACTTTTTTGGAAATATGTATAATATAGTTTCTACTCAGACAAAATAAAAAGAAAAGACGCCGCGCCGCGAACAACAAAAGTGAAGCCACCTTTTTATCTATGTGTGTGTCGAAGGTTTTAAGGGTTTTAATTTGCTGCTGTTTTCACAAGTTTTCACTACACAGGAAGGCATAATCTATTTTTAAATTTTAAGTTCACTCAAGCGATAAGCATGGTTTTAGTGTAGGTGTGTGCGTGAGCGTGTATGTTTACTTGCTGGAGCACGGTTTTGTGTGGCTTCACTTTTGTTCGCGGCGCGCCGTCTTTTCTTCTTATTTGGTCTGAGAGTTTCTAGTTCTACTCGTTTCTCGTTCATCGTGGGCGGTGGGACAACTGCCTAAGATAGCTAGGTCCTCACCCTCTGGCGTCCTTCCTCCAGTAAGGCGCATACAGACCGCTGAATGCGGGCACAAAGTAGACGTCGCCCGTGGAGAAGACCGCGCCGGCGATATTCTCCGTGTCCGCCGCCACGTCCTTGATCAGTTTCAAGTTGTCTCGGAGGAACTTCATCGCGCCGCCGGCAACGGCGATTGAACCTTTCAAACAAATAGCAAATCAATATTTGATATTTTTTTATTCAACCCATTTCGTCCCACTGCCGGGCAAAGGTCTCCCCCAAACACTTCCAGATATCCCTATCCTGAGCCTGAAAATAAATCAAATATTTGTGGACAGTTCACACAGCGCCATCTAGTCCCAAACTAAGCCAAGCTTGTACTATGGGCACCAGATGACTGATAAAATACTTTACTATTTTTTGTAAATACATACTTATCTATACTAATATTATAAAGAGGAAAGATTTTTTTGTTTGTAACGAATAGGCTCCGAAACTACTGGACCGATTTCAAAAATTCTATCACCAATAGAAAGCTACATTATCAGGGTCCAGTATAGGCTATAATATAATTTCAAAAAAATTAGGAATCCGTAAGAAAATTGCAATATTGTAACCCAAGGTAGAAAACCCAAAATAGTTTTTGGCGTGCGCTGCGAAAACTATTGATTATAGAACAAAATAATGTAATATACGCGTACGAAGTCGCGAGCAACAGCTAGTAGTATTAAGTAATACATAATACTACAACACCCAGACCCGGAAGAAATATTTGCAGAACATACAAACATTTCTATAAAAGCGGGAATCGAAAGTCATCGAAAAATATTCAGAAATGTAAGCGTATACACACGATGATGAATAGTAAAAGTTTTCTTTATAGCTTGTAAGCCAGGGTTGTCAGCATTCCGTGTGTTTTAAATGACATACCTTCTAAAGCGTACACGGGAGGCGCGTCTGGCCCCAGCTTGTAGGCCAGGGTGGTGAGCAGGCCGTGTGTGGAATGCACCCGGCGGTGTCCTGTGTTGCAGAGGAGGAAACAGCCGCTCCTATATGTGTTCTTTCCCTGCCCCGCCTGCACGCAGCCCTGGCCGAGTAATGCTGACTGCTGGTTGCCTAAAATCTGAAATTGAAATATCATGGTCTGAAAACATGGTAAGATGGCCCTTGGGAGATCCGTGGAGTGGGGCGCTGGTGACCTGGTTTTTTCTTAAACTTATCTCAGGCACCAGCTCTTCACAAAACAGGTTTACTTGGTTCTTCCTATCAGTTAACCTTATTCTCTGTCAGCTTGAATGCTAAGAAACTTTTTGTAAAGAAAATAAAATATATTTATTATTATAATAAACAAGCTCGCACGGCTTTATTCGCGTGGTGTAAATTATGACACCCCGTTATATCCCCTTTTGGAGGGTTGAAAAATCCGGAATCCTCATTTATTTTGCATTTACAGTATCCAGACCGAGTTACAAGCAAATCGCTCGAAGCTTCAAAAATTCCATACAAATGTTTTCACCCCTTTTCATCCATACATATCAACAGGGAATAATTTGAGTGTGTGTGTGTGTATGTGTGTGTGTGTATATGTATGTGTGTGTGTGCGTGTGCGTGCGTGTGTGTGCGTGTGTGTGTGTGCGTGTGCGTGTGTGTGTGTGTGTGTATTTGTGTGTGTGTATGTACATAGAGAGCAACAATAAAAGTTGCTCAGTGTCCTTATACTTTTACTAAGTACCACGCGAGAGAAGCCACGAGCAAAAGCTTGTAGTATATGCTATTCTTGATCAGACACTATCCCCCGAATACTCAAACGCGACTCAGAGTTGAGCACGTCTCAAGTGACGAGTTTTTGACAAATTTTCATCAAAAACTATCAAAAAATCGTGACTTGAGACGTGTTCAACTCTGAGTCGCGTTTGAGTATTCGGAGGTATGTGTATTTCTTTTTCATTCATTACTGTGCTTTTTTTTAATCTGGTTTAAAAAAACTCACCCCAGATATTGTAATGCCATCCAGGACAGAGCTATCCTTTACAATGCCGAAAACTTCTGAACTGCTGCGAATGGTCGGGAGGCTGTCGCGATGGATCCCGAACAGCCTGCAAGGAAATAACAAGTTTATTGTTGTCACCTTAAAGTATATATTAGCTTATCGTTTTCCTTATGGCATATTGTAGGTGGAAAAGGGATATTTCATAAGCAATGCTTGAACATTGGAATTTTTTGCTGCTTTTTCTCTGCTGGACTGGGAGTAAAGAAAAAACATAGAATGCGTCCAGCTGCTTCTCTCCCCGAGCATGTCGTAAAAGTCGACTAAGGAGTAATTAGCAGTATCCTCTCCAACTTGATGGATCTATATGGGCGATGGGCTGATCACCTGTCACCATGGTTCACCATATTCATCTTGGGAGTCTTGGATCAGAAGTGGCTGCAAGTTTTCTTATGATTATTTGTGGTTCTGCCCAATCCGTTAGGGATACGGAAACTGATTTTAGTTATTTCAATAAATAATGAAATGTGCCGACCCCACATAGAGTGGGATAAGGGCAGGAAGATGATGATGAAAGCGAAAGGTATGTTTCATCACACATTCATGGTTATGAATATTTTTTTATTTATTTTCATTAAAATTGATGACGATGATGAACCAAGCCATGACGGAGGCCTTTAGGCGGCCTAAAAACTCCGTCACTAGAGTTGGACACTAGCTCATACGAACATACATACATTAAAATTGATAATATTTATTTATTCACAGTTACAAAGACAAACTACAATAACATTAAAAACTTTAAAGTAATCGGTATAATAATAAGAAATAAAAATGAGCTCAGTTTTCTATCTAAATTCGCCTACAGATAGAAAACAGAGCTCAGATCACCGACCGCAGGTAAGGTCCCCAAAAGGCTGGCGACGTTACCTCGTTGGATAGCTATACTTATCCTTTGTCCGAGGTAAGCGCCAGCCCTTTGGTCATTGGTCACATTATTAGCACTTATAGTGGGATATTTACCATGATTCGAAGTTTTTCTCAGTGGGATTAGAAACAGATGTATTATTGTAATCTATTTTCAACCTTACCTGCACAGCATAGGGTCCCAATTCAAAGTGTCCAGGTTCATGAGAAGAGTCCTAGACGCATTCGTGACGTCAGTCGCATGGATTCCACTAAAAACACCGCCAGTCAGGTTCTGTTTAAATAAACATTCGTTTAGTCACGATCGACCATATCCACTTTGGGGTCCACATCCATTGAGGCGCGGGTTCGATTCCCGCTGCGGAAGAAATGTTTGCATGTTCTGCAAATATTTAATCAGGGTCTGGGTGTTGTGGTACCATGGTACTCGTAGTTTCTGATACCCACGACACAGTGAATCCTACCCCCGAATACTCAAACGCATCTCAAAGTTGAGCACGTCTCAAATGACAATTTTTTTGACAGAGAAACTGTCAAAAAACCGTGAGTTGAGACGTCTTCAATTCTCAGTCGAGTTTGAGTATTCGGGGGCTAGTGTGGAATCAGGACTATGTATGTGACTGTTGGGTGTTATTTATTTATTTATTGCCGCTATAACAACATATAATAACAATGAAAGAAAGTAAAAAAAAATGGTGCATGAAACATGAAATATTTTTAAGTACGATGGTGCGCAACCCTTTGTTTGCCAAATCGACTAGCACTTAGCCGTTTTTTATTTTTATAATTTAACCACCACTCTGTGATAGACTTACCCAAAGAATCCATGAATCCACAGTTCCGAAGAGAAGTCTCTTATCCCGACTAGCTCGTCTCACGGTTTTGATGTTATCCTTCAGCCATCGCATCTTCAGAGCACTGAAGTACGGAGACACGGGCAGACCGCAGATGTGTTTCAGATAGTTCTTGTTACGATCTGGTACCTTCGCTAGGATGCTGTCGACTGTGCTGTCAGTTCTGATGTCGTTCCAAGCTGAAATTGCAGAACATGAGTTAGAGCACTGGTGGTTTAGTTGGTTGACCCCGCCTTCCGATCCTAAGGTCGTGGTTCCCGAAAAATTTATGCGCCATACCAGTACTCTCAAACGGTGAAGGAAAACATCGTGAGGAAACCCGCGGCTTAGTCAGCTCCGCATGTATTGGCTATGTCTTTCCTGTGGACAAGGCCGACTAAGCTGAGAGGATGGAATAGGTGCTGGGCAAGCATACTCTATCTTAATTCGTCCCGGGCACTACAGCGTACCGTTAGTGAAGGTAAAAGTTGCCTAAAAATCATCTACTATATATGGTAAAAGGCCTTAGTAATAATTAATTAGTTAAGACCGGATTACATCCAAATGCATGTATTGCATTATGCATATTAGATATCGTAGATACAATTTGTCTGCAAAATATTTAGAACAGTACTTAGTAGAATACATTTTTAAAGTTAAATTATAAATTTCATTGTTAAATATAATGTTGTACTTAATTAATGTTTTCGGAAATACTATTATTTATTAATTTTAAGACTAATATTAAGATTGGCTAAATGTTAAACAGGAATTGATTTATTTACATAGACAAAGTATAATCACATTAAAAACTTAAAGTTAATCGGTACAATAATAAGAAATGAAAATGAGCTCAGTTTTCTAAGTTCACCTACAGATGGAAAACAGAGCTTAGAACACCGACCGCAGGTAAGTTCCCCAAAAGGCTGGCGACGTTACCTCGTTGGATAGCTATACTTATCCTTTGTCCGAGATATGCGCCAGCCCTTTGGTCATTGGTCACATGTAATTACCTATAGCCGGATGTAGCGGTTGACCGGTGTATTTGTCCCATGCTATCGTTGTCTCCCTCTGATTCGTGATGCCCAACGCCACTATGTCTTCCTTGGAATACCCTGCAAAATAAACAGTTCGTATGAGCTTGTGACTCTTGCGACGGAGTTTTTAGGTGACCGTCATGGCTTAACGACTTAAAAGCCGGGACCGACAATTTAACGTGCCCTCCGAAGCACGGAAGCTCTCAGCATACATGATCTTAAAACAACAATCGTTGTAGAAAACCACACAAAAACAGCCTAAATGATCTTTTTTATGTGGTGAAAGGTTTTAAAGAGCGCCTGCTAATCTGCTTTCGATCCTAAGGTCGTGGCTTCAAATTCGGTCGTGTATCAATGGATTTTTCTGTGCGATAAATTTATGTACGCTATAATACCAGTACTCTCAAACGGTGAAGGAAAACATCGTGATGAAACTCGCGGCTTAGTCATCTCCGCACGTATTGACCATGTCTTTCCTGTGGACAAGGCCGAGGAACATCCTGAGAGGATGGAATAGTTGCTGGGCAAGCCTACTCTTGATTCGTCCCGGGCACAACAGCGTCCCGTTTGTGAAGGTAAAAGTTACCTCCTGACGTTATATAAATCCTTTACTATAAGTAGTTTTTTTTCATTGACGGCCTCGGTGGCGTGGCGGGCGATTGCTCGACAGAGACGCAAGAGGCGCGGCTTCGATTCCCGCTGCGGAATAAATGTTTGCAAGATCTGTAAATATTTCTTCCGGTCTGGGTGTTGTGGTACCATGGTACTCGTAGTTTCTGATACCCACGACACAGGGAATCCTTGTGTGGGGTCAGGACTATGTATGTGACTGTTGGGTGTTATTTATTTTTTATTTTTTATGTTAGCTGCGCCGCTTCTTACCCAACTCCGTCAGCTGATCGATTGCGTTCTCAGCGCACAGTCGGATATGGTGCATGATCTCCAGAGGGTCCTGTTCGTACCATCCCTCTTGAGGTTGCACCTCCGTTTTGTCCATCTGGTAGGAGGCAAGCTCTTCTGTGCGTTCCGCTTCGTATATCTGAAATGAACAATAAAAAAAAAGTAATATAATAGTCTCTGCTGGACTGGGAGTATAGAAAAAACAGAATGCGTCCAGCTGCTTCTCTCGCCGAGCATGTCGTAAAAGTTGACTAAGGTACCTACCTAAAAGTAGGTGGGTACCTTACCTACCTAAAAGTAGGTGGGTACCTTACCTACCTACTCTGAACTGCCTACCCAATTGTTTTTTCTTTTTTCTTATTTTCATTTATTATTTAATTTTAAGTACCTTCTACCTATCTGTTTTTACTAAACCTTTTTCGTGTTGTGTGTTAATAAAATTATATTCTACTAGCTGTGCCCCGCGGTTTCACCCGCGTTTTCTCACAGGCGGCCAGCAAGCGCGGCCTCCTCGTCTCGCCCGCCGCCGCGCCGCCAGCGTCTCGTCTTGCTTGCATCAAGCGCGCGTGGATTTCCTTAGCAGAGTTATTTTAGAAATGTATTTATTATACTCTTCAAAGATCTTATACTTACAATCATCAACAAATATATTTCGAAAAAGATTATTACAGGATTTTATGTTGATAAAAAACTCTATGGCCCATAACTCATTAATATGTACCAACTCTTAACATCTTACACACGTGATAACTTTTAAACGAAATATCCGATTGAGATGAAACAAAAAGTATTTTACTTCTACATAAATACTCTTGATAACATAATGCTTAACCCTTAACCACCTAACGGCGGTCACAGTGACTCCAGCGGTTTTTGTTTTTTGAATTCTTCCGTTATTATGCGAGCTATGCGTCTGTGGGTTCATCTACTTTATCCCCCCGCTCTTAGGTACACGCTGTGCACTCGATCGCTTCACACGTTCGCGCGTTCAAAAGTTACAGGTAATTATACTTTGTTTCCGGTCATGGTGACCGCCGTTAGGTGGTTACGTGATTTTTAATAAATCAATTCTTTTTGATTTTGTAGCTTTATAATGTCCGATGAACGATTAAGCCGAAATATTTTGGGATGGTTCGAACAAATTTCTGATTCAGTGACGGAAAATGAAAGAAATGAGCCAGAAATGCCAACAAGAAGCCCGGTTTACGTCGAGAACTTCAAGGCGCTATTCGCCGCATACTGAAGATAGAGCAAGAGCCTAGCACGTCCTCAACTGCCAAAATCGAAAAGTTTGAAATCGGAAAGACTTGCTCAACCTGTGATGCTAAAAAAACAGAAAACATATCACATGTGTTTTCAATGTAAAAACCCCATTTGCGTTGAATGTTCGCAAAAGATGTGCATAAACTGCAGTCAAAAATTGAAACTATTTACCCATTGTAATTTTATAAAAAAAGTGATTTGATTGAGCCATTAATAGTTTTATATAGTAGGTTATATATTAAAGTGACAAAAAATAAGAAGATTTTATTAGGTTTCACTTATAGTTACTTGTCAGATCTCAGACTTTTTACAATGCCTAGATTTTGTACTCAAATGTTTAAGTTATATAGAAGCATTGATTATTAATATGTTTAAGTGTTCTTTTTCAAAGTTTAATAACGTCATTAAAATAAAAAAATAATAAAGGTTACAATCTGTCTTTCATTTTATGTCATTATCATTGTTTTTTTCACATAAAAAATAGAAAATAATAAGCGGTCACCGTGACCGCCGTTAGGTGGTAGTGTAACTCAAAAACACGTTAGGTGGCTAAGGGTTAATTTCGATAAATATTAATATTACGATACATATTTAACGTAGTTTTTTTTTCTTCAGACGATTTAATAATTATTTTGAACACAAAATCGGTTATTGTGATTAAACCATGATAGCTAGATATATGTTCTCGCGGACTTTTTTGTAGGTCTTAATGGGATCTACAAACCCGTAGTACATCATTTTATTCTATTGTCAATAGTTTTTGCAGCGCACGCAAAAATAGGTTTTCGATTTTACACCTTGTGTTAAAAAATAGCAATTTTACTACGGATCCCTAATTTTGAAAAAAATAAAACATAGCCTATAGCCTTCCTCGATAAATGGACTACCCAACATTGAAAGAATCATTCAAATCGGACCAGTAGTTCCAGAGATTAGCGCGTTCAAACAAACAAACAAACAAACAAACTCTGCAGCTTTATAATATTTGAAAAAAATAAAACATAGCCTATAGCCTTCCTCGATAAATGGACTACCCAACATTGAAAGAATCATTCAAATCGGACCAGTAGTTCCAGAGATTAGCGCGTTCAAACAAACAAACAAACAAACAAACTCTGCAGCTTTATAATATTAGTATAGATATCCCGCATAGGCCTAATTTTTTACCCTCGGCGAAGACCTACCCGAGAGGGATAGATTGAAAATCAGCGCTGCATGGCTTGGTGCCATGCAGCAAATGCTGAATCTACTCCCATTGTCCCTTGTGCAACTATTTTGGTCATATATACTTTCAATTGTATAAGTTCTTAAGTTAAGGAGACAATAAATGCCTTTTTTAAACCTTATCATCCTTATCATCCTAATCATCCTAATCATCCTTATCATCCTAATCATCCTTATCATCCTAATCATCCTTATCATCCTTATCATCCTAATCATCCTAATCATCCTTATCATCCTAATCATCCTTATCATCCTTATCATCCTAATCATCCTAATCATCCTTATCATCCTAATCATCCTTATCATCCTAATCATCCTTATCATCCTTATCAACCTTATCAACTTTATCAACCTTATCTACCTTATCAACCTAATCTACCTTATCAACCTTATCTACCTTATCTACCTTATCATCCTAATCATCCTTATCATCCTTATCATCCTTATCATCCTAATCATCCTAATCATCCTAATCATCCTAATCATCCTAATCATCCTTATCATCCTAATCATCCTTATCAACCTTATCAACCTTATCATCCTTATCAACCTTATCAACTTTATCAACCTTATCTACCTTATCAACCTAATCTACCTTATCAACCTTATCAACCTTATCATCCTTATCAACCTTATCATCCTTATCAACCTTATCATCCTTATCATCCTTATCAACCTTATCAACCTTATCTACCTTATCAACCTAATCTACCTTATCTACCTTATCAACCTTATCATCCTTATCATCCTTATCATCCTTACCATCCTAATCATCCTTACCATCCTAATCATCCTTATCATCCTTATCATCCTTATCATCCTTATCAACCTTATCATCCTTATTAACCGTATCATCCTTATCAACCGTATCATCCTTATCAACCTTATCATCCTTATGAACCTTATAATCCTTATCAACCTTATCAACCTTATCTACCTTATCAAACTAATCTACCTTATCTACCTTATCAACCTTATCTACCTTATCAACCTTATCTACCTTATCAACCTTATAAACCTTATCTACCTTATCAACCTAATCTACCTTATCAACCTTATCTACCTTATCAACCTTATCATCCTTATCATCCTTATCAACCTTATCATCCTTATCAACCTTATCATCCTTATCAACCTTATCATCCTTATCAACCTTATCTACCTTATCAACCTAATCTACCTTATCTACCTTATCAACCTTATCATCCTTATCATCCTTATCATCCTTATCATCCTTATTAACCGTATCATCCTTATCAACCGTATCATCCTTATCAACCTTATCATCCTTATGAACCTTATAATCCTTATCATCCTTATCATCCTAATCATCCTTATCATCCTTATCATCCTTATCATCCTAATAATCCTAATCATCCTTATCATCCCAATCATCCTTATCATCCTTATCATCCTAATCATCCTAATCATCCTTATCATCCTAATCATCCTTATCATCCTAATCATCCTTATCATCCTAATCATCCTTATCATCCTAATCATCCTAATCATCCTAATCATCCTTATCATCCTTATCATCCTAATAACCCTAATCATCCTTATCAACCTTATCATCCTTATCAACCTTATCATCCTAATCATCCTTATCATCCTAATCATCCTAATCATCCTAATCATCCTTATCATCCTAAACATCCTTATCATCCTAATCATCCTTATCATCCTAATCATCCTTATCATCCTAATCATCCTTATCATCCTTATCATCCTTATCATCCTTATCATCCTAATCATCCTAATCATCCTTATCATCCTAATCATCCTAATCATCCTTATCATCCTTATCAACCTTATCAACCTTATCTACCTTATCAACCTAAACTACCTTATATACCTTATCAACTTTATCATCCTTATCATCCTAATCATCCTAATCATCCTTATCATCCTAATCATCCTTATAATCCTAATCATCCTTATCATCCTTATCATCCTAATCATCCTTATCATCCTTATCATCCTAATCATCCTAATCATCCTTATCATCCTAATCATCCTTATCATCCTTATCATCCTTATCATCCTTATCATCCTTATCATCCTAATCATCCTAATCATCCTTATCATCCTAATCATCCTTATCATCCTAATCATCCTTATCATCCTTATCAACCTTATCAACCTTATCTACCTTATCAACCTAATCTACCTTATCAACTTTATCATCCTTATCATCCTAATCATCCTAATCATCCTTATCATCCTTATCATCCTAATCATCCTAATCATCCTAATCATCCTTATCATCCTAATCATCCTTATCATCCTTATCATCCTTATCATCCTTATCATCCTTATCATCCTAATCATCCTTATCATCCTAATCATCCTTATCATCCTTATCAACCTTATCTACCTTATCAACCTAATCTACCTTATCTACCTTATCTACCTTATCAACCTTATCTACCTTATCAACCTTATCTACCTTATCAACCTTATCATCCTTATCAACCTTATCAACTTTATCAACCTTATCTACCTTATCTACCTTATCAACCTTATCTACCTTATCAACCTTATCATCCTTATCAACCTTATCATCCTTATCAACTTTATCATCCTTATCAACCTTATCTACCTTATCAACCTTATCTACCTTATCAACCTTATCATCCTTATCAACCTTATCAACTTATCTACCTTATCAACCTTATCATCCTTATCAACCTTATCATCCTAATCATCCTTATCATCCTAATCATCCTAATCATCCTTATCATCCTAATCATCCTTATCATCTATATCATCCTTATCATCCTTATCATCCTTATCAACCTTATCATCCTTATCAACCTTATCATCCTTATCAACCTTATCATCCTTATCATCCTAATCATCCTTATCATCCTTATCATCCTTATCATCCTAATCATCCTAATCATCCTAATCATCCTTATCATCCTAATCATCCTTATCAACCTTATCAACCTTATCAACTTTATCATCCTTATCATCCTAATCATCCTAATCATCCTTATCATCCTAATCATCCTTATCATCCTTATCATCCTAATCATCCTAATCATCCTAATCATCCTTATCATCCTAATCATCCTTATCATCCTTATCATCCTAATCATCCTTATCATCCTAATCATCCTTATCATCCTTATCAACCTTATCTACCTTATCAACCTAATCTACCTTATCTACCTTATCTACCTTATCAACCTTATCTACCTTATCTACCTTATCAACCTTATCATCCTTATCAACCTTATCAACTTTATCAACCTTATCTACCTTATCAACCTAATCTACCTTATCAACCTTATCAACCTTATCATCCTTATCAACCTTATCATCCTTATCAACCTTATCATCCTTATCAACCTTATCATCCTTATCAACCTTATCATCCTTATCAACCTTATCTACCTTATCAACCTAATCTACCTTATCAACCTTATCATCCTTATCATCCTTATCATCCTTATCATCCTTATCACCCTAATCATCCTTATCATCCTTATCATCCTAATCATCCTTATCATCCTTATCATCCTAATCATCCTAATCATCCTAAACATCCTTATCATCCTTATCATCCTAATCATCCTAATCATCCTTATCATCCTAAACATCCCAATCATCCTTATCATCCTAATCATCCTTATCATCCTTATCATCCTTATCATCCTTATCAACCTTATCATCCTTATCATCCTTATCAACCTTATCATCCTTATCATCCTTATCATCCTTATCAACCTTATCATCCTTATTAACCGTATCATCCTTATCAACCGTATCATCCTTATCAACCTTATCATCCTTATGAACCTTATAATCCTTATCATCCTTATCATCCTTATCATCCTAATAATCCTAATCATCCTTATCATCCCAATCATCATAATCATCCTAATCATCCTAATCATCCTTATCATCCTAATCATCCTTATCATCCTAATCATCCTTATCATCCTAATCATCCTTATCATCCTAATCATCCTTATCATCCTAATCATCCTAATCATCCTTATCATCCTAATAACCCTAATCATCCTAATCATCCTTATCAACCTTATCATCCTTATCAACCTTATCATCCTAATCATCCTTATCATCCTAATCATCCTAATCATCCTTATCATCCTAAACATCCTTATCATCCTAATCATCCTTATCATCCTAATCATCCTTATCATCCTAATCATCCTTATCATCCTTATCATCCTTATCATCCTTATCATCCTTATCATCCTTATCATCCTAATCATCCTAATCATCCTTATCATCCTAATCATCCTTATCATCCTAATCATCCTTATCATCCTTATCAACCTTATCAACCTTATCTACCTTATCAACCTAATCTACCTTATCAACTTTATCATCCTTATCATCCTAATCATCCTAATCATCCTTATCATCCTAATCATCCTTATAATCCTAATCATCCTTATCATCCTTATCATCCTAATCATCCTTATCATCCTAATCATCCTTATCATCCTTATCATCCTAATCATCCTAATCATCCTTATCATCCTAATCATCCTTATCATCCTTATCATCCTTATCATCCTTATCATCCTTATCATCCTTATCATCCTAATCATCCTAATCATCCTAATCATCCTTATCATCCTAATCATCCTTATCATCCTTATCATCCTTATCAACCTTATCAACCTTATCTACCTTATCAACCTAATCTACCTTATCTACCTTATCAACTTTATCATCCTAATCATCCTAATCATCCTTATCATCCTAATCATCCTTATCATCCTTATCATCCTAATCATCCTAATCATCCTAATCATCCTTATCATCCTAATCATCCTTATCATCCTTATCATCCTTATCATCCTTATCATCCTTATCATCCTTATCATCCTTATCATCCTAATCATCCTTATCATCCTTATCAACCTTATCTACCTTATCAACCTAATCTACCTTATCTACCTTATCAACCTTATCTACCTTATCAACCTTATCTACCTTATCATCCTAATCATCCTAATCATCCTAATCATCCTTATCATCCTAATCATCCTTATCATCCTTATCAACCTTATCATCCTTATCATCCTAATCATCCTTATCATCCTAATAACCCTAATCATCCTAATCATCCTAATCATCCTTATCGTCCTTATCATCCTTATCGTCCTTATCATCCTTATCAACCTTATCATCCTAATCATCCTTATCATCCTAATCATCCTTATCATCCTAATAACCCTAATCATCCTAATCATCCTAATCATCCTTATCAACCTTATCATCCTTATCAACCTTATCAACCTCATCAACCTTATCTACCTTATCAACCTTAATTACCTTATCAACCTTATCATCCTAATCAGCCTTATCATCCTAATCATCCTTATCATCCTAATAACCCTAATCATCCTAATCATCCTAATCATCCTTATCGTCCTTATCATCCTTATCGTCCTTATCATCCTTATCATCCTTATCAACCTTATCTACCTTATCAACCTTAATTACCTTATCAACCTTATCATCCTAATCAACCTTATCAACTTTATCAACCTTATCTACCTTATCTACCTTATCAACCTTATCTACCTTATCAACCTTATCATCCTTATCAACCTTATCATCCTTATCAACTTTATCATCCTTATCAACCTTATCTACCTTATCAACCTTATCTACCTTATCAACCTTATCATCCTTATCAACCTTATCAACTTATCTACCTTATCAACCTTATCATCCTTATCAACCTTATCATCCTAATCATCCTTATCATCCTAATCATCCTAATCATCCTTATCATCCTAATCATCCTTATCATCTATATCATCCTTATCATCCTTATCATCCTTATCAACCTTATCATCCTTATCAACCTTATCATCCTTATCAACCTTATCATCCTTATCATCCTAATCATCCTTATCATCCTTATCATCCTTATCATCCTAATCATCCTAATCATCCTAATCATCCTTATCATCCTAATCATCCTTATCAACCTTATCAACCTTATCAACTTTATCATCCTTATCATCCTAATCATCCTAATCATCCTTATCATCCTAATCATCCTTATCATCCTTATCATCCTAATCATCCTAATCATCCTAATCATCCTTATCATCCTAATCATCCTTATCATCCTTATCATCCTAATCATCCTTATCATCCTAATCATCCTTATCATCCTTATCAACCTTATCTACCTTATCAACCTAATCTACCTTATCTACCTTATCTACCTTATCAACCTTATCTACCTTATCTACCTTATCAACCTTATCATCCTTATCAACCTTATCAACTTTATCAACCTTATCTACCTTATCAACCTAATCTACCTTATCAACCTTATCTACCTTATCAACCTTATCATCCTTATCAACCTTATCATCCTTATCAACCTTATCATCCTTATCAACCTTATCATCCTTATCAACCTTATCATCCTTATCAACCTTATCATCCTAATCATCCTTATCATCCTAATCATCCTTATCATCCTAATAACCCTAATCATCCTAATCATCCTAATCATCCTTATCAACCTTATCATCCTTATCAACCTTATCAACCTCATCAACCTTATCTACCTTATCAACCTTAATTACCTTATCCTACCTTATCAACTTTATCATCCTAATCATCCTAATCATCCTTATCATCCTAATCATCCTTATCATCCTTATCATCCTAATCATCCTAATCATCCTAATCATCCTTATCATCCTAATCATCCTTATCATCCTTATCATCCTTATCATCCTTATCATCCTTATCATCCTTATCATCCTTATCATCCTAATCATCCTTATCATCCTTATCAACCTTATCTACCTTATCAACCTAATCTACCTTATCTACCTTATCAACCTTATCTACCTTATCAACCTTATCTACCTTATCAACCTTATCATCCTTATCAACCTTATCAACTTTATCAACCTTATCTACCTTATCAACCTAATCTACCTTATCAACCTTATCTACCTTATCAACCTTATCATCCTTATCAACCTTATCATCCTTATCAACCTTATCATCCTTATCAACCTTATCATCCTTATCAACCTTATCATCCTTATCAACCTTATCATCCTAATCATCCTTATCATCCTAATCATCCTTATCATCCTAATAACCCTAATCATCCTAATCATCCTAATCATCCTTATCAACCTTATCATCCTTATCAACCTTATCAACCTCATCAACCTTATCTACCTTATCAACCTTAATTACCTTATCAACCTTATCATCCTAATCAGCCTTATCATCCTAATCATCCTTATCATCCTAATAACCCTAATCATCCTAATCATCCTAATCATCCTTATCGTCCTTATCATCCTTATCGTCCTTATCATCCTTATCATCCTTATCAACCTTATCTACCTTATCAACCTTAATTACCTTATCAACCTTATCATCCTAATCAACCTTATCAACTTTATCAACCTTATCTACCTTATCTACCTTATCAACCTTATCTACCTTATCAACCTTATCATCCTTATCAACCTTATCATCCTTATCAACTTTATCATCCTTATCAACCTTATCTACCTTATCAACCTTATCTACCTTATCAACCTTATCATCCTTATCAACCTTATCAACTTATCTACCTTATCAACCTTATCATCCTTATCAACCTTATCATCCTAATCATCCTTATCATCCTAATCATCCTAATCATCCTTATCATCCTAATCATCCTTATCATCTATATCATCCTTATCATCCTTATCATCCTTATCAACCTTATCATCCTTATCAACCTTATCATCCTTATCAACCTTATCATCCTTATCATCCTAATCATCCTTATCATCCTTATCATCCTTATCATCCTAATCATCCTAATCATCCTAATCATCCTTATCATCCTAATCATCCTTATCAACCTTATCAACCTTATCAACTTTATCATCCTTATCATCCTAATCATCCTAATCATCCTTATCATCCTAATCATCCTTATCATCCTAATCATCCTAATCATCCTAATCATCCTTATCATCCTAATCATCCTTATCATCCTTATCATCCTAATCATCCTTATCATCCTAATCATCCTTATCATCCTTATCAACCTTATCTACCTTATCAACCTAATCTACCTTATCTACCTTATCTACCTTATCAACCTTATCTACCTTATCTACCTTATCAACCTTATCATCCTTATCAACCTTATCAACTTTATCAACCTTATCTACCTTATCAACCTAATCTACCTTATCAACCTTATCTACCTTATCAACCTTATCATCCTTATCAACCTTATCATCCTTATCAACCTTATCATCCTTATCAACCTTATCATCCTTATCAACCTTATCATCCTTATCAACCTTATCTACCTTATCAACCTAATCTACCTTATCAACCTTATCATCCTTATCATCCTTATCATCCTTATCATCCTTATCACCCTAATCATCCTTATCATCCTTATCATCCTAATCATCCTTATCATCCTTATCATCCTAATCATCCTAATCATCCTAAACATCCTTATCATCCTTATCATCCTAATCATCCTAATCATCCTTATCATCCTAAACATCCTAATCATCCTTATCATCCTAATCATCCTTATCATCCTTATCATCCTTATCATCCTTATCAACCTTATCATCCTTATCATCCTTATCAACCTTATCATCCTTATCATCCTTATCATCCTTATCAACCTTATCATCCTTATTAACCGTATCATCCTTATCAACCGTATCATCCTTATCAACCTTATCATCCTTATGAACCTTATAATCCTTATCATCCTTATCATCCTTATCATCCTAATAATCCTAATCATCCTTATCATCCCAATCATCATAATCATCCTAATCATCCTAATCATCCTTATCATCCTAATCATCCTTATCATCCTAATCATCCTTATCATCCTAATCATCCTTATCATCCTAATCATCCTTATCATCCTAATCATCCTAATCATCCTTATCATCCTAATAACCCTAATCATCCTAATCATCCTTATCAACCTTATCATCCTTATCAACCTTATCATCCTAATCATCCTTATCATCCTAATCATCCTAATCATCCTTATCATCCTAAACATCCTTATCATCCTAATCATCCTTATCATCCTAATCATCCTTATCATCCTAATCATCCTTATCATCCTTATCATCCTTATCATCCTTATCATCCTTATCATCCTTATCATCCTAATCATCCTAATCATCCTTATCATCCTAATCATCCTTATCATCCTAATCATCCTTATCATCCTTATCAACCTTATCAACCTTATCTACCTTATCAACCTAATCTACCTTATCAACTTTATCATCCTTATCATCCTAATCATCCTAATCATCCTTATCATCCTAATCATCCTTATAATCCTAATCATCCTTATCATCCTTATCATCCTAATCATCCTTATCATCCTAATCATCCTTATCATCCTTATCATCCTAATCATCCTTATCATCCTTATCATCCTTATCATCCTTATCATCCTTATCATCCTTATCATCCTAATCATCCTAATCATCCTAATCATCCTTATCATCCTAATCATCCTTATCATCCTTATCATCCTTATCAACCTTATCAACCTTATCTACCTTATCAACCTAATCTACCTTATCTACCTTATCAACTTTATCATCCTAATCATCCTAATCATCCTTATCATCCTAATCATCCTTATCATCCTTATCATCCTAATAATCCTAATCATCCTTATCATCCCAATCATCATAATCATCCTAATCATCCTAATCATCCTTATCATCCTAATCATCCTTATCATCCTAATCATCCTTATCATCCTAATCATCCTTATCATCCTAATCATCCTTATCATCCTAATCATCCTAATCATCCTTATCATCCTAATAACCCTAATCATCCTAATCATCCTTATCAACCTTATCATCCTTATCAACCTTATCATCCTAATCATCCTTATCATCCTAATCATCCTAATCATCCTTATCATCCTAAACATCCTTATCATCCTAATCATCCTTATCATCCTAATCATCCTTATCATCCTAATCATCCTTATCATCCTTATCATCCTTATCATCCTTATCATCCTTATCATCCTTATCATCCTAATCATCCTAATCATCCTTATCATCCTAATCATCCTTATCATCCTAATCATCCTTATCATCCTTATCAACCTTATCAACCTTATCTACCTTATCAACCTAATCTACCTTATCAACTTTATCATCCTTATCATCCTAATCATCCTAATCATCCTTATCATCCTAATCATCCTTATAATCCTAATCATCCTTATCATCCTTATCATCCTAATCATCCTTATCATCCTAATCATCCTTATCATCCTTATCATCCTAATCATCCTTATCATCCTAATCATCCTTATCATCCTTATCATCCTTATCATCCTTATCATCCTTATCATCCTTATCATCCTAATCATCCTAATCATCCTAATCATCCTTATCATCCTAATCATCCTTATCATCCTTATCATCCTTATCAACCTTATCAACCTTATCTACCTTATCAACCTAATCTACCTTATCTACCTTATCAACTTTATCATCCTAATCATCCTAATCATCCTTATCATCCTAATCATCCTTATCATCCTTATCATCCTAATCATCCTAATCATCCTAATCATCCTTATCATCCTAATCATCCTTATCATCCTTATCATCCTTATCATCCTTATCATCCTTATCATCCTTATCATCCTTATCATCCTAATCATCCTTATCATCCTTATCAACCTTATCTACCTTATCAACCTAATCTACCTTATCTACCTTATCAACCTTATCTACCTTATCAACCTTATCTACCTTATCATCCTAATCATCCTAATCATCCTAATCATCCTTATCATCCTAATCATCCTAATCATCCTTATCATCCTAAACATCCTTATCATCCTAATCATCCTTATCATCCTAATCATCCTTATCATCCTAATCATCCTTATCATCCTTATCATCCTTATCATCCTTATCATCCTTATCATCCTTATCATCCTAATCATCCTAATCATCCTTATCATCCTAATCATCCTTATCATCCTTATCATCCTTATCAACCTTATCAACCTTATCTACCTTATCAACCTAATCTACCTTATCAACTTTATCATCCTTATCATCCTAATCATCCTAATCATCCTTATCATCCTAATCATCCTTATAATCCTAATCATCCTTATCATCCTTATCATCCTAATCATCCTTATCATCCTAATCATCCTTATCATCCTTATCATCCTAATCATCCTTATCATCCTTATCATCCTTATCATCCTTATCATCCTTATCATCCTTATCATCCTAATCATCCTAATCATCCTAATCATCCTTATCATCCTAATCATCCTTATCATCCTTATCATCCTTATCAACCTTATCAACCTTATCTACCTTATCAACCTAATCTACCTTATCTACCTTATCAACTTTATCATCCTAATCATCCTAATCATCCTTATCATCCTAATCATCCTTATCATCCTTATCATCCTAATAATCCTAATCATCCTTATCATCCCAATCATCATAATCATCCTAATCATCCTAATCATCCTTATCATCCTAATCATCCTTATCATCCTAATCATCCTTATCATCCTAATCATCCTTATCATCCTAATCATCCTTATCATCCTAATCATCCTAATCATCCTTATCATCCTAATAACCCTAATCATCCTAATCATCCTTATCAACCTTATCATCCTTATCAACCTTATCATCCTAATCATCCTTATCATCCTAATCATCCTAATCATCCTTATCATCCTAAACATCCTTATCATCCTAATCATCCTTATCATCCTAATCATCCTTATCATCCTAATCATCCTTATCATCCTTATCATCCTTATCATCCTTATCATCCTTATCATCCTTATCATCCTAATCATCCTAATCATCCTTATCATCCTAATCATCCTTATCATCCTAATCATCCTTATCATCCTTATCAACCTTATCAACCTTATCTACCTTATCAACCTAATCTACCTTATCAACTTTATCATCCTTATCATCCTAATCATCCTAATCATCCTTATCATCCTAATCATCCTTATAATCCTAATCATCCTTATCATCCTTATCATCCTAATCATCCTTATCATCCTAATCATCCTTATCATCCTTATCATCCTAATCATCCTTATCATCCTAATCATCCTTATCATCCTTATCATCCTTATCATCCTTATCATCCTTATCATCCTTATCATCCTAATCATCCTAATCATCCTAATCATCCTTATCATCCTAATCATCCTTATCATCCTTATCATCCTTATCAACCTTATCAACCTTATCTACCTTATCAACCTAATCTACCTTATCTACCTTATCAACTTTATCATCCTAATCATCCTAATCATCCTTATCATCCTAATCATCCTTATCATCCTTATCATCCTAATCATCCTAATCATCCTAATCATCCTTATCATCCTAATCATCCTTATCATCCTTATCATCCTTATCATCCTTATCATCCTTATCATCCTTATCATCCTTATCATCCTAATCATCCTTATCATCCTTATCAACCTAATCATCCTTATCATCCTAATCATCCTTATCATCCTAATCATCCTTATCATCCTTATCAACCTTATCAACCTTATCTACCTTATCAACCTAATCTACCTTATCAACTTTATCATCCTTATCATCCTAATCATCCTAATCATCCTTATCATCCTAATCATCCTTATAATCCTAATCATCCTTATCATCCTTATCATCCTAATCATCCTTATCATCCTAATCATCCTTATCATCCTTATCATCCTAATCATCCTTATCATCCTTATCATCCTTATCATCCTTATCATCCTTATCATCCTTATCATCCTAATCATCCTAATCATCCTAATCATCCTTATCATCCTAATCATCCTTATCATCCTTATCATCCTTATCAACCTTATCAACCTTATCTACCTTATCAACCTAATCTACCTTATCTACCTTATCAACTTTATCATCCTAATCATCCTAATCATCCTTATCATCCTAATCATCCTTATCATCCTTATCATCCTAATAATCCTAATCATCCTTATCATCCCAATCATCATAATCATCCTAATCATCCTAATCATCCTTATCATCCTAATCATCCTTATCATCCTAATCATCCTTATCATCCTAATCATCCTTATCATCCTAATCATCCTTATCATCCTAATCATCCTAATCATCCTTATCATCCTAATAACCCTAATCATCCTAATCATCCTTATCAACCTTATCATCCTTATCAACCTTATCATCCTAATCATCCTTATCATCCTAATCATCCTAATCATCCTTATCATCCTAAACATCCTTATCATCCTAATCATCCTTATCATCCTAATCATCCTTATCATCCTAATCATCCTTATCATCCTTATCATCCTTATCATCCTTATCATCCTTATCATCCTAATCATCCTAATCATCCTTATCATCCTAATCATCCTTATCATCCTAATCATCCTTATAATCCTAATCATCCTTATCATCCTTATCATCCTAATCATCCTTATCATCCTAATCATCCTTATCATCCTTATCATCCTAATCATCCTTATCATCCTAATCATCCTTATCATCCTTATCATCCTTATCATCCTTATCATCCTTATCATCCTTATCATCCTAATCATCCTAATCATCCTAATCATCCTTATCATCCTAATCATCCTTATCATCCTTATCATCCTTATCAACCTTATCAACCTTATCTACCTTATCAACCTAATCTACCTTATCTACCTTATCAACTTTATCATCCTAATCATCCTAATCATCCTTATCATCCTAATCATCCTTATCATCCTTATCATCCTAATCATCCTAATCATCCTAATCATCCTTATCATCCTAATCATCCTTATCATCCTTATCATCCTTATCATCCTTATCATCCTTATCATCCTTATCATCCTTATCATCCTAATCATCCTTATCATCCTTATCAACCTTATCTACCTTATCAACCTAATCTACCTTATCTACCTTATCAACCTTATCTACCTTATCAACCTTATCTACCTTATCATCCTAATCATCCTAATCATCCTAATCATCCTTATCATCCTAATCATCCTTATCATCCTAAACATCCTTATCATCCTAATCATCCTTATCATCCTAATCATCCTTATCATCCTAATCATCCTTATCATCCTTATCATCCTTATCATCCTTATCATCCTTATCATCCTTATCATCCTAATCATCCTAATCATCCTTATCATCCTAATCATCCTTATCATCCTAATCATCCTTATCATCCTTATCAACCTTATCAACCTTATCTACCTTATCAACCTAATCTACCTTATCAACTTTATCATCCTTATCATCCTAATCATCCTTATCATCCTAATCATCCTTATAATCCTAATCATCCTTATCATCCTTATCATCCTAATCATCCTTATCATCCTAATCATCCTTATCATCCTTATCATCCTAATCATCCTTATCATCCTTATCATCCTTATCATCCTTATCATCCTTATCATCCTTATCATCCTAATCATCCTAATCATCCTAATCATCCTTATCATCCTAATCATCCTTATCATCCTTATCATCCTTATCAACCTTATCAACCTTATCTACCTTATCAACCTAATCTACCTTATCTACCTTATCAACTTTATCATCCTAATCATCCTAATCATCCTTATCATCCTAATCATCCTTATCATCCTTATCATCCTAATAATCCTAATCATCCTTATCATCCCAATCATCATAATCATCCTAATCATCCTAATCATCCTTATCATCCTAATCATCCTTATCATCCTAATCATCCTTATCATCCTAATCATCCTTATCATACTAATCATCCTTATCATCCTAATCATCCTAATCATCCTTATCATCCTAATAACCCTAATCATCCTAATCATCCTTATCAACCTTATCATCCTTATCAACCTTATCATCCTAATCATCCTTATCATCCTAATCATCCTAATCATCCTTATCATCCTAAACATCCTTATCATCCTAATCATCCTTATCATCCTAATCATCCTTATCATCCTAATCATCCTTATCATCCTTATCATCCTTATCATCCTTATCATCCTTATCATCCTTATCATCCTAATCATCCTAATCATCCTTATCATCCTAATCATCCTTATCATCCTAATCATCCTTATCATCCTTATCAACCTTATCAACCTTATCTACCTTATCAACCTAATCTACCTTATCTACCTTATCAACTTTATCATCCTAATCATCCTAATCATCCTTATCATCCTAATCATCCTTATCATCCTTATCATCCTAATCATCCTAATCATCCTAATCATCCTTATCATCCTAATCATCCTTATCATCCTTATCATCCTTATCATCCTTATCATCCTTATCATCCTTATCATCCTTATCATCCTAATCATCCTTATCATCCTTATCAACCTTATCTACCTTATCAACCTAATCTACCTTATCTACCTTATCAACCTTATCTACCTTATCAACCTTATCTACCTTATCATCCTAATCATCCTAATCATCCTAATCATCCTTATCATCCTAATCATCCTTATCATCCTTATCAACCTTATCATCCTTATCATCCTAATCATCCTTATCATCCTAATAACCCTAATCATCCTAATCATCCTAATCATCCTTATCGTCCTTATCATCCTTATCGTCCTTATCATCCTTATCAACCTTATCATCCTAATCATCCTTATCATCCTAATCATCCTTATCATCCTAATAACCCTAATCATCCTAATCATCCTAATCATCCTTATCAACCTTATCATCCTTATCAACCTTATCAACCTCATCAACCTTATCTACCTTATCAACCTTAATTACCTTATCAACCTTATCATCCTAATCATCCTTATCATCCTAATCATCCTTATCATCCTAATAACCCTAATCATCCTAATCATCCTAATCATCCTTATCAACCTTATCATCCTTATCAACCTTATCAACCATATCAACCTCATCAACCTTATCTACCTTATCAACCTTAATTACCTTATCAACCTTATCATCCTAATCATCCTTATCATCCTAATCATCCTTATCATCCTAATAACCCTAATCATCCTTATCGTCCTTATCATCCTTATCGTCCTTATCGTCCTTATCATCCTTATCGTCCTTATCATCCTAATCATCCTAATCATCCTTATCATCCTTATCATCCTTATCAACCTTATCATCCTTATCAACCTTATCAACCTTATCAACCTTATCATCCTTATCATCCTAATAATCCTAATCATCCTAATCATCCTAATCATCCTAATCATCCTTATCATCCTAATCATCCTTATCATCCTAATCATCTTTATCATCCTTATCAACCTTATCATCCTTATCATCCTAATTATCCTTATCATCCTAATAACCCTAATCATCCTAATCATCCTAATCATCCTTATCATCCTTATCGTCCTTATCATCCTTATCAACCTTATCATCCTAATCATCCTTATCATCCTAATCATCCTAATCATCCTTATCATCCTAATCATCCTTATCATCCTAATCATCCTTATCATCCTTATCAACCTTATCAACCTTATCTACCTTATCAACCTAATCTACCTTATATACCTTATCAACTTTATCATCCTTATCATCCTAATCATCCTAATCATCCTTATCATCCTAATCATCCTTATAATCCTAATCATCCTTATCATCCTTATCATCCTAATCATCCTTATCATCCTAATCATCCTTATCATCCTTATCATCCTAATCATCCTAATCATCCTTATCATCCTAATCATCCTTATCATCCTTATCATCCTTATCATCCTAATCATCCTAATCATCCTAATCATCCTTATCATCCTAATCATCCTAATCATCCTTATCATCCCAATCATCCTTATCATCCTTATCAACCTTATCAACCTTATCTACCTTATCAACCTAATCTACCTTATCTACCTTATCAACTTTATCATCCTTATCATCCTAATCATCCTAATCATCCTTATCATCCTAATCATCCTTATCATCCTTATCATCCTAATCATCCTAATCATCCTAATCATCCTTATCATCCTAATCATCCTTATCATCCTTATCATCCTTATCATCCTTAACATCCTTATCATCCTTATCATCCTAATCATCCTTATCATCCTAATCATCCTTATCATCCTTATCAACCTTATCTACCTTATCAACCTAATCTACCTTATCTACCTTATCAACCTTATCTACCTTATCAACCTTATCTACCTTATCATCCTAATCATCCTAATCATCCTTATCATCCTAATCATCCTTATCATCCTAATCATCTTTATCATCCTTATCAACCTTATCATCCTTATCATCCTAATCATCCTTATCATCCTAATAACCCTAATCATCCTAATCATCCTAATCATCCTTATCGTCCTTATCATCCTTATCGTCCTTATCATCCTTATCAACCTTATCATCCTAATCATCCTTATCATCCTAATCATCCTTATCATCCTAATAACCCTAATCATCCTAATCATCCTAATCATCCTTATCAACCTTATCATCCTTATCAACCTTATCAACCTCATCAACCTTATCTACCTTATCAACCTTAATTACCTTATCAACCTTATCATCCTAATCAGCCTTATCATCCTAATCATCCTTATCATCCTAATAACCCTAATCATCCTAATCATCCTAATCATCCTTATCGTCCTTATCATCCTTATCGTCCTTATCATCCTTATCAACCTCATCAACCTTATCTACCTTATCAACCTTAATTACCTTATCAACCTTATCATCCTAATCATCCTTATCATCCTAATCATCCTTATCATCCTAATAACGCTAATCATCCTAATCATCCTAATCATCCTTATCAACCTTATCATCCTTATCAACCTTATCAACCTCATCAACCTTATCTACCTTATCAACCTTAATTACCTTATCAACCTTATCATCCTAATCATCCTTATCATCCTAATCATCCTTATCATCCTAATAACCCTAATCATCCTTATCGTCCTTATCATCCTTATCGTCCTTATCGTCCTAATCATCCTTATCAACCTTATCATCCTTATCAACCTTATCAACCTTATCAACCTCATCAACCTTATCTACCTTATCAACCTTAATTACCTTATCAACCTTATCATCCTAATCATCCTTATCATCCTAATCATCCTTATCATCCTAATAACCCTAATCATCCTTATCGTCCTTATCATCCTTATCGTCCTTATCGTCCTTATCATCCTTATCGTCCTTATCATCCTTATCATCCTAATCATCCTAATCATCCTTATCAACCTTATCATCCTTATCAACCTTATCAACCTTATCAACCTTATCATCCTTATCATCCTAATAATCCTAATCATCCTAATCATCCTAATCATCCTAATCATCCTTATCATCCTAATCATCCTTATCATCCTAATCATCCTTATCATCCTAATTATCCTTATCATCCTAATAACCCTAATCATCCTAATCATCCTTATCGTCCTTATCATCCTTATCGTCCTTATCATCCTTATCAACCTTATCATCCTAATCATCCTTATCATCCTAATCATCCTTATCATCCTAATAACCCTAATCATCCTAATCATCCTTATCAACCTTATCATCCTTATCAACCTTATCAACCTTATCAACCTCATCAACCTTATCTACCTTATCAACCTTAATTACCTTATCAACCTTATCATCCTAATCATCCTTATCATCCTAATAACCCTAATCATCCTAATCATCCTAATCATCCTTATCATCCTTATCGTCCTTATCATCCTTATCGTCCTTATCATCCTTATCATCCTTATCATCCTTATCAACCTTATCTACCTTATCAACCTTATCATCCTTATCAACCTTATCAACCTCATCAACCTTATCTACCTTATCAACCTTAATTACCTTATCAACCTTATCATCCTAATCATCCTTATCATCCTAATCATCCTTATCATCCTAATAACCCTAATCATCCTAATCATCCTAATCATCCTTATCAACCTTATCATCCTTATCAACCTTATCAACCTTATCAACCTCATCAACCTCATCTACCTTATCAACCTTAATTACCTTATCAACCTTATCATCCTAATCATCCTTATCATCCTAATCATCCTTATCATCCTAATAACCCTAATCATCCTAATCATCCTAATCATCCTTATCGTCCTTATCATCCTTATCATCCTCATCGTCCTTATCGTCCTTATCATCCTTATCGTCCTTATCGTCCTTATCATCCTTATCATCCTTATCAACCTTATCAACCTTATCAACCTTATCAACCTTATCATCCTTATCGTCCTTATCATCCTTATCATCCTTATCGTCCTTATCATCCTCATCGTCCTTATCGTCCTTATCGTCCTTATCATCCTTATCAACCTTATCATCCTTATCAACCTTATCTACCTTATCAACCTTATCATCCTTATCAACCTTATCATCCTTATCATCCTAATAATCCTAATCATCCTTATCATCCTTATCAACCTTATCATCCTTATCAACCTTATCATCCTTATCAACCTTTACATCCTTATCAACCTTATCATCCTTATCAACCTTATCATCCTTATCATCCTTATCATCCTTATCAACCTTATCATCCTTATCAACCTTATCATCCTTATCAACCTTATCTACCTTATCAACCTAATCTACCTTATCTACCTTATCAACCTTATCTACCTTATCAACCTTATCTACCTTATCAACCTTATCATCCTTATCAACCTTATAAACCTTATCTACCTTATCAACCTAATCTACCTTATCAACCTTATCTACCTTATCAACCTTATCATCCTTATTAACCGTATCATCCTTATCAACCGTATCATCCTTATCAACCTTATCATCCTTATGAACCTTATAATCCTTATCATCCTTATCGTCCTTATCATCCTTATCGTCCTTATCATCCTTATCAACCTTATCATCCTAATCATCCTTATCATCCTAATCATCCTTATCATCCTAATAACCCTAATCATCCTAATCATCCTTATCAACCTTATCATCCTTATCAACCTTATCAACCTTATCAACCTCATCAACCTTATCTACCTTATCAACCTTAATTACCTTATCAACCTTATCATCCTAATCATCCTTATCATCCTAATCATCCTTATCATCCTAATAACCCTAATCATCCTAATCATCCTAATCATCCTTATCATCCTTATCGTCCTTATCATCCTTATCGTCCTTATCATCCTTATCATCCTTATCATCCTTATCAACCTTATCTACCTTATCAACCTTATCATCCTTATCAACCTTATCAACCTCATCAACCTTATCTACCTTATCAACCTTAATTACCTTATCAACCTTATCATCCTAATCATCCTTATCATCCTAATCATCCTTATCATCCTAATAACCCTAATCATCCTAATCATCCTAATCATCCTTATCAACCTTATCATCCTTATCAACCTTATCAACCTTATCAACCTCATCAACCTTATCTACCTTATCAACCTTAATTACCTTATCAACCTTATCATCCTAATCATCCTTATCATCCTAATCATCCTTATCATCCTAATAACCCTAATCATCCTAATCATCCTAATCATCCTTATCGTCCTTATCATCCTTATCGTCCTTATCATCCTTATCGTCCTTATCATCCTTATCGTCCTTATCATCCTTATCGTCCTTATCGTCCTTATCATCCTCATCGTCCTTATCGTCCTTATCATCCTTATCGTCCTTATCATCCTTATCAACCTTATCAACCTTATCAACCTTATCATCCTAATCATCCTTATCATCCTAATCATCCTTATCATCCTTATCAACCTTATCAACCTTATCAACCTTATCATCCTTATCAACCTTATCAACCTTATCAACCTAATCTACCTTATCAACCTAATCTACCTTATCATCCTTATCAACCTTATCATCCTTATCATCCTTATCAACCTTATCATCCTTATCATCCTTATCAACCTTATCTACCTTATCAACCTAATCTACCTTATCAACCTTATCATCCTTATCGTCCTTATCGTCCTTATCATCCTTATCATCCTTATCGTCCTTATCATCCTCATCGTCCTTATCGTCCTTATCGTCCTTATCATCCTTATCGTCCTTATCGTCCTTATCATCCTAATCATCCTTATCATCCTAATCATCTTTATCATCCTAATCATCCTTATCATCCTTATCAACCTTATCAACCTTATCATCCTTATCAACCTTATCAACCTTATCATCCTAATCATCCTTATCATCCTAATCATCCTTATCATCCTTATCAACCTTATCAACCTAATCATCTTTATCATCCTAATCATCCTTATCATCCTTATCAACCTTATCATCCTTATCAACCTTATCATCCTTATCATCCTTATCAACCTTATCATCCTTATCATCCTAATAATCCTAATCATCCTAATCATCCTAATCATCCTTATCATCCTAATAACCCTAATCATCCTAATCATCCTTATCGTCCTTATCATCCTTATCGTCCTTATCATCCTTATCGTCCTTATCGTCCTTATCATCCTCATCGTCCTTATCGTCCTTATCATCCTTATCGTCCTTATCATCCTTATCGTCCTTATCATCCTTATCGTCCTTATCGTCCTTATCATCCTTATCATCCTTATCGTCCTTATCATCCTCATCGTCCTTATCGTCCTTATCATCCTAATCATCCTAATCATCCTTATCATCCTTATCATCCTTATCATCCTTATCAACCTTATCATCCTTATCAACCTTATCAACCTTATCAACCTTATCATCCTTATCATCCTAATAATCCTAATTATCCTAATCATCCTAATCATCCTAATCATCCTTGTCATCCTAATCATCCTTATCATCCTAATAACCCTAATCATCCTAATCATCCTAATCATCCTTATCATCCTAATCATCCTTATCATCCTAATAACGCTAATCATCCTAATCATCCTAATCATCCTTATCAACCTTATCATCCTTATCAACCTTATCAACCTTATCAACCTCATCAACCTTATCTACCTTATCAACCTTAATTACCTTATCAACCTTATCATCCTAATCATCCTTATCATCCTAATCATCCTTATCATCCTAATAACCCTAATCATCCTTATCGTCCTTATCATCCTTATCGTCCTTATCGTCCTAATCATCCTTATCAACCTTATCATCCTTATCAACCTTATCAACCTTATCAACCTCATCAACCTTATCTACCTTATCATCCTTATCAACCTTATCATCCTTATCAACCTTATCAACCTTATCAACCTTATCATCCTTATCATCCTAATAATCCTAATTATCCTAATCATCCTAATCATCCTAATCATCCTTGTCATCCTAATCATCCTTATCATCCTAATAACCCTAATCATCCTAATCATCCTAATCATCCTTATCATCCTAATCATCCTTATCATCCTAATAACGCTAATCATCCTAATCATCCTAATCATCCTTATCAACCTTATCATCCTTATCAACCTTATCAACCTTATCAACCTCATCAACCTTATCTACCTTATCAACCTTAATTACCTTATCAACCTTATCATCCTAATCATCCTTATCATCCTAATCATCCTTATCATCCTAATAACCCTAATCATCCTTATCGTCCTTATCATCCTTATCGTCCTTATCGTCCTAATCATCCTTATCAACCTTATCATCCTTATCAACCTTATCAACCTTATCAACCTCATCAACCTTATCTACCTTATCAACCTTAATTACCTTATCAACCTTATCATCCTAATCATCCTTATCATCCTAATCATCCTTATCATCCTAATAACCCTAATCATCCTTATCGTCCTTATCATCCTTATCGTCCTTATCGTCCTTATCATCCTTATCGTCCTTATCATCCTTATCATCCTAATCATCCTAATCATCCTTATCAACCTTATCATCCTTATCAACCTTATCAACCTTATCAACCTTATCATCCTTATCATCCTAATAATCCTAATCATCCTAATCATCCTAATCATCCTAATCATCCTTATCATCCTAATCATCCTTATCATCCTAATCATCCTTATCATCCTAATTATCCTTATCATCCTAATAACCCTAATCATCCTAATCATCCTTATCGTCCTTATCATCCTTATCGTCCTTATCATCCTTATCAACCTTATCATCCTAATCATCCTTATCATCCTAATCATCCTTATCATCCTAATAACCCTAATCATCCTAATCATCCTTATCAACCTTATCATCCTTATCAACCTTATCAACCTTATCAACCTCATCAACCTCATCTACCTTATCAACCTTAATTACCTTATCAACCTTATCATCCTAATCATCCTTATCATCCTAATAACCCTAATCATCCTAATCATCCTAATCATCCTTATCGTCCTTATCATCCTTATCGTCCTTATCATCCTTATCATCCTTATCATCCTTATCAACCTTATCTACCTTATCAACCTTATCATCCTTATCAACCTTATCAACCTCATCAACCTTATCTACCTTATCAACCTTAATTACCTTATCAACCTTATCATCCTAATCATCCTTATCATCCTAATCATCCTTATCATCCTAATAACCCTAATCATCCTAATCATCCTAATCATCCTTATCAACCTTATCATCCTTATCAACCTTATCAACCTTATCAACCTCATCAACCTCATCTACCTTATCAACCTTAATTACCTTATCAACCTTATCATCCTAATCATCCTTATCATCCTAATCATCCTTATCATCCTAATAACCCTAATCATCCTAATCATCCTAATCATCCTTATCGTCCTTATCATCCTTATCATCCTCATCGTCCTTATCGTCCTTATCATCCTTATCGTCCTTATCGTCCTTATCATCCTTATCATCCTTATCAACCTTATCAACCTTATCAACCTTATCAACCTTATCATCCTTATCGTCCTTATCATCCTTATCATCCTTATCGTCCTTATCATCCTCATCGTCCTTATCGTCCTTATCGTCCTTATCATCCTTATCAACCTTATCATCCTTATCAACCTTATCTACCTTATCAACCTTATCATCCTTATCAACCTTATCATCCTTATCATCCTAATAATCCTAATCATCCTTATCATCCTTATCAACCTTATCATCCTTATCAACCTTATCATCCTTATCAACCTTTACATCCTTATCAACCTTATCATCCTTATCAACCTTATCATCCTTATCAACCTTATCATCCTTATCATCCTTATCATCCTTATCAACCTTATCATCCTTATCAACCTTATCATCCTTATCAACCTTATCTACCTTATCAACCTAATCTACCTTATCTACCTTATCAACCTTATCTACCTTATCAACCTTATCTACCTTATCAACCTTATCATCCTTATCAACCTTATAAACCTTATCTACCTTATCAACCTAATCTACCTTATCAACCTTATCTACCTTATCAACCTTATCATCCTTATTAACCGTATCATCCTTATCAACCGTATCATCCTTATCAACCTTATCATCCTTATGAACCTTATAATCCTTATCATCCTTATCGTCCTTATCATCCTTATCGTCCTTATCATCCTTATCAACCTTATCATCCTAATCATCCTTATCATCCTAATCATCCTTATCATCCTAATAACCCTAATCATCCTAATCATCCTTATCAACCTTATCATCCTTATCAACCTTATCAACCTTATCAACCTCATCAACCTTATCTACCTTATCAACCTTAATTACCTTATCAACCTTATCATCCTAATCATCCTTATCATCCTAATCATCCTTATCATCCTAATAACCCTAATCATCCTAATCATCCTAATCATCCTTATCATCCTTATCGTCCTTATCATCCTTATCGTCCTTATCATCCTTATCATCCTTATCATCCTTATCAACCTTATCTACCTTATCAACCTTATCATCCTTATCAACCTTATCAACCTCATCAACCTTATCTACCTTATCAACCTTAATTACCTTATCAACCTTATCATCCTTATCATCCTAATCATCCTTATCATCCTAATAACCCTAATCATCCTAATCATCCTAATCATCCTTATCAACCTTATCATCCTTATCAACCTTATCAACCTTATCAACCTCATCAACCTTATCTACCTTATCAACCTTAATTACCTTATCAACCTTATCATCCTAATCATCCTTATCATCCTAATCATCCTTATCATCCTAATAACCCTAATCATCCTAATCATCCTAATCATCCTTATCGTCCTTATCATCCTTATCGTCCTTATCATCCTTATCGTCCTTATCATCCTTATCGTCCTTATCATCCTTATCGTCCTTATCGTCCTTATCATCCTCATCGTCCTTATCGTCCTTATCATCCTTATCGTCCTTATCATCCTTATCAACCTTATCAACCTTATCAACCTTATCATCCTAATCATCCTTATCATCCTAATCATCCTTATCATCCTTATCAACCTTATCAACCTTATCAACCTTATCATCCTTATCAACCTTATCAACCTTATCAACCTAATCTACCTTATCAACCTAATCTACCTTATCATCCTTATCAACCTTATCATCCTTATCATCCTTATCAACCTTATCATCCTTATCATCCTTATCAACCTTATCTACCTTATCAACCTAATCTACCTTATCAACCTTATCATCCTTATCGTCCTTATCGTCCTTATCATCCTTATCATCCTTATCGTCCTTATCATCCTCATCGTCCTTATCGTCCTTATCGTCCTTATCATCCTTATCGTCCTTATCGTCCTTATCATCCTAATAACCCTAATCATCCTAATCATCCTTATCAACCTTATCATCCTTATCAACCTTATCAACCTTATCAACCTCATCAACCTTATCTACCTTATCAACCTTAATTACCTTATCAACCTTATCATCCTAATCATCCTTATCATCCTAATAACCCTAATCATCCTAATCATCCTAATCATCCTTATCATCCTTATCGTCCTTATCATCCTTATCGTCCTTATCATCCTTATCATCCTTATCATCCTTATCAACCTTATCTACCTTATCAACCTTATCATCCTTATCAACCTTATCAACCTCATCAACCTTATCTACCTTATCAACCTTAATTACCTTATCAACCTTATCATCCTAATCATCCTTATCATCCTAATCATCCTTATCATCCTAATAACCCTAATCATCCTAATCATCCTAATCATCCTTATCAACCTTATCATCCTTATCAACCTTATCAACCTTATCAACCTCATCAACCTCATCTACCTTATCAACCTTAATTACCTTATCAACCTTATCATCCTAATCATCCTTATCATCCTAATCATCCTTATCATCCTAATAACCCTAATCATCCTAATCATCCTAATCATCCTTATCGTCCTTATCATCCTTATCATCCTCATCGTCCTTATCGTCCTTATCATCCTTATCGTCCTTATCGTCCTTATCATCCTTATCATCCTTATCAACCTTATCAACCTTATCAACCTTATCAACCTTATCATCCTTATCGTCCTTATCATCCTTATCATCCTTATCGTCCTTATCATCCTCATCGTCCTTATCGTCCTTATCGTCCTTATCATCCTTATCAACCTTATCATCCTTATCAACCTTATCTACCTTATCAACCTTATCATCCTTATCAACCTTATCATCCTTATCATCCTAATAATCCTAATCATCCTTATCATCCTTATCAACCTTATCATCCTTATCAACCTTATCATCCTTATCAACCTTTACATCCTTATCAACCTTATCATCCTTATCAACCTTATCATCCTTATCATCCTTATCATCCTTATCAACCTTATCATCCTTATCAACCTTATCATCCTTATCAACCTTATCTACCTTATCAACCTAATCTACCTTATCTACCTTATCAACCTTATCTACCTTATCAACCTTATCTACCTTATCAACCTTATCATCCTTATCAACCTTATAAACCTTATCTACCTTATCAACCTAATCTACCTTATCAACCTTATCTACCTTATCAACCTTATCATCCTTATTAACCGTATCATCCTTATCAACCGTATCATCCTTATCAACCTTATCATCCTTATGAACCTTATAATCCTTATCATCCTTATCGTCCTTATCATCCTTATCGTCCTTATCATCCTTATCAACCTTATCATCCTAATCATCCTTATCATCCTAATCATCCTTATCATCCTAATAACCCTAATCATCCTAATCATCCTTATCAACCTTATCATCCTTATCAACCTTATCAACCTTATCAACCTCATCAACCTTATCTACCTTATCAACCTTAATTACCTTATCAACCTTATCATCCTAATCATCCTTATCATCCTAATCATCCTTATCATCCTAATAACCCTAATCATCCTAATCATCCTAATCATCCTTATCATCCTTATCGTCCTTATCATCCTTATCGTCCTTATCATCCTTATCATCCTTATCATCCTTATCAACCTTATCTACCTTATCAACCTTATCATCCTTATCAACCTTATCAACCTCATCAACCTTATCTACCTTATCAACCTTAATTACCTTATCAACCTTATCATCCTAATCATCCTTATCATCCTAATCATCCTTATCATCCTAATAACCCTAATCATCCTAATCATCCTAATCATCCTTATCAACCTTATCATCCTTATCAACCTTATCAACCTTATCAACCTCATCAACCTTATCTACCTTATCAACCTTAATTACCTTATCAACCTTATCATCCTAATCATCCTTATCATCCTAATCATCCTTATCATCCTAATAACCCTAATCATCCTAATCATCCTAATCATCCTTATCGTCCTTATCATCCTTATCGTCCTTATCATCCTTATCGTCCTTATCATCCTTATCGTCCTTATCATCCTTATCGTCCTTATCGTCCTTATCATCCTCATCGTCCTTATCGTCCTTATCATCCTTATCGTCCTTATCATCCTTATCAACCTTATCAACCTTATCAACCTTATCATCCTAATCATCCTTATCATCCTAATCATCCTTATCATCCTTATCAACCTTATCAACCTTATCAACCTTATCATCCTTATCAACCTTATCAACCTTATCAACCTAATCTACCTTATCAACCTAATCTACCTTATCATCCTTATCAACCTTATCATCCTTATCATCCTTATCAACCTTATCATCCTTATCATCCTTATCAACCTTATCTACCTTATCAACCTAATCTACCTTATCAACCTTATCATCCTTATCGTCCTTATCGTCCTTATCATCCTTATCATCCTTATCGTCCTTATCATCCTCATCGTCCTTATCGTCCTTATCGTCCTTATCATCCTTATCGTCCTTATCGTCCTTATCATCCTAATCATCCTTATCATCCTAATCATCTTTATCATCCTAATCATCCTTATCATCCTTATCAACCTTATCAACCTTATCATCCTTATCAACCTTATCAACCTTATCATCCTAATCATCCTTATCATCCTAATCATCCTTATCATCCTTATCAACCTTATCAACCTAATCATCTTTATCATCCTAATCATCCTTATCATCCTTATCAACCTTATCATCCTTATCAACCTTATCATCCTTATCATCCTTATCAACCTTATCATCCTTATCATCCTAATAATCCTAATCATCCTAATCATCCTAATCATCCTTATCATCCTAATAACCCTAATCATCCTAATCATCCTTATCGTCCTTATCATCCTTATCGTCCTTATCATCCTTATCGTCCTTATCGTCCTTATCATCCTCATCGTCCTTATCGTCCTTATCATCCTTATCGTCCTTATCATCCTTATCGTCCTTATCATCCTTATCGTCCTTATCGTCCTTATCATCCTTATCATCCTTATCGTCCTTATCATCCTCATCGTCCTTATCGTCCTTATCATCCTAATCATCCTAATCATCCTTATCATCCTTATCATCCTTATCATCCTTATCAACCTTATCATCCTTATCAACCTTATCAACCTTATCAACCTTATCATCCTTATCATCCTAATAATCCTAATTATCCTAATCATCCTAATCATCCTAATCATCCTTGTCATCCTAATCATCCTTATCATCCTAATAACCCTAATCATCCTAATCATCCTAATCATCCTTATCATCCTAATCATCCTTATCATCCTAATAACGCTAATCATCCTAATCATCCTAATCATCCTTATCAACCTTATCATCCTTATCAACCTTATCAACCTTATCAACCTCATCAACCTTATCTACCTTATCAACCTTAATTACCTTATCAACCTTATCATCCTAATCATCCTTATCATCCTAATCATCCTTATCATCCTAATAACCCTAATCATCCTTATCGTCCTTATCATCCTTATCGTCCTTATCGTCCTAATCATCCTTATCAACCTTATCATCCTTATCAACCTTATCAACCTTATCAACCTCATCAACCTTATCTACCTTATCATCCTTATCAACCTTATCATCCTTATCAACCTTATCAACCTTATCAACCTTATCATCCTTATCATCCTAATAATCCTAATTATCCTAATCATCCTAATCATCCTAATCATCCTTGTCATCCTAATCATCCTTATCATCCTAATAACCCTAATCATCCTAATCATCCTAATCATCCTTATCATCCTAATCATCCTTATCATCCTAATAACGCTAATCATCCTAATCATCCTAATCATCCTTATCAACCTTATCATCCTTATCAACCTTATCAACCTTATCAACCTCATCAACCTTATCTACCTTATCAACCTTAATTACCTTATCAACCTTATCATCCTAATCATCCTTATCATCCTAATCATCCTTATCATCCTAATAACCCTAATCATCCTTATCGTCCTTATCATCCTTATCGTCCTTATCGTCCTAATCATCCTTATCAACCTTATCATCCTTATCAACCTTATCAACCTTATCAACCTCATCAACCTTATCTACCTTATCAACCTTAATTACCTTATCAACCTTATCATCCTAATCATCCTTATCATCCTAATCATCCTTATCATCCTAATAACCCTAATCATCCTTATCGTCCTTATCATCCTTATCGTCCTTATCGTCCTTATCATCCTTATCGTCCTTATCATCCTTATCATCCTAATCATCCTAATCATCCTTATCAACCTTATCATCCTTATCAACCTTATCAACCTTATCAACCTTATCATCCTTATCATCCTAATAATCCTAATCATCCTAATCATCCTAATCATCCTAATCATCCTTATCATCCTAATCATCCTTATCATCCTAATCATCCTTATCATCCTAATTATCCTTATCATCCTAATAACCCTAATCATCCTAATCATCCTTATCGTCCTTATCATCCTTATCGTCCTTATCATCCTTATCAACCTTATCATCCTAATCATCCTTATCATCCTAATCATCCTTATCATCCTAATAACCCTAATCATCCTAATCATCCTTATCAACCTTATCATCCTTATCAACCTTATCAACCTTATCAACCTCATCAACCTCATCTACCTTATCAACCTTAATTACCTTATCAACCTTATCATCCTAATCATCCTTATCATCCTAATAACCCTAATCATCCTAATCATCCTAATCATCCTTATCGTCCTTATCATCCTTATCGTCCTTATCATCCTTATCATCCTTATCATCCTTATCAACCTTATCTACCTTATCAACCTTATCATCCTTATCAACCTTATCAACCTCATCAACCTTATCTACCTTATCAACCTTAATTACCTTATCAACCTTATCATCCTAATCATCCTTATCATCCTAATCATCCTTATCATCCTAATAACCCTAATCATCCTAATCATCCTAATCATCCTTATCAACCTTATCATCCTTATCAACCTTATCAACCTTATCAACCTCATCAACCTCATCTACCTTATCAACCTTAATTACCTTATCAACCTTATCATCCTAATCATCCTTATCATCCTAATCATCCTTATCATCCTAATAACCCTAATCATCCTAATCATCCTAATCATCCTTATCGTCCTTATCATCCTTATCATCCTCATCGTCCTTATCGTCCTTATCATCCTTATCGTCCTTATCGTCCTTATCATCCTTATCATCCTTATCAACCTTATCAACCTTATCAACCTTATCAACCTTATCATCCTTATCGTCCTTATCATCCTTATCATCCTTATCGTCCTTATCATCCTCATCGTCCTTATCGTCCTTATCGTCCTTATCATCCTTATCAACCTTATCATCCTTATCAACCTTATCTACCTTATCAACCTTATCATCCTTATCAACCTTATCATCCTTATCATCCTAATAATCCTAATCATCCTTATCATCCTTATCAACCTTATCATCCTTATCAACCTTATCATCCTTATCAACCTTTACATCCTTATCAACCTTATCATCCTTATCAACCTTATCATCCTTATCAACCTTATCATCCTTATCATCCTTATCATCCTTATCAACCTTATCATCCTTATCAACCTTATCATCCTTATCAACCTTATCTACCTTATCAACCTAATCTACCTTATCTACCTTATCAACCTTATCTACCTTATCAACCTTATCTACCTTATCAACCTTATCATCCTTATCAACCTTATAAACCTTATCTACCTTATCAACCTAATCTACCTTATCAACCTTATCTACCTTATCAACCTTATCATCCTTATTAACCGTATCATCCTTATCAACCGTATCATCCTTATCAACCTTATCATCCTTATGAACCTTATAATCCTTATCATCCTTATCGTCCTTATCATCCTTATCGTCCTTATCATCCTTATCAACCTTATCATCCTAATCATCCTTATCATCCTAATCATCCTTATCATCCTAATAACCCTAATCATCCTAATCATCCTTATCAACCTTATCATCCTTATCAACCTTATCAACCTTATCAACCTCATCAACCTTATCTACCTTATCAACCTTAATTACCTTATCAACCTTATCATCCTAATCATCCTTATCATCCTAATCATCCTTATCATCCTAATAACCCTAATCATCCTAATCATCCTAATCATCCTTATCATCCTTATCGTCCTTATCATCCTTATCGTCCTTATCATCCTTATCATCCTTATCATCCTTATCAACCTTATCTACCTTATCAACCTTATCATCCTTATCAACCTTATCAACCTCATCAACCTTATCTACCTTATCAACCTTAATTACCTTATCAACCTTATCATCCTTATCATCCTAATCATCCTTATCATCCTAATAACCCTAATCATCCTAATCATCCTAATCATCCTTATCAACCTTATCATCCTTATCAACCTTATCAACCTTATCAACCTCATCAACCTTATCTACCTTATCAACCTTAATTACCTTATCAACCTTATCATCCTAATCATCCTTATCATCCTAATCATCCTTATCATCCTAATAACCCTAATCATCCTAATCATCCTAATCATCCTTATCGTCCTTATCATCCTTATCGTCCTTATCATCCTTATCGTCCTTATCATCCTTATCGTCCTTATCATCCTTATCGTCCTTATCGTCCTTATCGTCCTTATCATCCTTATCGTCCTTATCATCCTTATCAACCTTATCAACCTTATCAACCTTATCATCCTAATCATCCTTATCATCCTAATCATCCTTATCATCCTTATCAACCTTATCAACCTTATCAACCTTATCATCCTTATCAACCTTATCAACCTTATCAACCTAATCTACCTTATCAACCTAATCTACCTTATCATCCTTATCAACCTTATCATCCTTATCATCCTTATCAACCTTATCATCCTTATCATCCTTATCAACCTTATCTACCTTATCAACCTAATCTACCTTATCAACCTTATCATCCTTATCGTCCTTATCGTCCTTATCATCCTTATCATCCTTATCGTCCTTATCATCCTCATCGTCCTTATCGTCCTTATCGTCCTTATCATCCTTATCGTCCTTATCGTCCTTATCATCCTAATCATCCTTATCATCCTAATCATCTTTATCATCCTAATCATCCTTATCATCCTTATCAACCTTATCAACCTTATCATCCTTATCAACCTTATCAACCTTATCATCCTAATCATCCTTATCATCCTAATCATCCTTATCATCCTTATCAACCTTATCAACCTAATCATCTTTATCATCCTAATCATCCTTATCATCCTTATCAACCTTATCATCCTTATCAACCTTATCATCCTTATCATCCTTATCAACCTTATCATCCTTATCATCCTAATAATCCTAATCATCCTAATCATCCTAATCATCCTTATCATCCTAATAACCCTAATCATCCTAATCATCCTTATCGTCCTTATCATCCTTATCGTCCTTATCATCCTTATCGTCCTTATCGTCCTTATCATCCTCATCGTCCTTATCGTCCTTATCATCCTTATCGTCCTTATCATCCTTATCGTCCTTATCATCCTTATCGTCCTTATCGTCCTTATCATCCTTATCATCCTTATCGTCCTTATCATCCTCATCGTCCTTATCGTCCTTATCATCCTAATCATCCTTATCATCCTTATCATCCTTATCATCCTTATCAACCTTATCATCCTTATCAACCTTATCAACCTTATCAACCTTATCATCTTTATCATCCTAATAATCCTAATTATCCTAATCATCCTAATCATCCTAATCATCCTTGTCATCCTAATCATCCTTATCATCCTAATAACCCTAATCATCCTAATCATCCTAATCATCCTTATCGTCCTTATCATCCTTATCGTCCTTATCATCCTTATCAACCTTATCATCCTTATCAACCTTATCATCCTTATCAACCTTATCATCCTTATCAACCTTATCATCCTAATAATCCTAATCATCCTTATCATCCTTATCATCCTTATCATCCTAATCATCCTTATCATCCTAATCATCCTTATCATCCTAATCATCCTTATCATCCTTATCAACCTTATCATCCTTATCAACCTTATCAACCTTATCATCCTAATCATCCTTATCATCCTAATCATCCTTATCATCCTTATCAACCTTATCAACCTTATCAACAGTATCAACCTTATCATCCTTATCATCCTTATCAACCTTATCAACCTTATCAACCTAATCTACCTTATCAACCTAATCTACCTTATCATCCTTATCAACCTTATCAACCTTATCATCCTTATCATCCTAATAATCCTAATCATCCTAATCATCCTTATCATCCTTATCATCCTAATCATCCTTATCATCCTTATCATCCTTATCATCCTAATCATCCTTATCATCCTTATCAACCTTATCATCCTTATCAACCTTATCATCCTTATCAACCTTATCAACCTTATCATCCTAATCATCCTTATCATCCTAATCATCCTTATCATCCTTATCATCCTTATCAACCTTATCAACCTTATCAACCTTATCAACCTTATCAACCTTATCAACCTCATCAACCTTATCTACCTTATCAACCTTAATTACCTTATCAACCTTATCATCCTAATCATCCTTATCATCCTAATCATCCTTATCATCCTAATAACCCTAATCATCCTTATCGTCCTTATCATCCTTATCGTCCTTATCGTCCTTATCATCCTTATCGTCCTTATCATCCTTATCATCCTAATCATCCTAATCATCCTTATCAACCTTATCATCCTTATCAACCTTATCAACCTTATCAACCTTATCATCCTTATCATCCTAATAATCCTAATCATCCTAATCATCCTAATCATCCTAATCATCCTTATCATCCTAATCATCCTTATCATCCTAATCATCCTTATCATCCTAATTATCCTTATCATCCTAATAACCCTAATCATCCTAATCATCCTTATCGTCCTTATCATCTTTATCGTCCTTATCATCCTTATCAACCTTATCATCCTAATCATCCTTATCATCCTAATCATCCTTATCATCCTAATAACCCTAATCATCCTAATCATCCTTATCAACCTTATCATCCTTATCAACCTTATCAACCTTATCAACCTCATCAACCTTATCTACCTTATCAACCTTAATTACCTTATCAACCTTATCATCCTAATCATCCTTATCATCCTAATAACCCTAATCATCCTAATCATCCTAATCATCCTTATCATCCTTATCGTCCTTATCATCCTTATCGTCCTTATCATCCTTATCATCCTTATCATCCTTATCAACCTTATCTACCTTATCAACCTTATCATCCTTATCAACCTTATCAACCTCATCAACCTTATCTACCTTATCAACCTTAATTACCTTATCAACCTTATCATCCTAATCATCCTTATCATCCTAATCATCCTTATCATCCTAATAACCCTAATCATCCTAATCATCCTAATCATCCTTATCAACCTTATCATCCTTATCAACCTTATCAACCTTATCAACCTCATCAACCTCATCTACCTTATCAACCTTAATTACCTTATCAACCTTATCATCCTAATCATCCTTATCATCCTAATCATCCTTATCATCCTAATAACCCTAATCATCCTAATCATCCTAATCATCCTTATCGTCCTTATCATCCTTATCATCCTCATCGTCCTTATCGTCCTTATCATCCTTATCGTCCTTATCGTCCTTATCATCCTTATCATCCTTATCAACCTTATCAACCTTATCAACCTTATCATCCTTATCGTCCTTATCATCCTTATCATCCTTATCGTCCTTATCATCCTCATCGTCCTTATCGTCCTTATCGTCCTTATCATCCTTATCAACCTTATCATCCTTATCAACCTTATCTACCTTATCAACCTTATCATCCTTATCAACCTTATCATCCTTATCATCCTAATAATCCTAATCATCCTTATCATCCTTATCAACCTTATCATCCTTATCAACCTTATCATCCTTATCAACCTTTACATCCTTATCAACCTTATCATCCTTATCAACCTTATCATCCTTATCAACCTTATCATCCTTATCATCCTTATCATCCTTATCAACCTTATCATCCTTATCAACCTTATCATCCTTATCAACCTTATCTACCTTATCAACCTAATCTACCTTATCTACCTTATCAACCTTATCTACCTTATCAACCTTATCTACCTTATCAACCTTATCATCCTTATCAACCTTATAAACCTTATCTACCTTATCAACCTAATCTACCTTATCAACCTTATCTACCTTATCAACCTTATCATCCTTATTAACCGTATCATCCTTATCAACCGTATCATCCTTATCAACCTTATCATCCTTATGAACCTTATAATCCTTATCATCCTTATCGTCCTTATCATCCTTATCGTCCTTATCATCCTTATCAACCTTATCATCCTAATCATCCTTATCATCCTAATCATCCTTATCATCCTAATAACCCTAATCATCCTAATCATCCTTATCAACCTTATCATCCTTATCAACCTTATCAACCTTATCAACCTCATCAACCTTATCTACCTTATCAACCTTAATTACCTTATCAACCTTATCATCCTAATCATCCTTATCATCCTAATCATCCTTATCATCCTAATAACCCTAATCATCCTAATCATCCTAATCATCCTTATCATCCTTATCGTCCTTATCATCCTTATCGTCCTTATCATCCTTATCATCCTTATCATCCTTATCAACCTTATCTACCTTATCAACCTTATCATCCTTATCAACCTTATCAACCTCATCAACCTTATCTACCTTATCAACCTTAATTACCTTATCAACCTTATCATCCTAATCATCCTTATCATCCTAATCATCCTTATCATCCTAATAACCCTAATCATCCTAATCATCCTAATCATCCTTATCAACCTTATCATCCTTATCAACCTTATCAACCTTATCAACCTCATCAACCTTATCTACCTTATCAACCTTAATTACCTTATCAACCTTATCATCCTAATCATCCTTATCATCCTAATCATCCTTATCATCCTAATAACCCTAATCATCCTAATCATCCTAATCATCCTTATCGTCCTTATCATCCTTATCGTCCTTATCATCCTTATCGTCCTTATCATCCTTATCGTCCTTATCATCCTTATCGTCCTTATCGTCCTTATCATCCTCATCGTCCTTATCGTCCTTATCATCCTTATCGTCCTTATCATCCTTATCAACCTTATCAACCTTATCAACCTTATCATCCTAATCATCCTTATCATCCTAATCATCCTTATCATCCTTATCAACCTTATCAACCTTATCAACCTTATCATCCTTATCAACCTTATCAACCTTATCAACCTAATCTACCTTATCAACCTAATCTACCTTATCATCCTTATCAACCTTATCATCCTTATCATCCTTATCAACCTTATCATCCTTATCATCCTTATCAACCTTATCTACCTTATCAACCTAATCTACCTTATCAACCTTATCATCCTTATCGTCCTTATCATCCTTATCATCCTTATCGTCCTTATCATCCTCATCGTCCTTATCGTCCTTATCGTCCTTATCATCCTTATCGTCCTTATCGTCCTTATCATCCTAATCATCCTTATCATCCTAATCATCTTTATCATCCTAATCATCCTTATCATCCTTATCAACCTTATCAACCTTATCATCCTTATCAACCTTATCAACCTTATCATCCTAATCATCCTTATCATCCTAATCATCCTTATCATCCTTATCAACCTTATCAACCTAATCATCTTTATCATCCTAATCATCCTTATCATCCTTATCAACCTTATCATCCTTATCAACCTTATCATCCTTATCATCCTTATCAACCTTATCATCCTTATCATCCTAATAATCCTAATCATCCTAATCATCCTAATCATCCTTATCATCCTAATAACCCTAATCATCCTAATCATCCTTATCGTCCTTATCATCCTTATCGTCCTTATCATCCTTATCGTCCTTATCGTCCTTATCATCCTCATCGTCCTTATCGTCCTTATCATCCTTATCGTCCTTATCATCCTTATCGTCCTTATCATCCTTATCGTCCTTATCGTCCTTATCATCCTTATCGTCCTTATCATCCTCATCGTCCTTATCGTCCTTATCATCCTAATCATCCTAATCATCCTTATCATCCTTATCATCCTTATCATCCTTATCAACCTTATCATCCTTATCAACCTTATCAACCTTATCAACCTTATCATCCTTATCATCCTAATAATCCTAATTATCCTAATCATCCTAATCATCCTAATCATCCTTGTCATCCTAATCATCCTTATCATCCTAATAACCCTAATCATCCTAATCATCCTAATCATCCTTATCGTCCTTATCATCCTTATCGTCCTTATCATCCTTATCAACCTTATCATCCTTATCAACCTTATCATCCTTATCAACCTTATCATCCTTATCAACCTTATCATCCTAATAATCCTAATCATCCTTATCATCCTTATCATCCTTATCATCCTAATCATCCTTATCATCCTAATCATCCTTATCATCCTAATCATCCTTATCATCCTTATCAACCTTATCATCCTTATCAACCTTATCAACCTTATCATCCTAATCATCCTTATCATCCTAATCATCCTTATCATCCTTATCAACCTTATCAACCTTATCAACAGTATCAACCTTATCATCCTTATCATCCTTATCAACCTTATCAACCTTATCAACCTAATCTACCTTATCAACCTAATCTACCTTATCATCCTTATCAACCTTATCAACCTTATCATCCTTATCATCCTAATAATCCTAATCATCCTAATCATCCTTATCATCCTTATCATCCTAATCATCCTTATCATCCTTATCATCCTTATCATCCTAATCATCCTTATCATCCTTATCAACCTTATCATCCTTATCAACCTTATCATCCTTATCAACCTTATCAACCTTATCATCCTAATCATCCTTATCATCCTAATCATCCTTATCATCCTTATCATCCTTATCAACCTTATCAACCTTATCAACCTTATCAACCTTATCATCCTTATCAACCTTATCAACCTTATCAACCTAATCTACCTTATCAACCTAATCTACCTTATCCTTAATTACCTTATCAACCTTATCATCCTAATCATCCTTAATTACCTTATCAACCTTATCATCCTTATCATCCTAATCATCCTAATCATCCTTATCAACCTTATCATCCTTATCAACCTTATCATCCTTATCATCCTTATCATCCTTATCTACCTTATCAACCTAATCTACCTTATCAACCTTATCATCCTTATCGTCCTTATCGTCCTTATCATCCTTATCATCCTTATCGTCCTTATCATCCTCATCGTCCTTATCGTCCTTATCGTCCTTATCATCCTTATCGTCCTTATCGTCCTTATCATCCTAATCATCCTTATCATCCTAATCATCTTTATCATCCTAATCATCCTTATCATCCTTATCAACCTTATCAACCTTATCATCCTTATCAACCTTATCAACCTTATCATCCTAATCATCCTTATCATCCTAATCATCCTTATCATCCTTATCAACCTTATCAACCTCATCAACCTTATCTACCTTATCAACCTTAATTACCTTATCAACCTTATCATCCTAATCATCCTTATCATCCTAATCATCCTTATCATCCTAATAACCCTAATCATCCTAATCATCCTAATCATCCTTATCATCCTTATCGTCCTTATCATCCTTATCGTCCTTATCATCCTTATCATCCTTATCATCCTTATCAACCTTATCTACCTTATCAACCTTATCATCCTTATCAACCTTATCAACCTCATCAACCTTATCTACCTTATCAACCTTAATTCCTCCTTAAAACCTTAAGTCCTTATCATCCTTATCGTCCTTATCGTCCTTATCGTCCTTATCATCCTTATCATCCTTATCAACCTTATCAACCTTATCAACCTTATCATCCTAATCATCCTAATCATCCTAATCATTCTTATCATCCTTATCATCCTTATCATCCTTATTATCCTAATCATCCTAATCATCCTTATCAACCTTATCAACCTTATCAACCTTATCATCCTTATCAACCTTATCATCCTTATCATCCTAATAATCCTAATCATCCTAATCATCCTTATCATCCTTATCATCCTAATCATCCTAATCATCCTTATCATCCTAATAATCCTAATCATCCTAATCATCCTTATCATCCTAATCATCCTTATCATCCTAATCATCCTTATCATCCTAATCATCCTTATCATCCTTATCAACCTTATCATCCTTATCAACCTTATCATCCTTATCAACCTTATCAACCTTATCATCCTAATCATCCTTATCATCCTAATCATCCTTATCATCCTTATCAACCTTATCAACCTTATCAACCTTATCAACCTTATCATCCTTATCAACCTTATCAACCTTATCAACCTAATCTACCTTATCAACCTAATCTACCTTATCATCCTTATCAACCTTATCATCCTTATCAACCTTATCATCCTTATCATCCTAATAATCCTAATCATCCTAATCATCCTTATCATCCTTATCATCCTAATCATCCTTATCATCCTAATCATCCTTATCATCCTAATCATCCTTATCATCCTTATCAACCTTATCATCCTTATCAACCTTATCATCCTTATCAACCTTATCAACCTTATCATCCTAATCATCCTTATCATCCTAATCATCCTTATCATCCTTATCAACCTTATCAACCTTATCAACCTTATCAACCTTATCAACCTTATCATCCTTATCAACCTTATCAACCTAATCTACCTTATCATCCTTATCAACCTTATCATCCTTATCATCCTAATCATCCTTATCATCCTAATCATCCTTATCATCCTTATCAACCTTATCATCCTTATCAACCTTATCATCCTTATCAACCTTATCTACCTTATCAACCTAATCATCCTTATCATCCTAATCATCCTTATCATCCTTATCAACCTTATCAACCTTATCAACCTTATCAACCTTATCAACCTTATCATCCTTATCAACCTTATCAACCTAATCTACCTTATCAACCTAATCTACCTTATCATCCTTACAACCTTATCATCCTTATCATCCTTATCATCCTTATCAACCTTATCATCCTTATCAACCTTATCAACCTTATCATCCTTATCAACCTTATCAACCTTATCTACCTTATCAACCTAATCTACCTTATCAACCTTATCATCCTTATCAACCTTATCATCCTTATCAACCTTATCATCCTTATCATCCTTATCATCCTTATCAACCTTATCATCCTTATCAACCTTATCAACCTTATCATTCTTATCAACCTTATCATCCTTATCAACCTTATCATCCTTATCATCCTAAACATCCTTATCATCCTAATCATCCTAATCATCCTTATCATCCTAATCATCCTAATCATCCTAATCATCCTAATCATCCTTATCATCCTTATCATCCTAATCATCCTAATCATCCTAATCATCCTTATCATCCTAATCATCCTAATCATCCTTATCATCCTAATCATCCTTATCATCCTAATCATCCTTATCATCCTAATCATCCTTATCATCCTTATCATCCTTATCAACCTTATCTACCTTATCAACCTAATCTACCTTATCTACCTTATCAACCTTATCCATCTTATCAACCTTATCTACCTTATCATCCTAATCATCCTTATCATCCTAATCATCCTTATCATCCTAATAACCCTAATCATCCTAATCATCCTAATCATCCTTATCATCCTTATCGTCCTTATCATCCTTATCGTCCTTATCATCCTTATCATCCTTATCATCCTTATCAACCTTATCAACCTTATCATCCTTATCAACCTTATCAACCTTATCAACCTAATCAACCTAATCTACCTTATCAACCTTATCATCCTAATCATCCTTATCATCCTAATCATCCTTATCATCCTAATAACCCTAATCATCCTAATCATCCTAATCATCCTTATCAACCTTATCATCCTTATCAACCTTATCAACCTTATCAACCTCATCAACCTTATCTACCTTATCAACCTTAATTACCTTATCAACCTTATCATCCTAATCATCCTTATCATCCTAATCATCCTTATCATCCTAATAACCCTTATCATCCTAATCATCCTTATCGTCCTTATCATCCTTATCGTCCTTATCATCCTTATCGTCCTTATCATCCTTATCGTCCTTATCATCCTTATCGTCCTTATCGTCCTTATCATCCTTATCGTCCTTATCATCCTTATCATCCTTATCGTCCTTATCATCCTTATCGTCCTTATCATCCTTATCATCCTTGTCCTTATTGTCCTTGTCCTTATTGTCCCTGTCCCTGTCCCTGTCCCTGTCCCTGTCCTGTCCTGTCCCTGTCCCTGTCCCTGTCCCTGTCCTGTCCTGTCCTGTAACTCATTAATATGTACCAACTCTTAACATCTTACACACGTGATAACTTTTAAACGAAATATCCGATTGAGATGAAACAAAAAGTATTTTACTTCTACATAAATACTCTTGATAACATAATGCTTAATTTCGATAAATATTAATATTACGATACATATTTAACGTAGTTTTTTTTTTCTTCAGACGATTTAATAATTATTTTGAACACAAAATCGGTTATTGTGATTAAACCATGATAGCTAGATATATGTTCTCGCGGACTTTTTTGTAGGTCTTAATGGGATCTACAAACCCGTAGTACATCATTTTGTTCTATTGTCAATAGTTTTTGCAGCGCACGCAAAAATAGGTTTTCGATTTTACACCTTGTGTTACAAAATAGCAATTTTATTACGGATCCCTAATTTTGAAAAAAATAAAACATAGCCTATAGCCTTCCTCGATAAATGGACTACCCAACACTGAAAGAATCATTCAAATCGGACCAGTAGTTCCAGAGATTAGCGCGTTCAAACAAACAAACAAACAAACTCTGCAGCTTTATAATATTAGTATAGATTCTATTCTAAGGGATAGCATTCTCACCAACATGATATCCCATCGCTGATCACCCGTCACCATGGTTCACCATATCCATCTTGGGACTTTGAATCGGGAGTGGCAGCAAGTTTTCTTGTGATTACTTGTAGCTATGCCCACCCCATTAGGGTACGAACTAAATTTAATACTTAACTCAATTTCTAACCAGCGCAGTGTCATTACTATGTATCTGAATTACCTAAATACATTAATTTAGTAAATTTTTGTAGACAAACTAAATACAAGTTAATAGGTTTTATGAAAGACAGAAAATATTATAATCGTAAAGTACAATAAACATCACGCATGTATCTGAAACAAAATCTAATGAGGTGGGCAGATTCACAAGTAATCATAAGAAAACTTGCAGCCACTCCTGATTCAAAGTACCCATAATGATGGTGTATCCTTTAGTCGAATTTTACGACATGCTCGGGGAGGGAAGCAGCTGGACTCATTCCTTTTTTTTCTTTTCCAGCAGAGAAGTAATTCGTAAAGGACGAATATAAAATCAATACACAACTCCATATTTATAAAAACACAACTTTTGTAATCGGGTAAAGTAAATTAAATTCAACTTTGATATTATAATAATGTTTGTAAAGTACAAAGGTCAGCAGTCTTGTCGCGTGTTCACTTTCTGAGCTAGCTCAAACTATAAATGGAAACGTGGCATGATTCATTTCAACGTAGGTACGAAGTACATAATTGAGTACAAAGTAAATGCTGAACCTTTGTTTACGCATAGGAAAAACCGTTCGAGTACTAAGCAAGCAGAATGTATGGGCAAACTCACTCGTTGTACCTGCCTACCATATGCTATATACTAAAAATAGCTACATGAATCATCATCATCAGCTTACAGCCCAACTCGATTCACTGCTGGGCAAAGCCTCCTTCGTTTAAGTTTATCACGTTTCAGGTGCCTAGTAGACGAAAAATACCTACACGTATAAGCAGATTTTTTCCAATATTTTTTGGTAGTCAATAATTTCACACCATATTAAACTTTGCCTATTACAATGACGATCTGCGAAAGGCTGATGGCAGAGGCTGGATGCGTCAAGCCAAAGAATTGAGTAACTGTGTGCGTGTCTGTTTTGTGTGTGTGTGTGTGTGTGTGTGTGTGTGTGTGTGTGTGTGCATGCTGGAGAACTTGAATTTCTCTTCAACAAATAGATTACTAGATACTTACGACAAATCTGACAGTCTTCGTGCCATCATCAATGACCCCCACCAGGGACTTCTTTGTACCGTCCTTGACCGGCATATCGCTGTCTGAAAATAAAGAAAACACATATTTTACAACCACTAACACACTGGTTACACAAATTAGTTGCGACACGCGACATTGCGACCAAGTACTCCATTCTGGTCGCTTGTCATTCGGTAACAGGACCGTGAAAGGGAAAGGGAAGAGCATCTATCTAATCTGTGTATAATAACATAAACTACATAATGTGTAACTACCCTCAAAGTACCTACCCTACAAACCATTTTTATTTAGATGTTTCTACTACCCACTACTACTTCTGGGCAGTGTCACCGGTTCTTTTTGTGCACGAAGCAGCCTTAGCGGCGCACTTTCATCCTTTCACCACACTTCTTCGAAAGAACTAGCGACACAACTAGTAGTAGTAGAGACCGACCCTGGTTAAGGTCAATGACCAGAATGACATGATGAACTAAAGGTATTATCATATTGATTTTGTGTCAACAGTACCTACAACCAGTAAAATTAGACATCCATTTGTATATAATGAAACTAGTTACTGACTGAAGATCAAAAAAATTTTTAGAAGCATAAAACTTGGGAGGATTTATTTCTCTTACGGTGCAAGGATACACTAAGAAAGGAATTCCCGAAATTCAACTCCTACAAGAGGCATCGGGAAGATGAAGTTTAAATAATGACGGCCTCGGTGGCGTGGCGGGCCATTGCTCGGCAGAGACGCAAGAGGCGCGGGTTTGATTCCCGCTGCGGGAGAAATGTTCGCATGTTCTGCAAATATTTCTTCCGGGTCTGCGTGTTGTGGTACCATGGTACTCGTAGTTTCTGATACCCACGACACAGGGAATCCCAGTGTGGGGTCAGAACTATGTATGTGACTGTTGGGTGTTATTTATATTTATTTATTTATACCTAAAACTAAACGCGGACAAAGTAGGGTGGCGTAACTTTAGTTGTTGATAGAGATGGTATCTGCTATTATCATTAAAATGCGTCATCAGAATTTTCGTACGTATTTCAGACTAGTTTTCGGCTAGACGGCTTCGCACGAGTTGCACCCGCATAAAAAGTAGGTAGCTTTTTCCAGGACACATCACACATAGGTTACTATGTATATTCCAAGTTTCATTCAAATCCGTTCAGGCGTTACGACGTGATTGAGGCACAAACATCGCCACATCCTCACAAACTTTCGCATTTATAATATTAGTAAAGTTAGTAGGATTTATAATAAAAGTAGGATTACATCTATCTGATTGCATTAGTATATTGTTTTCATAGTTTAAGGAAACCGCTGACTACCCCGTTCCATAAATGAATCGTCAATAAATTAACAGTACAGTTCAATAGGTAGGTATAGATCTAATATAGGGTATGTTTGTAGAGATAAATTAAAACCCAGCAATAAACTGATAAATGTATCTTAATTCAGTCTTAATGATAAAACTAATTAAACTAATCTATTTCATGATTATGACTTTGTTATTGTGATGGTGGAATTTGAAGTGTCTACGAATTCCACTATCATAATAACAAATGTGTCTAATAAACTTCCATTTACTTAGTTATACGTATAACGTGTGTAAAACTGTTTCTTCCAAACGGTATAACGGTATGATCTAAAAACAATTTAAAACAAAAAAAAACAAAAACAAAGTACATACCTATTATAATTTTGCTTTAATATTATTTTAAATATAAGTATACGACGCAGAAAAAAAGCATTCGTTATGTGGTCATTAATTTCGAAAAAATATTGTCATCATTATTTTTAACCTCCGCCAACCAACTCGGTCCTTTGAAGTCTCCTAACATCATCTCGATGCATTATTTATTTATCAACTAATCATACTAATATTATAAAGAGGAAAGATTTTTTGTTTTTTTGTTTGTTTGTAACGAATAGGAAAGATAAGAAAATTGCAAAATTGTAACCCAAGGTAGAAAACCCAAAATAGTTTTTGGCGTGCGCTGCGAAAACGATTGATTAATAGAACAAAATAATGTACTACACGCGTACAAAGTCCCGGACAACAGCTAGTGTAGATTAAAAGTAGATTTACCACGGACTTCGCACTAGTCTAGTCTAATAGTCTGAATCGCGGGGAAATTCTTAAGGTCTATAAAAAAATATCAGATTTCCTCATTATTACTAAACTAACTTCCGCCCGCGGCTTCACTCGCAAGGTATCCGGACAAAAAGTAGCCTAAGTATATGTTATTCCAGCACACGTACTATGTATACTCCAAGTTTCGTTAAAATCCGTTCAGACGTTACGGCATGATTGAGGCACAAACATACATCATCACATCCACACATCCTCACAAACTTTCGCAATTATAATATTAGTAGAATTCAAGAGGTCTCTTGTCAGTGCAATGTACAGATTCCTCAATTCTTCACTCGTCAATGCGATCTCTTTTAGGAGCAGTTTTCATCACAGAATAAAACCTCGAGCAGCAAATAGTAGGAAACTTTAATCTAAGTGGGCAGGAAAATGAGCGAAGCCCTATTAAAGTCCCCTTCATTAGTTGTGTGTGATTGAGTCAGCTGCATAATATCTAGTTCACTATTTCATTGAAAATAGTACAGGGAGAATAATTTACCTAGTACCTACTTGAGGTTTTTGATAATACTTATATACGATAGATAAATTAGAATAAAATAAATATTGGTGGCTATTTCACATAGCGTCATCTAGCCCCAAACTAAGCAAGGTTAATAATAATTATAAGTATGTGCTGAATAAATGTACGAATATGCAATGAAAAAGCTTAAATATTCATGAAAACTATTAACAAAACAAAAAATTCTCGGAATTTTTATATCCTATTTGTCTTCTGGGCCATAGATAACCAGGCAGACTAGCCTGATGGTCTGTCTGATATCATTATAAAGACGGCGGGTATCCAATCCACTGGATTCGGTTGTCTAAAGTTAGTATAGATTAAGTTTTTCGTGGTTTTTTATACATTTTTGTTTTTATATGGGTGATGTGGTCACACACAAAGCGATAAAGCCCTTAAACAAAATAATAAAAAGGATCGAAAAGAATGGCGACCTATGACCAGCAGTGGGTAGATGTTGGCTGATATGATTATGATGATGATTTTTCTTCTGATTTCTGAAATTATCCATATAATAGCATTTTTCAATAATGTTTAAGTAACTAAGATAAGAGGCACAGGACCGAAAAAACTGGAAAAATCGAAAAGAGAATCTTATACTCAACAGGGGTGATACCAGGCTGAAAGTAATGATGATTAAATAAAATTGATGGAGTCATAATGATGCTAGATAGCCATTAGTAGCAGTTGAGGAAAATCTGTTTCCTGCAATCACGCTACTACACGTGTATGGCGACTACATACCTACTTATGCAAGTGTGTTGTGTGAAGACAATGAAATAATATATCTGAGGAATAACGTACAGTACGCCCAGTGGAACTTGGCATTTGTGAAGTTAGCCGTTTCGATGCGCAGTAGACAATTTAGTACGAAAAAGCTGCACTGAGACTAACTTCACGAATGCCAAGTTCCGTTGGGCGTACTGTAACATTGTAACTTTACCGAAACTCAAGATAAATACAAAATTCTCTAGAAGTCATAATCGTGATTTAAAAAATTGCAACAATGTTAAAATAGAAGTTTGCAGTTAGTTTTATAAATTAGATACATGTGTTTTACACATTTAGTTTTAAAGCTACATGAGGATTTGTTTTAATTTCCTAAATGTTGTAAACTCTTTATCTTTTTTTTAATCAACATTGAATTGGTTAAAACTCAAGAATCCAAATATTATTTTCCTTTCCTGAATTATACTAGTAGGTAAGGTAATAAATACAAATTATTTCATCTGATCATAGACGTGACGTATCACAGAACTACAAAAATTCTTGCTCTGAACTAAGAAATTTATACGCAATTAAAAATCGATTTGAACACAGACACTTTCTTTCACATAATTGCACAGTAATTGGAGAAAAGAAAGAAATGGCTACACCAAGACGCAAGTAAAAGTACCTAAGTAAATTTTAAACCAAACTGAATAAGATAAAAATATCACTTACAGAGTTTAGATACATTGTCATACGTTTAATTAGTCATAATATTAGTAGGAATCAAAGAGAAAGAGAATCTGATCCAAAAAAGATCCCTACAATTTTTTTGTCGTAAATTACTTATTTATATTTTAAATGACTATGTGAAGAAGGTTAAAAGAATATTCTTGTTATGCCTATAATACGCAGGTTATTAAAATAGCTCAGTGTCTACCTAAGCAGACTTTCACAATCCTTATCATATCAGTCAACCTTTAGCACTATGTGACTTGGCTTATCTAAAGCATAAACATAATCTAACATTTATTAAGAAAGATAGTAAAGATTGTCCGCTTCTTAATCTCACGTTAATACATGGAATTTTCCCCATTTGTCAAGTAAATTAATATAATTGAGGACAGTAACTAAGGATAAAAAACAATTATCAATAAGGGCTTAAGGGCTTACTATTTTTATGACTTAAACCTAATCACATACTGGTAAGGTTTGTGAAACAATATACAGGGGCAAATAAGTATTAATTCTGTTACCATTTTTAATATGGATAGCACAATTTATCAAAGGTTCCAATATCGTATATACGTAGAGTTTTCCGGTCATGAAGGTCGAAGTAAACAAGGCCGACCCTCATCTCCCGACTTTCCCGCCAACCTCGACGTTTTTATAGTTTTCCTGACAAAAGGACCACTAGGCACTTCATCCAAAAGATCTGCAGACCCAAATAATTAGATAGGAATGTTAGTTTAGATAAACTGTTTTGTTATAATATACTTAGCTGGTAAAACGACCTTGGCAGAAGTGTGGATTTCATAATTTACATACAAAATATTGGTCTTTCGCACCGGATAAATGTCTGTCGGGTGTTTAAATACGAAAAGTACGAATTTAAGTACGAAAAATAGTTGGTCACCTTGATATGTGATACTATCGCTTAGTCGATGTAGGGCATGGAGACAAGAAATTTACTGATAAAAATATAAACACCTAAAAATACACAATCTTGTCTGAGTTTTAAAGTTGTTTAATACACAACTGAACCAGTTTCTGTACAGATAAATAATGGTTACCTTTGGTCATTTAAAAAAAATATCACATGACACAGCACACACCGAAAATAAAAATAAAAACAGCGGGAAACACGAATTTAGAACACGAGCGGCGCGCGTTCTCGCGCAATTCGCCAGCAACACTGAGGAGGCGCGGCCGGCACACCCACGACTGGTTCTTATCATTGGTGACGTATTTTTTATCCATAAATTAACGCTTGGCTATGCCAAAAGTGTAATGTATCGTTTGTTTATCTTCTTTAGGGAGCGATAGCTGATTTTTATAGCGCGTAAAACCGAAAACTATTGATCGTGCTTACGTTTTGCACATGTTTTATTAATAAATCAATTCAAATCGAGGAATTGCCATAGATCAGTTCATCTGATAAAACGGATTTAGATAAGGAAAACTATATTTCAAAACATAGTTATATAACAAAACCGGTATAAGTATCACAAAAACCTGTAAGTTGCAAGACCAAGATTGATGCAAGAGGTATTCCGCAAGAAACATTCCGAAAATGGCGTCTTTGAATTCATCAAGGAAAACCACGCAAAAAGGGTTCTACAATATACTCAGTAGAAGTGCTCTTAACCTCAAACGTATGAATGAAAATAAGAGTATTGTAAAATACGTACGGTTTTTCATAATAAACTTCGCAGTATTCATTGTTGAAACTACAAACACTGAAGTTAATAACAAAATAAGACGACATCTACAATCTACATACGGAAGACGGATGGCTAGAATCAGTGGATTGATCACAATGAGCAATAGTAGATATAAATAGATCCGTAATACTGCCAAAACCACCTGAGAATAAATTAAAGTCTTAATGTGCCTAAGTCAACGAACGTATATACCTAATTAAACAATTAATTTCATTGATGAATAATAAAACTTAAATATCAATGCAAATGCCAGAGACGAACAGTTGAATCAAACGCATAATATGTTTATAGAGGTCCTTAGTTGCTTTGGAACGCGAAAACAATCATGATAAAAAGAATTGTGCATAATTGAACATTGTGACAGGTAGGTTCTTAAGAGACTTGAAGCCATGGCTGGGAAGGCAAAAGAGTAATTAGCTAATTTGTAGAACCTCAGAACAGCAAATCAACTTCTTATCTTATAGTACTGTTGCTGAAAGAGAAAATTGGGTTTCAAACAATTTTACCCAGTAACCCACAAATAGGCAAAGTAACAATGATAATGTTGGAGTAAGTTTTAAATCGATAAAACCAGAAAACTTAGAAAAACTTAATTTTGAGTCTCGGGTTGCATCAATCCAGGTTGGTTGCAACGAGGTGAGACACGGAGGAGGGGTGGGTACATTGTTGGGTGGAATAAACATGTGGCTCCCTACCATAGAGAGGCCAGGCTAAAGTTTTTGCAGTGGGTTGAAGCTGGTAGACCAAAGACAGGTCCTTTTTATGTTGACATGTGTGAAAGCAAAAAACATTTTAAGAAACAACTCAGATGGTGTCAAGACAGACAAACTCAAATTAAAATGGATGTTCTTGCTTCTCATCATTCTGCGAAAAACTTCAAACATTTTTGGAAAAATACGAATAAAATGAATGTTAAGTCTGGCCTTCCTATGAGTGTAAATGATTTTAGTGACAGTACAGATATCGCAAACCTTTTCAAGGACCATTTTAGAGTCAAATCAAAATCAGACACAGCTGAATTGGAATCAGGCGATACTGATGCTGTCTTTGGTGATAGGGCTGTTAATTTTAGGGCCAATCAGGTACGTAAGGTCATTCAAGGAATGCAGGGAGGGAAATCCCCGGGGTATGATGGACTCAGCATAGAACATTTGAAATATGCTGGTGTCCACTTGCCCCGGGTGCTCTCCATGCTTTATAATCTTTGTCTGTGCCACGGCTACCTACCCGACGAGTTAACCAAAACCATAGTAGTGCCTATTATTAAATGTAAAACTGGAGATGCATCCGACAGAGACAACTACCGTCCGATTTCTCTGGCGACCATTATGGCGAAGGTACTTGACAGCCTGCTTAATAGTGTACTAATGAAACACGTCAAGTTACATGACGCTCAGTTTGGTTTTAGAACTGGGCTGTCGACGGAGAGTGCAATTTTGTGCCTTAAGCAGGCTGTCAAATACTATACGGATAGAAAGACGTCAGTGTATGCCTGCTTCCTGGATTTGTCCAGGGCCTTCGATACAGTTCTTTATAGTAGGCTTTGGAACAAGTTGAGGGCGGCGGGTGTACCTGGTGAAGTAGTCTCTATTCTGAGGTATTGGTATAAGTGCCAGAGAAATCAAGTGCGGTGGGCGGGGGCGCTGTCTGATGCTTATGGTTTAGAGTGTGGTGTTCGGCAAGGTGGTATAACCTCTCCTCTGTTGTTCAACCTGTATGTTAACGAACTCATCGACGAGCTCAGCAGTACACATGTAGGATGTTTTATCGATGGGGTGTCCGTCAATAACATAAGTTATGCAGATGACATGGTGCTGCTGGGACCGACTGTGAGTTCGATTCGCAGACTTGTGTCTATCTGTGAGGCGTATGCGGTGGATCACGGGCTGAAGTATAACCCCAAAAAAAGCGAAGTGCTTGTTTTTAAGAGTGGGAGTGTTAAAATTGGCAATAGTGTTCCACCCATCGTGATTAACGGTGATGCTCTACAGGTGGTAAGCAAATTTAAATATCTGGGGCACATCCTGAACGAGAAGCTTAATGATGATGAGGACATGGAAAGGGAGCGCAGGGCACTAGCTATTCGTGGAAACATGCTCATACGTAGGTTTGCCCGCTGCTCGAGAGAAGTTAAAATAACACTTTTTAAGGCCTACTGCCAGTCATTCTACTCGAGCAGCCTCTGGTTAAAATACACCCGCCGAGCAGCTAGTTCCCTGCGAGTCCAATACAACAACATCTTTAGGATGATGATGCAGCTGCCTCGCTTTTGCAGTGCATCCGCAATGTTCGCGGAGGCGCGCACGGACGGCTTTCATGCGATTATTCGCAAGAAAGTCGCTTCCTTACTCCAGCGCGTGCGAGGCAGCGGCAACACCATCCTACAGATGATTGCTGCGCGTACGGACTGTCCCATCCAGTATAACTGGATGCAGACGTTATTAGGCTTCTCGTAAAGGATTCTAGTTAGGTATTAGGTTAAGTTTTTAATTTTATGTTTATTTTGTTTATTTAATTTTATTTTTTATTGTGTCTAATTTAAGTTTGAATATTTTTTGTAATATGGATCTATATAATCTGAAATAAATGAGTTAATAATAATCAATCTTAAAAGCTGTTGGGCGAGGCTAGAAAGCTAAAGTGGTAGATGACGCGAGATCGTAATTAACAAAGCAGATGATCATTCCAAACAATTAAAATTAAATTTATATAGCTGATGCTTACGTAATAATGTGCCATGACGAAAACGCCCGGAAAATTTACAATACAATGAAACCTGCCACTGCAGATATAAGATGTAGGTACGAAAAGATATTACGCAAACTATTTTTGCACGTCGTGTCGTGTGACCTTTTCTTAGCTCGCATCAAGGACAAGATTCTAACGCGTAGTGTATCGCTAACAAAACAGAAAAAATGTTTAAGAAGATAATCGAACTGACTGGATTACTATATCGTATTGTGTTTAAAGCCCCGGTTGTACTTGAACTTTGGAATAAAAATACATAGTACCCAGCCAACTATACGTACCATATACTCGTAATATTATGTGCAGAACACATTTGTATACAAGTTTTCTAATGATTACTTGTGGCTTTGCCCATCCCGTTAGTTTAGTATATATGCAATATGTATGTATGTACATTTATATAGTTTTAATATTGACTCGAACGAAACATTTTCGTCAATTTTCTATTCAATGCTAAGTAGGTACCTAAAAGTAGCCCGACATCACGTTTCACTGTATTACTACATCGATTATAACATAGGTGATAGAATTCCATATTTTTTCGGAAATATTTTTTAAAAATTTCAATACCTAATGAATATTAATTATGAGTTGATTTATAAAACGCAGGTTTTTTTTATTACGCCTGAAATGAAAAACGATGAACGACGTGACAATTCCCTTTTGTTATAAAGACAAAGAAAGAGAAATTACAAATTCTGTGATCGTCACGATCCATTTTTCTTTTTTACAATAATGTACTTACATGAAGTTGTAGTAGGTTGTTATCATCTGTGAGGCTAAAAAGGCGACTTTGAGCAATTCATTTATAGCAATTCATTTTTCGATTTTATAACAAATCCTAAGCGATTCCTGTACTTTTCGTAAAACGGTCCTTCCAGCAGCTGATTCATATTTGGCCGTAAAGCGGTCGGACTTTTGGTAAATCGCACGCTATCGCACGCAATTCAGCAGCAGATCAGATAAAGTGGCCATTTTAACCCACCTTATATTGTCTTTATTACCCGACTGCGAAGAAGAAAGGTAATATTTTCGGGGTTTATAATAATATGTAATACTAGCAGCCGCCCGCGGCTTCGCTCACGCGGTACCCAGATAAAAGTACCCTATGTCCCATTCCAGCACACGTAGGTACCTACTATCCTCATTATTCATTATAATATAGTGTACGCTAAACGATGACTAAAGTATTGCTATCTCTTACCATTTCATAATGACAAACAGTGACAGGGCTAACTTTAAGCAATGGCTAACTTTAGCGAACGAATATGAATAATGGTATGTAAGTATATTCCGTAGTTTTTGCGTGAAAGAGTAACAAACATACCTAAATCTAAAAATTAAGAAATTTCGGTGAATTTAGTAAAAATTTTGAGAGTTAAGGTCATGGGCGCCGGCAGAAATAATTTCCAGGTGGTGCAGATTTTAGTTTTCTTACAATCTTTGCCGTATATGATTGTTAATAAAAAGATGAAATTTTTGTCTGAATGTTCGAGACATTTACAAATTTCTGACTATTCATTATGAATTTATTATATAGGTACCCAGTCGTCACGACTCACACCTATTTGTTCACGACGATCGAAATTTAAAAATTCTAAATTGGTGGGCCAGGAGTACCGGGATCGATATTAATCGATTTCCATTACTTCTCTGAACGCACCCTTTAAAGTACCGCTACTCTACACCAGATGGCACCAGCATAAATGGGATGAACTTAACAGAGAAAGCGCAATACAGTTTCAATAATTCCTGTCGATCCCGAGATTCCCAAGGGGTGCAAGTGCACCCTCTGGCACCCCCTTGCCGGCGCCCATGGTTAAGGTAAACTTTACAAAACGCAACGATAGCGCGTCAAAATTTAATCAGAATTAGCAGCGACATCTAGTTTTCAGACGTAGAATTACGTCAGAACTCCATGAATAATCAAGATTAGAAACTTATTAGACCAGTAATAATTTATGCTTCCTTTCACAGGTAATTTGACATTGACAGTTCCTTTTCCATATGTTTTGTATCATCTATTACTAATCTTTGGTATCATCGCTGTCATAATCTTATATTATAAGAATCTTTGTCCTGACTGACTGACTGACTGACTGACTGACTGACTGACAGACAACGCACAGCCTAAACCGCTGGACGTAGAGACTTGAAATTTTCAGTGTAGGTAAACCTTGGTACGTAGGGGTGTACTAAGAAGGGATTTTTCAAAATTCAACCTCTAAAGGGGTGAAAAGGGATGAAAACCAGGAATAAATTTTTGGTCTAAAACTGCACATAACCTATATCAAATTAAAGAGCCGATTTTTCTCATTCAGTTGATGTCATAATTACCTGTAAATTCTTTATTTTTGGCATGTTTTTCATGTAAAATAGAATACTTTTATTTTAACATATGACAGCGATGATACACACAGATTAGTAATAGATGATACAAAAGATATGGAAAAGGAACTGTCAATGTCAAATTACCTGTGAAAGGAAGCATAAATTATTACTGGTCTAATAAGTTTCCAATCTTGATTATTCATGGAGTTCTGACGTAATTCTACGTCTGATAACTAGATGTCGCTGCTAATTCTGATCCTAGAACGCGCTATCGTTGCGTTTTGAAAAGTTTACCTTAACTCTCAAAATTTTTACTAAATTCACCGAAATTTCTTAATTTTTAGATTTAGGTATGTTTGTTACTCTTTCACGCAAAAACTACGGAATATACTTACATACCCTATTATTTATATTCGTTCGCTAAAGTTAGCCATTGCTTAAAGTTAGCCCTGTCACTGTTTGTCATTATGAAATGGTAAGAGATGGCAATACTTTAGTCATCGTTTAGCTACACTATATTATAATGAATAATGAGGATAGTAGGTACACCTACGTGTGCTGGAATGGGACATAGGGTACTTTTTATCTGGGTACCGCGTGAGCGAAGCCGCGGGCGGCTGCTAGTGTCAAAATAAAAGTATTCTATTTTTCATGAAAAACATGCCAAAAATAAAGAATTTGCAGGTAATTATGACATCACTAAATGAGAAAAATCGGCTCTTTAATTTGATATAGGTTATGTGCAGTTTTAGACCAAAAATTGATTCCAGGTTTTCATCCCTTTTCACCCCTTTAGAGGTTGAATTTTGAAAAATCCCTTCTTAGTACACCCCTACGTACCAAGGTTTACCTACACTGAAAATTTCAAGTCTCTACGTCCAGCGGTTTAGGCTGTGCGTTGTCTGTCAGTCAGTCAGTCAGTCAGTCAGTCAGTCAGGACAAAGATTCTTATAATATAAGATATACATACATACATAATAATACACATATTATGTGTATGTGCATTACTTTGATTAAAGCTGTAGCTGTAACAGCTGATCATAAAAAAATGAGAATGACCCATATTGTCATAATTTGTAGTAGATATAATTAAAATAATAATTAATTACAAATTGCCAAATCAAACAAAGATAACATAAACAACAAACTGATATAAACAGATATATTTTAGGTACTTACTTACAATGTAAACCACAAAGTAAGGTCATTCAGTCAAGATTAAAGTCCAAATAAAGTAGGTAAACGTAACATGTAGGTGATCTCAATGTAGGTATGTAAAATGCTTAGTTTTACCAACCGTCTGTCTGAAAACTAATACAAAGCATACCTACCTAACTGAAAATTTGAAAATATCTTGCTTATGATGTACATCACCCTGTCATAACATGAAGCGCTCGTGGCGTAGCTTGCTTAGGCATCCTTGATTGATCGTTAAAGTTAAGCAACGATATGCGTGGTCACAAATTGGGATGGGTGACCGCAAGTGGCATTACGAGCTGAGCGCTTCCGTGCTGCGGAGGGCACGTTAAACAGTCGGTCCCGGCTTTTAAGTCGTTAAGCCATGACGGAGGCCTTTAGGCGGCCTAAAAACTCCGTCACTAGAGTTGGACACATACATACATACATACATACATGTCATAACATCAACCAGTGGTATCTGCCCAGATCTATTTGTCACTAGTTCTTTCGAACCAGTGTGGTGAAAGAATTTAAAGTGGGTATGACATGCCGGTTTCCTCATGATGTTTTCCTTCACCGTTAGAGAGCACTGGTAAAGTGCACATAAATTTTTGAAAAACCTTTCAAAAGCTTTGAACCTACGACCTTTAAGGCCATTAGACCACTAGTGCTCAAATGATAGGGAGATGACAGCTGATAGAGGAGAATGAAAGAAGAAAATATGTTGTGCCGACCCCACTTAGGTGGGATAAGAGTATGGAGATAAAGAGGTGATTGTCAGTTTGTTTTGTACCCAAAACTAGAATGTGAGTGAAACCAGCTGGGGCAGCTAGTTCATTAGACGGATAACAAATATTTGAATATTTTTTTAGTACATAGTTTCAAAGTGGTTAGGTCCATCCAAGGATGTGATTCTACTGAATAAACAGTATTTTTTTCTTGTGTGAGTTTTATTTGTTATCAGTTTTTGAACTATGAACAATGTTTTCTGGGTTTGGTGTCTGTTAGAGCACTCTCCTGCTTTCTCCACGGTCAGCACTCTTCATTTACAGCCATCCTTGAGTCGCATGACATCTTTTCTCTCGAGTCTCCTTGTTGTAATAAACGAAGTATATTTCCTTTTTAGGGTTCCATACCCGAAGGGTGCCAACATGACCCTATTAATAAGCCTCCGTCCGTCTGACTAACCAGTCATGCGATGACCCGTCCGACTGCGGGCTGTATCTTATGAACCATAATATGAAATTTTCACAGCATGTCTATTTCTATTGCCGCTATAACAACAGTAATAAAAAAGGGTCCCATACAAAAAACATTTACTTAAGTACATGTACAATGGTATTATGTACATAAGCGAATGCGACTCGCACTTGACCGGTTGCATTTGCAATGTATTGTAATTTAAGAAGTAATTAAGTAGGTAACAAATAATGTTAACTCTAATTTTGGAAATTAAAATTAACATTTTGAGGGTGTGTCCCATCAGTGTAGACAAAAGTTACCTCCTGATATTTTATAAATCATTTCTATTAGGTACCTACCTACGTACCTATGGATAATTATAGGCCTTCATTTTTACTTTTTGCAAATTTATATTATTTTTATTAGAACAATAAAATTTTCATGTGCACATCTAAACCAGTAGTTAAGCTTCTCAGTGGGTTCATTCGGAGGATCTACTATAAGATTAATTTCTAATTTTAGTGATAGGTAGGTCAATAATATTTGCGAAGAGCAAAGTGCAAGATATTCGTAACAAAATTGGCTCACCTGTTTATGCAGAGTATGCAAACTGGTCTTGCAATGGAACAAATCTATTTGTAGTCACACGATTGTATCACAATATCATTTTAATTCTGTTTTTAATTTAGTATTTTGCTAGATTTCTTTTACTTTTACTAAACAATAAATATTCAACATGCAGGACCATCGGTGTTTTTTTTCCTGGCCTGTTTTTTTTTTTATTTTAACCTGTCTACGTTTTAACCCTTCCTTTGGCACTTTCATAATTCTTGTCATACTATCGCTGACAGATGTCAGTGTTGCCGACGGTCAACCTGGAAAAGTTCCGTAATTTTTATCAGTATTAAACATACGTAAGCATTCCCTGGATTTAATTTTTAGACCGAAATATCTCCCTACCAAATTTTATGAAAATTCAGCATTATAATTTCAGCGGTTAAGGTGTGAAAAGGTACAGACAGACAGAATTTCTTTCGCATTTACCATATTTAATAAATAAATCAATTCAAATAAATAAATCATTCTATTGTTCTGAGATCATTCTATTCAGTTCAGTTCTAGTGGCTACTAGATGCCATTGTCAGCCTGCTTGACAGTGACATACGTGTGATGTGAAATAAAAATATATATGCATTTTTGTTTTGGTTGGTGAATTTTTGGGACTCCGCTAGGAGTAATAGTGTTCTGTGATTTGGGATTTCTTTCAACATTGTGTTATTTTTATTTTGTCAGCATTTACATTTTATTTACCGACTACAAAAATTGTTTTCAATTATGACAAAACTTGTAAAGGCATTGGAAAGCATTGTTAACGGCACTAACAACCTCTGCTGTTTGTGTTTCAACATTTGCGACGATCAAGATCTTGTTTGTGGCAAAGATGAAGCCAGCATTGTACTAAATAGCAAATACGAGAATATCATTGTGTCGGATTTGATTATTTCAACACTCGGCAATGATGTAAGTTCTTATCTATAACTTTAGCCAAACTGTAGTTTATAAACGAACCGTCAGAACTTATCCTAAAACTTACTTTTTATTACTTATTACATGTTTAAAAAGAACTTATAAGTATTATTGTTAGAAAAATTAAGGTGTAAAAACTAATGTTGTGAGGTTTTTTTTACCTAAAAGTGAAGGTTTGTTTACATAAGTTGTATCTCGAGTTCGGCTGAAGAGGTAATACCAGTAGGTACTCTCAAATGATGAAGAAAAACATGGTACATACTTACACTATTTGGTCTACCATTTATGAATCTCTTTTTCTCTTTTCAGTTCACTCACTATGTAGAGACAATGGAAAATATCTGTGAAACATGTACAAAATGTTTAATCAGCAGCTATAATTTCAAACAAACATGTCACTTGAATGCTATGTTGCTAAGCAAAGCTCTGAATGAGCTTAACACTGGATTTCAAAACATAATGAAACCAGAAAAAGAAAAATCACTGTTAGTGTCCCTAAGCTTAGATAACTTCTCAAGCCAATTTCTCTATGATAATGAAAATATTTTCAATCCTAAAATGGCACTCGATAGATTTATGATTCTGAACACACCAAAACCAAAGGAGCCACCTAAACTGAATGAGAAAACAAACAAATGTGGCATCAAGGATTCCGATATGCTACATGATCCCAGCAACCATCACATTTTCCAATGCAAAGTCTGCCTCAAAATGTACCGGTCTATGTTAAGCCTCAGAAACCATTATACAAGAGTACACATCAATAAAAATCACAATAACAAACCTTCAAGAATGTACAGAACCAAGCTTCTTACTCCCAACAGTGTAAGTCGTAAAGGAATGTCTTGTGATGAATGTGGAAAAGTATTCAACGATCTGAACTCATTGAAAATGCATCGAATGTGTCATAAAATGACAACAATAGTTTGTCCAGACTGTGGTCGAACTTACAAAAATGAAATAACTTATAGAAATCATTTACAACTGAATATCTGCATGCAAGAACGAAGGCACAGTCCCTCTCAAGCTAAATACACTTGTGATTATTGTAACAAGAAGTATACACAAAAAGTTTCATTAAGAGTGCATATTCAGTTCGAACATGGGAACTACAAAGCCCACATTTGTGAATGGTGTGGTAAAAAATTCTGGGCACAAAGTCGATTGAAAGCCCACATTGTGAAACATACTCGGGAGAGAAACTTTACTTGTCCAATATGCCAAGGAAAGTTTGTTACCAAAGAGTCCTTGCTCTATCACACAAGACTACATACTGGAGAAAAACCTTACAAATGCCCTGAATGTTCAAGTCAGTTTCTTTCAGCTTCTCGAAGGTCTGACCATATTAAACGCTATCATCACGGTGCTAAAGCAGGCCTGGAGTGTGATGTATGCCATGGAAAGTTTCGATCAGGCGATGTTTTACTGAAGCATAAGAGAACACATGACGAGAAACTGATAAAAAAGGCCGAGATTTACCCAAAACAGAAAATGAATACCAAAATACATGTCATAAAAATCACTGGGAACAATAACATTGAAACAAATACAAATGAATATGATAAATATATAGATCTTTGTAAATATAATGTGTAGTTCACAATTGTACCTACATTGTGGAAAATAAAAAGTGATAATGAGACTGGTTGTCTAATTTACTTAGGTTTAAGAATGTTAATGTACCTAGGTACCTACCCACTTCATTCAAGAATCATAATTTTCAAAGATAAACTCGCAGTTATTCATATACCTTGTACGTTTTTCCTTCAAGATCAGAAAAGCATAAAATTGATGTGGGGGTCCACATGAAGGAAAAACGTACAAGGTATATGTAATAACTGCGAGTTTATCTTTGAAAATTATGATTTTTGAATGAAGTGGGTATTTATTGTTCTGAGGGAAAGAGGCATAAAATGACACTTCTGACTTTCAATAAATAAAAAAACTGCTGACGTCAAAATTGTCACTGTCATCATATATTTTATCATCATCTTTAGACAAATATAGTGCTGCCAACATAGAGAGCATAGCGTCAGATCTTGCTCTATTTTTCATTCCCTAATAATTGAACGGAAGACTTATACATTTTTAGGTAATAATAAATTAACGAAAGATTAAGCAGTAAGGTCTTTTATGCCATAAACCTGCCCAAAGAAGGAAATTATTTAGCAATAAATTTAATCCCTACAAGTTACGATAAGCCAAAGGCTTAAAGTCGTTTTACAAAATGGGAAAATTCTACTGAATTTTTTAAGTTAATAGCATCAATTCAAATGTGAATACATTATGTACCTACATAACAATAACATAGAATGTGTCCAGATGCTTCTCTCCCTGAGCATGCCATAAAGGTCAACTAAGGGAACTGTAGGTACCTACTATCTTATAATCATTGTCTTTTATATAGGAATTAGGTAATGCTATTAATGTATTAAGTTTGAATTTGGCGCTTTTTATGACTAACTTGTGATACAATGAGAATGAATTTTATACACATTCGATAGCTGTTTGACACATTCTTGCCCAGATAACGCGTTTTTGCCTAACCAAGTTGGCAGCTCTATCAGCTGTTCGTCGGTTCTACTCTGGCTTTGCCGTGGACAAAAACAAATCGGAATTTCTCATGATTTCTAAGCATTTTATGTAGGATATCATTGTATTTCGTTCAATATGACGTTCATGGAGGATACCTTGATTATTCTCATATCCCAAGTAAGTTCTAACTATTTCCTTATTTATTGACTGTTTCGGCTAATATGTTGTTTTGTAAAAACTGAATAAATACCAGGTTCTATCTGGTTTTTTTCTCTACATTAAGTTGATAATGTTTCCGTAAGTACAATTACATAAAAATGCTGCTTTTGAATGTACGTACTACCTACATAATTCTATTTCTATAGCGTTAACATAGGTACCTACTTCGATTAATTTTATAATTTTCAGACTGTGTTCTTCGTTGGAGGCTGGATCTTTTTCGTAAAACAGCTGTTCAGGGACTATGAAGTCCACCATACATTAGTGCAACTGATATTCTCTGTCACTTTTGCGCTCAGCTGTACTATGTTTGAACTCATCATCTTTGAAATCATTGGCTATTTAGATTCAAGGTAAGCAACTAACTTTAATAAATTAAATAACACATCGCAAACAGCCAACTACACTTGGAGATACCAATATTTAAAGACACAATACCCCACAAGAAGATTCTATGCCAAACATAGAGATGAAATTCCTCAAGACCTCATGAGCCTATGATGGACAGAAGAACCTTTGGATATGCCACTAGGCTTAATCCACGCATGCCAATGATCTCAAAACTGCATGAAAAAAGGGACTAAGAAAAAATCAGCTGACCACCAGCCAGATGGGTCGACGGCATCAAGAGGATAGAGGGAAAGCCCTGGATGCGATTGGCAGATATCAGATCTGAAATTCAAAAAAAGGGGGGAGTCCTATACCCAGTAGTTGGTAGTTACGGGCTGATAATATCCTCATGCTATGTAAAGGCCTTTTACCATCTAGTAGATGATTTATACAGTGTCAGGAGGCAACTTTTACCTTCACTAACGGGACGCTGTAGTGCCCGGGATGAATTAAGATGGAGTAGGCTTGCCCAGCACCTGTTCCATCCTCTCAGCTTAGTCAGTCTTGTCCACAGGAAAGACATGGTCAATAATGCAGAGCTGACTAAGCCGCGGGTTTCCTCATGATGTTTTCCTTCACCGTTTGACAGCTATAGACAGACATATAATCACCCATACTGTACATAATAACCATGCTAGTCCTGTCTTTCTATCTAAACCTCAGACCAAATAAAAAGACGCTCTTGTTCCTGCAAGTAAACATACACACTCACGCACACACCTACACTAAAACCATGCTCATCGCCCTCGAGATGTCGTCTAGTAGGTCTAAACTAAGTTTTTTTTCAGCTCTAGATATTTTCACTGGAACCTTGGACTTTATTCTCTGCTGTTCATGGTGATAGCACTCATTCCCTTCTACATAGCATATTTCTGCATTAGCAATGTTAGATTTGGTAAGTTGCTATAAGTTAGTTATATCAAAGTATAAAAATTCAGGAGCCTCATGCAATTATGCCATTTCAGCTCATAGTCTATGAATGCTTGTGTATTCCAAGTTGAACTTCATATCTTACTTATAATAAATGCGAAAGTTTATGAGGATATTTGGATGTTTGTGCCTCAATCACGCCTAAACGGCTGAACGGATTTAAATTAAACTTGGAATATACATAGTACATGTGTTGAATTAACATAATAGGCTATTTTTTATCCGGGTACCACGCGAGCAAAGCCGCGGGCGGCAGCTAGTAATAAATAATTGTAAGGTAAGTAAGTAGTCCAAATGATGGCCTACCTATATGGGCGATGGGCTGATCACCTGTCACCATGGTTCACTATATCCATCTTAGGACTTTAAATCAGAAGAGGCTGCAAGTTTTCTTAAGTTTACTTGTGGCTCTGCCCACCCCATTAGGGATACAGGCGTGATAATATGTATGTATGTGGACATTTTTACGCAGCACCATCTAGCCCACCCACGACACAGGGAATCCCAGTGTGGGGTCAGGACTATGTATGTGACTGTTGGGTGTTGTTTATTACAGTTGTTTGTTTTCCTGTGAAATAAGAATAAATAAATATTTTTCATTTCAGTATCACAAAGTGCAATAAGACCACTCACAGTGTTTGTTTGGTTCATTTACCTCTACTTTTTCTGGAAACTTGGAGATCCATTCCCAATATTGAGTCCAAAGCAGGTACTCTATACTTAGTTATGTTCTCTTGTCTCAACTATTCTGCCTTCCTAGTGAAGAACGCAGTAACTATGTCAAACATGTTTTGATACGTGAGTGAGAACAGAATGCTGTATTTTATTAGTCGATTGCGAATATGTATCAAACTAATTTTTGACAAAAATGCTAACTAGTTACTACGTTCTTCACTAGGAGGGCAGTATTGTATAGGATATAAAATCATGATGAAAAACTTAAAGAAGGCCTAGATACTTCAATCCCATCTCATTCAAATAACATTATGTTACTTGTCAATGTTTTAAACCTTCATTACCATTAAAAATATATCTATGCTTAATATTATAAATGCGAAAGTAACTCTGTCTGTTACTTTTTCACGCCTAAACTGCTTAGCAGATTTTGATGAAATTTTACAGGCACATAGATTACATCCTGGAGAAGAACATAGGCTACTTTTTTTTTCAAAAATTCTCAGAACCGAGATAATAAATGTAAAGAATCGCCGGATGCAGTTAGTACTAGGATGGGTGGCCGCACTTTTAATAAAATAAAAAATTACAAAAAATTTGCGCGCCATAGTTTTTTTCTTTCAAGTTCAAATTCCGGTCATCATATTCGATGCGAACGAAGTCGCTGGCAACATGTATTTAATGATTTTATACAAAACCTTTTGTTAGCCTAGTGATAGAGAAAGTACCGTTGTTGTGAGTGGAATTTGTAATGTTTTTATTTTATTTACAGGGAATATTCTCGATAGAGCAAGGAGTGTCCAGAATAGGTGTCATCGGTGTCACTGTTATGGCACTTCTATCAGGATTTGGTGCTGTTAACTACCCCTACACATCCATGGCTATATTTATAAGGTAAGGCCATATCGGATCTATCTTGAGACTTTGATTCATGTGATGTATGTATGTGTGTTTATTACAATTCCTATTAATATTATAAATGCGAAAGTTTGTGAGGATGTGTGGATGTGAGGATGTATGTTTGTTCCTCAATCACGCCGTAACGGCAGAACGGATTTGAATGAAACTTGGAACATAGTATACAACGGCATAGTATGTGTGCTGGAATAACATATAGGCTACTTTTTGTCCGGGTACCACGCGAGCAAAGCCACGGGCGAAGGCTAGTAATAATATAAAAATCTTATGAAGCTAATGGACAATCAATGGACAGCCTAAACATTGAGTTCTAGAAGCATGAAGCTTAGAGGGTACATTTCTCTTATGGTATAGGGAAGCACTAAGAAAATAATTTTAGAAATTTTACCCCTAAGGCAGTAAAAAATATTTGAATAGACAATCACTCTTTAACGGTTGAAATAATGAAAGTTACAGCACACATAAAATGTAGTAATAGTCTACTTTTATGCCGGTTCACGCGAGCGAAGCCACTGACGAAAGCTAGTTTAGTATTTGTATCATTTACAATCAAATAAAAGCTAAATCCTTATATCTGTTTGTTTTGTTTCAGGCCAGTAACTCAAGCAGATGTACTATCAATAGAGAAGAAACTCCTCCAGACAATGGACATGATACTAGTCAAAAAGAAAAGGATAGCACTAGCTGAATCCAACAGTGTGGGAGGGAGACAGCCATACAATCTGCTAGACCAGAGCACCACTCAGAAAAAAGGATTTTGGAACAATATCTGGTCCAGTGTGGGCAGCATAACGAATCCATATGCATATGGGACGGAAAGTATGTGTTTCGCTACGCTTACTTACTTTTACATAGACATCTGGCTGTGTTTTCAAAGTGCTCGCTTCGCTTTCCATTGGCTTTAGCACATAATATCGACCGTGTGCTGGAATAACAAGACGAACTTTTCACATTTTTTTAGAAACTAATCCGTGAATGATGTTTTGTAGAGACTTTTTGTCAAAAAAGCTCAAGTGACACTGAATTAGTTTAAAGAGTTATTCACGTTTAAAAATGGCATACAGGGAAAAAGTAGCAAATGGCAGTGTCGTTAACAATGTCAAAATGTTTGTTGCTTGAATAGTACGTCTCTTTCCCTGGGGTCTTCATTTAGGATACCTACTTTTTATTTGGGTGCCACGCGAGCAAATCTATTGTAACATTAACCATTTCCAGTTGAACTTTAAATTCAGTTTAAATCACCTAACCCATGCGTTAACCCACACTTTCGCTGAGCACTCAAGATTTGTGCTAGTATCTGTCGAAAATTTATTATACTCCCCATACTTGGCAAGTTATAACGCGGGCGGAAAGTACTCGCAAACGAGGAAAACATTACTAGTAGAACCGGCCAAGTGCGTGTCGAATTTGCACACGAAGGGTTCCGTACCATCGTACATATACATAAATGTGTCTTGTATGGGGCCTATTATTTTTATTAGTTGTTATAGCGGCAGTAGAAATACATACTCTGGGTTTCAATTATCTACCTATTACGGTTTTTAAGACAGCCCGCTGACAGACGGACGGACGGACGGACAGTGGGGGTTTAGTAAGAGAGTCCCGTTGACACCTTTCGGGTGTCTTACCTTAAAAACTTCTTTAATCCTTTCGGAAGCTGCGTATATCGAAACAATTATAGGCATTCTTCTTTGGACACTGTGTGAATGGCATTGTCCTCAGACATAGCCCAGCTCCGCCAAGAGATCTCCGGCCTTGAGGAGCTCTCCCGCCAGCTGTTCCTGGAGGCCCACGACGCTCGCAGCATGAGAGAGAAGATAGACTGGTCCCGCACCTTCCAGGGGAGATATTTCAACTGCCTCGGTTACTTTTTCTCTCTCTATTGCGTCTGGAAGATATTTATAGTGAGTTCTCTATTAACGTCTATCATTCTCGTACTCTGAAGCGCTCTGAAGCGCTCGTGGCGTAGCTTGCTTAGACGTTCTTGATTGATCGTTGAAGTTAAGCAACGTTGTGCGCGGTATACAATTGGGATGGGTGACAGCAAGTGGCATTACGAACTGAGCTCTTCTGTGCTTCGGAGGGCATGCGGCTTTTTAGTCGTCATGCCACGACGGAGGCCTTTAGGCGGCCTAAAAACTCCGTCACAAGAGCTGGCCATTAGCTCATACGAACTTACTTTATTTCATACTACTACTCGTATGCCGGGAATCCACTAGATTCCCGAAAGAGAGCATTTACAAAAAAACCGGCCAAGTGCGAGTCGAGGGGTTCCGTACGTAAATGTTTCTTGTTTTTATTAATTTGTTGTTGTAGCGCCAATAGAAATGCACACTAAAAATTTCAACTCACTAATTACGATTTATGAGATACAACCCGCTGATAGACGAACGGATAGCGGAGGCTTAGTAATAGGGTCACGTTGGCACCACGGAACCCTAAAGATAAAATAACTCTTTCAGTCAACAATAAACATAGTGTTCGACCGAGTCGGCAAGAAAGACCCGGTGACGCGCGGACTGGAGATCATAGTGCACTGGCTCGGCTTGCGCCTGGACGTGGCCTTCTGGAGCCAGCACGTGTCCTTCACCCTCGTCGGCTGCATCGTGCTGACCAGCATCAGGGGTCTGCTGCTTACTCTTACTAAGGTGAGACAATGAGGGACATTGCTAACTAAGTAATTATTATTCAAAAAATTTAAGTAACATAGTTTAAAACATATATTTATATTGTGCATGCTGATGCAAGCGATTTTTTTTCCGTAGAATTACATTTATTTCCAAAACTTAACTTTTTGTCTTAAAAATACCATTAATTTTAATATTTTTTTCTTTTTTCCAGTTCTTCTACAAGATATCATCATCGAAATCCTCAAACATCATCGTGTTGATCCTCGCTCAGATAATGGGCATGTACTTCTGTTCATCAGTTCTCCTGATGAGGATGAACATGCCTTCAGAATACAGAATCATTATCACCCAGGTGTTGGGAGATATACATTTTAACTTCTACCACCGTTGGTTTGATGTTATCTTCTTGGTTAGCGCACTTACTAGTATATTTACGCTGTATTTGGCTCACAAACAGCCCTCTGTCAGCTAGATATAATATTTTTCACCTCTCCAGTGCGAAAAGGGTGCTTTTCATGCGTAAAAACTAGAAGCAAAAGTAATTTGAATTTGAAAACAATCTTTTGGAATTACCCGGCGCTGAAAAACATTTTTAAATATTGTCTCAATTGTTTTTCTCATCTGTAAAATTTTTTCGCTGGAGGTTAAAAGTTGTTTATTTCACACTAGAGCAAATTTCTTTGTCTCGTGTTTTTACATCCCTCACTGTGCGCAGTAGTCTATATTAGAATAACTCGCTGCGCTCGTGATTCAGTTCTAGACTACTTGGCTATTTCGTGATTTAAAGTCAACACTCGCAGCAAAAAATAACTTTGCTCATTTGTTGAACAAATAACTATTAACGCAGAAAAAAATTGATAAGGCCGTAGTATTTAAAATATGTCAAATGCCCATGGACTTCTGTCTTCTCTATTGTACAATGAACTCTAGTTGAGAATCTTATCAAAATAACCTGTGCAGGGTCTAAAATTTTGGGTCAAAATATGAGACAGGTATTTCAGATAAGATTTCAATGTATTCATATGAGTTGACTGTTTTTTTTTGTAAAAAGTAAATGATAAGTTTCAATTAGTAAGTAAGCTTAGTTTACTATCAGGAAATCGAATGTATTATACTTTAGTAACACCACCATTTTGTTGCATAAGAGGAAACTCGATAAAATGTTTTGCAAATTATGCCACCACGTGACTTAAATACATATTTGCAGTAGCGCCTAGCGACTTTGCTAGACGCTAAGCGTCTTGGTTAAGTAGACTTCCAACAAGCATCCATTGAGTGAATACATTAGCGACAGATCTACGCAAATGAATGGAACGCCTAATGACGCAGTGATTGACGTTCCCTTACATTTGCGTAGTAACTCTGTCGCGGCGCCACTATCTAACGCGGCGCCACTAACTCTTCGAATTCTTCATTTAGCTAATTTATAATGTCATTGCCATACAATTGAGTAGCGTCCAGCGACTTCGTTAGACGCAAAGTGACGCGGCTAGGCTAGAGCCTCTGGTCCGTAAGTTCCTTGATAGTTTGTAAGATTGAAGACTGATGTTGTATAATAAGTATTCGCAAAGCGACAGGCGGTCAATAAAATCAATTTATATTATTTGCTGTTTTATTTCTGACTATAGGAACGCCCCTCGACTTTGTCAGCGTTGAGTTTTTTCATACAAATTTCTGTGGCGTGGCGGGTGAGTGCTCAGAGGCGCGGGTTCGATTCCCGTTGCGGGAGAATTGTTTGCATACACTGCAAATATTTCTTCCGGGTCTGGATGATGTTATATCATGTGTTTACAAAAAAATATGAGTAGGTATTCTGGTATCAGCCATCTAGTTCCCATAGTATAGCTTTGCTTAGTTTGGGGCTAGATCGATATGTCCTCAAATAATGATCTTCCCGTTGCGTTCTCTAGGAGTTGAATTTGAGAAAACTTCTTTTAGGCACCCCACAACCATAAGAGGAAAATACTTTCAAAGAACTTCTCTGCTGGACTGAAAGTAAAGAAAAAACATAGAATGCGTCCAGCTGCTTCTCTCCCCGAGCATGTCGTAGAAGTCGACTAAGGGATAGTATCCTCTCAACATGATGAGATACAATAATCAAGTATTCCCAAGGAGGGTTGACGTCAGGCAGGCGGCCGGTCATAAAACACAGCCAGAACTTACAGCATGATCCAAGGAACATGCTGTGCCAACCCCTCATAGAGTGGGATAAGGGTAGGAAGATGATGATGATGTCTGTACGTACACAGCTTAGCTCAACCCTCATATCGAATTGGTGTAGGTACTAAGCAAATTCTCTTTCTTCGTAGGAAAGAGCTTGGAGCCAGGTTGTGAAATCAACAAGTTCTATTATGAAGACTAGCTTCTCTCCTGGCCTAACTTATGAGGTTGAAGGGTGAATGGGAATAGGTAAATAAATGCAAATTATTTAATTTTAAGACTTTTAATAACAATGTTATATTATCTTACATAAACTATATCGAAATAGTTAAAAATAGAAAATGTTTACTTGGAAAGGCCATCTTAAATAACTTAGAAGATAGAAAAGTAAGTTCAATTTCATTTTACTTTCCAGACATGTACCTAACCTACATATCTAGTTTTTATTTAGTTAGGTAACGAGAAAAGTTAAGTTTTTCGTAGGATTGAATCAGAATTTATAAAAATACTTACCTAAGTCGATTTAGCACTTTTATTTCCTACTTTACAAATTATGAAGGTACCTACAAGTTACACTCTCAAAGATAATTTTGGAGTAGTTTCGAATTCATCAAAGTTTTATAATTTGGTGTAGTTGTTTGAGCATTTTACATTGCTGAGATATACCTACAGCTTATTCAATTCTCTTTTGATACATTTCAAAATAATTATAAGTAATTTTATCTTAAGGAACTAAAAAATTATAATTCTAAAATTGATTTAGGTAGTTACTATATAAAAAAATCCTATAGGTATATTTGAACCATTTTAGATGAATTACAGGTTGAAATTCACGTGACATTAATTGTCTATTTTTGGATACAATTAAATATGCTAAAAATATTTTGTACTAGCATTTAATTGATGCTTACAAAATATATAGGTATCCTAGAACAAAATATATCTTACTTCTTGATACAAAAAGATAACCAAGTATAAAGAAATAACATGAGTGCTATGTAGAAATGTATCAAAAGCCACAATTATACATTGTTCACTCCCCCATGAGGTCTTCATACTGTTTCCTGAAGCAGTCTCCCACCGGGAAGAAGTCCCAACATCGTTGCGTGTACATATTCCACACATACGTCTCTTGACCTGCATACACACATATTAAGTTAGAGCCTTTGATATCACTAGTTTTTTCGAACCAGTGTGGTGAAAGGATTTAAAATGCGCCTACCCCAATGGCCTAGTGGTAAGTGGCATTACGAGCTGTGCGTTCCCGTGCTTCGGAGGGCACGTTAAATTGTCGGTCACGGCTTTAAGCCTTGATGGAGGCCTTTAGGCGACCTAAAAACTTCGTCACAAGAGTTGGCCACTAGCTCATACGTAGTAAGTAAGTACGTTTGTATGTATGCATGTCACCATCCTAGCAGAAGAACAAGTTATCATAAGAAAACTTGCAGCCACTCCTGATCCAAGAGTCCTGTCATGATATGGTGAACCATGGTGACAGGTGATGAGCCCATCGCCCGTCGGTCCATCATGTTGGAGAATAGGGTCGGTGACGGTACGGTGTAATGTGCAGACCCTTAGTTTAATTCCTTGAGAGCACTGGTGGTCTAGTTGGTAGTGACCCCGCCTTCCGATCTTAAGGACGTGGGTTCAAATGCGGCCGTGTATCAATGGATTTTTCTGTGCGAAACTCTCAAACGGTGAAGGAATACAGCATGAGGAAACCCGCAGCTTAGTCAGCTCCGCACGTATTGACCATGTCTTTCCTGTGGACAAGGCCGACTAAGCTGAGAGGATGGAATAGGTGCTGGGCAAGCCTAATCCATCTTAATTAGTCCCGGGCACTACAGCGTCCCGTTTGTGCAGGTAAAAGTTGCTTCCTGACGCTGTATAAATCATCTATAGATGGTAAAAGGCCTAGGTTCAGTTTAATTCCTTACCAGTATACTCAGTGTCGGGTTTATTGATGAGATGCATGAGGAAGAACATATAGTTCGCTAGGTTATGCTCGCGCTGCACATGAGTGTCGAATCCGTGGGGAACCTACAAAATATAAGATGTTTGTAACAAATGATATACAGGGCGTAGCATTAGATCGGTCAGTATGGAAAAGTCTGAAACTATAAGACACACGAAGATTTGTTCTTAGGAACCATGTCATCGATTTTAGTAACAAGGAAAACTGCATTCTTACATTAAAAAAAAACTTTTACTCAGCTCGGGAATCGAACCCGGACGTTTTGAAAAAAAAATTACATTATTTCTATTTGGATATCGATTGTTTAGATCAGGGATCCCCAAACTATTTTGGACAAGTGACCCCTTTTATAAAATGAACTGTTACCTCAGACCCCCATGGCCTAGACCTACTTTTAAGATCAACCCCCTTATTCATAATGGTCCGCTAACTTAAAACAGCTGCGAGTTTTTCATCTTGTACGAACTTGAGACTTTACATTACTACAACAATGCTATTTCCTACAAAAATATTAATTATTCTTAGTACACGTGACACAACATAAACAATACCTTACCTACCTATCTTGTTTTAAATAAGAACTTGTGTTAATTTAATAGGGGTCGATTTTTAGACCTCGTCGACCCCCAAAATCAGTTTTCATTTATGTCGACCCCTAGGAAACCGATATCGACCACTTTGGGAATCCCTGGTTTAGATCATAAGCAGTAAATGTTATTATAAACATGATCTCTTTTTTTCAAAATCAATCATCAATCAAAAGTTATCTATCTGAGCTGAATGAGCTCAAATGAGGTCTGAGATGTAACAAGATCGCCCAGAAGCAACCTATTCACTCAAGACTTAGAAGAAGAGATCTAAAATGAATAAAATACATTGTGTTGCATATCCTTTAATTTAATTAGGTAACTAGATGTTCAAATTCAAAAAATTCAACTCCTAGTGATTAGGTACATCTGAGTTTTTTAAATCCGCGCTTATGTTACCTATTTTATACATTTTTTGATGGTCCTTTTGGAGAATTGGCGGAAGTAGTGAAACAAATGCTCAAAAAAATTATACGCATGAATTTCCTCAATGTCTATTACTCAGTATTGAGAAAAAGATGGCGTCTTAAGAAAGTTTCCATACTTACTTTATCAAAGTAGTCCTTTCCGATGCCGCATATGAAGCAGTTGGACTCCATGTCCTCCTTCACCGACTCCAACTGGTCACGGAGCTCTCCGAACGCGTCGATGATCAGACCTGGGGTACGGAACATAACATAATATATACGGAACATAACTTACAAACGCGGAACATAATATAATAAACACGGAACATAACTTACAAACGCGGGACATAATATTATCGACGACCTCGGTTGCGTGGCGGGCAGGTGCGGGTTCGATTCCGCTACGGGAGAAATGTTTGTATGTTCTGCAAATATTTCTTCCGGGTCTGGGTGTTGTAGTATTATGTATTGTAAGTATGTATTTACAAAAGTATATAAGTATTCTATCAGCCATCCAGTTCCCATAGTACAAGCTTTGCTTAGTTTGGGGCTAGATGGCGCTGTCTGAAATGTCCACAAATATTTATTATTATTTATTTAGTTTTACATAGGTTCTTCCGAACGGCATACTTACCCTGGAGGATAGCCAGCAGGATGACAATAATGAAGAAGAAGAAGGTGATGTCGAATATGATCCGGTACACCTCCGAGTCGTCTCCGTCGGGAGGTTCCAACTCGTCTCCTATGCCTCCGCCGGCTCGCACGCCTTTGTATAGGTTGAATACGAAACACTGTCAAAGAAAAATCACTAGTATAAAACACAGCCGCTTCCCGCTGTCTGTCCCTATGTATGCTTAGATCTTTAAAACTACGCAACGGATTTTGATGCGTTTTTAATAGATAGAGTGATTCAAGAGGAAGGTTTCTATGTGTAATACATGCATAATATAGTAGAGAAACACTGATAATTATAGAGGTTTCTAATGTGATGTCGTAAATAAACACATTTTTTTGATAGATCAAAATAATGTACTACAGTATTGTACACCTTAAAAAGGTCTACAAAAAAGTCCGCGATGGTATATGTCTATCATAAATAATTACGACCAACAGTCACATACATAGTCCTGAGCCTACAATAGGATTCCCTGTGTCGTGGGTATCAGAAACTACGAGTACCATGGTACCACAACACCCAGACCCGGAAGAAATATTCACAGAGCATGCGAACATTTCTTCCGCAGCGGGAATCGAACCCGCGCCTCTTGCGTCTCTGCCGAGCAATCGCCCGCCACGCCACCGAGGCCGTCGTGGCGTGAAAGAGTAGCAAACATCCATACATACAAACTTTCGTGTTTATAGTATTAGTAGGAGGTAGGATAGTAGGATCAGCACATACCGTGAGCATGTCATGACAGTTTCTATTGACTTCGTCATCTTCCTCCTGAACGTAGAACTTGCGGAAGAAGTTGAACGCGATCACAGTGTAGATGTACACAATGATTGTGAGCAGCATCACAGTCAAGACCAGCTGGAAATTAACGATTTCGTCAGTTTTAGGCTTATGTTTCCACATGCAAAGTCTCTTTCTAAACCATTGGCTTAGACCAAATAAAAAGAAAAGACGCCGCGCCGCGAACAACAAAAGTGAAGCCACACAAAACCGTGCTCCTGCGAGTAAACATCCACGCTCGCACACACACCTACACTAAAACCATGTTCACCGCTCTCGAGTCGTTGTCTAGTGAACTTAAAATTTTAGAATAGAATTATGCCTTCCTGTGTAGTGAAAACTTGTAAAAAAAGCAGAAAATCACATAAAAAGTCTCACGGAATCACTTTTCACTTGTAAGCACTTCAAATAACATCGTTTCTTAATTATTATACTATGAATTTTAGGTTATTTGGAACACAAAACCCTAAAACCTTGGACACACATAGATAAAAAGATGGCTTCACTTTTGTTCGCGGCGCGGCGCCTTTTCATTTTATTTGGTCTGAGACTAGAAGGATACTATCTTTTAGTCGACTTTTACGACATGCTCGGGAAGAGAAGAAGCTGGACGCATTCTATGTTATTCCTTTACTCCCAGTCCAGCAGAGAAGTTACTCAGTACATTGGATTAAATAATATGAATAACATATAGTTTACCTGTTTCCCGTTATGCGTGACAGACTGCAGAATGGTCCTCAGCGTCTTGAAGCCGACGGCGACGTCCAGCAGGTGGGCGGCGAAGAAGAAGTTGTTGAAGTTGCCCATCACGGAAAAGGAGAAGTACCACAGGGAGTACAGGAAGGAGTTGTCCGTGAACGTGACCCCCGCTTTCCACACCTGGTAGCGCCAGTCGATCGAGATGATGCTGGAAAGCATAGTGAAAGGTTGGTGTGGAAATCTTTGTAATAGCCATTTTAAGTCAGTCAGTGGTCATACTAACCAAGTATTGACGGCCTTGGAGGCGTGGCGGGCGATTGCTCGGCAGAGACGCAAGAGGCGCGGGTTCGATTCCCGCTGCGGAAGAAATGTTTGCATGTTCTGCAAATATTTCTTCCGGGTCTGGGTGTTGTGGTACCATGGTACTCTTAGTTTCTGATACCCACGACAGGGAATCCTAGTGTGGGGTCAGTACTTTGTATGTGACTGTTGGGTGTTATTTATATTTTATTTATTTATTATATAGCTAACGTGATGTTTTTCTTCTCCTTACTAGGTTAATTCTAATTCTAGTTCTAATTATAGGGGAACAAAGATGCACTGACGTCCTGCGGGGGAGAAGGAGGGAGGACGGGAGGGGGACGTATTGTGCGTTATCCCCCTACTAACCCTCCCCCAGCCAGCACAACTCCTTGAAGTTAATAGAGGTACGTTAATAGAGGATAGTGTCATTGTACTCACTAGTGCAGAAGTCCCTTGGTGCCCTCGTCTTCATGAGAGCTGAAGGAAGTCTTTTCCATGCCCAGCATGTTGGAGATGGAGTCGAAATCGTACGTCTCGGAGAACTTTGCGCGGACCTTCTTCTTCACGAACTTGTCCCAGTAGTTCACGGGGAAAGATCTGGGAAAATTAAAGTTGTTGAATTAATAATATGGTGATAAAAGTCCCGTAATCGTACTAGTATGAACGGCCGAAGGATATTAAACATGAAATAGACATAATATGGTGAAGTCATAAAAACCAACAGAGATAAAACGGTGTGGAATAGCATATAGGATAGCACTATTTATAAAAGTAAAGCGTGAAAAAAGTCGCGAAGTCAAAGAATGTTGCCTGTCTAGGCTCCAATTGTTTTGTGTTTATTTCAAAAATTTTCAAAAACTACCCCCAAAAAAGAGTTTCGCTTTGTTTAGTATTTTTACAAGGACGTAGTTACTTACTATTTCCTTGTTCCATCAACAGATGTCAATTTTCTTTAAAAAATAAGCATTTTTCATGATGTTCCAATACTACCCCCAAAAATTGGGAAACTGGTGGTTTCGATTAATATATGAATGCTTACTTGGCAGAAATGACCAGCTTGTCCCAATGGCTCATGAGGTCGTCGTCTTCAGGTTGCTCGGCGATGTAGAGTCCATCGAACTCGAGCTTACGAGATATTTCCTTCTCGCGCTTAAAGATGGCTAGCGGGACCTGGAAATAAATATTATACTCGAGAGTATATAAAACGAAATGTGGAATGAACCGTAAAAGTCGACTAAGGGATAGTATCTTCCAACATGATGGACCATCAATGTCAAAGTCCAAGTTTCTTTATTCCTCAATTATTTGGACACGTCTTAAATCTACGTTGCATTTATACCTGTCTGTATTAACACCTATATTGGCGATGGGCTGATCACCTGTCACTATCACCCATATCATTATCACGTATCTATTACATATTTCTTACCTTGAGATGGTAGTAACCGATGAGTATGGCTAGAGAGACGACAGAATGCGCAGCGGCGGCTATTTTTATAACGTGTTCCATGTAGAAGAAGTCCTCGTCTATATGCACCACTTCTATCACATCTTCTTCCTCTTCGCCACTACCTGCGGAGATATCATCATCAGTTACATCATCATCGACATAATTACCATCATCGTCATAATCATTGACATCCTAATTGATATCATTATCTTGTCCAATCATCTCACTTTGTGTAGATTCAGTAACATTTCTATTTTAAATTTTCTATTGAACATAAAACTTATTCAACTCGTTTGCTGATGCATCTGCATACGGATTTGTCTACGTCGTTGTAATATCTACGTCAAATGATTAGATTATAATTTTTAAATGAATATATCTTAGCAAATAGTGCCGACCCCACTTAAGTGGGAAAAGGGCAGGGAGATGATGATCTTAGCAAATAGTTATAGTCTTTGTTTAGGAACATTTTGTTGGGAATTGGCTAGAGTTTTTTACAGGACTTTCCTAGCAAGGGTTACAGAGTTACTATGCAAATGTATGGAATCTTGTTCGCTGCGCCATTGACACTGCTCTCGACTGATGTTCCACACGTTTGTGTAGTTCTACGAAATTCTACCTTAAGCTTTTCTGTATTTACCGTCGCCACTGCCCGAGCCGGCGCCAGATCCAGATCCGCCGATAACATCACCGATACCAGAGCCCTCACCACCTTCTCCGTCCAGCGTAGAAACCTGCAGTACAAAATCAAATGGTAAAGGAGTAAATCTCGAGTTCTTCATACCGAAATACGGCAAGACCCAAGACATCGGTAAAAGGGTGATGGAACTCAAGTGAAATTTTGCTAACATTGGCTAGACGAAGTGACGGCTAGGTGGACTGACGATCTGCTGCTGGCTGCTGGCAGAGGCTGAATGTGTCCAGGGGGGAGGGAGCTTAAGTCTAGCAGTGGACTGTTATAGACTGATGATGCTAATGTGGATAATGATAATGTTGTTATAGCGGCAATTTACTAGAACCAATTACAAGATACACGCTGATAGATGGACGGGCGAACGGCCAGCAGAGGCTTAGTAATAGCATCCCGTTGGCACCTTTTGGGTGCAGAACCAAAGGGCCAAATTTTTTGGATACGCAAGGCACAGAATGGCAGAAACAAAAGAAGGTCTCCCAGTAGTAATATATAGGTTATAAATGATGATGAGTCAGTGAAGTAGAGTTGCTGTATCGGCATCGGTTGATGATAGGACGTACCTTATAGAAGAGCAGGACAAAGTTGATGCAGAAGGCCAGCACTAGCGCCACATACTTCAGGTTGTAGAAGTTCCTAGCCAAGAAGGAAACTGCGCGCCGCGTGTACTGCGATAGGTCGACTTGCGCAAGCGCTGATGGAGTCGGACCTTGCACCGCCTGAAGGAAATACACATTGATAAATTTCAAATCTTTATAATCTATCTTACTTATATTATAAATGCGAAAGTTTGTGAGTTTGGATGTTTGGATGTTTGTGCCTCAATCACGCCGAAACGGCTGAACGGATTTGAACGAAACTTGGAATATACATAATACATGTACTGGATTAACATATAGGCTATTTTTTATCCGGATACCACGCGAGCGAAGCCGCGGGCGGCAGCTAGTACTTAATATTAATAGAGGAAAGATTTTTTGTTTTTTTGTTTGTAACGAATAGGCTCCGAAACTACAGGACCGATTTCAAAAATTCTTTCACCAATAGAAAGCTAAATTATCAGGGTCCAGTAAAGGCTATAATAAATTTTCAAAAAAATTAGGAATCCGTAAGAAAATTGCAATATTGTAACCCAAGGTAGAAAACCCAAAATAGTTTTTGGCGTGCGCTGCGAAAACTATTGATTATAACTAAATAATGTACTAAACGCGTACGAAGTCGCGGGCAACAGCTAGTTTCAGATAAATAGGTAGGAAATCATGTGCGCATAATTATAAACATACCCTTTTAGGTCTTAGCAATCCTCGCAAACTTCCACGCTGCTTTAAAACAATTTTGAAATACAATCAATACAACACAATTGATTTTGAATAGAATGCGTTCAAACATTTTATTTATTTAAAAATATGTATGTATGATTTTGAACTGTATTTGCTTAGATAGAGATTATGATAGTGTAAATTACCTTCTTCTTGCTCTCCGCTTCGATGGCAGACATAGCGGCCTGTTGAGCTGCCTGTGCCTCCAGTCGTTCCTGTGCTTGCTTCTTCGCTTGCTCACCTCTGAAAATATAAGGAATTAACAGTTTAAGCATCTTCTAGAACAATTTCTTATCCATCATGACTGACTGACTGAGACTGACTGAGGCCTTTTACCATCTATAGTAGATGATTTATACAGCGTCAGGAAGCAACTTTACCTTCATAAACGGGACGCTGTAGTGCCCGGGACAAATTAAGATGGAGTAGGCTTGCCCAGCACCTATTCCATCCTCTCAGCTTAGACGGCCTTGTCCACAGGAAAGACATGGTCAATACGTGCGGAGCTGACTAAGCCGCGGGTTGCTCACGATGTTTTCCTTCACCGTTTGAGAGTACTGGTATAGCGCACATAGATAAATTTTACGCACAGAAAAATTCATTGGTACACGACTGGCTTTGAACCCACGAACTTTGGATCAGAAGGCGGGGTCACAATCAACTAGACTACCAGTACTCTCTATCTATCATCACACTAATATCTACTTAATAATGCAAAAAACTGTGAGGGTGTTTGAACCTCAATCGCTACATAAAGGCTACTTTTTATCCAGGAAGCTAGGTAGTTTATGGAACAGAGAGTGACAAGACTACTTTTTATCCAGGAAGCTAGTTTATGGGACGGAGAGTAACAAGACTACTTTTTATCCAGGAGGCTAGTTTACGGGTTGGAAAGTAAAAAAGCTAGGTACTTTTAAACCAGGAGGCCAGTTTACGTGTCGGAGAGTGACAAGGCCGATTTTAATCCAGGTAGCCTGTGGAAGGATAGTTACCCGAGCAAGTCGATCAAAGATGGCGGGCGGGCTTCTTCTCCAGTATGTTCAGCAGAGTCGTCGGGAGACGCCTCCTCCTCGCCTGATGATGGAGACGATGTGCTGGGAGACTCGTGAGGTTTCACCTGGATCCTGCAATTGGAAGCGTCATTAGTAACCTGACTTCACTTTTGACAGAACAAGAGGTCTCTACAACACTTTTAGTTTTCGTAGACAAGAAAATAAATTTATCTGAAGAATAATAGGAATTACACATTTGAAGCTACTTTTCGAAGTAATTGTTTAAAAAACCTGCACTAGCATAGCCACCTTAGTTAATCAATCACATAATCCAGTGAGTGATACGATTATATCTTCTAAATTTATGATGTTTTGTCAACTTTCAACACAATTACGAATGCACTTACACAAGTTAGGGAATATGGACTGTTGGTCTTTTACCACAAATAAATAACCATTCTATCTATCTAGAGATACGTACTGTCCGTTGTCTTCTTTGGTGATGTCCAGTCCGAAAGCAGAGACCTGCAGTTGACCAGTGTCATCTGCCGGCGGCAGTGCTGGGAGATGTCTTAGTGGACCTGTTGTAAAGAACAAAGTCACATACATAGTCCTAACTCCTCACTAGGATCCCGTGTCGTGGGTATCAGAAACCACGAGTACCATGGTACCACAACACTAGATCCGGAAGAAAAAAATGCATAACTACAAGGAATATACATGCCATTTCGATTGGATTTTGCCGCATTGGGAATCTAACCCGCACCTCTTGCGTTTTAGCCGGGCACTCGCCCGCCACACCACCAAGGTCGTCTATGTTAAATAGGTTTAGAAATAGGGCATTGTGGTGGTGAAAAACCAGTGGGGTGAGAATTATGTCTTTGAACTGTTCTAGTAGACAGTATTTTTTTACATAGAGGTATTTTTACCTGAGTATTTAGTTTGAAAAATGTTTGATGCAAGGACCAACAAGAGGGCAGACAAAATAAAACTGTTCTACAATGAACAATAAAAAGGCGGCCTAAAAACTCCGTCACAAGAGTTGGCCACTAGCTCATACGAACTTACTTTACCGTACCGGTTGAACTGATTTATATGAAACTTGGAATATTCACAAACTAGAACAGCATTTTTTATAACACATAAAACAAACAATGCTATGTACATAATAATAAAGTAATGTGATTAAACTTACCTGTCGCATCAAAAGCAGATTTTAAATCAAGTCATATTAAAACCTTAGATCTGTTAACCAATTAATGCCAATTATAAGTGAATATTAAATAAATTCAATTTATGATGAAATTAAAATAATTTATTGTTAAATAAATGTTAATCTGCGTTTGGCGAGTTTAGTGATGATGTTGCATCTGGTCATAAATTCGGCCAAGTGCGTGTCAGTCTCATTCAAAAATTTGTTCGTATGAAGTTTTGTTCAGAATTACAAGTGCCTAGATATGTAGTATTGTATGTAGCTCTAAAGTGAAATGCTTAAGAGGCCCTTATAATGTAGGTACAAGAGTCTCAAATAGTGTCAAAAGTAAAAAAAATGTTTGAAGTAATGCCACCTTTCTGTTAGATAGTCAGAATGTTAAAAAGCTGTGTGAGAATAAATGTAGGAAAGTAAATGCCGCCAGTACGGATTTCACAAAGTGATTAAACAAAATGTCAATAAAACAACATGGCTGTTGGAACTGTCAATTACTGACCTATATTTCGAATTTCGACAAATAAGCTGTAGTTTTGGGATCGTCTAATTCACTATGATAATTGTTTAAGTATTCATTTAAGAAAATTAAAAGTGTCAAAAATCCAATATGGTGGCTGTACCAAAATGTATGTTACCAAAATTTCTTAACCATCTATAGTAGATGATTTATACAGCGTCAGGAGACATGGTCAATACGTGCGGAGCTGAGTAAGCTGCGGGTTTCCTCAAGATGTTTTCCTTCGCACACAAAAATCCATTGGTACATGTCCGGATTTTAACCCACGACCTTAAGATCGAAAGGTGGGGTCACTACAAACTAGACCACCAGTGCTCCCTACGTTATAATGTATAAGTTAATGTGTTATAGTGTAAGTATTTCCATTCACTCACTCATTCATTCAATCATTCGTTCAGCAAAGTGACCAGATGCAAAGCGCAGAAGCGACAACTAATAATCGCTTACTTGTAGCGTTGAGCAACCTGTGTCGCAACTGACCGATTTTCTCTTCCTCCGTGGGTTCTGGAGGAACCTCCTCCACCTGAGGTCCTCGCATCAGCCCCAACAGCACGCCGAATATATACCTACAGACATACATATTCAATTATTGTTATCATTAGGAGCTGTTACGCAGAAGTTCCCGAAAAAAGACTTCATCATCATGTGATGAGGCAATCCAGCTCCTCGATAACACAGACTTACCCCCGAATACTCAAACGCGACTCAGAGTTGAGCACGTCTCAACTCACGGTTTTTTGACAGTTTCTGATGAAAATCTGTCAAAAAAAAATATCGTCATTTGAGACGCGCTCAACTTTGAGATGCGTTTGAGTATTCGGGGGTTATTGAGACGACTCAAACGAACTTAACCGTTAGTGTTAGAGTTAGTGTAGTGCAAAATAATATAGTATTAGTGAATATTACATACAATAAGGACACAAGAACAAAGTGTCCTTCCCTTAATTAATAGAGACAGTAAGAAATGTGCTATTGGAAACATTCTTAGATTATAATTTACTTCATGAATCTAGGTCAAAGCCAAATTACTAATTGGCCTACTTGGCTAGATTGTAATAGTATTAGACTGCAATTAATTAATGTTTTATAATTCTTTATTTTTTAACATTTTTGATTATACTAAAATTGCGTTTAAGTAGTTGATGCATTATGATTTAAATTGTTTAATAGCTTAAAGACACACACTGGCCAAATGTGGAAATATTTAAGTAGCAACGCGACTAAAGCATTTAAATAAAAAATAGCTAGTTTTTAAAGGATTTATTGGGTCATTTTAAAGTAGCTAAACAAAAAGCTTGTAAGTACCTACTAAAAATACAGGTGAAATCGTAAATAGTCGACAAATTAATATGGATGGTTCAGTATCCGTTATAGGTCCGTTTTAGGTACATTTAATCCTCATTAACATACGATATCTGATTAGTTGTGCACTACTAAGCTAACTTGAATAATTTTTATTTTAATATTTATTTTTTCAGATTAAGACATTGAAACAAAAATGATATTATGAATTTACCTGAATACGTAAACGATCCTATTAAAGATACTGAACCAACCATATCAATTTGTCGACTGTTTACAATATCACCTTGTATATTTTTAAGCAAACTCATTGACTATATTTCAAACTTAACAATAAAAATCAATGAAAATTCTAAATTAAAGCTCACACTATTCATTAGTTTGAATTCAACTAAACTATGATATTTATAAAAATAAAAAATAATTTACCAATGACTGTGTCACAATAAAAAGTGACGCGTGAAAAGACACAAGTACGATCATTCACATATACAAATATAACCTTATTTATTACCACATAGAGTTCAAACTCACCTACCACTAATGTCACTGATGAACCAGTGTGGTGAAACTATTTAAATGCGCCAGAGGCTCTTTTCGTACAATTTACTGATGATCTCGAATTGTTAAGATTCTACGATATGAGAGTTTCCTCACAATGTTTTAGAATTTCACATAAACGTTTGAACTGAAAACATCCATCGAAGCACGACCGTATTCGATCCATGACATTAAGATTGGAAGGCTACCACTAAACCATCGGTGTTCTCACCTGACAACAACCAACATCCCATATCCCAAGTAGTAGAACAGATAGAAGAACATTTTGAAGAATCCGACCGCAAGTTCTGCGGGCGGCATTTGCTGCATGTCCGCGATTTTGGCCTTTATGTTCGATGGTGATAGAGATGAGAATGCTGTGTAGATGCCGTCTTTGACTGATTGGAGACCACGACGGAATGGGTCTTTGCCAGCTCTGAAAATTACAAAGATGTTACAGCAATGTTTAAAAATAGCTTCGAAATATGTTTTTTTAGTAACACTCATATTTATATTGAAAGTGACAGTAAATTTGTACAAGTTAACAGATATCTACAGAAAATTTACAGATACCCTTAAATACAGTCATTCTTATATTAGGTACAGTAATTTATGTTAAATAGCAGTTATTTACTCAAAATAACAGTTATCCAACCAACATTACAGTCATCTACCCTAAACCAAAGTCAACAGTTATCTAACCAACATTACAGTCATCTACCCTAAACCAAAGTCAACAGTTATCTAACCAACATTACAGTCATCTACCCTAAACCAAAGTCAACAGTTATCCAACCAACATTACAGTCATTTACACGTCAAAATAACAGTCATTTACACACAAATAGCAGTCATCTACCCACAAATAACAGTCATCTACACTTAATTACAGTCACCTACCCTAAGCTTACTAACTTACTTTTCATCATCATCATCTCCCATATACATATAGCTAGCTTCTCTGTTCTTCGTGCCGCCGGCCGACTCTTCCGAAGCAGCCATCAATCCCGAAGCGTGCGTCATTTCAAAGATGGCGTCCTCGCAGAAGTTGACGAATGCTTCTAGCTTCTCCTTGTCACCACCTTCAGTTACTATGCTGTAGAAAAAGGCGCGTTTGGATTCCTGAAAAAAAACCTTTTCAATTAGTATTTTGATCATAAGAGACTACTACTTCTTCGTTGGACTGGGAGTAAAGAAATACATAGAATGCGTCCAGCTGCTTCTCTCCCCGAGCATGTCGTAAAAGTCGACTAAGGGATAGTATCCTCCAACATGATGAGATACAATAAGCAAGTATTCCCAAGGACGTTCCCTGCCTGACGTCAGGTAGGCGGCCGATCATAAAACACCCTAGCCAAAACTCCGCATAGAGTGGGATAGGGGCAGGAAGATGATGATGATAATTTTGATCATAAGAGAGAGAAAATAAACTGAAGCTGACAGACGGACGGACAGCGGAAGCTTAGTATTAGGGTTCCGTTGGCACCCTTCGGGTACGGAACCCTAAAAACTCTGCATTCCACTAGTGGAATATAAATGACGGGTTGCGTATCTCCACCCACCTTGATTTGCGGCTTTTCCCACTGTTCGATGTTGGACTCTTTGATTTCGAAGTAGACTCGTTCAATCCGCTTGGAGCCGCCCATGATTTCGATGCGGCCCAGGAACGGCTCGAAGTAGTTCAGGACAGAGCCGGCTGTTTCAAGGAAACGGGCCAGTCTGGGGACAGAAATGATAAATCTTACTTATATTATAAATGTTATAGTTTTAGTTTGCTTAAAATTACCGGCGTAAAGCTCATAACGCAACGATAGCGCGTGCTAACTTTACCTGTGCTGCCATCTAGTAAATAATTAATAAATATTTGTGTACATTTCACACAGCGCCATCTAGCCCTAAACTAGGCTAAAGCTAATATGGGAACCAGAATGGTCGATAGAAAACTTGGCTTCAAATCAAGTCGTGTACCAATGGATTTTTCATTTCGAAAAATTATTTGCGCTATACCAGTACTCTCAAACGGTGAATGAAAACATCGTAAGGAATCCCGCGGCTTAGTCAGCTCTGCACGTATTGACCATGCCTTTCCTGTGGTCAAGGCCGACTAAGCTGAGAGGATGGTATAGCTGCTGGGCAAGCCTACTCCATCTTAATTCGTCCTAGCACTACGCGTCCTGTTAGTGTAGGTAAAAGTTGCCTCCTGACGCTGTATAAATCATCTAGTATAGATGGAAAAAGGCCTTAGTTTACTCAGAAACGGATAAAGCCAGACAATCTAGGTCCTAGTTCCTAGATTAACCCCCGAATACTCAAACGCGACTCAGAGTTGAGCACGTCTCAAGTCAAGGTTTTTTGTCAGTTATTGATGAAAATCTATAAAAAACTCGTCACTTGAGACGTGCTCAACTCTGAGATGCGTTTGAGTATTCGGGGGTAACAGTTCTAGGTCCTAGATTATGTGTTACGTACCTGGGTTCGTTCGGCATGTGTTCAGAGAGGTTGGTCAGTAGGACAGCCAAGTTGAAACCAATCTCCTTGGCCGGCTCGTGGAAGCGGTCACAGAATCCGATGTAATCTAGTTTTCCGTCGTGATTCGTCTCGCAGCAAGCTAGCAAGAACTCTATCTCTTCCCTGAGGATAAAATAAATTACAGGGATTTAAATTGTGGTACAGAAATCATGGTACCACAACACCCAGACCCGGTTTTTTTCTAACAGAACATACAAACAAAAATAAAAAGAAGCCCCACACAAGAAACATTTATGTGCATGTACGATGGTACGGAACCCTTTGCGTGCGAATTCGACTCGAACTTGACCGGTTTTTTGAATGAATGAGTGAATGAATGAATGAAAATTCTTTGTTGTACCTTACAATTAATGAATTTGATAACTAAATACAATGTACAACGGGCTGTCTTATCGCTAATAAGCGATCTCTTCCAGACAACCAAGGTTTATTTTTATTTTCCCGACGTTTCGAACGCGTTGAAGCGCCCGAGCTCGTCACGGGATGACTGAAGTAAACTTTAAATGTGCTAACAAATCGCGATTGTTTAAGGAATTATAAATCCAGTAGATTTATATTAGTTTGTATGTACTAAGTTCCTGTAATATTTAGACTGTTGTTTCTGTGAGGGACGCTCCTAAAGATGCTTACGGAGTATAACTCTTCTGCTGTTCCATCTTCTCCTTGAAGTCTTTAGGCAGCACCCAGCCGTCGCTGTTGGCATCTATCTCCTGGAAGCTGGCGGAGGAAGTCAGGTCCTTCAGCTTCAGGAACATGTCGAAGTACTTGAGGATCAGTTCCACGTTCGATGCTGATTCCACGAGGGTGTCCACCATTTGTTTACCGATTGTACCTGAGTGAAGACACAATATAAAATGCTACATCGTGTATAAGAATAAGCTTTAATCACTACATAGTTTAAAACAAAGTCGCTTCCCGCAGTCTGTCCCTATGTATGCTTAGATCTTTAAAACTACGCAACGGATTTTGATGAGGTTTTTTTAATAGATAGAGTGATTCAAGAGAAAGGTTTATATGTATTATACATGCATAATATAGAAGAGGAACGCTGATAATTTTAGAGGTTTCTAATGTGATGTCGTAAATAAACACATTTTTTTGCGCTTACATTGCAAACGCTGGCTGAACCCTACGAGATAGATCAAAATAATGTACTACAGTATTGTACACCTTAAAAAGGTCTACAAAAAAGTCCGCGATGGTATATGTCTATCCCCGTGCGAAGCCGGGGCGGGCAGGCGAAAGCTAGTCATAAAATAAAAGAGAAATAAAAGAGATTTCTAAGGTATCGTACCATTGACAACGTTCCCTTCAAGCATGGACAGCATCATGGTGATCATGTCCTTCTGCAAATTGAGGAGTTCCTTCAGCAGGTCCACTTGAGAGGAGTGCTTCGACAGCTTGTCCTGCATGTGGGAGAAGAGGAACAGAAACCCGCCCACTGCGTCCCACAACCTGGGAAAAAAAATAAGAGTAAGAGCTTTCAGCCATATGAATGTTTTTTGCAACGCTGTGACGTTTTTTAAAGTTTTGTAAGTTATCTCTCCAACACGATGGAACATCTATATGGGCGATGGGCTGATCACCTGTCACCATGGTTCACCATATCCATCTTAGGACTATATCAGAAGTGGCTTAGACCCATAGATTTAGATTGAAAGCTTTTCGTTTCCTTTTTCCCATACGACTCAATCGCCACCTCCAGGTATTTCATTCAGTCGGGTGCCACAAGCCGACGCGCACGCATGCATTGCTATTTTATTTAAAACAAATGCCAAAAAATCTTGTGCTTTGGGTGCATAAACTTACTCAGATAAAAAAACGTTTTGGAAAACCAAAAGAGCGAGAGATATTAATATATTTTGTAGATACTCTGTTTATATTGGTTAGTTACCTGGAATGCGCCAAAGCCTGCTGGTTCTGAGTACAAGGCCCCTGGATGACCTCAGTGAGTGTGTTGAACACCTGGGATGCCACGCCGATTGCCTTGAAAAAGTTGGCCTTACCAGCCGGGTCTATCAGTTCCTGAAATTAAACAAGTTTCAAGGTGGTTTTTTAATTTGATTTAAACATATTTTAAATGTAAGTAAGATGCATGGTATATGTTTTTGGGGGCAGATGCGCTTTTTTTCTTGCTGATAAAGTTTAAATTTCAAAGAATTCATACTTACAATTAGTTACAATTTAACAGCGTAACAGAATTTCCGCCGACCAGACCGAACCGAAACTTAACAAGCAAACTTTTGACAGAGCACATACTTGTCACGGTCGGTTATGGAACGGCGCAGTGGGACGGAGTCGAACCCACACCCCTCCAGCACGTACCTTGCTGGAGTAGTGCCAGTAGAAGTCCATGATGCTCTCTTGGAGTCGCAGCAAGTAGTCCACAGTGCAGATGACGACATTCACGGTCGTTGTGTTACCGGCTTGAGTTCGCAGGTAGTTCTGCCATTCTGTACAATCATTATAATTATTTATTACTTCTCTGCTGGACTGGGAGTAAAGAACAAACATAAAACGTGTCCAGCTGCTTCTCTTCCCGAGTATGTCGTAAAAGTCGACTAAGGGATAGTATCCTCTCCGACATGATGGACCATTTATATGGACGATGTTCTGATCACCTGTCACCATGGTTTACCATCTTGGGACACTTGGATCAGGAGAAAAAGTCGCGGGCTAAATCTGGATAAAAGACGCACAGGACCGAGGAGGCTGGCAAAATCGAGAGGTGATCTATAACCAGTAGTGCTACACCAGGGTGAAATGATGATGATGACTTCTGCTAGAATAACCTAAAGGTAAATTTTACCCAGGTTTAGTAGTGTAGATTACTGACCCAAGTTGTGCCCTTCACAAGTGAGTTGTATGAATCTGAAGAGTGCGCAGGTGAATTCAGCATCGTGCATGTTCTTCTCACCAGCAGCGCCTTCTAAACCTACTCCCAAACCTGGAAAACAGAAGTGGTTATTTCTTGTCCAATTCACGAAACGAAAGTAAAGTTGTTCACTCATTAGGTCATTCGTCTTCGTAACAAAAAACTAGTGTGGTGAATGATCAATAGGTGATAACGTTTTTGTAGAGGGTTGTCACAGGCTTGTAGTATGTATGTATGTATGTTCGTATGAGTTAGTGGCCAACTCTAGTGACGGAGTTTTTAGGCCGCCTAAAGGCCTCCGTCATGGCTTAACGACTTAAAAGCCGGGACCGACTGTTTAACGTGCCCTCCGAAGCACGGAAGCGCTCAGCTCGTAATGCCACCTGCGGTCACCCATCCCGATTTGTGACCGCGCATATCGTTGCTTAACTTTAACGATCAATCAAGAACGCCTAAGCAAGCTACGCCACGAGCGCTTCAGGCTTGTAGTAAGGGTTGGCTATCGACCATAAGAACTATAACTCTATTTTGTTGTAGGTCTATAAATAAATCCCAATTATAGGAGTTTAAAGCCACACTAGAGAACTAACTTATACAAACGTACCTTCAGCCTTAGTATTTCTCTCAAATGCATCCAAATCGAGCACAGAACACGAGTTCATGAGACCAGCGATGGATGTGAAGAATCCGACGTCTTTCTTGTCTTTCAGGTGGTTTAGCATTCCCTTTTAAATAAATTAAAATCACTTTTCTTGACCTGGCTAAAGCATTGGACATTGTGCCTATTAATAATTTTCTTAGGTTGTTGCACACAACAGTATTATTTTAGGACAAAAGTACATAGAAAGTATGTTTTAATGTCTGATAAAGAGTAATGCGACTTGGAAAGTAAAATTAACTATCATTAAGACTTGAATTTTTATACGTGTTGTGCAAGGGAGTACTAGCGGCCCGATTATATTTTCATAATACAATTTTGCTCTTACCATCTGAATATCAATGTTTCCGCCTCTCAGTATAGATATACCAAGTTCCAGAGTCTTCATTACCATCTCACTGGGCATTCCTTTCGATGCTGATATATGCAGCAGTACCATTTCTGCCACGCCCCTATCCGCTAGCCTGGCTTGGTGGAATAAAAGCTTTTGTTTCTCCATTTCTTGCTCCTAAAATATTAAGAAAAAACAATTTAGTTACACTGTTTGGTTATATTATGGTTAGATTAAATATCACCAGCCTATTTCTTCAAGAAAGTAGATTTTTTTAATTACGTACCATAAAAGTTTCCATAGTTTTCTTGTAGCAAAAATAAATACAAGTTACTGTTAGTTAATGAAATTCTCCATTAGAATATTAATAAAAAGTTTATAAATGTGAGATAATGCGAAGATAAAAAAGAAAGAAAGAGATACATAAGCTCAAAAGAAATAGCTTATTCGTAATACTTATATTACAGATCAGATCAGATCAATTAAACATGAAACAACATATTTATTAGTAAATTTCTCATTAGACCTTTGAAGAAGGCTAGTGGGTTTAGTCATAGTAACGTTCACATTGACAACTAAATTTATTTAGGCATTGTTATCTGTTTCTTCAATGTTATCATTGTAAATTATATCATGCTGTGCAATAATCAAGATAAATTATAGAAGCGTCAACTCACATGTATACTAGCCTTGCCCTCTTCCTCGCCCTGTTCTTCGCCTCCGCCCTCTTCCTCTTCGCCACCGCCCTCTTCTTCTTCTTCTCCACATGACTTCGCTATTATGTACGCGTATGACATGTAGAGAGGATCCTCCTGAGGATTAGATAGTAAGTAATAAAGTTATAGCTGCCGAACTGATCCTAAAGATTCTTTCATCAACAGAAAGCGATAGATTGTTATTGTTTCTCCCACTTGTTATATTACCTGTAGGGCTCCAGATCTCTCAGTCATAGCCCCTCTGCAGAAGGTCGTGACGAGCTGAGTGAGAGGGTCAGGCTTGCCTTCCTCTTCCACCACGTCGCTCTTCTTCAGTTCCGCGTCTTCGAACGATTGCTGGAAATACGACTCTATTTCAATGGGCAAGTTTTGAAACGGATGCGGGAAATGTAACTATGCTAATTGACATATAAGGTTCAATTGGTGGAAACGTAATATTGAGGAATTATTTTATCGGTATCTCTGAGTGATTGGTGGAAATTCAACTTTATATAAATGAGAATAAGGCTGATAATGATAGATCAATTTTAACTTACCGTGAGATCTTCTATCATGACTTCTTGACCGACGTTCTCTTCCTCCAACCACAGTTCGTAGTAAGTCCTCGAAAATATGTTACAAGCTCGATGTCTGAAAACATAAATCAAGACTGGTTCCTTACATTTTTAGGGTTCTATACCCAAAGGGTGCCAACTGGGACTCTATTACTAGCCTCCGTCCATTCGTCCGTCCGTCCGTCTGTCAGAGGGCTATATCTCATGAACCGTAATAGGTAGAGAGTTGAAATTTTCACAAAATGTGTATTTCTATTGCCGCTTTAGCAACGAATAAAAATAAAAAAAAAATAACAAGAAAAATATGTAATGTACGATGTTACGGAACCCATCGTGTTGACCGGTTCTTGTTTCTATATAAATAGTTTAGGAACTACACTAAGAAATAGAGTCCCAAAAGTTCTTAATATTGGGCTGCACTAAAACCGGTTACATTGTTTTACGGGGTTACGGACTTTCGCAACGGAACTTTTTGGTCATGAAGTTGCAAAATAAAGCCGCTGTATCCAGCGGCTGATGACGTCATCTATTTACAACTACGTACCGGCTGAGTTTATAAAGGTGCACGGATCTGAGAGAGGCGATAACAGCTCGCTTCCTGGCCGCGCATAGAACCCGCTTCCAGTTGCTGGCGCGCTGTCGCGGCTTAGTGGCCTGTTAGTCCGAGCGGCATGCAACACCACTAGCCACAGTTAGATGGGAAAAACTGTTAGTGTTGAAAAACAACAAATAAACTGTAAAGAATTTCTTTCCACATGCTTGTCGTGTCACATGTCGTATAACCTGAACAGTTTTCGAACTTTTTAGCGTATACGACATGTCGGTATCCTCGAAATGTTTTTTTTTACCGTTTGAGAGTACTGGCTTACATAATTTTTTCAAACAGAAAAATCCATTGCTGCAAGATCGCATTTGAACCCACGATCTTAGGATCGGAAGACGTGGCCGCTACCACTAGACTACCAGTGCCCTCACTGTTAGTGTTAAAAAACAACAAAGGAAATCTGTAAGGACTTTCCTTCCACAAGCTGTTGTTAGAGTTGGAATACATATTTATCACACGCTAAAGAAAATTTGCCAAAACACGAACAGTTTGAAGTTACCTATAACTCTAGTTATTACTAACGCAATACGTTAACTGCTACCAGTACATAATCAAATGTCTTAGCAGATGGCTATAAGTTAGTTTGTTATTCAAAAACCACTCTTAAAACAATGTGCAGACGGATCAAAGAACCTTGGCAGCGAGTGCAGCGAGGTTTGCCTGAAGCAAGCTATGACGGCTCGCTTCCTTTGAATGGACACAACAGAACGGTACACGTTCTTGCTCATTTGTTGGGGGTGGTCGATCTAAATTAAAATAAACTCAACATAAATAAATACGGAATAAATATGATGTAAAAATATGTTTTGCCGATTTAGATTATATTTTTAATTTCCGCCACAATTTTCGATATTAATATTGCCATACATACATGCATATTATCACGCCCGTATCCCTAATAAGGTGGGCAGAGACACAAGTAATCGTAAGAGCACTTGCATCCACTTTTGACCCAAGACTCCCTAGACGGATATGGTGAACCACGGTGACAGGTGATCAGCCCATCGCCCATATAGGTCCATCAAGTTGGAGAGGATAGATACTAGGTACTCCTTAGTTAACTTTTACGATTGCCTGACTAAACATAAATAAACAAAAATACAAGCTAATTTATATTTAGAAATGATGAAATTTACATAGTATTTCTATCCAAGATCGACGGATAGAAAACCGATTGCAGATAACTCAAATTATTTTTTTTAGTTTTCTTTTGAGTAAAATGAACAAATAGGTAGTGACAGCAAATTTTCAGATGTTCTCTTTTTGTATAAGTAACATTAATAAAAGAGTATTACTTTTTATAGATAAAATGAATTTTGACAATTTGTTGAGGCATATCAAAGAAGTGTAGTGATAACAAGGTGAGCTCACCATATGCAGTCCAAAAAGCACTTTGCTCATAGCGACGATCCTCTCAACGGTGTCGTCAATGATCTTGGCCTTGTTCTCAGCGGTCTCCATAGTCTTGTCAGTCTTGCTCTTAGAGCCCAGTTTACTGTCAAATAAAAAATGAATGACTAAAAAAATTACAAAAGAATCTCTCTCTCTCTCTTCTTGATTCTTTATCTCACATGGTGGTGGGGTCAGCCTTCCCCATACTCCTTCAAATTACAAAAGAATATAGAAAGAATACATGGAGCTATATTTCGGTTTTATAGAGCGTAGTCTCTGTCACTTGTAGCGAACAAAGAACGACGAATTTAAAAGAAAACGGCAAATAAAGTCAAAGTCAGAGTAAAATTTTTTTATTCCTTAAAATCACTGCGATCACTTGGACACGTCTTAAATCTACGTTGCATTTACACCTCGTAACGTGACCAAGCGTGGAAAATACTGGTAAGTAACCACGCTATTTTATTGGAAAATGATCCCTTTACAATCATGTTTCTATAAGGAGTTGGAGCATTATTCAGTTCCAAGCATTTTTGTCTTCTATGAAATCGGATATAGAAGACAAATAGAAGCCAAATAGTTCAATGAATGTAATGTTTTAACTTTGGATTCAACAAATGACACTGCGATCGGTCACATTTCTGAACGTCGCATCTTAGGACTACGTTAGACCCAAAGTAACTTTGCTACAGGGTCTAATACTACATTGCCAGGATTTGCTTCAGTAGTAAATTTGAATTCCGTAGTGTGTGCTATATTGATGACACTCAAACTGTATAATAATCTCAAATGCATATTATTTCGATCTACTTTAGTTACTTTGTCTTTGTTTATGTCGATGATAATGTGGAATAATAAATACCTGTATAGATAGTGTTGCCAAGACATCTCGTCCGCCGGATCGATCTTATCGGGTAGAGTGAGCTGGGTCTTTGCGAAGTCTGAAACGTCCTGCTCGCTCATTTTCTGTGTACAAATATAAATACAATCATCAATTTGCCATGCAATGCTTATTGCGGATTTACTTTGATTTGTCGCAAAATTGATTTCATAACAAAATCTAGTCTGGATGGTGTTCCTACTACCATCAATATCTTCAAGATGCTGCTTCTCCTACCTTCAAGATGTTACCCCATCTGAGCTCAAGATACTGTTCTTCCTACCCTCAGGAAGTTGCTCTTCCTATCCTCGGGACACTACTCCTACCATCTGTATGCTACTTCACACTACCTACACATACTACTTCAGACAGCTATCCTCAGGATGCTACTCCTCCTACCTTGAGGAACCTGTCCTTGCAGTGTTGCACGAGCTCCTGCTCCCGCCCCGCGAACAGATTCAGGCCGACGGGCAGCAGTCTCTTCAGACAAGCCACCATCAGCGACGCCTGGACCTCCTTGTCTTTGTCACGCTTCTTGTCACGGTGCTTTTTCTTTTTCTGTTGAGTATTAAAGAAATTGGATCATGCTGTGCCGACCCCACATAGAGTGGGATAAGGGCAAGAAGATGATGATGATATTAAATAAATTGGGTCACATCAGCACTACTGGCGTGTCACTAGTTCTTTTGAACAAGTGTGGTGAAAGGATTTAAAATGAGCCTCAGAGGCTCCTTTTGTGCACTAAATGGAGGAGTGGAAAGAAGGGTAGCCTTTGCCCTGCAATGGGATGTAACGGACTCTTAATATAATAATTACAAGGATGATTTGAACTCGGTGGCGTGGCGGGCGAGTGCTCGGCTGAGACGCTAGAGGTGCGGGTTCGATTCCCGCTACGGTAGAAATGTTTCTATCTATAAATATATATGTTCTGCTAATATTTCTTCCGGGTCTGGGTGTTGTAAAAAATAAGAACTTACCCCCGAATACTCAAACCCGGCTCAGAGTTGAGCACATCACAGTTTTTTTGACAGTTTTTAATGAAAATCTGTGAAAAACTCGTCACTTGAGACGTGCTCAACTCTGAGAGGCGTTTGAGTATTCGAGGGTAAGTTCTTATTTTTTACTATATTATATGCTTTTTTGTTTCTGTCATTATGTCTGTGCTGTGTCTTGTGTGCCAAATAAATATCTATCTAAGTTTACGCGAGAAAAATAAACTTAATCTGAGATATACCTTTCCACCACCCTGCGGTGTTCCATCTGCAACTGCTGTCAGTCTTCGAGTCGCAGTGGGCATTATCAGTACCTGTGTCCAAATTATCTTTTATTGCATTTATTACATTATTATCACACCCGTATTCCTAACTTGATTAGCAGAACCACAAATAATCATAAGAAAACTTGCTGCCACTTCTGATCCGAGACTTCCAAGTAGGATATGGTGAACCATGGTGACAGGTGATCAGTCCATCGCCCATATAGGTCAATCAAGTTGGAGAGGATACTAGGCACTCCTTAGTCGACTTTTACGACATGCTCGGAGAGAGAAGCAGCTGGACGCATTCTATGTTTTTTCTTTACTCCCATAACATACTTTTAAAAGTACTTGGCAAATGACTTGCAAAATATATTTTTCAAGTCACTGGCTACTTTTAATTAAGCAAACGAAGCCGCGGCTGGGAGTCAATAAATGCTTTATCCAAAATTTCTTACCATATTATCAATTTCGTTGGCAGAAATGAAGTTTTGTTCTTCCTTCAAGAAGTACTGACTCTTAGACCAAATGTTAAATATCTCTGACACGTGGTTGTAAAGTTCTTCGGCCTCTGAAACAACAAAATAAAATACATTTAGCATTGAATAACTATTAGAAAAATAGATGTCTGCTTCAACTCCAAATTTAACTGTTGCAGTTTATGATTGGAATTTTTTAGTACTTCACACTATTTTATCATCATGAGTCATGCATGACCTAATGGCTGCAATCAATATCAATTAGTTTTATTATTAAAACCATTACATATTACGGATTTCTTTATTTAAAAACTGTCATATTTGACATCTGACTGATAGAAACGCATACGTATCACTGTTGCAATAAAATTTTATCAATCGGTTGGCTAAGGGTCGAAATATAAATCTCATTCTTATAAAACAACGCTCACTACGAATAAGATTACATTTTTGTGATTCGACCCTAAGACATAATGATAACATCCGTCATATTAGACAATTCAAATAGAAACTGATTGTGGCAATGTCAAATAATCATCAGAGAATTAGAAAAATGAGGTATCTGCTAAACAGCCGACCACCACCGCTAGGGTAAACGAGTTAGTTCTTGAGTGGAAACCGCAACTAAGCCTAGCAGTGGACAAACATAGTCCTCTGCTGGATATGCTTGATGATAACAGTATAAAAATTCTTACCGGACACATTGTTCCTTAGCCAATGGTTCCTTTGCAGGTCGACGTATTTGATAAGCAGCGGGTAGAAGGAATATATGTCTCTTACTAACAGCTGCCAGTCCTCTTGTATCTGAGACTCCACTTGTGACGTGTCGTCTGTTGATGACTGAAAAGATATCGACATTGGTTGCAATCGGCTGACAGAAGGGAATAGAAGAGAATATGCGGGGTAAGGACAGGAATATGATGTTGATGGGCTTTGTTAAAAAGAGTAGCTTTGCTATATAATTAGCCATCATATTTCATAAGGTTTCAAATAGATACTGTTTGCAACAGAGTCACATGATCACCCCCCTGGTCCACAATAAAAAGGAATTACGAAAATTTTGCACATGAAGAGATAAAAAGTGATCTCTGTATTTTTGTGAAATAGCGTATTATGCGAGTGAACTCGTTTTTTTCGATACCATCTTAAACGGTCACAGGTTCAATTCCAGAGATCAGTCAAAATGTTTTCCCAAAAATATTATGAATGAATGAATGAAAATACTTTATTGTACACCTTACACTAGCAAAAAAAAATATATATATATAAAAACTAATTACGTTAAAAAGAGTACAATAGGCGGTCTTATCGCTTAAGAGCGATCTCTTCCAGACAACCATGCAAGGAAAAAGAGAACAGAACGTAAGGGTGGCCGGGGGTGTACGAATTCGAGCTACATGATTCGAATAGAATAACATTAAACAAATATATATTATAAATTTAGATAAATATACATATAATACACATATACCTACTATTTAATATTTAATAAATATATACATAGCCTACTTAGGCATCTGCGATAAATATAGGTTTTTTACCCGAGCTTTAAAAATCGCTGGAGAAGAGGATTTCCTAATCTCGACAGGCAACGCATTCCACAAGCGTACGGCATGTATTGCGAAGGAAGAGTCGTAAAAGCTGGTTCTATGGGCGGGAGTTCTTAAAAGGAGATTTTGAGAGGATCGCAATGTGCAGGGGTTGTCATTGTGGAGGAATTTAAATTGGTCTTTCAGGTAGGAGGGGGTCAAGGGATTGTGGAGGATGTTGTACAGAAGGGAAAGGATGTGAGTATTCCGGCGAAGACGAATAGGAAGCCATTTGAGCTTAAGGCGAAATTCAGAGATATGATCAAATTTACGCAACCCAAAGATAAACCGTATACAAACATTTTGGAGACGTTCTAGTTTGTTGAGCTGCTCCTCTGTGAGGTCAAGGTAACTGGCGTCCGCATAGTCAAGAACTGGGAGAAGGAGAGATTGAGCAAGCGCAATCTTAGTAGCAGTAGGTAGGAAGTTGCGCAGTCTTCTGAGAGAGCCTGCACACGCAAAAAGCTTGCGGCTCACAGCTTCCATCTTAGGTCTCCAAGTTAAGTGTTGGTCTAAAAGTAGACCCTATGATTACCTTGATAAACCCTCTCAGACTCTCCTCCTTGTGGAACATATTATCTGTCCTCTTCCTGACCCTCTCAGCGAGGGGTAAGAACGACTCCCTCAACAACTCCTCAGAGCTGTTGATGATGATTTGCTGGGTGTAGGTCGCGATGCGGGTCATCCAGGGCGCGCTTTCGTTGCCGATGTTCTTCTTTATGAGCTTCAGAACGTTCTTCAGAAGCTGGTTCATGTGCTCTGATGTTACCATTGTCACGTGGTTTCTAGGAAAAAATAAAATAAAAAAAAACTATAAAACTAAACTTGAACAGATTTATGACTGTATATCCTTAAAAATCTTCACTTTCTCGAGTTTATTCTAACGATGTCTAAGGAGGTAGTCAGAGGCTCGGTCAAAACATTACACTATCAACTCTTGCAAGTATTGAGCATATAATATGTGACAGATTGCAAACCACAAGAAGGGAAGGTAGGAGCAGAAGAAAGATATAACCAGGTCGATGATGAAAAGTGCTTCATAGCAATCTATGCGACAACTTGAAAGCCAATCGCGGTTTAAAAATATCTTTTAAAACTTACCCCCCAGTAGGGGTGACGTTGTCAGGCCCCTGCGCCCACCAGAAGGGAAGGTACGAGCAGAGGAGCGGTAGAACCACGTCGATGATGTGAGGGGCTTCGGTATACGTCTTCTCCGATTCCACAAACTGGTCCACTTCGCTCAAGATAGTCTCCAAGGTCGGCATAGATTGCTCCATTTTCGCCATTATGTCTGTGGTCATAAGATTTTTAATAGCACTACAATTTGAGAAATCTATCTAGTTAGTAGTAGTTAGTTCTTTCGAATCAGTGTAGTGGTAGGATTTGAGGTGCGCCTCAAAGGCGCCTTTGCACTTGACACAGGTTTTCGAACTTTCTACGGTTCTACGATATGCCGGTTTCCTCATGATGTTTTTCTTCACCGGTTGAGAGTACTGGTATTTGAAAACTGTTATCTGAAAAGAAGGATTCGTCAAAGCAATTGATGGTTAAACAAAGTTGTCTTGTGAAAGCCTTCCATAAGTCGTTATAATTATTCAGCTCGGCCAAGCGGCAATGGATATTGTTATTTAAAAAAAACTTGTATTTACACGCAACTTCAGAGGCGAGTAATGTGAGGAAACCGGCATAAGATAACAACAGAATAGAAAAAGAAAACTACTGTTTCTATTATGTCTGGTGGTCTATTCACCTTGCGCCTCCAAAGAGTGGTCAGCGATACGGTTTAGCAATGAGAACTGGTTGTGTTTGTTGAGATGAGGCTCCAAGAATGCCACGGGGAAAGTGGAACTGAACGCTCCGAGGCATGAACCCTGAAATATTTTATTTTGGTTTAGGAACAATAAAAATAACAAAACACATACAATTTCTTGAGAAAATACATAAAGATATATATGAAATATCTCCCTGCCCCTATCCCACAAAGGCTCGACAGGTTATTTTTCTCCATTACTTTCTGTTACTTATCTGCTGGACAGGGAGAAAAGAACAAACATAGAATGTGTCCAGCTACTTTTCTCTCCGAGCATATCGTAAAAGTCGACTAAGAAAAAGTATCCTCCCCAACATGATGGACCTTCTATATGGGCAATGGGCTGATCACCTGTAACCATGGTTCACCATATCCATCTTGGGACTTTGAATCAGTAGTGGCTGCATGTTATCTTATGACTACTTTGGCTCTGCCCACCCCTTTAGGAATATGGGCGTGTTAATTCCCATTCGTCCTTGTATCATTCACACCATTCCTATTCATGTCACCTTTCACAATCTTAGGTCTACCTTTGCACCTTAAATCATCTACATTCAATAACCATGTAACCTTTCTTGTAATACACTCTGAGACTAACCAGTGGATTCCTCAGACCGTGATAAATGTGGACAAATAGGAAAGCCTTAGCTAGTGGGATCCAGAGGGCTATATTTTCTTCATCATCAGCCTATAGCAGTCCACTTGACAGGCCTCACCTAACGAGCATCATCGCGCGCTATCTTCTGCTTGAATCCAGCTCCAGGCTATATGTTGAAAGTGGATTAAAAAACTTACCAAAGCAGGCTTATTTCTGTCGATCTCAGTCTTCAGATACTTTCTATCGTGTGTGAGGGAGGCGTCAGTGCCGAGCGAGTATAGAGAACCGAGCATCTTGTACGATGCCACCTGGATTTCGTCCACTGAAAAATAATATGAGATGCTCGAATATAATACCTATAGAGCATTAATTCTGTTAAATTGATTTTGTGCGATATCTTGTTGTATGTAGTATTATTTTAGATGGACATAAATACTCTTATATAAATTACAGTTTACCTCTACAACATACCTGCGTCGTAGGCTCGTAGCTAGTACAAGGCGAAATAATACTCGTGTTCGGATAACAATCTCAAAGTCAATATCAATAAAACATAGAACTTATACAGTTAATATATTTTTACTGCGCAATAGTGCCGATATGAACATTTCAAATGTTGCTATACATTTGCACTTGCTTAGTATTTTTAGGTTTCGTGAAATTTTCCCAGGTACTATTTTCTGTGTTTTGTGTAGAGTTTTAGACTAACATAAAAAAACTGATCTTCATCAATACATAAATTGTTTCTCTTATTATAATGAACCTTGGACTTTTTCTCAGGTGAAATCTATAGAACCTACAATTGACAGGCCTAATAATGATGCGCCTAAACAAGCAGATGCAATTTTCGCTGACGTCATCAAAAATATATCCCGAGTCAACAATGTCCTTCAAGAATTAATAAACAACTATGAACAACTACAAAAGATATATAAATCGCAGGAAAACGTAGATAGCGTCTATTCTGATTCTGAGATAGACGAAGTCTTTAAAAGCAAGAATAGCAAACAAGCAAAGAGAATGAAAGATAAAATAGTAACACTAAAACCAAATTCAAATTTTCCAGCGACGCAAATGTTTTGGTCTGATCATGACGAGGATCAGGATAATGATGATTCTAATGACTCTACTGATAAAAATAAAGACCTAAATAATGTAAAAGAAACAGTAAAGAAAAATAATACATCGGAATTTACTAAAAAACCAAAAGACTCACAGGCAATTCAAAAGGTAAATTTGAAAAGAGTAGCTTTTTCGGATTCTAGTGACGAATCAAGTGATTCAAGTTTGCCAGTAGAAAAAGTAAAGAAGCATAAAGAAAAAGTAAAAAATAAACCGGAAAGAAACAAGTATACAGATACAAAGCTTAAGCAATCACAAGCACAGCTTATATTTGTAGATTCTCATGTAAAAAAACAAGAGAATGTCACGCCAATGAGACTACAAGAGGTCACTCCTAAGCAAAAATTTAAGAATTCGCTTCAATTTGCTGGCGTACCCACAAAACTTAAGACAAGGTATAGCAAAGTTAGTCATAATCAGGTTAACTCAGAACCACAGGCTCCAAACTCCGGCCCGAAAGGCGCTAACGACACTAGAAAAGTAAAGAAAATATTGCACGCAGAAACATTTTCACCAAAAAAGATTTGGAATGATATCATCAACAATACACCGATACAGCTGCAAGCGCATAACGAGATCACTTTGCGAAGAATTGATAAAGTTAAAAAGAAGAATCACACTGAATTTAATAAGAGAAGCAAGAATGGTAAATCTGCTGTTGTGATTATAACAAATAATAAAGTAAGTGAAACAATTTTTAAATTCAACCATCATCATGATCCACAGCCTATCTATGTCCACTGCTGGGCCTCCCTTTGCTTATGTCATCCAGAACGGTCCTGTGCTATCGTTATTCATCTACAGCTCACAATCTTGACTATATTGTAGGCAGGCGGCCGGTCATAAAACACCTTAGCCGAAACTCTTACATGATCCAAGGATCATGCTGTGCCGACCCCACATAGAGTGGGATAAGGGCAGAAGATGATGAATCTTGACTATATTGTCTGCCCTTCTTTTAACCGGATATCTCATATTTTTAAAGCCAAAGCTCTGCTATATAATTAAAAAAAGTACTTCTATCCTAAAATGTATTGCGGTATTTATATTCACAGGGAAAGGGAAAAAATGACAAAATATCATCAGACGATGATGATACAACGATTAGAGATCAACTCAAAACGAATGTCCTCAGACAAGCATACGGCGATGCTTGTTTGAAACTAGTTCTTAGAAAGTGTTATAAGGTAAGAAAACTAATTAAAATGTATGAGTTTGAGAAACACTGGCGTAACCCTAGGTAGATTTTGTATGCTTTGAAACTGACCTTGAGTCACCATCGTCTATTTAGGGGTCAAGTCAAAGAATACCTACAAACTACAACAGTTCCCTGAATGGTCACTATCTAAATCAACGTATTTGTTGTTTTTCGACACTTGAGTTTGAGTTGAGTTTCGTTACTCTAGCCTAGCCCCCTAGCCCCAAACTAAGCAAAAGGGCACCAAGGATATTTACCTAAAATGTGTGCTTTTTGTGATTCCACAGGCGTGCAAGAGAGTGCCAAAAGTTGCGTGCGATCAAGTAAAATGCAAGAGTGCCGCTAAGACAACGTTCAAAACCCACTCCAAGACAGGGTGCATCAACGAGTTCCAAGGTGGTGAAGATAAGTTGAGCGAGAAAAAATCTGCAGCTCCGATCAAAAGGGGACAGGAGTGTGAGTACACCTTATCTTCTTCATTTATCTAGTGTTTGATGGCCTCGTCGGTGATGGCGGACGAGTCACGAGAGCTGATAGAAGCAAGGGTTCGATTCCCACAGCGGAAGAAATGTTTGCATGTTCTGCAAATATTTATTCCGGGTCTGAGTGTTGTGGTATAGTACTTGTACACAGGAAATCCTTTTGTGGGGTCAGGACTACGTTTGTGGCTGTTAATTATTAATAATAATCTACCTATCAACATCATTATCCAGAGTCTGATGTTACTCACTGCCAGACACAGGTATCGCTCTGTTTTTGTCACACATAACGGTCTTGTCCTTGTCTCTAGTCTTGGAAGACGATAAATGACCGCGATATATGATCTACGACCTAAGGTGACTTCTTGGGTCGTGGATAGACGAGACCAGCACAAGTAGCCAATCTACCCAATGAAGATTTTTTCATAGGAATTATACATTTGCATTTTCATGAAACAATATTTTCACCTTATTCTTTTTATCAGATTTGAAATCATTGATATAACCAACTAATAGTGAATGGTTCAAAAGTATAAAACTAAAGGTTTATTTTGTGCCAAAATATATTGAACAAAGCACAAGTCTCATGGGTACAATTTTACTTCTATGATACGTGAATTTGATAATTGTGTTGGTATATTTTTTTATGTAATACTAGCTGCCGCCCGCGGCTACGCTCGCGTGGTACCCGGATAAAAAATAGCCTATATGTTAATCCAGTACATGTACTATGTATATTCCAAGTTTCATTCAAATCCGTTCAGCCGTTTAGGCGTGATTGAGGCACAAACATCCAAACATCCAAACATCTAAACATCCAAACATCCAAACTCACAAACTTTCGCATTTATAATATAAGTAAGATTGTTCACAGCCGAATTTTTAGATATGACGCGAGGAGGTTTTCTATCAGCCGCTTGCCTGCCTCACCTGGAAGGCCATAAGGTAAGACTTAAGACCTCTATTTCTCTGCTGGACTGGGAGTAAAAAAAAAAACAGAATGCATCCCGTTGCTTCTCTTCCCGAGCATGTCGTAAAAGTCGACTAAGGAATAGCATCCTCTCCAACATGATGGATCATCTATATGGGCGATGGGCTGATCACCTTTCACTATGGTGCACCATATCCATCTTGGGAGTTTGAATCAGGAGTGGCTGCAAGTCTTCTTATGATTCGAAAACTACAATATTTTTTGATAATAAAATTGAAAATAACGCTGTGGTAATTAACGATCCGTAGTCCGTTAGTAGAATATTGGGATAGGCAAGGCATTAAGAGATGATATCTAAATTTCAGGACATAATCCTACGCAACCAGACCCCACACCAAACGAATATAGACAAACAATACAATATCCTCCGCGACAGTTTTGAGCGAGCCTGCAAGAAGATATCCTTTGACAAATGCAGCAATGCCTGCACGTATGCAACAAAAATGATGTGCGAAACCAACGAATGTTCCAAGCGTATGAAGAAGATGTTCAAGAAGACTTGTAAGAGTCAATGCAAGGCTGCGTATAAACTGCGCAAGGAAAGTGACAGTGAAAGTGACAGTGACGAGAGTGAAGATTCTGAGTCCAGTGATAGCTCGGAATTAGAGTCGGACTAGGGTTTATTTAAATATATACAAGCACTTATAATTATTAGGGTTGGTTATTTGACTTAATACTAGGTACTTAATACTAAGTATTTTAGTAGATCACCCTCCTCACGAAACAATTCCGAGTGTGAGAGGTGATTCTACCAGCGATAGTTTGTAGGATGGTGTTGGGACTGTGGGAAACCTATGGGAAACAGGCATAATTTTATGTATCTTTATCTTATATATAAAAATGAATCGCAAAATGTGTGTAAGCGCATAACTCAACAACGCCTGGACCAATTTGGCCAAATCTTTTTTTAAAATGTTCGTTGAAGTTCAAGGATGGTTTTTACGGCGAGAAAAATTAGAATTATTGCTGGAAAAACCCATATGTTTATCCCCGAGCGAAGCCGGGGCGAGTCGCTAGTCATATAATAAATATTTCTTACTGAGTTAAGAAGAGAGAGAGGTGGTTCCCTCAGGTTACGTTTTTTTTCAATTTATGTAAGGGTTTTGTCGCCTTGCGACCATATCACCCTTAAATAAAACAAAAATGAACTAAGAAAAACTTAATCTATACTTTTAGTAAAACTTAACTACTTACTTCAGGTTATTAAAGTCAAAGTCATAGTCAACATTTTTTATTCCTTAAAATCACTGGGATCATTTTGGAAAAGTCCTAAATCTACGTTGCATTTACACCTGTTCGTAACGCGACCAAGCGTGGAAGATACCAGGTAAGAAACCACGCTTGGCTATATTTTTGGAAAATGATCCCTTTACAACAATGTTTATAAAAGGAGTTGGAGCATTATTCAGTTAGCAGTTATGGTACTCACGCAGCAAATCAGCTCCATACTCGCAGTTGGCGAGATGATCGAACATGGACGTCAATATGGGCAGGAGAACTCCATTGATGTAGCCAAGAGATGTGGAGGTCTTCAGGTGTGTGCCTCGGAGGTGTGCGTATTTACCCTGGAAACAAACAAAATGTCACCATGGTCCACCATATCTTAGGACTAAATCAGAAGTGGCTGCAAGTTTTCTTATGTTTGCTTGTGGCTCTGCTCACCTCATTAGGGATATGGGCGTGATAATATGTATGTATGTAATAAATAAATAAATAACACCCAACAGTCACATACATAGTCCTGAGCCCACACTAGGATTCCCTGTGTCGTGGGTATCAGAAACTACGAGTACCATGGTACCACAACACCCAGACCCGGAAGAAATATTTGCAGAACATGCAAACATTTCTTCCGCAGCGGGAATCGAAACCGCGCCTCTTGCGTCTCCGCCGAGCAATCGCCCGCTACGCCACCGAGGCCGTCAAATATGTAAATAAATTATTCCTATTTCTTCACTCCAATCGAGTTTACTTATCTCCAAGTCTTCATAGCAGAATCCCGCAAAAAGTAGGTACCTACTACAAGTGTTTTAATAATACCTCTTGTAAGTTCAAGATGGTATGCCCCAAGTCGTCGGCGACGTTGTTGAAGAATGTTAACATGGAGGTCCTGATGAACTCGGGGCAGTTCTTCACGAGGGACTTGGCGTCGATGCCCTTCACCAGCACTTGTAGGCAGCGGACTGTGATCCTAACATCTGGGCCGAAGGCTGCCAGACTGAAAAATTAAGTTAGATAACTTTAGCTATACTTCAGCCAATTCGATGTATAAAAGGTAAACAAAAATCTAACCTAAAACGTTGTCAAAAACTTACAACGGTAATCCAATTATTTATATTAAAATTTCGTGAACATTTCGTGAATTTCTCCTCTTTGCAGATTTGTTCACAAAATTGTGATTTAAATAATCAAGATACGTTTGCCGCCATGTCTAACAAAGCGCCTAATAAGTTCGGAAACATCTGTCAAGTGCACTAAAGGAGCCTTTGAGACGCACCTTATAACCCTTTCACCACACTTGTTCGAAAGAACTAGTGACACGATTACTAGTAGCAGTTCCATAATCTTCTACCATCACAAAAAAGCAAATAATTCAATTCCGTCAAATTGAATTCTTTGCTTTTTTATGATGGAATGGAGATGGAGAAGCTGGTCAGACTCATGTAGTAAAACCCAAAGTGACAAAGAAAGAGTTATAAACATACGAAGTTCTGTTTAAACTCACCGTGATCTGAGCAAGCTGGCCAGCTTACAGAATAAAGCGGCAACCATCTCCTTCTCCTTCAAACTGGCGGCACCCACATTGTTGGTTGCCGTCGCAACCGCAATGAAATAGTTGCGGTGGGTGGAGAAATATTTCTCCATCAGCGGGAGGACCACCTGTATTCGAGATTAGACTTTAGATCGATGGAACAGAGTTGATTTTGCTGTATATATTTTTGTGGCACTGTGGTTTGGCTCGGTTCCTAATGTTCCTTATTCAACTAACAGATGACGAACGGTTGCTAAATTAATCTTCTATCCGACGACGGTTAGTTAAAAAGTAAGTAAGTTCGTATGAGCTAGTGGCCAACACTTGTGGCGGAGTTTTTAGGCTGCCTAAAGGCCTCCGTCATGGCTTAACGACTTAAAAGCTGGGACCGACAATTTAACGTGCCCTCCGAAGTACGGAAGCGCTCAGCTCGTATTGCCACCGTATGTATGACCGTTAGTTGAATATAAGAATCGGGAATAGTTATATTTTGGAACATGAAAAGTTTTTTTTTTTTTTTTTTTACCCGAAATAGGTTTGCGTTTGACCACACTCTACCTGATGTTAAGTAACAGTGTGGTCTAAGATGAAGCACGCTTACCTAGAAGAAACCTATTGACTCTCGATTTAAAGACACCCATATTATACTTTTCAGGAAATACAGACCCCGGCAGAGAGTTCCACATTTTTGCAGTTCGTATAAAGAATGTGGACTCAAAGCGCTTAGTACGAACATTTGGAATGTCAACCATGTACAGATGGCGCCTTTCCGGGTATCTGGAAGTCCGATGGAAGAAGGGGGACGGCGGAACTAGATTGTACAGTTCCTGCGCACACTCTCCGAAATGTATCCGATAAAAGACCGATAAACTTGCGACTCTGCGGCGATGCTCAAGGCTTTGTAGCCAAGACTCAACCAAAGAGTCGTCACCTATTAGCTTCTTGGCGCGCCTCTCAATCGACTCTAATGCCTGTAAAGTAAAAGTGATGTTTTCCAGTGGAAAATAAATATAATTGTAACAAATTTGGTGGCCGTCGCAACAGCGATCAAATAGTTGCGGTGTGTGGAGAAATACTTTTCCATTAGCTGTTTGTGGAAGATTAGACTTTAGAACCATGGGATAAAGTCGATTTTACTTTGTATTGTGGTGTAAGATTAAAGCTTAAGAATGAGTTTGGATTGAGATTTTTGTGTTTGTGTGAAAATGTGATGTTTAAAAGTATATCTTTAGACATGAACATTGATTCATTATGAATTTATATGTAAAAGAAGTGATAATGAAACTGGAATAAAATTGCATTTGTATGGAATTGCTTTCTCTCTATGGAATTTGTGTGGAATAGTTTTTTTTAATCATAATAATGTAGCGAAGTAACCATTTATAACTTTATAAGCACATTGACTAAACGATGATTAGACATCAAAAACCAAGCAAAATAATCAACATTTAGCACACAATATCGACTATAATGGGATAAAAGCCGGCTATTGATAGTAGGCAGGCTATTAATGTAGCCTGGCTATGCGTTTGAGTAGGTACCTTCTTAAAGTATTTTAGCTCCGACTTATGTTGCTTGTAATATAATAGAAAAATACATCAAAATATTATAATACCTAAATATTGAAAACTAGTAACTACTCGCGGCTTTGCTCGTTCAATCCAGATAAAAAGTAGTCCATAATATGACAGTTCAGGTACTATGTATATTCCAAGTATTATTCAAATCGGACAAGCCGTTACGGCATCATTGAGTCTCAAACATTCACATTTATGTATTTTTACATAATAATTATATTATTAGAAAATATACATAGAAAAAGAAAGAATGAAGGTTGATCTACGGCCTCGGTGGCGTCGCGGGCGATTGCTCGGCTAAGACGCAAGAGGCGCGGGTTCGATTTCTGTTGTGGAAGAAATGTTTGCACGTCTTGCAAATGCTTCTTCTAGGTCTGGGTGTTGTGGTACCATGGTACTCGTAGTTTTTGATACCCACGACACAGGAGAGCTTAGTATGGGGTGAGGACTATGTATGTGACTATTGGCTTTTGTTTATTTATTTATTTATAGCCGTTCTATAAGTAGGTAACAACAACCCTAAAACTGATGTAAATAGAAGTAAGAAAAGAAAGTTTTGCCCTTCAACAGTGAGATACAATAAGCTCCTTTATAAAACCCTACTTTGGAAAGGATTATTCCCAAAATCACCTTTGACAACCCCCTTTGGAATAAACATGTTCAGAATAAAGAGGATTTTGACACTAAATCTAGGTACTATAATCCCCTTTGAAGGGAAAATCATAATTACAATTCTGTGTAATCTTTCAATTAAAAAAACATTGTAATGCGTAATTCTGCCTTATCAACCTTAGAAAAGAAAATGATATCCCTTACGGTTTTCAAGTTAAGTAAAATTGAGCATTATTTACCTTGGAAAAGAACTTAATATCCCGTGTACTGGTCTTGAAGCTAGGTCGTCTACTGAATGTTGTGGACGGTTTCAGAAGCTTCATATTGATAGTGGCGCGGTCTATGTACTGAATGAGCTTTTCTAGCAGCGAGTACGCGAATCTGAGCTCTATTGCCACGCCCGTAGCGGCCTGTTCCGTGTCACCCGCGGTTAGTTTGCTTGGCCTGGGGATAAATCACATGTTTTAAAATCACTCAGAAAAAAAAATTACTATAATTTTAGGATACTTGGAACACGAAACCTCAAAATCTAACGTCACAATTTATGCGTTTAATTAAAATCATGAGCTAATTTTGTTGTAGCGCCATCTAGTTTTGCGGTAGTCAAACTTTATCTATTTCCACGTTTTGTATAGGTAAGTGAAAATTCTCACATCTAGTCTGCAATAGTAAAACTCGCAACTACTGTTTTGTATACCTATGAAGTTTATAGCCCTGGTACTGCAGGTATTTCAAGAACTCCTGGGAACGTTCGCGATCCTTCTTCTTCTCCTTATCAGTCAGCAGATCGTACGGCACCAGTTGTGGATGGATACCTCCTGAAAATTCATGCAAATGGTTTAAATCGAAAATTCTCTAACTGCTATTACTTCTCTGCTGGACTGGGGGTAAAAAAAAACATAGAATGCGTCCAGCTGCTTCTCTCCCCGAGCATGTCGTAAAAGTCGACTAAGGGTTAGTATCTTCTCCATGATGGACCATCTATATGGGCGATGAGCTGATCATATGACAACTTATTCCATCCTTATACCACATCAGATGTTTTTAGTCTGAGATTCGTGCTCGCTTAAAAATGAGTAAGCTGTCATAGATATACAGACGGACGGACGGACGAACAGTGGAGGCTTAGTAATAGGGTCCCGTTGGCACCCTTCTGGTATGAAACCCCAAAAAACCAGTATCGTGGGAGTATAATAGGTACTCCTTTTTCCTTCTTCGCCCAGATGTCGTGTGCGTTCTTTGCAAATCCGCATGTTCCACATCTTTCACTAGAGTGTCATGTTGGTCATGTCTGATGGATGTACCAAGGTGACTTACCTCCATTGATGACCAGTTCCTCCTTCTTCTTCGCCCAGATATCGTGTGCGTTCTATGCAAATCCGCATGTTCCGCATCTCTCGCTAGAGTGTCATGTTGGTCATGTCTGATGGATGTACCAAGGTGACTTACCTCCATTGATGACCAGTTCCTCCTTCTTCTTCTTCGCCCAGATGTCGTGTGCGTTCTCAGCTAATCTCTCCGCCATGTTCTGCATCTCTCGCGAGAGAGTCAGGTTGGTCATGTCTACGGGGTGAGGATTGTAGTTGAACGGAGTTGCCGAGTCCGTCTGTGAAAATATTTTTTTATAAGAATCCTAATCCATTATCGACTAACAAGGACTAGTTAAACGCCTCGCGACTTTGTCAGTGTTGAGGTTTTTATCATACAAACTTAATCTTTTCGTCGAATTTCGTCTCTCGATTTCGAATCTTCAATTGTTTTGAAGATAAAGATATACTTATATCCTTCCCCAGGATGCAATCTATCTCCCTACTAAATGATATCGAAATCTGTTGATCGGTTAAGGCGTAAAAATAGACAGACGGACAAAGTTATTATAGCATTTTATAATATGAGAGTATGGAATAGTAGCAAATAGACAAACCCCCGAATACTTAAACGCATCTCAAAGTTGAGCACGACTCAAATGACGTTTTTTTTTTGACAGATTTTCATCAGAGACTGACAAAAAACCGTGTGTTGAGACGTGCTCAACTCTGAGTCGCGTTTGAGTATTCGGTGGAAAGATTCACAGTTTAGGAAAGCAAAGAACACAGAGAAGACGTAAGCGAATACTGTTCTGTAGGTACCCTTACCAATATATCAGGAGCACGCTGAACGGGTGCGGGGATATGAAAAAATTAACAAATTATTTACCGTTTTTATGTGCAAAAACAACATGCGAAAAACATAGAATTATTTACAGATATCAGAACATTACTAGTAAATGAGAGCTCTGGTAGTGGTAGCGACTTCGCCTTCCGATTCTAAGGTCGCAGGTTCAAAATGCGATCGCGCAACAACAGATTTTACGATTCCAAAAATCTACTCTCAAACGGTGAAGGAGACAACGTGAGGAGATTGGCATATCGTAGAACCTAATAAAGTTCGAAAAAATCTATTGAGTGCATGAAATGAGCCTTTGAGGAGGACTTTAAATCCTTTCATCACACTGGTTCGAAGGAACTGGTGACAAGACTAAGTAAGTAACTAGTAAATGACAGGAAGTATAAAATGTAAATCAAGTCACGAAAGGTGCCTTTGAGGCCGCAGCTTAAATCTCTTCACCAAAGATGTATAGGATAGGTTATGGGGAAACCATTTACCTAAGGAAAAGTTTAAGAAAAAGTTTGAAAATAGATAAGTTATAATAAAATAAACATGCTGATGTATGTAAAAGACGACAAAAATTATATACCGGTAATTTTTCACTTGTCTCTTCCTGAATGCGTGAAACATACATAGATAGGGGGATATTTACAACATAATAATATTTGGATTTGACAAAACACATACACGACACAACACATTTACAAAAACACAAATATTTCATGTAAAAAAATTATTGAAGGTCATAAAACATATAACAGAATACAGACATAATGCTTGGTTCCTATAATACACTACTAACAAACGACGGTTATTCACCAGTAGCGTTGTTAGGTCAAAAAGCGCCTTAATATTATTTGACAAAAAAACAACGTTGCCATGGTAATGAGAATATTGGAACCGGGCATTAACATTACCGAGGGGGGTTATTCCCATCTGATCATATGATCAGTTTGTGGTTGCATCAGATCAAACAAAAAGTTCCCGATAGATCATTGATCCAACTGCTTTATTGAAATAAATTTTGTGCTAACTGATCATAATATATATTTTGGCGTATGCATTTTTGCGTGTAATGTTACTAAGCAATAACAACCTTTTCTCTTCTACTAACTAAAATAAATAAATAAATATTGAGGACATATCACACAACACCATCTAGCCCCAAACTAAGCAAAGCTTGTATTATGGGAACCAGATGGCTGATAGAATACTTATATACTTTTTTGTTTGTAAATACATATTTATACTTATAATAAAAATACTACAGCACCCAGACCCGGAAGAAATATTTGCAGAGCATGCAAACATTTCTCCCGCAGCGGGAATCGAACCTGCGCCTCTTGCGTCTCAGCCGAGCACTCGTCCGCATCGCCACAGAGGTCGCCAAAACTATTTCTATAGTTCCTGCCAACAGGGTTGAGAAGAATAAAACACAAAATGAGGGTATTGCAAGACTACTCACGCCGCCCGACTTGGATTGCCTTCTCATGGAGCTGCGGTTGGTGCTAGGGATGTCCACCTCGGAATGCTCCACCGACCAGCCAATGGCCAGAAGTGCTTTAAGGGATTCACGAACTGGCTCCTTATAACGCTCTTTTTCCTGTAACAAGACAATGTTAAAGATTCGTAAATTTCTCTAAAGTCGAACATATTAGGCGTTATATTCTTAGGCGAAGAATTCTTTGCATAATGCATTGTATGGCCTCGGATGCTCTTATAGTCATTGTGCATTATAAATAACTGTCACCATGGTTCACCATATCCATCTTGGGACTTTGAATCAGGAGTGGCTGTAACTTTTCTTACGATTACTTGTGGCTCTACCCTCAGAATTAGAGATACGGGCGTAACAATATGTATGTATGGTCGTTGAGCATATTTTGGCTATCAGACCAGTTGTCGCCGTAGACCCAGCTGTTCTGTTTATTTATTTTTTAAACTTTTTGTCCACCGCCGTCTTTCTGCTCTGTTTTGTATATCCTCTCCATCGAACGGTTGCCTGGAAGAGATCGCTCTTAGCTATAAGGCCGCCTATATTGGACTGTTTTTGTTAGTTTTTTTTATTTACTTTTCTGTATTTTGTCTATCTGTTCTTATATATGCATATTATAGGTCACTGGGCATTATGATTACTTACATAGTCATTGAGCATATTGTATGGCTTGAGTCTTGGATGCGACTTCTGGCTGTCAGACCAGTTGTCGCCGAACACCCAGCTGTTCTCGATCTTGCGCGACGCCCACGCGTCGTGGTAGTGTTCAGAGAACTTCTGAACGATCGTGTTCAGGTCATTGTTCAAGGCGACGGAGGAAGTGTTGATCGGCTGCGGGTCATACTGAGGGTTGTCTGATACTGGAACAAAAGAAGCAGTTGAATTATTTTGTATTCTATTTGCCAGTTGGTTTATTATGAGTCTTAGAAACATGAAACTTGTACATTAGTATCTTTGTTTTCATAGTGTACTAATACTAGAGGTACTTATTTAGAATGTTTACATAATTTTGGCTAGATGGCGCTTTGTGAAATGTCCAATGAAACTTATCGTTTCTCTTACTAATCTATCTGTTACTGAAACCTTGTCCTTGGACGTCGTAATCTTGTTAAGGATATGGACCTAGTCCAGTATTTTTTATTAGAAACAATTTTGTACCTACTTCTCTGCTGAACTGGGAGTAAAGAAAAAGCATAGAATGGGTCCAGATGCTTCTGTCCCCGAGCATGACGTAAAAGTCGATTAAGCGATAGTATCCTCTCCAACATGATGGACCATCTACATGGGCGAAGGGCTGATCACCTTTCACCATGGTCCACCATATCCATCTTGGGAGTTTGAATCAAGAGTGGCTGCAAGTTTTGTTATGATTTCTTGGGCTCTGCCTACCCCATTAGGGAGGAATACGGGCGTGATAATATGTTTGATGTATGTATGTACCTATGTAAAAAGTTTATTTACCTGTTCCCTGCTCTTTACCGTAGAATTCGTCATCGTAGTTCTTGATAAGAGAATAGTCGGGTGGCAACGCGCAACCTGAAAATGATAAACATTTATAAAACACGATCTATCTAGTCGTGTCACCAGTTCAAAGGCTCATTTCGTGCACTTGACACCATGTCTTCGAACTTTTTCGGTTCCACGGCATGCGGATTTCCTCACGATGATTTCCTTCACCGTTTGACACTACCTACTGGTAAAACTGCCATTTAGAGCTCAACTCTTGTGGTGTAGATTGGAGTTTCATACCATCGTCAACAGATGGCCTTATAATCAACTTACCGGAAACTAAGCAGCGCTAAACCTTCCCGAAAAGTGCCCAACAGATGGCGCTATTGTCAATTTACCCGCAACAACCGTAAAGCTTGCTCCAATTAAATGTATCTAATTGTAAAACGTTGTCAACAGATGGAGCTATAACCAACTCACCGATAGCTATCAAGCAAGGCAGTGCCTTCCCGAACAGTTCAGGTTCATAGTCCATCTTGCTGAGAGAATCGAAGATGTTTGAGAACAGCATCATGGTGAGTCGTTTCTCCTCGTCTGATGATGCCCCGTAGATTCCTTGGCCTCCGGTACTGCCGTAGTATTTGGCGCAGCGCTCGTAGTGGAGGGTTAGAAGCTGAAGAGATTTGAATTAGGTATTTAATTTGTTTTGAAGTTATGATGGTCTGATGGGGATAGTATCCTCTATCATGATGAGATACAATAAGCAAGTATTCCCAAGGAGGGTTGACGTCAGGCAGGCGGCCAGGCCGGTCATAAAACACCTTAGCCAAAACTCTTACCCAGACACACACTCTCGACCCCACATAGAGTGGGATAAGAGCAGGAAGATGATGATGATGGTCTGATGGGGGATACCCTGACTTTCAACAAAATAGATAAGCTTATGGGTTCGAATACTAAAGGTAGCATGTTTTAAGTTATTGAAGAACTAGCTGCCGCCCGCGACTTCGCCCGCGTGGTACCCGGATAAAAAATAGCCTATATGTTAAACCAGTACATGTACTATGAATATTCCAAGTTTCATTCAAATCCGTTCAGCCGTTTAGGCGTGATTGAGGCACAAACATCTTAACATCCAAACTCGCAAACTTTCGCATTTATAACATAAGTAAGAAGTAAGATAATTTTGCGGCAAAGGAAAACATCGAAAAAAAAAAACAGTTTTATACTGATTGTAGACATGTCCATTTTGTCCATGGTTCACCATATCCATCTTAGGACTTTAAATCAGAAGTGGCTGCAAGTTTTCTTATTACTTGTGGTTTACCCCATTAGGGATACGGGAGTGATATGTTTGTTTATGTAGAGTCTACATACCCTGAGCGCCACAGTGGTGTACTCAGATAGCTTGGAGACGTCCACAGTGAGTTTGCGCAGCAGCTTGAGCAGCATGGACGGCTGCATCGCGGACGTCAGCGCCACGAGGAAGTCTGACACCGCCTCGCGCTGCCCTTTTGTTAACATGCGGTTCTTCGATAACCTGTGATAGAGTATTGTATGAATGGTGATACTCGTAGTTAGTTATTAAAGTATTGGTTCGTCTATTGGTGGATTTCTTCCAAGTACGTAACGGACCTTTCTATTGAAAACATTATATCAATTAAGAAGCTACTTAAAAGAAGTCTACTAGTCTAGCTTCTGAAATAAAATAAAGTTTTGTTCCAGTTATTGTTAGTTGACTAATTTACCCCCGAATACTCAAACGCGACTACTACAAACTAGACGTCTCAAGTCACGGTTTTGTTGTCAGTTTTTGATGAAAATCTGACAAAAACACGTCACTTGAGACGTGCTCAACTCTGAGATGCGTTTGAGTATTCGGGGGTTAGTTGCATATTCGGACAAATTCTGTTTTCATTGTTCATTCGTGCTTTGTGCACGAAGTTTGCCGAAGCGCACAATATTCGTGGTACCACTGTACCTGTAGACAGTGTGCAGAGTGGCATCTAGCAAACTCGCGTAGTTCTCGGCCTCGTTGTAGAAGTAGGCGTGCTTGATGAGTAGCGGAAGGATGGAATTGCCGATGTAGCGATTCATGGACAGAGCCATGTCCGACTCGCAGCCGTCATTCTGAGAAATAATATAATCATGAATAAAGAGATGTATCTATCTAGTCGTGTCACTTGTTCTTTCGAACTAGTATTTTCGACGGCCTCGGTGGCGTGGCGGGCGATTGCTCGGCAGAGGGTTCGATTCCCGCTGCGAAAGAAATGTTTACGTTCTGTAAATATTTCTTCCGACAGAAATTTCGTCAAACAACGGTGATTTCATCATTCATTGTCAAGATTAGGCATTTTATAATTCGTCCTATGACCTCGGTGGCGTGGCGGGAGAGTGACCAGCTAAGACGCAAGAGTGTTCGATTCCCGCGGCGGGAAAGTTTTTTATTTTTCCATGTTCTCTAAGTAGGTATTTAACCGACGCATACTTTAACCCTAGAAAGATGAAACTTGGGTGGTATAATTCTTCTTAAGGAGTAGAGGGGCACTTAGCGAAATTCAACTTCTAGAAGGCGAAGCGGGAAGATGAAATATGTATGAAAAATGACGTCCCTATAATCTGTAACAATAATAGTTGCAAATAACTCACCCTATCCAGCATAGTGGCAGCTCTCAGATCTGGCAAGAAGGCCTCTTCCAGCAGCCTGTAGAACAACTCCTGGGTCTCGATGCCGTACACCCTCTCCAAGAACAGCCCTACGCTCTGCTTGTGACCAGGGATCAGTCCGGAGGGCATGTCTGTAAGGAAAGACATGTTAAAACTATGTTACAAATAAAAACGCTTTTATATTTGAAGGGAAACGTAGACAGATTCATAAATGTGCGAAATGTTGCGTGAAACTAGGATTTATTTTGTACAAAATAAAATTATGGCTTTTGTCATATACCCTCAACTAAGAGCGTCGCCAGCCGACAACGACGGTCCAGGGGAGAAGATGGGAAAAGTATACAACGTAAGTATAGCTAGGGTATACTTTAAATCTCTAGGGGGCAGCCACCTTTCCTGCCTCCTCTTGGAGACACCCTTGCTATCACCCAGACAGCCAAGACTCATCATTTGCCACGGCTTGTCGAAATCGGACCAGCAGTTTATATCTATAAATAGACTGCTACAAAACCCTCGTAAATAAGTTCCTCTATTATGTTTCGCAGGAAAGCCTGAAATTCAAATTACCAGATTTCGGTCTCTCTTCGCCAGCGGCAGGGTTGTTCAGTGTGAAGCGCAGACTGAGCACCCCTTGCAGATCATCCAGCGGCACTAGAGAGCGGAGGATGGCGCGGGCTCGCAACGACTCGTTCTTTCCCTACAAATTATATAGGTAATTACATTACTTAATATACCAAGAAATATGAGTTTGCAACCAGTCACGCAAAATAGAAACTAGCTGCCGCCCGCGGCTTCGCTCGCGTGGTATCCGGATAAAAAATTGCCTATATGTTAATCCAGTACACATGTACTATGTATATTCCAAGTTTCATTCAAATCCGTTCAGCCGTTTAGGCGTGATTGGGGCACAAACATCCAAACATCCAAACTCACAAACTTTCGCATTTATAATATAAGTAAGATTATTTTTCTCAAGAGACACAACACACACACAAACACACACCTATCCTCCTGTTGCTCAAACTCTTATGAGACAGGTGTCCTCATAAGACCCAACACTCTCACCCCCCTACCCTCCCTACTTCTTTCGCTTCATTCCCTCTCATTACATTCCTCATGCATGCTCGTCGGTTTAGGGTACTCTTGACCTGGTCCTTTTCCAAAACGTCGCTGATTTGGTTCAGGTACGTGCGCCGAGGTCTTCCCCTTCCAACGGAACCATTCACACTCGCCTCATACACCGTAACGTCAAAAACCTTCGTTAGTGCACGCAGGGTCCAATTCCTTCTGTCAAAACTTACCAAGGCAATAACAGAAGCGTCGGGCGCGCACCGTCCTAGCAAATCAACCAGTGTGCAGTAGAAATTCAAGATGGCGGCGCCAGTGTCGATGTAGTCTTCATCTTCCTCAGACTCTGGCAGAGGGTGGCTGAACTGTAAAATAAAATATAGTATTGTATGTATGTTCTTATGAGCTAGTGGCCAACTCTAGTGACGAGTTTTTAGGCCCTCCGAAGCACGAAAGCGCTCAGCTCGTAATGCCACTTGCGGTCACGCATCCCAATTGTGACTGCGCACACCGTTGCTTAACTTTTACGATCAATCAAGAAAGCCTAAGCAAGCTACGCCACGAGCGCTTCAACACACGTACTACTACATAGGGATACTTATTTATTATTTAATAATTTCTCTGTCTTTCTCACTGACTATGTTATTAACATACTTAAAATGCCGATTTCGACGACGCTCAACAAAACCGAAACTAGAATATTCTCTTTTTTAAGCTCGATGTTCCAAATTTACATAGTTTTCCATTGAAGGTCTGTATCTCTCCCGCGAGTCTATAATCATTCTACAATATACATTTCGCAGTTATAAAGACGGTACTCACGGTCATATCGCCGTCCTGCTCCATCTCCCTGAGTTTCCGTCTATCGGCTATCTTCTCGCTCATCTTGTTAGCATCCACTATCGCCTTCAATAGGCCCTCGCCCTCGCCTCTGAGCGCGGGGCCGAGGCACTCCGGCCGCCTGATTAGCAGGCGGATCACTAAGTTCGCATTCTCTTCTACACTTTCACCGTTCACCTGGAGACAAGGTAGATATTAGATTAATGATTAATATCTAATAATAAGTCACAATCACACAGATATTTCTACCCCAACATTTATTATTACATTTGTTTCGTTAAAAGATTCCATACTAAATTCATCTTCTGTCATGGAAAAATTCTCGAAGTGAAAATATCTTACCCAAACACAGAACCGCAAGAAGTCCAAATATCTTTCTCCTTCCACGGGGTCCCAGCCAAGATCCGGATATCCTTTTTCAACAAGTTCCGAGTTACTCTGCAAACCACAGCGGGATAGGTATACCGCGATCTTCTCTAGATAATGTTCTCTGAAAGAAAATAGTAAAATCATAAATATGAAAGACACTAAAGGGCTTCAGTTTGATTGGCTTATAACTTCAAACGAGCGAAGCGAGAATGATCTCCATGACAATGAAATGAAATGAAATATTTATTTGTTTGTGAAACTAGGTAGTACAGATGGTGTTATGATCACAAAGTATCTCTAGTTCCTACCAATCGGTGTACAAACATTCAAACAAATTGAAATATAAAAATTAAAATTAAATTTGAAATTAAAATGACAACTTGGACTATTTCGCCAAAAGGAGCTTCTTTGAGAAGATTTATGGTCTAAAAACGAGTATTTAGAACGTTTTATATATAGTTTTGATCATATACCTCAGAGCTAAAGCAAGTTCGGTGTTCTCCATCAAACTTGAATAAGCGACATCTAGCGGCGTGGATCCGCGCAGCGAGGGTCGTGACAGCAAGATGTTAGAGTTCTCCAACAAGAAGTCGAAGTGGTCGAACATTGCCTTCTGGTTCTGGCGGCCAGTGCGGCAGAAGTAGCATAGGAAACGGCAACAGGCTACCACCATCTCGTGGGACGTGTCCTGGGGAACAAATTGTATATGAGGATCTTCATTATTCTCAGCCCACCTACCCCTGGGGAACAAATTGTATATGAGGATTTTCATTTTTCTCAGCCCACTACTACCCCCGGGGAACAAATTGTATATGAGGATTTTCATTATTCTCAGCCCACTATTACCCAGCAGCCAATTCTGATACACGATTTCCCATTTTATGCCATTTTGATCTGGATTTGGTCAATCGAATCCAGGACTTCCCCTTATACTTTCGATGTCATCAACCTATCTGGTCTTAAAGAATCTGTGTTTAAGACGAATACTATCCCTAAGTTGACTTTTACGACTTGTTCGGAGAGAGAAGCAGCTCCAAGTATAGCAGAGAAGATGGTGCTCTGAGTGTCTTAATTCTAATTGTTGGTGAAGGAACAAAGATCTGCACTGACATTGAGGTGTATTGCGCATTGCCCCCCTGCTAATTTTCCCCCAGCCAGCACAACTTCTTGAAGTAACGGAAAAGGATTTTGCGATGTAGGCAGCAGTGTTCCTGAATCTTCCACGCTTGGTCGCGTTACGAACGTGTAAATGCAACGTAGATTTAAGACGTGTCCAAATGATCCCCGTGGTTATAAGTAACTAGCAGCCCGCCCTGGCTTCGCACGGATATTTAACAAATTAGGATTTTTTAGGTAATTTTTTTACACCTCGGGTTACATTATTGGAGTTTTAGTAAGGATCCCTAATTTTTTTTAAATAAATTATAGCCTACGTTATTTCGTAATAATGTAGCTATCGACTGGTGAAAGAATTTTTTAAATCGGTTCAGTAGTTTCGGAGCCTATTCGTTACAAACATAAAAACAATAATAAAAATCTTTCCTCTTTATAATATTAGTGTAGACTTTGACTTTGTGGGTGTTGATAATACCTTTTCCTTGGCGTTGTCCTCTGTGGGCTGCGGAGAGGAAGGCTGTGCGTCGGACTGCGCCTGCGCGCGTCTCCCGAGAGTGTTCATCATCACCGCCATCACGTTCTCGTGAACTCGGAGAACTCTGAACAAATCAACACATTCAATAGCTTGCTTAGATGATTTTGATTGATTGTTGAAGTTAATCAATCCTGTGCGCGGTCACAATCGGGATGGGTGACCGCAAGTGGCATTGCGAGCTGAGTGCCTCCGTGCTTCGGAGGGCACGTTAAATTATGGGTCCCGGCTTTGAAGTCGTAAAGCCATGACGGAGGCCTTTAGGCGGCCGAAAAACTCCGTCACTAGAGTTGCCCACTAGCTCATACGAACATACATACATATACATACATAATAGGTATCAAGAAAAACCAGGCAATTTGAAGTACAGTACGGTCAACGGATCTAGGCACTCGTGAAGTGAGTCGTTTTGAGCAGTAGACAGTATGAAAAAACTTCACTGCGCTTGTCAAACGGCTAACTTCACGAGTGTCAAGATCCGTTGACTGTACTGTACTCGTAGTTTCTGATACCCAAGACACAGATAATCCTAATGTCATGTATATATGTGAATGTAGAGTTAAAACAACATTTTTATGACACAATTTTTCCAAATTGAATCATTTAAGTAGTTGTGTTTTATAGTAAACAAGTCATACCTGATCAAATCAGGATGCTGGAAGAAGGTGTGGTTGTTCACGAGTTTCCTGAAATAAGATAATTTCTGATGAGTTTCAAATATGATAAAGTAAACAAAAAATTTCTTAATTTTAGTAATTATAGGTTTGGAATTGTTTGTTTGCTTCTATTCTAAGGACAAGTCAGTCTTTTTTAAATCTTAATTAGTATGATGGATCACTAGAGTCTCTTCCTCATGAGCTCTTCCTCCTCCTGGCTCATCTGCACGGGCAGCAGCGCGCGGATCTGGCACAATCCCACCCACAGCTTCGCACCTCCAACTTAGTCTTACGTATATTCTTGATCTAAATAGGAATGATGGCTCACCAGAGTCTCTTCCTCATGAGCTCCTCCTCCTCCTGGCTCATCTGCACAGGCAGGAGCGCGCGGATCTGGCTCAGCCCCACCCACATCTCCGCTACATCCAGCTTCGTCTTCGCGTTTATCACATAAGTCTTCTCGAGAGCACGGATCAGTTCGCCAACAGCGTCGTACTGACGGACTAGAAGACTGGAAGGAAGAAATTTATTATTATTATGATTAGGAATCTGTAATATATCTACCAGTTCCATCATGTTACATGAATTAACATATAAATAGTGTAAAACATAAATGGCAACGAAGATACAATTTCTTTGTTTGGTACCTGGAACAAAGATGTGAGTAAAATTACCTGAACATTTCTCTGACGAGTTTGGGCGTCTCGATCTGTGACTCCTCGGCCCAACTGACAATAGTGCCGATCAGGACTTTACGGAACTTCTCTTCTGGAGTCTTCTTTGCCGGTTCTTCTATGGCCTGTACAATAAATAAATAAATAGCACCCAACAGTCACATACATAGTCCTGACCCCACATTAGGATTCCCTGTGTCGTGGGTATCAGAAACTACGAGTACCATGGTACCATAACACCCAGACCCGGAAGAATACAGAACATGCAAACATTTCTTTCGCAGCGGGAATCGCACCCGCGCCTCTTGCGTCTCTGCCGAGCAACCGCCCGCCACGCCACCGAGGCCGTCAATAAAAAGGATACTGACTTAACAAACGACCGTTAGAGCAAAGTGCCTACTTTTGGCCAAATTGCCTTTAGCAGTCAAAGAGTCATTGACACTCTAAGTAGAATTATGAAAAAAACAATGTTTTATTCCAGACAGGATTTGTATAAACGAAAAGCAAAGCTCTCTCAATTCGTTTGCTTTCCATTTTGTGCCGGAACGATGACGGTCAGCCCCCTTATTCTGAATGACCAAACAAACCGTGACACGGGCACGTTTATGGAATCACCGTGTTATCTGTTATCATATTCTATATGACAAATTTGAATTGCAAAAACACGACGCGGCGCGTCCCAAATAAGTTACGAGCTGTCAAGTTTCGTTTGGTCGAAATAGTGAGCGGATATCCGCGCTCTGAAAGGTGCCACGGAAGAACAGTGCTGTAGTTGCTTCCGGGCTCTGCAGCACACGCTGAGTGGTTGCCTTTTTGGCTTACAATTTTTTTTGTTTTGTAATTTTTTTATATTTGTGAACCAAATAAATAGTTTCTTTCTTTCTTTCTTTCTTTCTTTCTGAGATATTATAATGTCTACAATGTCTAACTTACTTGAGACTTTAGGGCCTTATCATACTAGCGATTCGTGAGCGTGTTACTAGCAAGCATAACTGTATTGTACTACACCAATGATAACGGAGTACTTTATGTGGACTAAAAACTCCGTCACAAGAGTTGCCCACTAGCTCACCTCCGCATCCCTAATGGGGTAGGCAAAGCCACAAGTAAAAATAAGATAACTGCAGCCACTTCTGATTCAAAGTCCCAAGACGGACATGGTAACAGAAAATCAAATCATCTGCTGATATCACCTTTTAAGGTTGAAAAGTAAGTACTTACTTTGGCTTCTTCCTCCAACTCTTTCACAGTGTTGATCAGACTGTACAGCTTGCCAAATGGACCCGTCTTCACTTCAGGCTCCGTTGACTCCTATACAAACAATCAGAATAGAAAACATTATTAAATATATAATTAATTAACAGCCAACAGTCACATACATAGTCCTGACCCCACACTAGGATTCCCTGTGTCGTGGGTATCAGAAACTACGAGTACCATGGTACCACAACACCCAGACCCGGAAGAAATATTTACAGAACATGCAAACATTTCTTCCGCAGCGGGAATCGAACCCGCGCCTCTTGCGCCTCTGCCGAGCAATCGCCCGCCACGCCACCGAGGCCGTCAAATTATTATATGACACTTTTATTATAAAAATTACTGTAGAGATTCTAGTTTTTTTATGCAATTCTTCTAGTTCTCCGTTCGCTTTTTAGGGTTCCGTACGCGAAAGGTGCAAACGGGACCTCCTTACTAAGCCTACGCTGTCCGTTCATCCGTCCGTCTATCAGCAGCTGGTTGTATCTCATGGACCGTAATAGGTTGAGAGTATTTAAATTGCCGCTATAAAAACAAATAATAAAAAAGAATGAGGCCCCATACAAGAAACATTTATGTACACGTACGATGGTACGGAACCCTTCATGTGCGGATCCAACTCGCACTTGACAGTTTCTTTTCAATTATACTTCCACTTATTCTAGTTCTCCTTCAACTATAATTAACCTTTCACACCTTCAACTCTTTCTAGTTCTCTCTAAAGTCTTTCGCTCCATAGATAAATGTTTATCAAGAAATTCCAAATGTTATTTACGTTATGATTAGTAATAGTTACCTCGGAGAGTGGCTCTTGCAGAGCGTTGAGAGACACATGCACCATGAGGCTTTCATGGAACTCGTTCATCCTGACGATGAGCTCCTCGCCACAAGGACAATTCTCCTTCCAAGATTCTTCTTCCTGGTCCATGTGCTTGAAGCCTGTAAAAACATCACAATTAGTAGATTTTGTAAAAGGCCTAACCTCCAAATACTCAAACGCATCTCAAAGTTGAGCACGTCTCAAATGACGATTTTTTTTCGACAGATTTTCATCAGAAACTGTCAAAAAACCGTGAGTTGAGAAGTGCTCAACTCTGAGTCACGTTTAAGTATTCGGGGGTAAGACAAGTAGGTATATAGTTGAGCTCGAGGCTTAGGACAAGTATATAGTCAAGTTTACTTCTTTTACTCCATTTACTCTTTTCTAAACTAGTAACACCTACCAGGTAGGTCCTACCTATTACTCAATTAACCTTTGAATCTATAATAAAAGCGTCCATTTTAATTGCGGGTTCCTATCAGACGGAATAGGAAAAAATAAGACACGATGTTTTTATGAAACAAAGTATTATAATCAGTCTTTTATAAATAAACTATATAATATCTACTAAAAAACAGCATAGAAAATCACAATCTTTTAAACACATTTTTAACCGTATTCTGGAATACTAGGTAATAATTTATAGAAACTACTCAAAAATAAAATTATAGTCTTAAAAAAAACAGGAATACAAATATCTACGAATATTTAACTTTACCTACATAATCAATAAAGGAACTATCTTTTTTTTTTAGTGTACAGTTCCGTAAATTAATATCCTGATTTTAGATGTTAGTTAAATTAATGTAAAAGTCAATTTATGATTTTAATGTAAGTCACTAAACGACTACCGGTACGACATCGCCGCCATCTTGTTGTTTACGAAGGATTTGTATAAAAGCATTTGGCATGTCGTATCCAGGCGGCTTTGCGTGTTTCGACATCGTGCTGATAACTTGTGTTTGAGTAAGTACCTATATCGAATTAATAAATTAGTGTTCTGTGGGTAGGTACGTACTCTAAACACCAGTTATCAGTACGACGGTAATATACATTACCTAGGTTGGTTACATTATATTTTAATGTGTTAATTCGATATTGATTTGATATAGGTTATGTGCAGTTTTAGATCAAAAATTGATTCCAGGTTTTCATCCCTTTTTACCCCTTTAGAGGGTGAATTTTGGAAAAATCCCTTAGTACACCCCTACGTACCAAGGTTTACCTACACTGAAAATTTCAAGTCTCTACGTCCAGCGGTTTAGGCTGTGCGTTGTCTGTCAGTTAGTCAGGACAAAGATTCTTATAACATAAGATTACGGTGTTTTCCTTACATTAGGTACTATTAATAATCACAGCTTTGCTATTCTTTTTTTGGTAATGAAGCTGGAATACTATATTTCATTCTTTTTTATCGGCTGTGCGTTGTCTGTAAGATTATAAGCTATGCTGCCTATGCTATCTTTTTTTATCGGCTGTGCGTTGTCTGTAAGATTATAAGCTATGCTGCCTATGCTATTGTTGCTGCCTATGCTATCTTTTTTTATCGGCTGTGCGTTGTCTGTAAGATTATAAGCTATGCTGCCTATGCTATTGTTGCTGCCTATGCTATCTTTTTTTATCGGCTGTGCGTTGTCTGTAAGATTATAAGCTATGCTGCCTATGCTATTGTTGCTGCCTATGCTATCTTTTTTTATCGGCTGTGCGTTGTCTGTAAGATTATAAGCTATGCTGCCTATGCTATTGTTGCTGCCTATGCTATCTTTTTTTATCGGCTGTGCGTTGTCTGTAAGATTATAAGCTATGCTGCCTATACTATTGTTGCTGCCTATGCTATCTTTTTTTATTGGCTGTGCGTTGTCTGTAAGATTATAAGCTATGCTGCCTATGCTATTGTTGCTGCCTATGCTATTTTTTATACGTTTATTTTAGTTTCGACGATGTAGATTGTGTGCTTATTTACCTACTATAGACTTCGACTTTGAAACAAGACGAGACACTTACTTAAAACTGAGTTCATCTGTTCTCTGGGCGGACAGCGGAATTCCCTGGTCTTCTTGGCAGCCACGGCACTCGGCAAATCTGACTGCTTGATTTCTTGGTAACGTCTGAAAGCAAAAAAAATATGCGTACATAATATTTAATCAGTTCAAGCTGGTATTATTGTTTCTGGTGGCCACAAGCACTCATTGATTGGGTTAGATTCCCGCTGCGGGAGTATTCTATCAGCCATCTGGCTCCCTTTGCTTAGTTTGGGGCTAGATGGTGCTGTATGATAATGTCCTCAAATATTTATATTTATACTAGCTGCCTCTCGCGTCTTTGCTCGCGTAGTACCCAGATGAAAAATAGCCTATATGTTAAACCAGTACATGTACTATGTATATTCCAAGTTTCATTCAAATCCGTTCAGCCGTTTAGGCGTGATTGAGGCACAAACATCCAAACTCGCAAACTTTCGCATTTATAATATAAGTAAGATTTATAGAATTTTTGGTACTCTATTATAGTTATCATCATTGCAACGATAAATAATGAACATGGATGCATACACAGACCAATAAAATAATTGTGGGATAAAAGCAGGGTTATGCTGATGTTACCTCAACTGATCGCTCTGCAGATCGCCTACGAAGTCGTGAGCAAAAGCTATGATGGCTTCCACTCTATGCCTCAGTTGTATGTCGTTCAGATGTTGTAGGAGATAGCACATCTGAAGCTTCGCTCCCTCCGCCATTTTCATGTGTAGTAGACCTTTCCTGTGCTCGTCTTTTCCTTCTATAGGACAGAATTAGAAACATTTATAGAAACTTCAAAAATTTATTTACAAAGACAATCTATATTTTCATTTCAGGTAATCGGTGCAATAATAAGAAAATAGAGTAATAGGTTAGCGTGGGCATGTTATGCGGAGGGAAGAAAGTCGTGTTACAAGGAAAGTGCTGAATATGAATGTGGATGGATACACGGACAGAGGAAGGCCTAAGAAAAGATGGATGGATTGTATGAAAGAGGACATGCGTATGAAAGGAGTGAGTACTGAGATGACGAATGATAGAAGATGGAAGAGGAAAACATGTTGTGTCGACCCCACCTAGTGGGATAAGGGCAGGAAAATGATGTTGATGATGGTGTAATAATAAGAAATGAAAATGAGCTCAGTTTTCCAAGTTATCTTTAAAATAATAATGTTTATTTTTTTAATAATATTTATTTATATCTATGTATATATTTTTGTAGATATATATTATTTGTATATATTTATATTGTGTGTAGTATATCTTATTAGTTTATTATATCTTTATGTTTTTCTTTTTCCTGTCTCAGTACACATAACTTCCACTTATAGATAGATAGATATATAGACACTTTATTGCACACAAACAAAGAAAAAAAACACAAAAGTAAATAGAAACAAACAAAAACTATACAATGGGCGGCCTTATCGCTAAGAGCGATCTCTTCCAGGCAACCTCTGGATGGAGAGGATAAAAATAGAGCAGAGACGGCGGTGTACAAAGTGTTTATTTATAATATACCTATAAACTACTACAGAATGAATATAAATAATACAATATAAACAAATAAGTACATGAAAATAACTACCTACTAATGAGTGCAGTGACCAGTTAAAGATAAGTAATGATCATGGACTTTGGCTTTAAAGATACTAATTCCATAAGCGAACAGCTTGCACAGTGAAGGATTCACTGTACATGACCGAGCTATGGACACGAGTTGCGAGCTGTAAGGTTTCGGAGGAGCGCAAATTCCGATCGTTGGCTTGGTGTAGGAAAACGAAACGCTCCTTTAGGTAATGAGGAGAGGAGGACAGGAAAAGGATATTATATAAAAGGGACAGGATATGTGCATTCCGGCGAAAACGAATTGGGAGCCACTTGAGCCTCATGCGAAATTCGGAGACATGGTCATATTTGCGCAAGCCAAAAATGAACCGAATGCAAGGTCGAGGAGTCCCAGTATTGTAACTTTACCGCTGTCCATTCCAAACCGAATGTCATCAGTTATTTTAACTAGAGCGGTCACGGTGCTGTGGCCTGGACGGAAGCCAGACTGGTATGAGTTGAGTAAGGAGTTCTTGGTAAGGAAAAGTCTAAGTTGTTGATGGATCAGACGTTCAAGGATTTTTGATAGATAAGAGAGGATAGATATAGGACGAAATTCGGACAAGTCGGACGGATTGGGTTTCTTGGGTAAGGGAATATCTGAGCTTCTTTCCAGGCCAGCGGAAAGGTGTTAGATGTAATGGATGCGTTTGGTATGAACGTGATGACGTGGTCAACTTCATCGAGTATTGGTACAATCATGTTGCGACTGATGCAGTCACTACCTACTGCACTTGAAGTGATGGCTGCTATGCTCTTCTTAACATCACCATCGACAAATTGACTAAAACTAAAAGCAGGAATGTCAGGAGTTGGCAGAGAAGAAAGGTAGTACAGAATGTTATGTTTAGTGGAAAAATCAATAGAAGATGAACTTATGTTATAGCCTCTCCCTTGCCTCTGTACATGTACTTTTTAATGTTTTGTGTGTATTTGTTTCGTTTCGTGCGTGTACAATAAAGAATTTCAGAATTTCAGATAATGGAAACTTGTGGGTAAGGCAGTAAAAATTTTATGAATTGTAACTTACCTTTGTCAAAGGTGGGATCCCACGTCTCAGGGTTGATCATGATGAGGAGCTTCTCAACGTCTTCATCTCGCATCATACCGACTAGAAGGAGACGGTCTACCAGTTTGATCAGAGGTCTGAAACACATTTAAAAAGGTTGTTTTGATGTGTTTGACTTAATTACAGCTTAACGTCTGAAGAATAATAAACTCTTATCGGATTAACGGGTTGGGTTGCCTATGAATATTTATTTATTAAAATGAGAGTTGGCCTGATGATAGGGGTAAAGTACTTACAGGAAGAGTGTACTCACAGGAAGAGTATATTGTCAGGAAGAGTACTAACAGGAATAATGTACTGTCAGGAAAGTATACTGTAAGGTATATAATAAGGTTGCCTGGAAGAGATCGCTCTTAGCGATAAGGCCGCCCATTGTACTGTTTTTTGTTCTGTTTCTTTATTTACTTTCTGTGTTTTGTGTGCAAAAAAGTGTTTATTATTATTATTATTATTATTATTATACTCGCAGGAAGAGTGTACTCACAAGAAGAGGTTCTCATTGGTGCCGCCCACGGGGTCGCGGTTGTGCACCTGGTTGGTTGTAACTGCGTCCGCCAACGCCTGCATCACGAACTCACGGACCACCTCCAGCGGGAAGTAGGGTGAGTACAAGTTGCTGATCTCCGTTATACTCTCTCTGAAACAAGATGTTTTGCGAGGTAAAGATAAATTGGGACTGGAAGATTTTCTATCGAAATAACAACATTCAGTACCTATTCGTAGGAATTCACACTTAAAATTACATGTGTCAGAACAAAATTAAGTTAACCTTAGTTGGGGCTAGATGGCGATACATATTTGTCGGTGGCGCTTGTAGCGCCATCTACAATCACACTGCAACACTGACCTACAGAACGCAAGCGTGACGTCACAGCCGAGTCATGCTTGGATGCGGCCGTTGGAGCGGGCGGGCAGTCTATTTTTAGAAAGAGTTACTTGGTATTTGCACTGGACGCTAATAACTTCGTACGATTATACAGAGTGTGATTATTTGCTCGAGGTTACCCATTATGTCGGAACCCGACGAAAACACGTGCCCACTGAGCCCTACAAATCGGCCACCTGGGACATATTTATATTCTTCCGAATGTCTAGGAACACGAAGATAAGCAAACTCACGTGATATCTGTCATCTTCATCTGCGGTCGAACACTCTCTGTTTGCAGCGAGCGGAGGCTGTGCCCCATCTCCGGGTCTTCGTACAACGCCTTCAGTTCCGGTCCCAGGGGGATCACGAACTCGTTTTTGCACACCTCCCTGGAAAAAACAAAAACAAGCAAAAAAAGTAAGAACTTGTCGGTTATAGATATCTTCTTGATTCTTAGACATTATGGGCATGCATGCAGGCAATAAAATAACGAACGAAACTAAAGTTCACACTATCACTTTAATAAAGTTACGATCTCTATAATTAAATTTGAATACAGAATGACAGAAGTCAAAAACTCGTCACTTGAGATTGAGACGTGCTCAACTCTGATGCATTTGAGTATCTGGGGGTTATACTATATGCTTCTCTCCCCGAGCATGTCGTAAAAGGCGACAAAGGGATCTTCTCAAAAATGATGGACCACCTTTATGGGCGATGGGCTGATCACCTGTCACCATGGTTCGCCATATCCATCTTGGAAGTTTGGATCAGAAGTGGTTGCAAGTTTCATTATGTTTACTTGTGGCTCTGCCCACCTCATTAGGGATACGGCGTGATAATATGTATTATGTATGTATACTATAATATTGGAAAGCTTTAGTTTGCTTGAAATTACCGGCGTAAAGCTCAAAACGCAACGATAGCGCGTATTAATTTTACCTGTGCTGCCATCTAGTACGAAAATTTGAAACGATGTTTGGATGTTTGGATGTTTGTGCCTCAATCACACCTAAACAGCTGAACGGATCTGAACGAAACTTGGAATAGTATTTCATAATCCTGTTCTTTTCCAGATGCTGTTCAAGCGAAGCTGGTGTACTCACATGGTAGTGGCGTGCGACTCGAGATGCATCGCAATGAGGATGTCGTAGAAGCCCTGGCGCAGTGGACCAGACATGTACTGAGACTGTATTGCGTACAGCAATTGCTTCTGATCCACGTGTTGGCATAGTGCGTGGGCAGCTCTGAAGTATAACAATTTAAATGTAACAATCTAAAACACACTCACACAGTCATACTTACACATATACACTAAACTTCTTAATATGCACATGTAACTTAAAATAACATAACTTCAACTTAAACTTACGAACAGGGGCCCTATTCACGATGACCAAACAAAACGAGACGCGGGAAAACGTGTGGAATTACCGTGTTATCGTATTCTGCATGACAATGTCAGATTTCATAAACGAGAGTAGGCGCGAGACGAGGCTCGTTTTTAATTGTCAAAATTACATGCTTCAATATTGCGTGTTTTGCTAAAACTAGGTTGTGTTTTTACTGATTATGTAAGTAAATTAGTTTTCTTTAAACTATTTAATAACCCCCGGAGCCCTAGTGCACAAAAGGAGCTTTTGAGGCGCACTTTGAATCTTTTCAGCACACAGGGTTCGAAAGAACTATTATTATGCATGCAAAAGTTTGTGAAGATGTGATGATGCTTGTGCCTCATAATTTACTTTTAAATGGCTGCATGGATTGAGTGAAACTTGGGATATGCATTGTGTTTTATGGTTTTAATGCATTTATTTAACATAATATAACTGTCATGAGCTGCCCCTCCTAATGTAGCACATGAGTAGGTAACAAACAATGCAATATGTCAATATTTTGATTGATAATTCGTTCGGAAACAAGTTGTGGTTGGTTTGATGTAGCCTCAGATGTAGCTAACCATTTTACGTTATATATTTTTTTTGGGCTCTAACTTTAAAATATAACTAAAGTATTAGTAGCGTTTTCCGAAAGACCGGATGCTTGATTTTGAACGAATCACGTAAAACCAAAACACGGTCATAGACAATTTGTCTTATGGCATACAGAATACAGTTTTTGATTTCACACCATGGCGTGTCTCGTTTGCGTTTAGAGACACGATGACATTTGGCTCGTTACGTGGCTCGTTTTCTTTGGTCATCGTGAATAACCCTCCAGGTGTAAATGCAACGTAGATTTAAGACGTGTCCAAGAGAACACCGTGATTTTATGAATTAAAAATTTTTGACTTTGACTTTATCTTCTATTGGCTAGATCTAGTGTAGGTATAATTTAGATTTATATACTTTAGAAATAAAATAATAGTACCCACCTGTGACCTTATTTATGGCTTCTATTGGCTAGATCTAGTGTAGGTATAATTTAGATTTATATACTTTAGAAATAAAATAATAGTACCCACCTGTAACCTTATTTATGGCTATGCCTAGTTAAACAAAATTTGTTATAATAATAAACATTTTTTTATTTTCTAGTGGCGTTTTATTTAGTGGTGATCAACCCTTCTATATGGGCGATGGGCTGATCACCTATCACCATGGTTCCTCATATCTATCTTAGGACTTCAAATCAGAAGTGGCTGCAAGTTTTCTTAAGTTTACTTGAGGCCCTGCCCACCCCATTAGGGATAGGGGCGTGAAAATATGAAGTGTAGGGCGTATTTTGTTGATTTTCTTGTATGCTGTCTACATTATAATTATAATAACATTTTAGAAACCTGTAGTATTTACCTGTAGTTACTCTGATAGCATAGCGCAGCGTATAACGTTAGGGTGTGGGAATGGAAGCTTAGCAGCTTGTCCATTTCTATCAGCTCCAAGATATCAATGCAGCGGTCCTCCTCTGTCAAAAGAATATTCATTGTTTAAAACAGTGAAATATAGGTAAAAACACACAAAACCAATGCGTATTAAAATAAATACAGCACAGTTTTATTGTATACTTAGTTAGAGAGACTTGTCTTTGCCCACTGGTGGGGCATAGGCCTTTCTTTACTTTATATATCACTGATCCGTTAATTGATTTAAATAAGATGAACAATAAAATTACCTGGTATATGCAGGGCTAACATAGATACTGCATCTTCACACAGCATGGACCAACCGCGGATATCCGAAAGTTTGAGCGCGTGGACTTGAAGGGATTGATTAGGCACCTGAAATTAACAAGTTTCAAATTTAGCATCCGAATTTTATAAGGAACTAGCTGCCGGCCGCGGCTTCGTTCGCGTGGTACCCGGTACATGTATTATGTTTCAAAACCAAAATGAGCTAAATCGGCCCAGCCGTTCTCGAGTTTTAGCGTTATAAATGTCACCGTAAAATTATAAACTGTAAGCACTGGTGGTCTAGTTGGTAGTGACCCCGCCTTCCGATCCTAAGGTCGTAGGTTCAAATCCGGTCGTGTACCAATGGATTTTTCTGTGCGAAAAAAATATTTGCGCTATACCAGTACTTTCAAACTGGTGAAGGAAAACATTGAGGAAACCCGCGGCTTAGTTAGCTCCGCACGTATTTACCATGCCTTTCCTGTGGACAAGGCCGACTAAGCTGAGAGAATGGAATAGGTGCTGGGCAAGCCTACTCCATCTTAATTCGTCCCGGGCACTACAGCGTCCCGTTGTGAAGGTAAAAGTTGCCTCCTGACGCTGTATAAATCAAATCATATAATATTTAACACTCACCCTGGCCCATTGGTGTGGCTTGAGACATTGCACCTTGAGTCGAGGTGGGAACTGCGGGATGACATGCTTGTCACTGGTGGGAAGTACTGCCGCACTGAGAGGAAGGCTGATGGGAGACCTGCCAAGTTCTATCTGAAGAATCTCCTTGGACGTGGCTTCTACGAATATAGCCGGGAAGAGTTTGGTTTCCGGCTCCATCTAGGGAAAATAATATGATTTTTTTTCAAAATGTTTTAATTAACACGAGAAAGTTTATGTGTGTGGTGTACGTTCAGAATCCTAGTACATACTACACAAAGAAGAATAGTTAAGTAAACATCCCTAACCCCCGAATACTCAAACGCATCTCAGAGTTGAGCACGTCTCAAATCACGGTTTATTAAAAGTTTTTGATGAAAATCTGTCAAAAACTCTTCACTTGAGACGTGCTCAACTCTGAGATGCATTTGAGTATTCGGGGGTTAGTCTGTAGACTTGTCAAGAACTTGAATCTGGGGGAAAAACGAAGTTAATAATGTGAGCGAAGCGAGCAGTAATGAAGAGCATTTCGTATCTATCTACATAAGTATAATGTAGATGACGGAGGCTCGACTCCAGTCTTGTTTAGGTACTCATGATATGACAAATGAAACCTTAACAGAGTAACTTTGTTTATTAAGTAAACAGGCTTACGTAGTTAAATAAAAATGAGCTTTATTGCGTCCGCCGCCCGTGTTCAAACGAAACACAGGCGTGCGCAAGCAATTTCAATAACAAAGCTTACTAAACAGTAGTTTAATCAAAACGCATAATTCCACGTGGTCTGGCGAATCTCGTAAACGCAAATATACATGCAAAAAATCACGCCTGTAGGCAGTAGACGTAGCTATGCAAATTCGTGTATAAAAGAGAATTAGCCCCCAAATACTCAAACGCGACTCAGAGTTGAGCACGTCTCAACTCACGGTTTTTTGACAGTTTCTGATGAAAATCTGTCAAAAAATCGTCATTTGAGACATGCTCAACTTTGAGATGCGTTTGAGTATTCCGGGGTAAGAAGAACAACATCAGCGAAATATTCGAGCCTTCGCGCAAGAGCGAAGCGAGCCACTTTAAAATTGTAGATTTATTTAATTTTGTGTAGGTTAAACAGCCACATTGGTTTCCCATGATGGTGGTACCTTGAAGTGTCTGCTGGTCTCCTTGCCCTCGCAGGTGAAGGCGACTGAGCCAGTGGAGGTGTCCACAGAACAGCCTATGAACATGCCTTGCGAGGCACCCTTGGCAGTGGCTTCAGCCATCACTTCGTTGTAGAGCTCATCTGCTCGCACCATGTAGCACGACTGGCGATTTACACTGAAATAATAGTATGAATAAATAAGAAGAATAAAAATATATATAAAATAACGCCTGATTTCCTTATGGTTATCCCTATTCGCTACGATCCTGACATACTATTCTCGCTTCATTCACTCTTAACACATTCTGAACGATCGTCGGTTTAGTTTTCTACTTAATTCGGACCACAACGTCAAACTGTAGCTTTGGAGCGCAAGGATTTAAAAAAAAATAATGAAAATATAAAAGAAATGATGCAGTCTTTATAAATTTTACTTTAAGGGGATTCTGGTGAACCGATGAGTTCACTGGGATCCCCTAGGGGATCAGTTTAGGGGATCCTGGTGACCGAACCGCAGGAAACAAATATACAATCATCCTCCTGCCCTTATCTCACTCTATGTGAGGTCGGCACAGAGAGTAAGGTGTTTTATGACCGGCCGCCTGCCTGACGTCAACCCTCCTTGACAATACTTGCTTATTGTATCTCATCATGTTGGAGGATACTATCCCTTAGTCGACTATTAACGACATGCTCGGGGAGAGAAGCAGCTGGACGCATTCTATGTTTATTCTCTACTATCAGTCCAGCGAAGAAGTATGCTTAAGAAGAATAGTGTGAAATACCCTCCATAAAAAATAATGACACATTTCGTTTCCCAATAATGACACATTTCGTTTCCCATTAGGATTTCCCAAGGTTAGGTGTATTACATAGATTCGTGTTGATTCATACAGTTTTTTATCTATTCCCTTAAACAAACTTCACTAAATTTTTCTACAAAACTCATACTAGAGTTCAGTAAAGAGCTCACCTTTCAATAACTCGATCATACTCGTCAGTGATGATGACAGATGACTGCATAACCTTATTCTGGTTGAAGTCCTTGGAATGCAGGTGGTACTGCGTGGTCACCCATCCAATATACACGTGCGTCGGGTCCTGACCGGGGAATATCCTGAAAACATACAAATTATATAAATAATATCCTACTGATATTTAATACTTTAGGGCTTCTATCATAAAAACCCAGATCAAAAGAATTTGACTGAAACTTAAAAATCACATGTTTCATGACCTGAATTAATAAACATGATGCTTTTATCCTGGTAAGTACATCACGAGTAGAACAGTTGGCTAATATGCATCATCTCACTACTTCTTTCTTGGTCAATCTGACAACAAAGACCAGCTATCAAGGGAGGATCCAGGGGTCATTGGGGTCATGACCCCCTCTGGGCTGAGTCTAAAGAGGGGGAGGGGGGGGGGAAGCTGTCTTAAAAGCTGAATCCGCCCTTGCCTTGAAGATCTAGATAAAAAAAACATGATAACTCACCTAACACCGTAAAAGTATTCATTGATAAGTTTCAAACACTCCGAGTCGAAGATCTCGTTGCCAACAGTCTCTGTTGTAGACGCCGCCAGATTGGTGGTGGTCATCTGCTTTCGATCCTGAGTCGGTGTTTGCATCTGGTGGGGGAAAACATTGCATACATATTATCAAGGCTGTATCCGTATTTGGGAGGACTGAGCTACAAGTAATCATAAGAAAACGAACAGCCAATCCTGATTGAACCTATATGTATAACCTGGTTACTAAGCCAACAAATTTTCTAAAATGAAGCCACGTTAAAACAGTAGATTGGAGATATAGTTCATCATCATCATCCAAAGCCCTATATTACACTGCTGGGCATATGCCGGTGGAAATACAGCCAAATCTGACAAAAGTGAAATAATGTTTACTTTAGTGATTATCCCTCTGTTGGATAGTTTCAAACATTGACAGAGACATTTCTAAGGTGTTTGAGTTTATGTGTATCAGCAAGACCGTTTATATAAACAAACTAAGATTGATTGAAATGGAGTCAAGTTTAACATAACTGCATAGACACTATATTGTATAAATAAAGTCGTTTTCACAAGCTTTCCTCAGAAGTAGCACTAGAATACAAATACAAATAAATAATATAAAATATAATTATGTTATGCAAAGCCACAAAACTCTACATTAGTCAATGTGAGTGAGTTCACCCTTATGAACTTACAATAGGACGTTAGTTTTGCACATCGTGCTTAAACGCACATTTATTCAAAAGAACTGACGTCATTTTGAAGCAAAGTGCCACACTTGTTGGAATTATGACAAATACGACATTCTACATACATACATACATAAAATCACGTCTGTTTCCCATAGGGGTAGGCAGAGATCACGGATCGCCATTTGCTACGATCCTGACGATACTTCTTTTGCTTTCTTCACTCTCATTACATTCCTCATGCATGCTCGTCGGTTTAGGGTACTCTTGACCTGGCCCTTTTCCAAAACGTCGCTGATTTAGTCCAGGTACGTGCGCCGAGGTCTTCCCCTTCCAACGGTACCGTTCACACTCGACTCATACACCTGTTTCGTTATGACATTCTACACAATAGAAATTGGCTGATTGGCACTTTATAAAGCCCGATGTGCAAACCATACGGCCTACAACCATTTAAGTCAAGCTACACCCGATGTTTACAAACGCGACGGGGGATATTTTGTACTGAATGTCAAAATTGTCTATGCCGTTAACGGCACGTTCTCTCGCCCCGCGCCCAGTAAACAGGGAGTTGTCTGAGTTAACTGGTTCTATGCAAACTACACTTACAGTATTATTGAGGCCCGTAAGGCTCCCGTTCAAGTTGGGCCTACTGGCGCGCGGTTGCATGGCGTTATACTTTTGATTTGCCTTTAACAAAACCATGGAAGAGAATGTTATGGTATAATGTCACTGGTTTTTGGTCAGTGCAATGTTGGTGGGAAATTATCTGTTGAGGAAGTTAAATGGTAATGGAGAAAGAGGTAAAATAGAAATATAATTAGGTCACCTTTAGCGTGTATTATTTAGGTATTGGGTATACAAGTGCTCTTATTCCAGTTGAAGATCAAATAAGAGGAGACTCTCCTAATACAGGTCATACGTCTTAAAAGGAGAGATCCCAATCCAATGTAATTTGTTTGTTGTAATTTTGTTGTAATACAAAACACACTTGTAATTTTGAGTAAATACTTTTTCCTTTTACTTTACTTTAATTAGGTCTACCGCTGGCAGACTTCGAGTTTGGACCTCTGGGTGTTCGTGAGGGACCAAGTCTTTGCACCATAAGTTAGTATAGCAAGGATACAAATATCCATGAGCTTCCGTATGAGTGCTATTGAGTGCACCTTCAATGACATCTTTCATGGACTAATAGCTCCTCTAAGTCTATTTTGTCCGCCTTGCCATACAAAAAGCAAAGCAAACATTTTAAACCAACTTTGCTCTTTTATACTGAGTAGTGGACAAAGACTCGAAACGGATAAGCAAAATCCTCTTAGAAGCGCTTCAAATTTTGTTTTTAGAGGACATTATGAAAGAAAAGTCTTCAAAACATAGAATACTACTAGGTACTAATCGTGTCACAAGTTCTTTCGAACCAGTGTGGTGAAAGGATTCAAAGGCTTCTTTTATGCATTCGAACTTTTAGATTCTACGACATGGTTTCCGGTTTCCTTGTACGATGTATTCCTTCAGCGTTTGAGAATATTGGTATAACAGAAAAATTCGTTGGTGCACGACCGGATTTGAACCCACGATCTTAGGATCGGAATGCGGGGCCGCTACGACTAGACTAATACTGAATGGAACAAAAGATGGATTGTCAAAATGTGATCTTCAAGACTTCTCCATTGCTATTAGGTAACAAGGTACAACAAAAAAACAATTTGAACACGCAGATGTGACGTTGTGAGTTTATACAATGTTTCAGACATTCATAAAACGTGAAGAAATCCGATTTAAGGCTAGAATATAGAGATAGACTAAAAAAAGGGGGTAAAAAGTACCATTCAAAATGTGTGATTATGACCAAAATTTAAAACTGTGCCAGTCGAAATTGAACTTTAACTTTTTAGTATAAGGTACATACCTGTGAAACCTTGATTTGCGGGTTGGGTCGCCTAGTGGTGCCCCTTTCGGGGGATACTTCGGTGTCACTGAAGGGGTCGGGTGTTTTGGACTTTCGGGACTTGCCCCGGTCGCCACTCTCACCGCGTTTGCTTCGGAAGAACCTGATGAAGTTGGATAAACATCATCTTAGAGTGCTAGAGCAGATGTAAGATGGACAAAATAAATAGATAGAAAGATAGATAATACTTTATTATTTAACACACAACATTAAACTTACAAAATGGACAAAAATAATGGAAAAAACAATGGGCGGCCTTATCGCTGAAAGCGATCTCGAAATATAACTTTACTGTTAGACTTTAGGAAGTGGTCGAGTTTGACTTATTGATACGTAATAATAACACAAAATCTCTTGTAATTTAAAAACTATACCGTATAAGAATACGTTTTGATCCTTTACCTATTTATTTCTAGAGTTTTTTTTTATATTTTCACAGCGCAAAGTTACTTAGTAGCGAAACAAATATATTTCTACCACACCTCTGCACACTACTTACTACAGGACACCCAGGTCCTGTTTAGAGCTTGACGTTTGTGACTAAGAAAGAACCAGGTGCTATCAAACTTACTTGAAAGGCGACCGGCCCCGTTTATCCTTCTTCTCATCAGGCGATAGGCTCTGGGCTCCAAGCTCGTACTTGGCCATTTCAGCCTCGCTAGTCGAACGTTGCATTCCGTTGGTTTGGCCTGCTGTGGAAATGTTGTCCTTAGTACAGTTGTGATAAGGTTGGATTTGCTATGTTAGATTAATGAGTTTTTAAAGAACTGCTGTTATTCTTGCTACGCTTGTAAAGTTTGCTGAATATTTTAAGATTCTGTAAATGATGGAATTTTGTAATGAAATTCGAATGTTACTTCATTTATAAAACGTTATGGGAAAAAAATATCTTTACGACGATTTATGGCGTCATTGATATTATTTTATTCAATTAGTTGAATTCTTTATCGTTATAACAGTGCAAATTAAATTACTCCTAGAGACCGCAATGTTCTCGATGCAAATTAAAAATGTGTTTGTGAGTGCTTACTGTCACGCAGTGTAAAATAAAAACAGACTATCGTAAAAGAGATTGTAATAAAAATGATGGACAAAACAGAAACAAATTGCAAAACATTGCTATCCACAAAGCGTTAACCTGGTTGCAAGCCATAGCTCTGACCGCGAGGTATGGACGTTTTCCGAGGAGGTCTGGATGGCAGCCGTTTCATCTTCGAACTCGATGGCATTTCTTCCTGGTTCTCATCGTAGTGAAGACCTTAGGGGATGGGGAATAAAACAAAACTTAGGGGCAAAAAAGGAAAACTAAGGTAGGTTCAAAAACACATAAAAGTAGGGTAAATCAGTAAAAATGGAGTAAATTTAAAATTGGATTTTGAAACTAAGGGAAAATGTGGAATTTGTTTTAAACTAGCGCAAAATTTTAGCATAAATTAGAGGGTAAAACGTGGAATTAAAAAGTTTAAATGGTAAGCAAAAAACAACTACTTTTGTAAAACTCCTTATACGTACGTGAGATGGTTTAATAGATGAGCTACTTATCTGTCATAGTGAACCCACTGTTCTTAAAGTACCAAAATAGCATAATTTGAAGTAAAAATCTAAATGAAATATCTAAAATGCAAGTAATTATTTACTTTTATAAAAAAATCGGACCATACGTCAACTTAATTGAAAGAAAGAAAGAAAGAAAGAAAATACATTTATTGGTTCATATCATCACATACCTACAACCAACTTATAATAACTAAATCTATCTATAAAATACAGTAAGCATTGTGATGCCAATGAACCAAAAGCTAATTGCACTAAAAATTATTTCATATTATTCTGTTGTCACGGCAATTACCTTTTTTCTGAGAAAAATATAAGCATTGACAACTCATCTACATAACATAAATATTAACAAAGGAAAACAAAATCGCTATAAAAAGCCAACCCAAATCTAAATGAATACGCAATATCCCAAAAATTCAGCGTTAACAACTCCTGAGCTCATTGGTTAGATAAGTCCGGGGTTTAAGTCAAGTACAGTTAGAATTTTTGGGAGTAATATGTAGAATGAGTTAAACTACCTTTTTATACGTATGTAGTTGAGATGGTATGGACAGATGAGCTACCTTTAATATCAGTCATAGTGAACCCACTCCTCATGATCTGGTCGATGTGAGCTGGCATCTGAGCTTCGGTGGCTTCCTTCATGAGCATCTGTTGGCGGTCTTTGATTTCTACCCAGCGCCGGGCTTTTTCGTGTTCACTGGAAAAAAAAAGACTTGTAAATACCCGATATCTAATCGTCTTCCTGTGCTTATCCCACTCTATGTGTGGTCGGTACAGCATGTTCTCTTCTTCCATTCCCCTCTGTCAGCCATCATCTCTGTATTCACTCCTTTCTTACCCATGTCCTCTTTCACACCATCCACCTTTTCTTTAGGCCTACCTCTACCTCTAATTCCAACTACATTCATATTCATAACTTTCCTAGCTTTCCTTGCATCTAAAACTCTTACGTTCCTATCTGAATGAATGATGTACAATCAATCAAGTGTATTCCTTTTATGGTTGAGGGGTTCACTAAGAAAAAAAATCCTGAAATAAAGTAAACCTAAAAAAACTAAGTTTTTAATAAAAAAAAACAAAAACAGAACGCACACAAAGTGTTCCTCTAGTTTATAATATTTAGTTAATCAAGGCTCTAATATATTATTGTGTCATCTTAACAAAAAGACATTCCAACAGATTTATTTGAGAAACGGGAACTACATTGAAAATATATTCTACTTGCAAGTCATTATATTAAGTTTCGTATTCAAAAACTTTAAGAATCCTTACTATTTAATAATTATAAACGCGAAAGTTTGTCTTTATGGATGTTTGTTACTCTATATATTAATGGATTTTAATGAAACTTGGAATATTCATAGTACATGTGCTGGATTAACATGTAGGCAATTTTTTATCCGGGTACCACGCGAGCGAAGCCGCGGGCAGCTAGTAAAAAGTATGTCTTTCTATATCGAGCATAATTTTTTTTTGTAGTATTGATTCACGTTCGTGTTGCTTAAATTATTACTTACTCTATAAACTCGGAATGGCAAATAACAGGAAGGGACAGCCGAAGAAACTCCCAGTTCGCCTTTTCCATGGTCTCAAACGTGTTGTGTGATATCTTCAAACAAGGTGGCGTATCTAGAAACATAAAGAAATATATTCACAAGTAAATAGACATAGTAAAATCGTATGTGCTAGTGGCCAACTCTTGTGACGGAGTTTCTAGGCCGCCCAAAGACCTCCGTCATGGCTTAACGACTTAGAAGCCGAGACTGACAATTTAACGTGCCTCCGAAGAACGGAAGCGCTCAGCTCGCAATGCCCCTTGCGGTCACCCATCCGAATCGCAAGTGGCTGGAGTCTATATAGAATGCAAATAACGTTTTACACAATTGACTAAACAAACTTTCAAGATAATTTTTGTTCTGTGGATTCAATAGGGGCCAACTGAGCTAAGTGTGCCGGAGAAAGCTGAGCTACAAAGTTTTTTCAGCTTCTTTTCAGGTTACACCACAAAGTGACTAAGATAAGATAATACTTTATTGTATATACCAATATACCAAGAAAAAAAATTGGAAGTTACAAAAGTTAAAAATAATAATAATGGTATCCACAATTGGCGGCCTTATCGCTAGAAGCGATCTTTGATAGGCAACCTAGAATAAAGAGTAAAAAAGCAAAAAAGAAAAACGAAGTAAAATTAAACTAAACTTAACATTATATAAGACATAACCAGTGTGAATTTACCTGATCCAGCAGGTATCCTGGTCACGTCGATCCTCGTATCGGGCATTTCATCAGTGTTCTCGAATATAGGCTGGTCCTTTGTATACCAGTGGGTCACGTCTCTGTTCATGTTACTGAAATAATAGTTAATCATCAATTTTCTGAAAAAGGGTCAACTGGGCTAACTATGACATTGGTATTTTAAATAAATAAATATTTGCGGACATTTCACACAGCACTATCTAGCCCCAAACTAAGCAAAGCTTGTACTATGGGAACCAGATGGCTGATAGAATACTTATGTACTTTTTTTTGTAAATACATACTTGTAATAATACATTGTCGTATTATGTATTATTATAAGTATGTATTTACAAAAAAAAAGGCCCGGAAGAAATGTTTGCAGAACATACAAACATTTCTCTTGTAGCGGGAATCGAACCCGCGCGTCTTGCGTCTCAGCCGAGCACTCACCCGCCACGCCACCGAGGTCGTCATTTTAGGATACTACATACACACAGAGTAACCTACACTAAAAAAAGTACAAAATGATTGTTTTTTGTACTATGTATTTAAAAGTAGTAGAATAAAGGCTTTTTTTATTTTTTTCTTTTATTTTATACTGTCGTAAAAATCGACTAAGGGATAGTATCCTCCAACATTATGAGATACGATAAGCAAGTATTCCCAAGGAGGGTTGACGTCAGGCAGGCGGCCGGTCATTAAACACCTTAGCCAACCAAAACTCTTACACTCGTGCCGACCCCATACAGAGTGGTATAAGGGCAGGAAGATTGATGATGATGATGATTTTATTTTACTTACACACAGAAAGGCTCGTAACCTTCTTGCAGACCGCAGGTTGTAAAGTACTTTAAGGTATTCACATCTTGTCCGTACGTCAACCTAGAAATGTAGATATTTTGACAATTGTACCGTAGTTCGAAAGTCAAGTGTGAAGTTGTTGAGTATTGAGTATGACAAACGAATGACATCAAGACGGAAATAATGCACGTGTATTACAGGCTTACAGGCCATCGTAAATCCTGAATCTTAGGCATTTTGCTTTTTAGATATGACACTTTTAAAATTAAACTATCTGATCAGGAAGCATTCAATCTGGTTACCTAAAACCCATAGGGTGACTAAATGGAATGGCACGAAAAGTAAATGTACATACTTACATACATTATTATCATGCCCATATCCTTAATGGGTTGAGTAGTAAAAATCTATAGTAGATGATTTAGACAGAGTCAGGAGGCAACTTTTATCTTCACTAACGGGATACTGTAGTGCCCGGGACGAATTAAGATGGAGTTGGCTTGCCCAGCACCTATTCCATCCTCTCAGCTTAGTCGGCCTTGTCCACAGGAAAGAAATGGTCCAAACGTGCGGAGCTAACTAAGCCGCGGGTTTCCTCACGATGTTGTCCTTCACCGTTTGAGAGTACTGGTATAGTGCACATAAATTTTTCGCATAGAAAAATACATTGGTATACGACCGGATTTGAACCCACCACCCTAGGGTCGTAAGGCAGGGTCACTACCAACTAGACCACCAGTAGAGTCACAAGTAAATGTATGTTTATAAAATGTTATGCAATAAAATATAGTGTAACAGAGGGTCAAGACTCTTGAAGAGGTTGAATGACTCACCTAGCTTTCTGTCCAACGCCCAAAGTGCAAGCGGGTACAAAGTTATCACCTTGCACATCAGCAAACGTAGTTTCACCTCCAAGCGCGTCCATCAATAACTCTCCGTTTAAGGAGAAACCTGGCGTTAAAACAAGTTCAGGGAATATTCTTTGAAAACAATTAAAATTATAGATCCGATCAAAAGATTCTAAAGGTTATTTCAAAGTGAGCTTGATTTTTCTTTAGAAATTAAAGTACTGTTCAAGCTTCTGAGCAATGAGCGATAGTCCTCTATTTTTTTAAGAAAATTGCTGGCAGACTATCACGTCGATATGAGAATTTTTAATTAATATAAATAGTTCTAAAATAAAAAAAATCATTAATAAAGAACGCTAAACACTATACATTTTAATTAATATCACTAGATATTCTATATTTACAATGGTATGTAAAGAAATAAACAGATTAAATCAGTATGTTAGTTCATACAATATTAGTCACACACGATAACATAGGATTTATAATATTTACTGAAGATCTAAGTCAGGCCTAAGTTACTACTAAAAACATTCAGGAAGATTGGAATTTCCTATGATTGTAAAATAATATCTAACTAGAAGCGAGTTAGATCACCTGAGCTAACCGAACCCAAAATAGCTAAAACTTGAGCATATGTATAAATTTTAGTTAGCTAGTTCCTTTTTTAGAGAAAAACTGAGCTATGACCCAAAAAATTTTCAACAGTTCTTAGGCTAGCTCTGATGGTTCATTATTTAAATTTTTAGGTGGTTCTGGATAAAAACATGACGGATAAAAATATAGGGCGGTTATACTAACTAACTCTGTTTCTTTAGCTAGTTTTTAGACTGATGTCTCGATTTCTACAAAAGGTTGTCATTCATCTAAAATTATTACTTGATATTTCCCAAAATATCTTTGAATGCATCTGTGAAGTGCGCTATCAAAAATATAGCAAGCAAAAAGCTATGCGATGCGGTGTTTGTCGTAACTTCACAAGCGTTTTTGAAGCAAGTCAAATGGGCATGATTTATTCAATTTTGACGGTGGCAGGAACATCTTTCTGTTTTTCATTCACTCTTTTATATTGTTTGTGTTAGAATAAGTTTCCGGTTGTTATTTAAACAAGTTAGAAAAATAAATTCTTAGTTAGTCCATTAAATTTTTCAACAACCTTTTTCTAGATATATCAAGAAACTAAGTTTTATTTGTCATGCAATGCCCTGATTTTCATTAACACATTGATGTATATACAATATAAAATAACGCCAATTCATTTATACAAAAGCAGATTATAAACGTTTTTTTAGTAAAATTCAATTTGTAAAGCACGAAAAATGTTTCTGCCACATTCTAGACAAGCCAGCTATGTTTGATATTCGAAAAATGCCAAACTGTAAAATCATTTTTATGATATTTACTTATCGTTTTATCGATCAAATCGAGAAATACTCCAACAACGTCACCCACTGCCCATTGCTTGCCGAAAGACTCTGTGCTACCGCTGTATACTTTTTCCTCCTTGAAATGATGAGAAAGTTCTATTGTAGACAACTTTTCAAATAGACTAAATAGCTCTCTAGATTTGGTGAAGGAACTAAGAAGATGAGAGGTATAAAATCGCGTAAATAAAACCTGCATAACTTTGCTCTGGGTCGACGAATAGATGAATCAATCTACTCACTAGATTTACATAATAGTAACAAAATTACATTATCAGTTTATACACATTTTTATTCATAAGTTTTAAGGGAAAAACAGAAACAGAGCACAAATAAGAAATGTTTTACGAATGTTATCATAGTTAACCACAACATCGACAAACCCTAATCGGCTTGGCGCTACCCTGATATATTCTAATCGCATTTTCCAATGCTAAATGAGCTAGTATTTTGTGGCTTAAATAAGATAAAATTAATCCATTTTAAAAAGAAATGGCAAGACAATGTATTCACCAAAACCATTCAAATGGATGTCATCTCTCTTAGTGATTGAATTCATCATATTGTTTTGTCCTCATAATTTTAGATATTCTTCCACGGAATTATGAACCCTAACTCAAAGAACTTAAGTATTATATCAGGGTAGCACCTCTGCCCACCAGTGGGCACTCACTAATGGTTTGGTCCACAACGTCGAGGAAGCAGCCGACGATGTCTCCGATTTTCAGCTGAACTCCAAACGTGTCGTTGCCTCCGCCATGAACTTTTATGCACTATTGCATTCATATGTATTTATTTTTCATATAAATTTATAAATACATGTAGTGCCGACCCCACATTAAGTGGGAAAAGGACAAGCCAATTATATTAAATAAACAGAAACCTATGTACAAAGTGGACCCAGTAATGAAGAAAAATATAAATTGTCTCTGGAATGTAATTTCCATGGTAGACAAGTTGTTACATTACAAGGAACTAAAGACCTTTGGGGATGTCAAAAGGTAGTGAAACGAATAATAATAACAGCAATAGATAAAAAGTGAGTTCAGACTCTATGCTTCAAAAACTGGACATTATAAGTAGCATCAAAATGATACCGAGCTAGCTCAGTTTGTCCAACTCATCTTGGTCAAACTGCAAGGAATCAATTGAGCTTACTTAAAAAAAATACAGCAGAACAATTGCTGCAAATACTTACTATTTCTTTCTGACTATTATTCGATAAGTTTTAAATATAATCAATATAGTTTTATAGCATTTAGATATTTGGAATAGCTGGCATCGACCACAACACAGAAACAGGGACATTTAGCATTTTAAAACTTACATTGTATCCGTCGAAAGCCCAAGAGTTTTCATCTTGGCCCAGCATCATGCCCGGAGGCATATCAGCATGAGCCCAACCGACCTGGAAACATGTCTCCAATGTTTTACATGTTTAACTTCCAAAACTCAAACGCGACTCAGAGTTGAGCAAGTCTCAAGTCACGGTTTTTCGACAGTTTTTGATAAAAATCTGTCAAAAACTCGTCACTTGAAACGTGCTCAACTCTAAGTCGCGTTTGAGTATTCGGGGGATAGTCTTTTTCATAAATATAAAACTGTATATCTGAAATCCTACTAACATTATTAATTCGAAAGTTTGTGAGGATGCCGCCCGCCACGCCACCGACGGCCTCGGTGGCGTAGCGGGCGATTGCTCGGCAGAGACGCAAGAGGCGCGGGTTCGATTCCCGCTGCGGGAGAAATGTTTGCATGTTCTGCAAATATTTCTTCCGGGTCTGGGTGTTGTGGTATAATGGTACTCATAGTTTCTGATACCCACGACACAGGGAATCCTAGTGTGGGCTCAGGACTATGTATGTGACTGTTGGGTGTTATTTTAAACACTACTAAGACTACTAGTAGTAGTAGTAATAGAAGCTCTTGTAGAACGTACCCTCATAGGTCCAGCGGTGAGTATCTCAAACTCGAAGTACCACTTGCCAGAGCTAACGGCGTAGTTCTTCTCTGCTCGGTACGTCCTGAAGTCTGCTTGCTTCTGCTTCGAAGCTTCTGCTAGTAGCGCTGCGGAGAAAATGAATTATAGAATTTAGTTGGTACATAACAATACGCCTGTATTGCTAATGGGGTTGACAGAGCCTCAAGTAATAGTAATAAGAAATCTTACAGCCACTCCTGATTCAAAGTCCCTAGATGGATATGGTGAACCATGGTGGCAGGCGATCAACCCAGCGCCTATATAGATGGCTCATCATGTTGGAGTTTATGATTAACCGTATTTATAAATACGAAAGTAATTGTGTCTGTCTGCTACCTTTTCACAATTAAACCATTGAACAAAATTTGATAAAATTTGGCATGGACTTTTCATCCTGAGGACTTCCTAGTAAAAGTATCCTATTTCCTTACATAGGATACTTTTTGTCTCAAAATAAAACAAGGCGGACAAAGTGGTGGGCAACAGCTAGTATTCAATATTCTGACTTAAAAAGAATGCGTGGCCGATCTTGATATTTACAGAATCATAAACTTTCTAGGCTTTAGACAGAATTTGCAGTCTATGTATAGAATTTGCAATCTTTATACAGAATTTGGTCAGAATATACAAGCACTGCTGGACTGGGAGTAAACAAAAGACATAGAAGTCGTCCAGCAAGTCGACTAAGGAGTACCTAGTATCCTTTCCAATTTGCTACTTGATGGACCTATATGGGCGATGGGCTCATCACCTGTCACCATGGTTTACCATATCCATCTTGGGAGTCTTGGATCAGAAGTGGCTTTAAGTTTTCTTACTTGTGGTTCTGCCCACCCCGTTAGGGATACGGGCGTGATAATATGTATGTATATAAGCATACCTTCATGCTGCTCTCCAGTAGGTGGATCCAAGTTGTATCCATAGACAAGCAGAGTCCTGACGGTTTCAGAAGCGGTGTCGCGGTTCGCTTTCTTGATGGCCTCGTCTACCTTAGGGTACGGAACCAAGTGTGGAGATCGGTGCATGTCTGGGTCCTACAAGTACAAAATAACAATAACAATACTCACGTTTGAATAAATATATATTCTTTAATTGGTCAGGGACGTAGAACTACATAGTAACGAATTGCATACTTCTTCGCTGGACTGGGAGTAAAGAAAAAAAAACATAGAATGCGTCCAGCTGCTTCTCTCCCCGAGCATGTCGTAAAAGTCGACTAAGGGATAGTATCCTTTCCAACATGATGAGATACAATAAGCAAGTATTCCCAAGGAGGGTTGACGTCAGGCAGGCGGCCGGTCATAAAATACCTTAGCCAAAACTCTTACAGCATGATCCAAGAATCATGCTGTGCCGAACCCAGATAGAGTGGGATAAGGGCAGGAAATGATGATGGTCAGGGTCGTAGAAAATGGAGACCTATAGTTCAATCTATGGGAAAGAGACGTGGGATTATGAAACACTCAATTCATATGCATAGTTCGCACCCCACCGGATTTCACGTGTCGTGGATATCAGAAAACAAAAGTACCATGATACTGCAACACTTGGAATGGATGAAAAAATGTAGGTACCTAAAAATCTAAATAATATGGCAAGAGGAACATCAAAAGTGACAATTAACTCCAAACAAAACGAGGACACTCTCCAAACAAGAGAGCGTATCATACGCTTCTATTAGTCGGTTGTTCAACATGGCGGCTTCGCTATTATGCATCAAATAAATATTTCACGGTTTCAAACAGAAACTAAGTGCAATAAAGCCAGGAGCTTCAATAGCTCTCAAGGGTTCCATCGAGAGTTTATATCATTTTATTTTCGTGTGTCACGTTGTATTGTAAAACGCATCATGCTGTGACCCTCACACCTAGTAAATAGGCAATATTAGATCTGAGAGTCACAGCGGATGAGTCTCACGCATTTTAGAGGCTTTTGAATAAAAATAACTGAAAGAAATTAACATAAACGGAAAATAAATGGCTATGGCCAAATCTGATAACAATTTTCATAACTCCCTTCGAAGAAAGCACTTATGATCATAGTTGTTTGACCAAATACGAGCACGCCTCTGAGGCATTTCTGGCATCTGTGACAGCAGATATTGCGCACTTATCCAAGCACTGCTCATTCGTTCTGATCGCCTTGAAATAGGAGGCGCCCAGGTCCAGTGGAGCTGGCTTTTAACTATTAGACGGGAAAGGAAACGGAGCTACTTAGATCTTCACCTCGTTGAGTCCGTAGGTCTATTCATGCTGGATCCACTTCCTCGCCCATCTATAGAGTCCCCTGACCCTATAGATCCAGGTCTAGAGATGCTGGCTTGTAACTATTAGACTGGGAAGGAAACGGAGTCTACTCAGGTTCTCACCCTTGAGTCCGTAGGTCCGTCCCTGCTGGATCCTCTTCCTCACCCATCTATAGTCAGGATCACGGCGCCCAGCTGTAGTGGAACTGGATTATAACCCTTAGACTGATATAAAGTGGAGTCTACACAAGTCCTCACCTCGTTGAGTCCGTAGGTCCATCCCTGCTGGATTCTCTCCCTGGCCCACAGATTGTGTGTGTTCTCAGCTAATTGGTCCACCAGCTCGTCCATCTTCGGTGTCAGGGTCACGGCACCCAGGTCTAATGGAGCTGGCTTGTAGCCGTTGGACTGAGGGGAATAACGACGTGTCAATTAGGCAGCTTTTAACTTACGGTTAAAAATTCAATAATTCACAATCAAAACCAAAATCAATGTGCCTGTCCATAATCTTCTGAAGTCGAAGTCTTCATTAAAATTCTAAAATAAGGAAGTTTTTATAGTTCTCCCAGTGAAGGATACATTTCTAAAACTTTAGTTACTGTCAACAAATCCATGTAATTCATGTAATGTACTTTTTATACTAACATAACCTTTCAAAATGGCGCCTGGACAAAGTTACCTGCATAAACGGTTCGTTCGGGAGGCGAACGTTGCGAATGCGCGCTGGAGGCTTGTCCAAGGTGATATAGTAACCCAATGCGAGTATAGTCCTGAAATGAAGATAATAAGTAAATAATAACACCAGTCGGCGGCGGCGTAGGAAGTTCGAAAAACATTGTGTTAACTGAACGAAAGGAGGAACACTAGTGAGATGACTGGATCCCACCAGCTCACATCCACCCACAGCTTGGCATATGACTCCACTTTAGCACATCGTCACTGAAAAGGCAAAATGACGTAAGCGCCAAAATAGGCATATTGAGTTATTATCCTCAAAATAGCAGTCCAAATACAATAATATGAATTGCTGGACATAGAAAATGAAAAAAAAAAGAATGAAATCTTACGTTGACGTCATCAAAATTCGATTATTAGGTAAAAAGTTATGATTAAAAAACGAAAAAAATGAACTTTAAACGGGTTTTTCTCGATTGGCGCTTACGTAAATTAGCCTTTCCAGTGACGACATCATTATTTTCTTTCCTGTCAACCAAATCCAGTGAATTATCGTCTCAATGGATGCCTGTTCTCTCATAACACTGAGGCTGGTCGAAGCTTACTTCAGAGTCTGCACGGCGAGTTGAATGTCGTATCTCTTTTCTGCCGCCGGCAGTCTTTCAAACGGCACCAGGCACGGGTGTATCTTATGCAAGTCATCACGCTGTTCACCGTACATCCAACCCGCTTCAATCTGTTACAACAACATTGGAATTATATGGGTAAACATAACACACCAAGGATTGCGTGAATGATGATATGAGTTAGGAATGAGTGAACACTGAAATCTATCTATCTAATCGTGTCCTTAGTTCTTTCGAGCCAGTGTAGTAAATGGGTTTAAAGTGCGCCTCAGACTCCTTTGGTGCACAACACTGAAATGCTGATGACTGACGGATAGAGAGGAGTGGAAGTAGAAAACATGTGGAAACATGCTGTGCCGACCCCACATAGAGTGGGATAAGGGCAGGGAGATGATAATTATCTTACTAGTAACACAGTTACAGTAACATAATTAATGTCACTAGTAACAAAAAACATTGAAACGATAAGAAAATTGACGCAACGATAATTTTCCCAGAACGTTACCCAGAACAGATGCAACGTTTTAAAAAAACCGGTCAATTGCAAGTCGAACTCACACACAAAGGATTCCGTAGCATCGTACATGTACCGTAAATGTTTCATCTGTTTTTTTTTTATTATTATTTGTTGTTATAGCAACAGAATAAATGCACACTTAGTGAAAACTCTGTATCTATTACGGTTCACGAGATATAGGTTGCTGATAGACGGACGGCTGGATGGACGGACGGGCGGACAGCGGAGGCTTAGTAATAAGGCTACATTGGTACGGAGCCCTAAAAAGGCCAGGCCTAGCTTAGCCCTTAATTGACTAGCATGCTTGAAGAATGCAGTTTGAATGAATGAATGAATGAACTTAATGAAGCGTATTCGTTCGTTGTTAAATATTTAACAATGTGACGGTTAAATCAATTTTGAAACTTAGATTATATAAATAGATTTTCTTACCTTATTCATAGCCCACATCTCATGAATATTTTCAGCGAGTTTGTCTCTGATTTGTTCGATGTAGGACGACAGTGTGATCTGAAACACAACATTATTTAAAAATATAAAATTGTCGTCGAAAAGAACTTGGTTGCCGTAAGAGATAAAAAGAATGTGGAAAAAACTTGATTAATAATAATAAATATTTGGGGACATTTTACACAGTGCCATCTAGCCCCAAAATAAGCAAAGCTTGTACTATGGACACCAGATGGCTGATAGAATACTTATGTATACGTATTTTTTGTAAACACATACTTTTAATACATATTACTACAACACTCAGACCCGGAAGAAATATTTACAAACATTTCTCCCGAAGCGGGAATCGAACCCGCGCCTCTTGCGTCTCAGCCGAGCACTCGTCCGCCATGCCACCGAGGTCATCAAACTATAATATTATAAATGTGAAAGTTTGTGAGGATGTTTGGATGTTTGTGCCTCAATCACGCCTAAACGGGTGAACGGATTTGAATGAAACTTGAAATATATATATACATAGTACATGTGCTGGATTAACATATAGGCTAATTTTTGTTCGGGTACCACGCGAGCGAAGCCGCGGACAGCAGCAAGTCAAACTATAAAATAGAGTAGATTATCGAAAGGTTCTATGTTTTATGGCTAGCCATCATCATCATCATCAACATGTAAGTTAATAGAATTTCATTCATATTAAAAATCACTGAAATATTCTAGTGTTCTCTTTATGAATATGACCTTTTTAAGTTTTAGAATGTCCAAAATAATAAAAAATATTTTTTTTATTGCGCTTCCAAAAGTTACATTATAAAGAAATACATGGACGACATCTCCTTTTAAGTAAAAAATACTTGTCATAGGAGATTTCGCATCACTCACCGCAACAGTGTCAACAGGGGTCGGTACAAACGCAGTATCGTCTTGCACTAGAGGAGGTCCAGCTAGGGCTCTCTTGTTGAGGTTCCCGAAGTAGAAGCAGGGCTCCAGCGCCAGAACCTGTTGGGGTAAGAGGGACTCCACGAGCGGCGAGTATCCTTCAGGGGCGGCGTAGCGTAGGCGGCCATGCTCACCGCCCAGGAGGAAACGGCAACTGGGGAGAAATAAGTAGAATAATTTACGGCTACAATCTGAGCCGAATGAGCTCAAATCTTATTTATATTATAAATGCGAAAGTTTGTGAGTTTGGATGTTTGGATGTTTGTGCCTCAATCACGCCTAAACGGCTGAACGGATTTGAATGAAACTTGGAATATACATAGTACGTAGGTATGTAATGTACCAAAGGGTTGCTTGTCTAGCAGTATCACGTACACCGCTATCTACAATGATATTGTATTTAATTTTTTTTAAATATAATATCATTGGCTATCTACATTCGTTTTGGACTTTTTCAATTCTAAAATACGGTTAACTCATTTTACATTACTAACCCCCGAATACTCAAACGCATCTAAAAATTGAGCACGTCTCAAATGACGATTTTTTGACTTTCATCAGAAACTGTCAAAAAACCGTGAGTTGAGACGTGCTCAACTCTGAATCGCGTTTGAGTATTCGGGGGTAAAACACAAAAAGTTAAATCAAATATCACAAGATAAACTTGTATTCTAATGCAATATATACACTTCAAGCTTATAAAAAACAAAACATTTTGGTATTTCAATAAATACTGAAAGTCTTCAAAAGTCTAGAAAACAAAATTTCTCACGTTTTTGCTCGTAGCCAAAATTTTGAGTTTGTCACATAACGGCTTTTTAGAAATCGAACGGCAGATCATGGTCCATCATGTTTGAGAGGTTTTTTGGTCAAGAACCGTGTCTCCCTAAGTAATAACTCACCTCAATTTGCTAGAGCAACTGATAGCGGGGAAGAACATGCCTTCCAGGTTAAAGTTGGTGAAGGAACCAGTGACCCTTACGCCGTTGAACATAAAGTTGATAATCGGAACTGTCAGGTCGAGCGCGCAGCCGATCACGTCACCTGCGAACAAGTTAAGAAATATTAATATTTGACAAATTACAATAACATTAAAAACTTTAAGGTAATCGGTACAATAATCATCATCATCATCTTCCTGTCCTTATCCCACTCTATATGGGGTCGGTCAAAACTCTTACAGCACGATCCAAGGATCAACTGTAAGAGTTTTGGCTAAGGTGTTTTATGACCGTCCGCCTGCCTGACGTCAACCCGCCTTGGGAATACTTGCTTATTGTATCTCATCATGTTGGAGGATACTATCCCTTAGTCGAGTTTTACAACATGCTCGAGGAGAGAAGCAGCTGGACGCATTCTATGTTTTTTCTTTACTCCCAGTCCAGCAGAGAAGTAATATAAGAAATGAAAATGAGCTCAGTTTTCTATCTAAGTTTCGCCTACAGATAAAAAACAGAGCTCAGATCACCGACCGCAGGTAAGGTCACCAAAAGGCTGGCGACGATACCTCGTTGGATAGCTATACTTATCCTTTGTCCGAGGTTAGCGTCAGCCCTTTGGTCATTGGTTACATCCATCAGCTTCTTGGATATCTCCTTGAAAAGAAGCCATGCTTCCAGGGTCTTACAGTTATATTTAATATTTGATATTTAACACATATTATTGTAGAACTTTGAGAAATTAATCTTAGTTGAGCTTATAAAAAATTGTCGATTTACATTCTAGTCTAGAAAATTTTATTGATTAGCACATATACTATGCATGTTGCAAGTTTCATTGAAATCCGTTAAGCCGTTACGGCGTGATTGAGGCACAAATATCCTCACATCCTCACAAACTTTCGCATTTATAATATTAGTAAGATGATAATGATCTTTTCATACTTGTAACATAATGCTACGCTATTGTATTAGGTTATCCTGTAATGATTGAAATAAATAAAATCTCTAGATAGGATTAAAATTTGTATTATAAAATAGTGTGTTAAATTAGTACCTTTCCTAATATAGGGCTCCTCAGCATGAGTCCTGTTCACGGGGGTCTTGCGGCCGCCGGACCATAGGAAAGCTCCGTCGAAGCCGAACGAGTACAAATCATCGCCGACGCCATTTCCGCCCCACTTCTCCCCCCCGCCCGGGTATGGCACGTAGCTGTAAACATTATGCGATATATTCATATAACTAAGATATTATCATCATCATCTTCCTGCCCTTATCCCACTCGATCTGGGGTCGGCACAGCATGTTGCTTGGATCATGCTGTAAGAGTTTTGGCTAAGGTGTATATTATGTCATGCAATAAAACTAAAATGAATAGGTAATATATACCCATTTAGTTTAATTAGTAGAATCTGTAAAGGATCAGTTTAAAACTTCTTAAATCTAAGTCAAATTTACGCCTCTTCCGCAGAATACTACAGCCGCCATTTTGAATTTTTTTGCACGTCCCACCATCTCATCTGGTAGATGCCTTTGCCCAACAATGGGATAGTATGGGCTAGCAGTAACAGTAACATAACATAGACGACCTTGGTGACGTGGTGGGCGAGCACTGGGCTGAGACGCAAAAGGCGCGGATTCGATTCCCGCTACGGGAGAAATGTTTGTATGTTCTGCAAATATTTCTTCCGGGTCTGGGTGTTGTAGTATTATGTATAATAAGTATGTGTTATCAGCCATCTGGTATCCATAGTACAAGCTTCGCTTAGTTTGGGGCTAGATGGCGCTGTGTGAAATGTCCCCAAATATTTATTTATTATATTCTATGCCACCCTTAGGATCCAAACGAATCAAAAGTTATCTTATTTGCCGAAATACATTAATTTAAAAATTACTTATTACAACCGCCATATTGAATTCGCGGCTTAGTCAGCTCCGCACGTATTGACCATGTCTTTCCAGTGGACAAGGCCGACTAAGCTGAGAGGATGGAATAGGTGCTGGGCAAGCCTACTCCATCTTAATTCGTCCCGAACACTACAGCGTCCCGTTTGTGAAGGTAAAGTTGCCTCCTGACGCTGTATAAATCATCTACTATAAATGGTAAAAGGCCTTAGCAGTATTGAATTTTTTGACATTTGATAAAAAGTTAAAAAAATGTTGCAAACTCACCCAGAAGTATTAGCCCAACCGATGCGTAGATGCGGCATCATATGTGTGGTCTTCTCGATGTGGTCCATGGTCACTTCGAAGTACCACTTACGGTATACGGCCGAGCCTTCCACGCGACCCACGAATATGTTTGGGCGAACACTAAAATAAGAAAGAATTGATAAGCTTTATTAAAAACAAAACTACTTTGACTTTCACTAACATTTTAGTATCAAAATTTCCTAAGGAATTTGGCTGAAACACGGGAGAATTTCGAGAAACGTAACAGCGCATTCTTACTTTCGAACAATGCCTCACATCCAGTGAAGGATAAATTGGAAAAAAAACATAGATGAGTTGTGTTGAATGACTACTAAAATTTTTCAAGAACATATTATACTAATGCTCGCATACAGCGAAGTTAAAGAATATGGTCAGTTTTTATTCCGTTAATGATTAAAACACTATGTAAAAAGTGAGCAAAATATACTTTCGGATTTATGTAAGAAGGTAAAGGTTTGATGCAAGTAACTAAAAATAGATGCCTAGTTTTGGGGACAGTGAGTTCGTCAGTTTGACTGTCCTCGTGCAACATTGATTTTTCTATAAGAATGCTGAAACCTTAGTTATTTCCTAAAACTTACCTAGACACATGGTCGACAAGTTGCGTCTGAAGCAGCAGGTTCTTCCCTGGTAGTAAGTAATCACAGATGTTGTTCTGAGACGAGCGCACCGCTACGCCATTACCGACGCAGAGTGAACACAACACATCCAGGACTTTGGGATCGCGCCCGTGCTTCTCTAGTAGAGATATGATCACTTTTATGTGTTCATCCTGGAAAAATAAGAAAATAATCCATGTTGTGCCGACCCCTCCATAAAATGGGAATAGGGCAGGAAAAAACGGATAGTTAATTAGTTTTTGACGACCTCAGTGGTTTGTCGGGCGAGTGATTAGTAGAGACGCGAAAGATGAGGGTTCGATTCAGGCGGCGGAAGAAATATTTACATGTTCATACCTCACCCATGCGCCCCATAACATGAGAAACAACTGGCGCAGCCGGTAGGATGACTCACCCGCATCATATTCAGCGCTTCAGGCGAGTCGATCAGCACGCAATGCAATACGTCCAACATTCCCGTGCCTTCCCCCGAGGCCTGCGAGCCGAGACGTGAGAACAGCCAGTTCAGACGGTTCGAGTTGGCGAACTGGGCGCAGTTGGTGTGGTTTCCTTTGATTATGGCGGCTGTGGAAATAAAATTGTCGTTAGAAGTAGTAACATAAATCAAAAGCAATCATTACCGCCTTGTTCTTATCGCACTTATGTAGGATAGGTACAAACGTGAGTTAAAAGAAATGTCTTAGGTATTTTTTTTAAAAGACAGAAATAATATTTTATCTGCTAAGTTAATGCGATATTAACTGGAAAGGTGTTATTTGAGCATGATAAGAATACAAATGCGTTGAAAGTTAGTTAATAAGTTAGTAGCCTTGATTAGTCTCATAAAACTTCTAGTAGACATAATGTTTTTATTATGGCTTATATTAAGACACTTTGTCTACTATAATACAAAACCGATGGAGAGTTTTAGACCGTCTTAGGCAGTAGTCTCATTTCAAATGCTGTTGAAAAGTCCAACTAATATTATAACTCAGCGACCTCACCTATTCAAATTCAAATAAAAGTCTCACCTAAAAGCTGGTACAAATATCCTGAGATCATCTCCCAGCTCTGTCCCGATTCATCCCCAGCGAGGAATCCCGCCAGGAAGCCCTGAGACGTGATCACGTTAATCTTGTCGATCGCCTCTAGAATCAAGTTCAGGATTCCTTCCTCTTGGAACAGATCTTGACGGTTTCTTAGCGCACGGAATCTGTTTTGTTTCTCTTCGTGTTCTGTTGGAAGAAACATTTCTTAGTATTTTGTTTTGCATTTTTAAAGATAATAGATAATTCTTATAAAATATAGTTCCTGAACGCTTACTAGATGGCGTAATAAAATAGACTTGTAACTATAAGATTGAAATAGAGATTGCATAAAAGACCAGACTAAAATAAACTGAATTAGCTTAGTAAAAAAGCTTTTTCTGGTAATTCTATAGCGCTATGGGGACTAGGGGGTACCATCTAATAAGACATAAGGAATTATTATTTCCATAAATGTTTCTAGTTGTTTCATGATTAGCATGTCTTGCAGTATATGCGTGTAAATGCAACTACATTGTATTTTAAGTGGTTGATAAATGTTGCTTCCTGATGCTGTATAAATGTGTTATGTCTATGCAATCTATATGTATGCAATGACACTAAAATAAAGTTCATCCAGCTAATTAGGTATTATTTTTAATCGACTGAGCTATGACAAAATCTTAAAAAATTGGCGCAGCCGTATGGATAAAAAAATATTTTCTATTTTTTTTTTGCTTATGCAGTAATGAAGCTTTGACCATAGCAACTACTGCGAAACAGTTTTCATTTATTTCCCAACTGTACTTTCCTGCCATCAAAATCTCAGCGATATAATGTTGTGTATCCGAATCCACTGCCAAAAAGGATTTTCAGTCATGCATCGTGTTTCGAGTAATGATTATGTGTGTATCTACTGGCGTTGTACCTCGTAAGTTCTGAGCCTGTCCTAAGTAGTTTTGCGGTGTAGGGGCAGATAACATAAAATTAGGCTGGTATAGACACATTTAAGAAATATTACAAATAAAACTTCAGTCTGAAGCTTTGCTTGCTTAGCAGTCAAAAAATTGCCTTTGTGTTATTTCATGGGCAGCAATTACAGGTAAATATATAGAAATTTGATGCAAATAGGTTTTTTATTTGCTTTTATCATCATCATCAGCCTTTAGGAGTCCAGTCTTGGAAAATATGTCCTCTATAAAACTTCCTGCATAAACGATTTTGTACGGGCACATCCTTATGCGCTCAGGTTTTTGTTCTGTAATTTACAATATTCCACTCCTTTATTGTTGTAATCCCCACATTATTATCACTCACCCATATCCTCATCAGGCTGTGCAAAGTAGTTGATCAGATCCTCAAGACACATCACCATCTCGCCGAGGTTCACTGACGCGAAGAACATCGAATGGCGTCTGTTCTCTTGCAGAGTTTCTAGACCACTGTTAAAGAAATAAATAAAAGTTTTAAGTCATGATTTCATAATATCTAAATATAACTAAAAATCGTCGTTAAAAATAACATAAACGAAAGAATAATTGGCGAAGATATCATAGGCTCCAGCCTATGATATCTTAGAAACTTATAACTAAGAAATGGAGGTTCTAAACCTGGCTGTAGTCCACTACAGCCTGGTTCAGAACCTCTATTTCTTAGTTCGTTTAAAGACAAGTCGATTATACACTTTTTATAACGTCTGCTGAAAATACCTGTGATATGAACAAACAAACAAAGGCTCCAAATAAGGTGATTCACTATGAGCAGTCTACTTTATTAGGCCTCCTTCATCATCGTCATCAGCCTATAGCAGTCCACTGACTGATATAATGAGCGCCATCCCATCTTAACGACCTATATTCAGTCTTTGCCAGCAGCCTTTCGCAAATAAGGCTTCCTTGACCTCCATCAATGTTTCACTCACTTGATGAACTTGGTGAACAGCGAGGAGCACTTTCTGATAACCCTGGCAGTCCTGGACTCCTCTTCTTGAGACCTGGAGAAGTCGAGTCCATCGTCCATCTTCCCCTCTTCGTGCAGTATCGCCTGCTTCTCTTCTACTTTACCCACGCCTTTCTTCTTCGTTTCGTATGACTGGAACAAAAACATTTGAGGTTATTCTAAATCCTTCTTAATTTTCATTTCCAATGTTCTTGAGTTCAAGAAACCTGGTTGATGGTTAGTTTTCCTAAAACGCAACGACAGCGTATTCTATTCTAAGGATTAATGTGCTTTTTACCAGTGCTCTTACTTAGTGCACGAAAGGACTTTTTTGATGCTCACTTTAAATCCTTTCACCTCACTGGTTCGAAAGAACTAGTGACACAAATAGTAGTAGAATCAAAGAGTAATATTATAGGGGTCTTCATTATTCTCCATCACCATTCCGGCACAAGGGTATTGAGAGGAGACCCTAATTTAGATTTTTTTTGTATCTCTACTCGCGGTTCTTGAAATGGTTTACCTTATAAGACAGCCACAAATTAGTCTCAGAATGCTGCATGATAACAGTGGAGTCTCCATACTTGATGATGGGCGCTCCGATCACCTCCAGATCTTTATCTTCCAGGACCTGCTTTTGATCATCCTTCTCTTGGCGCAGGCAGAATGCGCAGGAAGATGTTGTTGCTTCCTCTCTGAAAAAAAAATAACATAGCACTGGTTCTGTCTTGAGCAATATTTGACTTATGCCTGGTTCTGTTCCCATTGAATATAGAACATGCAAACATTTCTCCCGCTGCGGGAATCAGCGCATCTGAACTCGTTACTTTAGGAGCTGGCTGAGCTAAGGAGAGGGCTCATTGTTAAAGAAAATAAGTATCATCATATCTTCCAGTTACATATGTCAGAAATAAAATTTGTCATTTTAATTTCAACTCACCTGCTGACTAAATAGAGTTCATTCTGGTCATTCACGCCCAGGTATCGTCCTGTAGTGATATGCCGGATCCTCATGGGATGAAGCCAGTTGATGAAGCCACCAGCCCACTTGGTGCGCGCCAGTTCTAAACGCCATAACGAACGGGCTTGGGACATCACTGAGCCACCTTCGTAGACTACGATACTGGAAATAAAAGATTTAGAGGTCAGTTTATTGATATTAATGAAATACTGTGCTCTTTTAACAGGGGCATCATCACCATCATCATCCACAGACCGAGAGCTTAGAGAGCACGGGTCGTCTAGTGGTAGTGGGGTTCAAATCCGGTCGCGCACAAATGGATTTTTCTATTCGAAAAAATTACGTGCGCTTTACAAATAAAAAATATCGCGTGGAAACCGGCATGTTGTAGAGCAAAAAAAAATAATTAAACATATGTCAAGTGCACGAAAGGAGCCTCTTTGAGGCGCACTTAAAATCCTTTCACCACACTGGTTCGAAAGAACTAGTGACACAACTAGTAGTAGTAGCTAGTCTCGTCTGCCCATCTCGCTGCAGGAAGACTCACATTCCTGTAACCACATTCAGAAACTGAATTCAACAAAAGTTACATCCCCTAAATGAGCTACTCACTTCTGCCCCCCCTCCTGCGCCCATGTGCTGGGTATGGTGAGACACTCGTCCCCCCCGTGGAAGAACCTCAGCACGTCTCCTCCGAACACGTAGCCGACGTACTTCATCCGTGATATACCCGTTCCGTACGGCTGTACCGACCAGTGCGTCACGTGAAACGACGCGTTTACTATCGAAACTTCGTTCTCCTTCGTCGTGTGCTAGAAAAAATATGATTCCGATGAAATAAACAACACCCAACATCCTGGTTCTGGGTTTTTTCTCTTACACAAATAGACGCACTGAAGGTGTGAAAGGGAAGAGCATGTTTGAGGAACGACTTGCTGTGTAAAGTTGTCAAAAGGAGCCTGTATGAGGTACTCTTCATTCTTTATACCTTAGTGGTTCTTTTCAGGGCACTGACCAACTTTGTCACTGACTTGTAAGACCAAGTTCATTGACCAAGTTGATGACTGAAAGAATCAGTGACACAATTTTATATTACCAACAAGATAAATGATTTAATGTTATGAAACAAAGATGATAAAAATTTGTTTGATTTAAAATGAAACAGTATGATTATTGAACTATTTCTCTACATTTTACAACATTTATCCAAACATTACACAGGATACAATTTTACATATTTATTCTTATGATTATCTGTATGTATGTGAACAATGATTTTGTATGTTCGATGAAAACAGAATAGATAATGTAACACAATGTAAAAACCTGGGACATAACGAAGCTACAAGACATATTGTAATTATGAATGTTAATTTTATGAAATAGGTCCCAGTTACACATATACTTCAAATAATGTAACCAAAATATAGAACGTCTTTGCAATACCTTTAAAATCCTGGTTAACACAAGAACATAGGAACTTCTAACATAATTATAACACAGTGACACTGCCTCACCGATAATAGAAATAAGTAAGCCTTATTTTTTCGTTGTAGTATCGTTTCGCATTCCATAGCCAGCTTTCCCTATATTTCAATAATAATTTTAAAATCTTTATTATGATATTGAGTTAAAATCTGATCATCATCAGCCCACATCCAACCACTGCTGGGTTAAATAGGCCTCCTCTTTAGCACGCCATTCTTTCCGATCCATTTTCAATCTTATCCAGTGGATTATCCTTTATCACAATGCCAATATGACAACCTGGGTGATTTATTATACTCTCGCGTGGATACGACTCGGACACTCAAAATCAAACCGCAATTAAGAATTTAAACATGAGAATCGAAGCTATACGTATAAAGGTCGTCACATACGTAGCTATAATGTAATAGAAAGAAAGAAGAAAAGAAAGAAAATAATTTATTGGCAACATAAGAATACAGGAGTAAAAAATTAAATGACAGAGAGAAGGACAAAAGGAGAGAAGAAAATACATATCATACGTAGACAGAGAAAAAACATTCTCTATTCTTTAAACATTCTCTATTCATTTTCTATTTTCTGTCTACGATATTACACAAGCCTAACCTACTTATCACATGTCCTGGTTGCTCTGTCATTCAAGAAAAGTTGCCAAAAGGTCCTAACTCAGCTTTGAGCTACTTCACTTGGGTACCAAGTACGTAATAGCAAGGCATATTACGATATGTTACGGTATAATATTTATTATAGTTATCTTTAGAGTGACCACAGACGCAGCTATAATATATATTATAGTTATGTCCGTCTGTGATGACCTTAAGGGTTCCGACAGCCTAAAAAACGGATATAGCTGGTTCGGCCACCATAGTAAAGCTGGGTTGTACCAGGTTGTAGGTACCCTTTGATTATATACCTTGTTGTGTCTAATTCAGTCGGTTTTTTCCGATGCCTCGGATTTTCGGTTTGCAAGCCCCAGAAATATGACCGTTCAGGAAGAGCTTTTGATACATAATATTTCGAAGCATAAGCATTGTAAAGTATTGTAAGTAATAAGTATTAATAATGTATGCACTTACCAAGTATCTCTCAGTAGCCACAGAGACCAGAATCAAGTCGTCACCAACTCGAACTTTCTCACCCTCAGATCTGTAATATAAATATATCTTTGTAAAAATATGCCCAGAGAATAAAAAAGACTGAGTTTGATGAATACATTCATTGCGTATGTGTTTATGTTTATTTGACACTAGCTGTTGCCCGCGACTTCGTACGCGTGTAGTACATTATTTTGTTCTATATAGCTTTCGCAGCGCACGCCAAAAACTATTTTGGGTTTCTACCTTGGGTTACAATATTGCAATTTTCTTACGGATCTCTAATTTTTTGTAAATATATTATAGCTTATACTGGTCCCTGATAATGTAGCTTTCTATTGGTGAAAGAATTTTTGAAATCGGTCCAGTAGTTTCGGAGCCTTCGGAGAGGAAACAAACAAAAAATCTTTCCTCTTTATAATATTAGTATGATTTCATGTGCATGCTTATAAGTGTGTATAATATGGATGTATGAGCGGTCTTGAATGTGTGTGAATAAAGAGTATAATTGTGTGCGAATATGAACTTGTGGAAATAATTAGATGTATAAATATTTGCGATAGATGTGAACATTTAAATGAATGTGTAATTACCTTTGCTTGCTAGCCGGATGTAGAGTCCACCAGCAAGCTTCGCCCTGAGAATGCTCCTGCAAACCCACGTCAAAGGCCAGCTTGTCTTGTGATGATGATGTGGATAGGCAGGCCAGGTACTGCAATTTTATAACAATGTTTATTATGAAATTATGAGTCAGGACTTTTGTAAACTTTTTTAATAACATTTTTCGAAGAGCCTTGGCTGCGTACAGTTCAAATTACAATTAGATGTTTGATATTGCTTTTTCAGCAGTTCAGGCATATTTGGGACATCATGACTCTTATGGAAAATTTTATTATGACTTTTCACTTCATCGAGGCTTTGTATAATGTTTTGATTGGATTTTTATAACAACAAAGAGCAAGGCCTTTTATCATTATAGTAGATGATTTATACAGCCTCAGGAGGCAATTTTTACCTTCATTAACAGGACGCTGTAGTGCCCGGGACGAATTAAGATGGAGTAAGCTTGTCTAACACAATTCCATCTTCTCAGTTTAGTTGGCGTTGTCCACAGGAAAGACATGGTCGATACGTGCGGAGCTGACTAACCCGCGGGGTTCCTCACGATGTTTTCCTTTACCGTTTGAGAGTACTGGTATAGTGCACATACATTTTGAACTCGCTACCTTAGGATCGGAAGCGGGGTCACTACCAAAGAGACCACCTATGGGCTATGGGCTATTATAAAATAAGGGGTAAATCAATGTACATACCATGTCACTATTGAGATGCCGAAGTAGGATAGCATTTCCGTACAGTAAAGTTCTATGCCCAGATCCTGTACCTTTACCCTGCAAGGAACACAGAAAATACACGATCGTTTCATACACATTGCCAGCACATTGTGACCCTTGTTGTCTGCGTACTTAGGCACACATTTAAACAGCCGCGATGTATATTCAAATTAATGTAAGAAGCGATGTACAGTTCTGAATATGATGTACTTACTAGAGCCTGTTGATATGGTTGTTAGATTTTTATTAGAGTAAAATGTCTTGTTATGTTGGAAATTCAAATAGACATTACCTACCTACAATAATATTTTTTTCACCATTTGTTGAATTTAAGACTGCTCGTAAGGCGTGACTTTATTTCTACTTATGTTTATTTTAATCGAGCAGGTGATTCTCGAGGCATCTTACTTATATTATAAATGCGAAAGTTTGTGAGTTTGGATGTTTGGATGTTTGTACCTCAATCACGCCTAAACGGCTGAACGGATTTGAATGAAACTTGGAATATACATAGTACATATACTGAATTAATATATAGGCTATTTTTTATCCGGATACCACGCGAGCGAAGTAGGGCAGCTAGTAGGACATAATTATCACATGAGATAAATGTCGCGAACTAATAGTGAGTTTTAACAGTTTTGCAATATTTATCGTGATATTATATTATTTTAAGAGGAATTCCAGTATTTATACCATGATAAAAAAAACTTAAGGGACATGTAGAATGTATCAGTTTATCACCTAACTAGTTGTATCTGCGTTCAGCCGCGTAAGAATAAAATATAGCCTATACGGCTCAGGGATAGTGCAGCTACTAGAATCGATTCAGTGTTTTCTGAAGTTATCTTCAATAAACATACAAACCTTACCATTTAGAGTGTTATATTTTCTTATTTGGCCATCTAAATGAACCATCTGCAATAGATTTGCAAAGGCCAATAATAATAATGATGGTAAAAATAAAACAAACCATTGTAAGAAATCTAACAACCATACTCATTACTCTATATTTATTGAAAGTATCAATTCGTTTCTTATTCAATTCTATGTTTGTATAGCCGGGTTTTCCCAATTAAGATCATTTTGTTATGCGAGAAAGGGCTCAATTACTAGTACATACAAAAGGGAAAACGATTCCTATAAATTATGATTTAGGGGCAAAAAAGGAAGGATTATTATTTTTATGTGGTAAAGTTTACGAATAAATACAACGATAGTTTTTCTTTAGAAGAGATGTAACTCAGTAACAACGTATTGCAAAGTTAAAAATAATATATAAGTTAAATTGTATGATAAATAAAATACATTGTCTAAATCCAGTTAGTTTTATAAACAGTTATGAAAGTTCTTTTACTAAATCTACTTGAAGCATCATGCTTAGTTAATTAGCTAAAAATATAAGCATATTTTTTTATAGAAAACGATGTTTGACAGACTGAAGCTGAAATATAGAAATTTTCATAATTTTGAGCAACTTTAAATTGTTTTTGTTATAAATGAAATTATGACTCGTTATAATGCAACAATACAAGTATAAGAATAAAGCCATAAGTGAGTAAAAATTTCGTGATCTCAAACAAGAAATATACCATGTTTCTCTAGAGATACAAACAGTAAATTACAAATGTGTCTATGGTAACATGTTTTTCACAGAGAAAACATCAAAACCCCTGCTACACCCTGGACTTTGTTTACCCCAATTATAATAATTAAGATTGCCACAAAAGATAGTAAAACTTGGCTTGATTCTAATCATTTTACAAAAAAGAAAAGTTATAAAAATTCTCTTGAAATCACGAAACGAGAAGATGAATCGGCAAGAACATTAGTAATAATAAAACCCCGATCAATTTAGAATAGCCAATCTGATCACCAATTAGAATTATGAGGATGATTGCATGCTATTTACCGATTCCATATACTCACTAAATTGTTTTGCCCCTGTAACATTTAGACACAAAACAGATATGAAATAACAAATTATTCACAATTTTGAATTTGAAAATGTTAAACATAGAAGCGAAATTGCCAATTGCAATCTTTCGTGACACACACTAGAACATATAATTTGTGATTTAGTCATAATATAATTGAAAATTATTGAAAGGGTGATACAGATATAATAAATGGGGAAAATCGAATGTTAATATAACATGTTTTCGTATTGTACAGTCTATTTAACATTGAATAGCCATTGTGTAACCTTACACAGCCTTACACTTGTAATAATAAATATATGTCACCGTAAAATTGATAATACCGTTAGATTATAATCTATCTCGCGAGATTGTAAGCTGTCGAAAGATCGTGAACCGTAACATACTGCTTACGATTTAACAGCTTTAAATTCTGGCGCTTCGGCGGGCGCTGCCGCGGCACGCTCACTCTGATGCTCGCTCGTCTCACGCGTAGTTTTTCACTAACTTACCTAACCTAACCTACTAATTTCGATCTAAGCAGAGCCTACTCAATTTCGATAAGCAGATTCTGCTTAGATCGAAATTAGTTCAAATTCTAGTTAATCATTGCGTCTTTTAACATGACCGCTATAAAAATTTTTGGTAACTATGCAAATTCTCTATAGAAAGTCTCTGAGATTGGCTATTCAACGTTTGTACCTGGTGCGTGTATTTATATCTTTATGTATTTGAATATACTTACAGTTTCAGATCCGGCAGCGGTGACCAACTCTTGTAACGCTCGCACAGATAGGGCCTGGAAGAACCATCGTTTATGTAATCATGTGATTCCATTCAAATAAAATTGCAATGTGGGGGGCTTCATCAGAAACAAGAAAAAAAGTATTATTTTGACAAAGACATTTTACATAAAAAAAATTGGTTGCCTGTAAAGTCGGTATACGGGCGAAAGTTTTACGTGACAATGACGGGCGGGCTAACCATGCCCGAGTGGAAGGGACGCGTGCCTCTCACTCGCTCTCATTGTGAGCGCATAACGTGAGCGGAGCGTAACGCAGTTTCTTGAAGTGTCACCCGGCAAACCAATTTATAAGACGTTGTCACGTCAAAAACTGTTCTCAAAATGGACTTGTTTTGGAAATGTGCTTAGTCAAAAATCTAGTCAGTTCATTGTACCAGTCATAGCCTGCTACAACTTCAAACTTAAGCACACAGGTGTGACTACAAAGCTTGTAAGTTATGTGAAACAGGCACCAAATGTGTATTCAAACAAGTTAAAGTGAGATTCTTTTTTCTGAAGAACTTGGTTAAAAATTAGACCTATTTTCAAGCAATGGCGACATCGGTGACGAGGCTGGTGGGTGAGTGCCAGGCTGAGACACGAGAGGTCCGAGTTCGATTCTCGCGGTACAAATAGCCAAATATTTGATTCTGAAAGACAACACTGAGAATCCCACTGAAAGTCCTAACTGTAGCTATTAAATCTTCTGTACTATTGATTTTTTTCAATAAACAAGGTGTCACATCATAAAGCACTATCTGTATAGAAATGACGTCATTTGCTCTTCCGCGGAGATGCCACGATCAATCACGCTGTAAGGGCATAATGGAATCTTCTCGTAGCGTCGGGAACAAAAACTTCGCCCTACTTTCGTGACGCTCAATCAAAGAATATCTCATTATTTTGTTTTCCCACTTTATATCACATGTCGTTTTTACGATGTTTTTGTGACTATTTTTATATCTACTTAGAGAACCTACTTGTCTGAGTTGGCAACAAGCAATTGAAATTTATAGCTCGCTTTGCTTCCAAGCGTTCGTATAATGTCATCATTACGAGTTTCGCTGAGCTCACTGATAAATTTTAACTGACACCTGTCATTGACCGACACGTTACATGACAGGTTTCTAAGGTCATGGGTTCAAATCCGGTCGTGGGTTCACCAATGGATTTTTCTGTTCGAAAAAATCATGTCCACTATACCAGTACTCTCAAACGGTGAAGGAAAACATCGTGAGGAAGCCCGCATATCGTAGAACCTAAAAAGATCGAAAACACGTGCTTTGAGGTGCACTTTAATCCTTTCAGCACACTGTTTCTAAAGACACGACTAGATATGGTACAAGAAGTCACCTGCTCTATGACGAAGACGCACTGCGACAAGTCCGGCGGTATGTTCTTGTCGGCGATGTTCTCGAGGAAACAGTGCCGGTTGCCGAATCCCTCAGCCGCCAGGCAGACGCGCTCGCCCGTCGCTGTGCACGACAGGCAGACCATGTCTTCCTGTAAACGAATATTATGTTTTTACTAGCAGAAAATAATCGTCTAACAATAAGTCGCACGGGTATTTAAAAAATTAAGATTTTTAGGTCAATATTTTACACCTCGGGTTACATTATTGGAGTTTAAGTAAGGATCCCTAATATTTTTGAAAATAATTTATAGCCTATGTTATTCTGTAAGAATGTAGCTATCTACTGGTGAAAGATTTTTTTAAATCGGTTCAGTAGTTTCGGAGCCTATTCGTTGTAAACTGCTGAATGGATTTGAATGAAACTTGGAATATACATAGTACATGTGCTGGATTAACATATAGGCTATTTTTTGTCCAGGTACCATGTGAGCGAAGCCGCGGGTGGCAGCTAGTAGAAGATATAGCAAAAGGTCGCGTAAATAACCTTAGCTTGACAAAAGTTTGCATGAAATGATGAATTCTACAGTAAATTTCGCCTTCACTGACTCAAATTTCAGGCAAACCATCTATCCTTGGAGTCACTTGGTGAAGAGCTTAGTTTACACAAAAGATGCGGACCTAAAAGGTGATGAAATGTTACGCAGCTTTTTCAATAGGACTTCTCATTTGAGGAAATGATTCGGTTTTCTTAGTAGGGTTGCCTTTCTATATTTTCTCTCATATAAATGATCCAATGTAAAACATACATATTATCACGCCCGTATCCCTAATGGGGTGGGCAAAGCCACAAGTACACATATGAAAACATGCAGCCACTTCTTTATTTTAAAAATATAAATTTATCAAATACGAAGTCGAGACATAACCTGTCTCGGCTTTGTGCACATGGGATCATGACAAACTGACAGAAACAAAACAAATAGCGGTGAATAACGGGCCTACTGGGGCATAACGGGCTGTTTTACGAGTACCTTTTTAAGTAGGTTAAACAGTGATTAAATTTATGGTTCAATAGGGTCCGCTTTACTCTGAGCAGTTACTTTATATACGAAAAGTTTTTTTTTATCTTTTTCGGTAAAATAATTGCAGAGGACACGTTAGGTCGTCATAATATCACTCTATTTTTTAGATTTAGATCAATAATGCCCAACTATGTTGACTCTGAAAAGAACGCTGTCAACGACCATGATAAATACGCCAAGCCTCATCCATGGGAATCTTCAAGTCTAAACTATATCACCATTATCTTGCTCTACAGAACAGTCATCAAAATTGAGCACCTGTAGGTATTTTTGTATATATGTTATAAATTAGTTAGATATTATTTGTATTTATTTATGTATAATAATAATGATTATTATTATTATTTTTCTTATAGCATTTTTTCTACAGTGCACTGCCTCCACTTTTTCTCCAAACAACACAAAGGTTAGCTGGAAGAAAATGCTAATTAGCATTAAGTTCGCCTATGTACATTCTTGTGTGCAATAAAGAATTTTCTATCTATCTATCTATAAATAAATAAATAATAACAAATAAATAAATAACACCCAACAGTCACATTATATAGTCCTGCCTGACCCCACTCTAGGATTCCCTGTGTCGTGGGTATCAGAAACTACGAGTACCATGGTACCACAATACCCAGACCCGGAAGAAATATTTACAGATCATGCAAACATTTCTTCCGCAGCGGGAATCGAACCCGCGCCTCTCTGCGTCTATACCGAGCAATCGCCCGCCACGCCACCGAGGCTGTCAAATAAGTGGCTGCAAGTTTTCTTATCATTACTTGTGGTTCTGCTAAAATGAATGAATGAATGAATGAATAAGTCTGGGAAAACTCGTGGTTAATCCATCACCGGTAAAGTTTAACTGTTTTTCAACCCCCGACGAATAAAAGGGGTGGTGATCTACACCTCTCTCACTAACCTATCTTTAGTGTCACCCCTAGCTCGAAGTGCTAAGCGGTGCCCAGCAACCAATTACCGGCTTCATTCAAGCGAAAAGCTTTCATTATAATCACCGCTTTCTGCAAGCCTCTATTATAAGGGCTGCGATGTTTTTTATTGGTTTTGATTAATAAATAGATATTTGTGGAAATTTGACACAGCGCCATCTAGCCCCAAACTAAGCAAAGCTTGTACTATCGTCACCAGATGGCTGATAGAACACTTATATACTTTTTTTTGTAAATACTTACTTATAATACTACAACACTTAGACCCGGAAGAAATATTTGCAGAACATACAAACATTTCTCCCGTAGCGGGAATAGAACCGGCATCTCTTGCGTCTCAGCCGAGCACTCGCTCGCCACGCCACCGAGGTTGTCGATTATGACTTTCAATTGTTTACCTAACTCATACTACTAACACTGCCGTCATAAGGAAAAAAGACGTATCTAACATTTTTTTCATAATTGAGTTATATACATCATCGGAATCAGTAAAAAAAGACGCATCTACCAGTATTTTTTTCTCCATTTCGGAATTTATGTAGTAACGTCCTTTTTTCTTATGACGGCAGAATAACCAAGCTTGGTTCTTTGCTTTGGTTGTAGCTTTTGAGAGTACTAGTAGGTACACTGCATTTGAACCCTCGGCCTTAGGATATAGATAAGGTTTTTCTAAAATTATTTTAAATAAAAGTAGCCAGCACCGTTTTGCATTTTTTATGCAAAGATACTGGTTAAAATATTTGTTGGCTCATTCAAACCGGGTAGGTATTTTCAAATAAAATATCAAAAAAGATTTGTGAATTTATTCTGACGACCATAATAAACTATTTTAAAAACTATGAATCAAAACACTATTACAGCACATTATCATCTTAATTCACGTCATCTAGTTTACGTATCGGATGCCCTAGAACCCCTAGGGCTATAAATAAACGGTATCTGACAGCGGACATTGTAGTCTAGGAGATGGCCGCTAGTTATAGACAATAGATTCGTTTGAAGTGCGGTTTTATTTCAAAAATAGGCAGGTGTGAATTTTTTCCAACTCTTGTGACGGTGTTTTTAGGTCGCCTAAAGGCCTCCGTCGTGGCTTAACGACTTAAAAGCCGGGACCGACAATTTAACGTGCCCTCCGAAGCTCTGAAACGCTCAGCTCGTAATGCCACGAGCGTGAATATGCATGATAAGTATAAATTGTATATTTCTGTTCCGCACGACGAGAAATTATTACTAATATGTGAAATGCGAAAAGCAAGTATTCCCAAGGAGGGTTGACGTCAGGCAGGCGGCCGGTCATAAAACACCTTAGCCAAAACTCTTACAGCATGATTCTCGGATCATGCTGTGCCAACCCCACATAAAGTGGGATAAGGGCAGGAAGATGATGATGTGAAATGCGAAAAGGTATTTGTACGTTTTTTACATAAGAAGAGAAAGAGGGAGGGAAACGAGCAAGCGGGGCCCAAATAATGTGTTTGTTGATTTGTTCTTCTTTCATGCAGTAGAGCATGAAATGCAAAGGCTACTTTTTAATCCGAGTATTACGCGAGCGAAGCCGCTGGAGCAACCTAGTAAATAAAAATAATAATTTACGTTTCGGATCGCCTAGTTTTTCGATTGCTGATTCAACTCACCCAGCAGCAAAAGAACAAAAGTAGCCCTAAAGTGAAAGCTATCGGGCCGCAGTTACTATAAGCCACCCTTTTTAACAAAATAGTTTCGTGAATCCAATAAGATTTTACAAAGGTCCTTCATTGTCCCTTACCTACTTATATTAGGTACTCTTAACGAGTCTGTATTGGGAGATTCTAAATTCTTTTTTAATTCTACAATCTACAACATTTAAAATGCGAGAGCAAACACCGATAAAATAAGCATTGTTTTGATTACCGTCATCCACAGACCATTATATCCCTTCCTTCTGTTTACGCAACTCACGCTGGATGAGTATTAATATTTACGATGCGATTATCGTATTGCGTAACTGTTTTATAAATGGAGAAGATTTTCTTTTTTGTTAATACTGTTACTGATCAGTAACCTAATACATAGGTCTAACCTAACTTAATACATAGTCTTTTAAGATCTGAATGCTTCTATACCATTATAAGTGACGCTGACCTTTTTATTCAACAATTTGGCTTTACCAAACCACACTTCTCTACTGGACTGGGAGTAAAGAAAAAAATATAAAATGCGTCCAGCTGCTTCTCTCCCCAAGCATGTAGTAAAAGTCAACTAAGGGATAGTTAATAAAGGGATAGTTTCTCTCCAAAATGATGGACCATATATATGGGCGATGGGCTGATCACCTGTCACCATTGTACACCATTTCCATCTTAGGATTTTAAATCAGAAGTGGCTGCAAGTTTTCTTATGTTTACTTGTGGCTCTGCCTACCCCATTAGGGATATGGGCGCGATAATATGTATGCATGTATGAGAATTGCACCGGAGAAAGTACCTGCGAACGTCCTTATGACGTGTGTAACTGGGAAGAGGATTGGAGTACTGAATATTACTAAATGAAACTGATGCATTGCCGAACGATTCTTGACACGAAATAAACTTTTAGTCTACTTATAATTTGGTCAACAATTACCGTTGTCTCTTGTACTACAAAGTCCACCGTGCCAAAATTCGAAGTGAATCACCGGACTTGCGTAAATAGACTTAGCATTAATTGCCTTAGTAATTAATTTAGAAAAATCCCAGACGTTTGACGACCAGTTTCATCAGGTCTCAACTCTGTACATGTTTATTTCCATCCCTAATCAAGACAATACTAAGTCCACTTAAAGTTTTATGAGATAAAAGGAAAGTCCATAGGTAATATGAGCCATTGAGGCAAACTTTAAATTCTTTCACCACACTGGTTCGAAAAAACAAGTGACATGACTAGTATATGCTACACGGGTGGATCCGTAGGAATAACCTAGTCAGAAATATATCGTCATCTCGATTATTTCGAAGGTTTTAAGTTAACAAGGACGTGAGCCTGTAATTACAATCGGCTGTAATGATGGTGTCTGGTGTGAAGTAAATTGGTTTTTGTGGAACATGTCATCTATCGGGATAGCTCTTAGAGATAGGCTTTTCAAACTAAGCATTTTGAATATAGTGTAGTTTATTTAGACTTGCTTCGCGAGCGACTTTGCTGGCTTTCATAAAGTAATCTAGGATAATATTATTGGTGGTAATACCATTATTCGCAATAGAAGACTTCGTGAGAGGGTACCAGCTTGGCTGAATGGCATTTGAGTATTGCCATTCAGCGTGGCAATGCAGCCAGCGTCTTGGGCACGCTTCCACCGTCTGAGGAGCTGGATCAGGTGAGTTATCTATAGACCGTTTGCAACGGTCTTTAGATAGCCCGACTGTTTCTTTTGTATTTTGTAAAACATAAATAATAATAACGTTTCTGTTATTAAATATTGCCGAAAGATGTGGGAAACTCAAAAAATGTCAAATCATTGGAAATCCCGATAATATAATAATGTAGAATAATATTATCCCATGTCTAATTACGTATTTCTCAAGTTTTAATGATAACGTCCAAAGGAAAGTTTTCTCTAAATTTGAATTTTCAGGACCGAATAATATTCTCAGCTATTGAAATTTGAAGAATTACTCGCAACTCATAAAACTTTGTAATCCAATCTGTTACCAAAATTTATTTGAGCTGATTGGTATTTAAATGCTATCAATTTTAAACTGTTTACTTGTATATTTTATACTAGCTGCCGCCCGCGGCTTCGCTCGCGTGGTACCCGGACAAAAAATAGCCTATATGTTAATCCAGTACATGTACTATGTATATTCCAAGTTTCATTCAAATCCGTTCAGCCGTTTAGGCGTGATAGAGGCACAAACATCCAAACATCCAAACTCACAAACTTTCGCATTTATAATATACTAGCTGTCGCCCGCGGCTTCGCTCGCGTGGTACCCGGATAAAAAATAGCCTATATGTTAATCCAGTACATGTACTATGTATATTCCAAGTTTCATTCAAATCCGTTCAGCCGTTTAGGCGTGATTGAGGCACAAACATCCAAACATCCAAACTCACAAACTTTCGCATCGCAAGTAAGATTCGTTCAAAATAAATACAATACTTTGAAATAATTATAAACAAGTCCTGAGGAGAGTTGTGAATACTAATTTAAATGGATTTAGAGGTAGAGGCAGGATAAAGAAAACGTGGATGGATTATGAAAGACGACATGGGTAAATAAAGCCGGTAATCCGTACGTGTTCATATACATACATAAATATTTCTTGTAGCTGGTTCCCTATTAAAATCAAGCAAACAATTTAAAATGAAACACGTCTCTTTTCCGAGGACCGTTTTTTGGACAAATCAGTGAAATTTAGATCTTTTGAAAAAGAAATACACATAAATACTGCTTAAAAAATGTGCAAAATATCACTCGACCCATCCAATTACAGCCCCCTTATTCACGATGACTAAACAAAACGTAACGCGGGTACGTTTGTGGAATCACCGTGTTATCGTATTCTATATGACAATTTTGTACTGCAAAAACGTGACGTGGCGCGTCACAAACAAGTTACGAGCTGTCAAGTTTCATTTGGTCGTAGAGAATAAAAGCCCTGACCGCGCCTAGTGTTGCTTACTTCATTCATCATTACATTCAATACGAACGTTATTCTTTTTTCCCTTTTATTTCATTTTTATTGCTTGTTGTTATAGCGATAGTAACTTATTTCCAGAACGTACTTTTTTTTCATTTGATACTTAATACGTCACACAACGTATGTCACTCTTGCCGTAAAGACACATAATATGTCACCTCATGGACTGCTATCTACATAACCTTATTTTTGCCTTCCGTAGTCAGGGAACTTTACCCACAGTTTATTATTAAAACATCCATCAAATAGAATCAGTTGGGCTCTGTTGGACAACAATGAGTTTCTGAACGGTATAGCTGATTCACTTCCTTTTATCAAGAAAGGAACCATGATCCGTGGTAAGATTATGTTCCTCCAAGCGTTGTGTTTGCTATTTATCTAGCGACCGTTCAACCAAATATACTACAGAATGTCTTTTTATACAACGTTCAGTACATTATTTTGATCTATCTCGTAGGGTTCAGCCAGCGTTTGCAATGTAAGCGCAAAAATATGTGTTTATTTACGACATCACATTAGAAACCTCTAAAATTATCAGTGTTTCTCTGCTATATTACAATTATAAACCTTCCTCTTGAATCACTCTATCTATTTAAAAAAAGCGTCCATCTGCATCTAACCTTGAGCATGTCGTAAAGGTCGACTAAGGGATCACCATGTCCATCTTGGGACTTTGAATCAGGAGTGGCTGTAAGCTTCCTTATGATTACTTGTGGCCCTGCCCACCTCATTAGGGATACGGGCGTAATAATAGGTATGTATTTCAGTAGTTTCCACGATTACCCTCTAAATGCAAACTTTACCTTTTACTTATATTGTAACTGTCTTATTCATAAAGACTTAGATTATGCTTGATTATGAACCTTAAACAAGTCCTTACGTCTACCCTAAGTTTTTATTAATAAGACCGTAAAGATACTACTACAGTGTAAATAGATTCACTTACCGTACGCAAGAATGAAACATCATCTTGCTCGCTCGCTCCTCCCTCTGCTTCCGCCATATTTGTTTTCTATCTCACTCGTCAGATAAAAATTCTACTCCTTGGGAGACGCATAACTGAAAAGAAAGAAAACAACAAGAATAAATCCAAGGCATACAACATACCTCCATCGAGAAAAATACTAGCGTTTATTTGAAAACTTTGTGTGTAATATATAAATTACTAGCTCACGTGCGCGGCTACGCTTGCATGATACCCGGATAGAAAATAGCCTATATTTTATTTCAGTACAAAAACTATGTATATTCCAAGTTTCATTTATATCTGTCCAGCCGTTACGGCGTGATTGAGGCACAAACATCCTCACAAACTTTGGCATTTATAATATTTGTAGGATTTTGTTAAGAAAGCAAGTAAGAAGCAACGAATAGGTATTGACTATCTATAGTTAAAAAACCTTACTTAAAGTATCATCTACTAAATATTGCAGCTAATTTTTTTTTCTGCTAAAATAAGGCCATTAAGCGACACGTTATTATGTAATTTTTTGTCTACTTAAGTGAAGCAATTAAGCGACACGTGAGGTTATTATCTAACTCTGTCGTCCGTGTCGCTTATTGTCCCTTCATAAGAAAAAAGGACGTTTCTACATAAATTCCGAAATGGAGAAGAAAATACTGGTAGATGCGTCTTTTTTTACTGATTCCGATGATGTATATAACTCAATTATGAAAAAAAAATATTCAGATACGTCTTTTCTCCTTATGACGGCAGTGCTTACGTGTTAGGGACGGAAGATCACACCAGGGACGGAATCGCGACTCAGTTAAATAATACAGCTACGGGTCACATATCTAAATTTCTAATTTTTTCAATAATACTATCAAAATCGTTTTTATATCACTAATTTACGGTTCGACTATTATGGGTTAACTCGGTTTCGGTAGGCAAAACCGTATAATACTAATAATAATAAGTATTTATTTTTCTCTCACTACAGGTTGCAAGTTGTAGGTACTTAGATCTAGAAGTTAACATGATTTGTTTTAACCTGCTTCGTGAGAGTCTGGTGCCTGTAATAGGTTTATGCAAACCTGTGAAACATAGAATCTTACTTATTTTATAAATGCGAAAGTTTGTGAGTTTGGATGTTTGTGCCTCAATCACGCCTAAACGGCTGAACGGATTTGAATGAAACTTGGAATATACATAGTACATGTACTGGATTAACATATAGGCTATTGTTTGTCCGGGTACCACGCGAGCGAAGCCGCGGGCGGCAGCTAGTAGATCATAAAATAATAGTTTCATACTCGTTTTACGAGCAAAGGGTGCGCCATGGAATAGGCAGCAAATTCCACTTTAAATTCAGCCCCTTCAAATATCACTAAAGGTTAAACGTTGGACCCTTTTCAAACTATTTGGCAGGTTTGTTACCGTTAGTATTCTATAGATAACAACAGCGGCCTTATTTTGTAAGCCCGTCGCCGGTGTTCACTTCAGCCCACATCGTTAACATCTACAGTGACGACCTAATGCCTGACGCGATCAATAGCGGGCGACAGCGACAAGCTCACAAAATAAGTCAACTATTCTTACAAACTGTTTATTAGTATTTAGTTCTAGATTATTATTATCTATATGGGCGATGGGCTGATCACCTGTCGCCATGGTTCACCAAATATCCATCTTGGGACTTTAAATCAGGAGTGGCTGCAAGTTTTCTTATGATTACTTGTTGTTCTGCTCACCCTATTACGAATACGGGCGTGATAATATGTATGAAATCTCAAACCGTAATTTTTAACTGATTTCTTAATTTATTTCAATTTGCAAACATTTTGAACATCTCAAGCGGACGCTTTCCAAAATCTTTCTAGTTGCCATCTTTTTTTATATGCCACAGATCATTCATTTTCTTTTTTTTTTATTCAACCTTGGAAACAACACACTGAATCTCAGAACAATAAATACAATATTTTTGATTTTCATAGTATCGTAAGATTTTTGGCTGAGGTGTTTTATGACCGGCCGGCCGCCTCCTGACGTCAACCCTCCTTGGGAATACTTGCTTATGTATCCCATCATGTTGGAGGATACTATCCCTTAGTCTACTTTTATGACATGTTCTAAGAAGCATGTCGTATGATATGAACCGACCCCACTTGATGTGGAATAATAACAGGGAGATAATGATGATGATTATCATGTTTATTCCACGTTCAAAACCCCGGATGAATGTTTTTGATATCACCCAAGACAGTGCTCAAAAATTTATAAAACAATCTCACTGAACTAAACTACGTGATATCCTGTAAATTATACAAAATTATCCGTTGAAACAAACTTCAACCTAATTTATACTAACTTACGGGTCAAATTAGCTTAACTGTATCCAGGTAAATTACAGTGTATCTAAAAGTCTCTACATCAAAATCACGAACCAAATCTATTCTAATTTCAACCTTATTTATACAGCAATTTGAGTCAAATTAGCTCAACTGTTTCAAGGTAAAGTACAGTGCATCAAAAAGGCTCGATATCAAAGAGTTAAGGTTCAAAATTGCTCAGGTTGTGGCTAGATGATTTATGGCCAATTTATGTGAAATTTAACAAGGGCGATCCGATAAATAACAGTGAGTTAACGGCCTTACATTGTATTCAATGTATTCAAGCTATCGGATGTATTCATGTATTCAAAACTTTAAGAACACTGGTGGTCTAGTGGTGCCCGTACCCCGCCTTCCGATCCTAAGGTTGTGGGTTTAAATCTGGTCATGCACTAATAGGTTATAATGTTCGAAAAAATGTGCGCTTTATCAGTACTTTATACCCCAAACACACTCTTTCACAGTCGGGTAAAAACTAGTAGGTACCTTAACAATCCAAAAAAGTTTCCTCTATTAAATAGGACATACGTACGTGAAAGAAAAAGTGGTTATAGCAGAAATGACCCCGAAAAGTAATCATATTATCATAAGGTATTTTATTACGGAATACCAATAAAAATATATACGGAATAAAGCCTGTGCTACGGAAGCTACCCCGTAGAGGGCCTACGACTTTTATTGCATACACTAGCATATTCGCGCGGCTTTGCTTGCGTGTTGTTAATTTTGACACACCAGGTTTATTTAAAAAAATCCCAAACACGTGTCCGTTTATTTTACATTTAACAACTACAGATTTTTCTACAAAATTCCTAGACCCTCTACAAAGAGTCTACGTTTCGTAGCCGCGTATATAGTGCTCATAGCACCAGCATTCCTCCAAATTATCTTACAAAATTCGTAGCCCCTCTACGAAGTCTCTACGGTTCATGGCCACGTAGCTCTCATAGCGGGGCATATTATTTATTCCAGGAATGCGACCTCCATTAACCCCCCTTATTCCTCATTATGCATGGCCACATCTGGCGTTTATTTGGGAATGTTTGTTTTGGTATTAAGACTTAAACTATTACCACACTGGTTGATTATAGGGCTCACTCACATAATCAATTTTTTTTTACAAAACCCGTAGTTATGAGACATACACATAGCCAGTGTCATAAATATACTATACTTTGCTATCCTATAACTTTATTTATAGCTACTTATCTAGCAGAAGCCTTATACTAAATCACGCGATAACTTTATTTCAAAGTAAGACAAACTTAAAATTCTTCAATTCGAAGAAAACCCGCCGCTACGCAATTTTATTTTTAGAATAATTTTATTTCAGTATAAAAATAATAAATGGGTTGACGTACCTATCTCATAGGCCTGTGCTAAATATTCAGCCTTCAAAGGTTACCGTAGCCCCGTAGCGTCGTAGCAAGGTGCTACGAAACTCGCTACGAAATTGCATCCACGTACTAACTGGTCGTAATTTCCATGATTAGAATAATTACGACCAAGCAGTTAGGATGACAAATTGCTGTTTATATCGCGAAGTGCTTATTAGTCTTAGCTTAACTAGTAAAATTAGCAGAAAGAGACAACTAATAGTACTAGAGTATTTATAATAGTACTAGCTGCCACCCGCGGCTTCGCTGGCGTGGTATCCAGATAAAAAATAGCCTATATGTTAATCCAGTACGTGTACTATGTATATTCCAAGTTTCATTCAAATCTGTTCAGCCGTTTAGGCGTGATTGAGGCACAAACATCCAAACTTTCGCATTTATAATATAAGTAAGAAGTAAGATATTACAGCCCAGGCTGGAAATAGAGCAATTTGTAGCCGAGTAATATTATAAGGACGAGGCGAGTTCGAGTCCTTACTAAGTAATTTTAAGGCGATAGCCAATACCTTTTTAACTGAACAAGACTGTTAATTGCAATTTCACTTTGTACTTTATATGTGCGAGGAAACAGTAAAGAATTTCAGAAACAGGAGTTTGATTCTCATCAGGTTAACTGCGCGCATTCTTTGTACTTTTTTAAATTTTTGAAAAGCAATGCGGAATGCTATTTACAATTTTTATGTACTAAAATCCTCGCTAGCATTACAAATTAAAAAAAAACAGTCTTGCTGTTCAATTAGCTCAGTTTCAAATTCTTCTTATCTAAAAACGATAAATAAATAAAACTCTTGGTATTATGTATGTTCATATGAGCCAACTCTAGTGACAGGTTTGAGTTGAGTTTGAGTTTGAGTTTCGAGGCCAACTAAAGGCCTCCGTCATGGCTTAACGACTTAAAAGCCGGGACCGACTGTTTAACGTGCCCTCCAAAACACGGAAGCGCTCAGCTCGTAATGCCACTTGCGGTCACCCATCCCAATTTGTGACCACGCATACCGTTGCTTAACTCCAACTCTTGGCATAGCAAACTTAGAAATAGCACCGAGATCTCTCAAACTAAAATAAAGCTTTTCACAGAAATACAGAGTTTAAGATTCCCAAAAGCGCGATTCTCAAGACAACAGACCCATTTTGCGCTCGAAAGAACCTCTAAAAACATGTATTTGGAAGTCAAATAACGTGAAATGTGGGGTAAAAGAATTTGATTAAATACGGCACGTCACGAAGGAATGCCATTGAAGTTAGGCTTATTGAAGGTTTTAAGATATACTTTAAATCATCAAGGAGACTACTTTTATCTCTATCATAAACTACTAAGGTCTTTTACCATCTATAGTAGATAATTTATACAGCGTCAGGAGGCAACTTTTACCTTCACAAACGGGACGCTGTAGTGCCCGGGACGAATTAAGATGGAGCAGGCTTGCGCAGCACCTATTCCATCCTCTCAGCTTAGTCGGCCATGTCCAATACGTGCGGAGCTGACTAAGCCGCGGGTTTCCTCACGATGTTTCCCTTCACCGTTTGAGAGTACTGGTATGCGCACATCAATTTTTCGCACAGAAAAATCCATTGGTACACGATTGGGTTTGAACCCGCGACCTTAGGATCGGAAGGCCACTACCAACTAGACCACCAGTGCTCTCTATCATACATACATAATATCACGCCCTTATCCTTAGAGGGGTGGACAGAGCCACAAGTCATAAGAAAACTGGCAGCCTCCCCTGATTCAAAGTCCCAATATTATGGTGACACGTGATCAGTCCATCATGTTAGGAGTTTACTTTTACGACATGCTCGGGGAGAGAAGCAGCTGGACGCGTTCTATGTTTTTTCTTTACTCCCACTCCAGCAGAGAAGCAAATTTCGGTTTTTTTATTACGACATGCTGGTTTTCTGACGATGTTTTCCTTTACCGTTTGAGAGTACTAGTATAGCGCACATAATTTCTTCGAACACCGGATTCAAACCCACGACCTTAGGATTGAAAGGCGGGGTCACTACCACTTTATCACCAGTGCTTTCGTCAGTACCACAAAGAAAAGCATGTTCTTATATTAGATTTGTAGCCTAAACAAATTCTCACATTTTCACCCATAATTAATTTCTTTACAAACAAAAACAAAAATAACTTTGCCGTTGTGAAAATGTCATTCTTTTGTTTACTTCAACAACTTACCCTTAGCCATGAGTGTAGGTAGGTATGTATTGTATATGTTACTGTAAAAGCCCTCATGTTGATTAATCTTAGGTTTTACTACTAAATACAAGGATTTATCGACATAGACTAGACATAGACATAAACATACACATACATAACATTTATTTACTAAAATAGCACACATAATGTAGAATTTAAAAATATAAATAAAAACACAGTTAGGCAATTGAAGAATATGAATAAAAAAGACATTAAACATTAAATACTGCCATGAGTTGGTAAATGTATGGATACATAAAAAAAGGGACGATTGTTTCGGACTTTTACTATTACAATGCAGTAAATGCTAGGGTTTACCAGCGACAGCTGGAAAATGTTGATTTGAGAATAAAACAATAAGTTCATACTTTTTACTTGCCACGAGCTCGTAAGTCGAAGTTTTTAAAGAAATAAATGAGTGAAGTTACTTATCCACCAAGAGCGAATTCAGAGGGTTAGGTTCGAGTAGTGAACTCTAACGTGAAGTTACTTATTTTTCTGGAAATTATATGTGCCGAACACCGTTATTATATATCTTTTTCAACAATTACCGTGTCTTTGAGCTAAATCTTAAGATTTACCGAGTGGTGGTAAAATTTCGAAATTAACGATGTTCCCAGAACCATTCGAACTTTTACCATTATGAGTTGCTAAATCTTAAGTTTTACTGGAAAATATTAAGATTTACCGTAGTTCAGGCTTTTACAGTAACATATACACAATTTGTAGTGTCTCATTTTACAGCAACTAACTACAAGGGAAAATGAGCCTTGTGGTAGAGATATAGAGTTGGTTTTCGGTTAGGAGTTATGGTTGGAACTTCTATGACCCTTCATTACAGTAATTATAGTTGAAGTCGTTAACGCTTTGTCGTATGAAAATAACAAACCAGAGGAATGACAGGACTTGCCCCAAGTAACCATTTTTAAATTAATTAATATTTTTTTAATGTCTATAAGTATATAAAAGTTGAATTAATTATATACAAAAAATAATTAAATATAAGAATTATTAATATAATTAGCAGCCAGCGCCTTGGGATCTACTGTTCCGTCTGCTGATGATCTGGATCTGGTGAGCTGTTTATGTTCTCTTGTGTTTTCCAACTGTTTCTTTATAAATAAATATTATAAATGAATTCTAAAATTGATGTCTAAGTCTAGCGAATTATATTACAAATAAACATGTACCTACTCATACTATTAAACTGAGTCAGACAGTCTAGATACAAGTCACAGGTCCCATGTCAATGACCTCTGAACTTTCACACAAAGGTCAACTTTAAGTTTTGTCAAAGTAAATAAAATATTTCACGTTATACTATCACCCGTAACGCAATGCGGTAAGGCTCAAAATAGTTCGCGGTACGGAAGAGAAAATAAATTCCATTTTCGCTATAGGAAGCTCCAGAAATGTAAGTGAGAAATATTACGTGAGGTGAAGGTGTGGCCGGTTTGCAAGCGATTAATATCTTTAATATTTTCGTGTCGTAAAATTCGACTAAGGGATAGTATTCTCTCTAACATGATGAGATACAATAAGCAAGTATTCCCAAGGAGGGTTGACGTCAGGCAGGCGGCCGGTCATAAAACACTTTAGCCAAAACTTTTATACCATGATCCAAAGATCATGCTGTGCCGACCCCACATAGAATGGATGAGGGCAGGAAGATGATCAAGATGAAGATTTTTAAGTTGTTTCTAAAAGGAGTCTGATGAGACCCTTAGTGATAGCAGTTGGTAAGATTTAAAAAAAAAAAGTGAGAGAAAAATATTTTCAAAAAAACAATTTTTTCTTAGTTTTTTTATGTACTCTAAAAAGTGAGCTTTTCATTTATAACATAGATCAGTAGTTACAGTACGCCTAACGGAACTTGGCATTTGTTAAGTTGGCTGTTTGTCATGCGCAGTGCAGCTTTTTCATACTAAATTGTCTACTGCGCATCGAAACGGCTAAATTCACGAATGACAAGTTCCGTTGAGCTTACTGTACTGCACTACAGCGGCCACCTCTCGCCGTAGCATAAAACTGAGTGCTCATATTTTTTAAGTCAATTTAGTATGGACTAGCTAACGAGGAAAGAAAATAAATCCCCAATCTGTCGCAGACAATTGAACCACACCTTTACATAAAGACTTGTTTTGATTATAGCAAAATATACATATTTCAATGTTCCCCGGTGTGTAGGCAGGCTTACATTCAGACAACTTTGCCAAACGACGCATATAATGCTCGAAACAAAAACACATTGAGGGATCTTTAGTGAAGATCTAGGTAGCTAGGTAACAAGCCATCTGGGGTGCTCGTTCTAAATTCATAATCTGACAAGTGCTTCCACAAACTGTATTAGACGAGATTAGTAAACATAAGAAAACATGCAGACACTACTGATTTAAAATCCTAAGACGGATATGGTGAATCATGGTGACAGGTGAGCTCATCGCCCATAGCCCCATATAGAGATTTTGGAGAGGATAGTATCCCATAGTCAATGGATAGCAGAAATAAGTAAGTAAGTTCGTATAATGAGCTAGTGGCCAACTCTTGTGACGGAGTTTTTAGGCCACCTAAGGGCCTAAGGGCCTCCGTCGTGGCTTAACGACTTTAAAGCCGGGACAAACAATTTAACATGCCCTCCAAAGCACGGAAGCGCTCAGCTCGTAATGCCACTTGTGGTCACAGAAATAAACGTAAATATGCCTTTCTTTCCCCATTCTGTTTACTTTCGTAGTAGTAAAAAGTATAACTAAAAATTAAAGTGAATATGGCCTCACCACACAATCACCATTCTAACCATCTACGTAAGAACCGACCCTGGGCATAAGTGCAGTGCAAATGCAGATTGCATAAACCGCGGGTTATCAAGATTTGGCAAGCGAGCGAGGAAGAAAGTGGTTTATAATAACTGTTTTAAATTCGATCCAACTAACCACCTCTTGGTCATTTTTACTCGCTTAGAAAAGCGAAAAGAGACTTCGTCAAAAGCTGGCTTATTAAAACATTTACGGTAGTACCACAAATATTGTGCGCCTTGGCAAACTTCGTGCTTTCTATGAAAATCGAATTTGTCCGAATATGCAACTAAAAGTCAAATAATAACAACTGAACCAACCCTTTAAAAAATAAGTACATATCTACTTATTTATTGTCACATCTCTATATTACATTATTATCATCGCGTTAGTTCGTATTTCAAAAGCTACACGAAAATTGCCGAGGCGCACTATATTTGTGACTCAATTTGTGACGTGACACCCTGACATCTTGTAAAGTGTTGTTGTTAGGTCAATATTTTATTTTACAGGTTTTACACGATTACACGATTATCGGTCGTAGACGGCCGAACTCGGCCGATCGAATCAAACGTATGCTAAAAGAAGATAGTGAGTATACTACTACAATCGACATCATCCATTCGATTCCATCGACATTTGATCGGCCGTTGACGTCCGACCATACTTCGGCCGATGATAGGTTATGTGTATTTGTATCTTAGTAGTCAATAAGCTAAAGATATGGTGGCCCTGAAAAATGTTTGACTTATTGAAGAAAGAAACGACATGTCATGTCAGAAACACATTTCAGCGTTCCTAGCATTCGTGTTTTCAAAGAAACTGAAAGTTCTAAGCATATTTTCAGCATTTTCACACTGTAAACACGGACATAGGGATTTTCTACAAATATTTTCCTTTATTCACAATCCCAGATGTTTCAAGCAAATGAGAAAAAGTCAGCTATTTCAATGGCGCTTCAAGGTAATTGAAAGAATGCTGTGTTTCTGCTTCAGATTTTATGGCTAGCAGCTAGTGGAACTCCCAACTTTCTCCTGGTGTTTTAGCTTCCGCAAGCCTCCGCTGTCCGTCCGTCCGTCCGTCTGTCAGCGGGCTGTATCTCACGAAATGTAATAAGCACCTACTGAGTCAAATTTTTCACAGAGTGTGTATTTCTATTGCCGCTATACGGGATATAGCGGGAAACGAACCCGTGCCTCTTGCGTACCAGCCGAGAACTCGCCTGCCACGCCACCGAGGTCGCCGCAAGAGAAACATACCCTAAGATTTATGCTTTTAGGACTTTTAGGTTTAGGCTGTGCGTTGATTGTTAGCCAGTTAGTCAGTAAAGTAAGTGCTTAATATATTTATATTACTGCAGGTATTTTATTGAACAAGCTTTTCCAAACTCTTATTTTTAAAATTATCTGCCGCAAACTATAATAGGTAGGCTTTAAATGGTTAAAATGTAATTCAGGATCAATTTATTCCAGCCGTTTCCCGAAACGTTTGAATGATCGCTTTCATACATTTTACATGAACCGATGGAGCTTGTGCGTATTAGTTTTACCCGGTTTTGAGGTCGATGGTTGAGAATAAATATGCGATAGGCATTCATACCTGAAACACATTTCGATCAGTTTGCGGCCCACCCATTGTCCTAGGTGAGCAGAAAGCTATAAGTCGCTATGCAACGCGGTGCGACTCATGAAATCGCAAAGATATTGACGCAACAACGTAGGCCACTTGTAGGGACAGCTACTAATTGTCATTTCTGTTTAAACGCTTCGCGTCGCGTCGCGTTTGTCGCTAACGTAGGACAATGGGTTACTGTGAGCTAATACTTTAAACTAACCAGTTAAGCACGAGGAAAAAAGTCTTCACAGATCACTGGTCATCGAACGCTTTTATTTGCGAGGTACAAGCGAGATATTAGCATCCCACATGTCTCTGTTAAAGACTTGTGGGATGCTAATATCATTATTAATATAAGGGATATAATTTTATTTATTTGACAATCCCTGCTATATCTCTTTCGCGCGACTTTTTGCACACAACTATTAATTTTATTAATTTCATAATAGCCCACCCCATTAGGGATACGGGCGTGATAATTATGTGTGTATGTAAGTTTGTTAATAACTATATGTAGCACTCATAACCATGTATGATAGACACAAGTAGTACAAGTCGATGCTCGTGTAACGACTACAGAACACGTCATGTCTGATAGACAGATAGGGCATAGGTACACAACATGATAGCATGGTGTGGTTTGCAAATAATTTCAGCCTTTGTAGATTCATTGCTTCTCTGCTGGACTGGGAGAAAAGAAAAAGCATAGAATGCGTCCACCTGCTTCTATCCCGAGCATGTCGTAAAAGTCGACTAGGGGATAGTATCGGCTCCAAAATTATGAACCATTTATACGGGCGATGAGGTGATCACCTGTCGCCATAGTTCACCATATCCATCATAGGACGTTGAATCAGTAGTGGCTACAAGTTTTCTTATGATTAGGTACTTGAGGTTCTTCCTACCCCATTATGGATATGAGCGTGTAATATGTATTTTTGTAGATTCAGCCCGTTTTTAAACAATTTAATCAACTAGTGGTAGGTACATATTTCAGTGAGGGGTCGTTTTATCTGGTCACTTTGTCACCAGCACGGATATTGATAAGTGCATCAGGTTTTAGTGCATATAGATAATTGTGTATTTGTCGACACAGACCTAAGAAAAAGTATCTGAATATCGCGATTTTAAAAACAGCTTTGAAACAGCATCATCAAATATCTATAAGCATTCATATTTGCATCCTAGAAGCATGAAACTTGGATAATATATTTAACCTGTGTAGTGGTGCACTAAGAAAGGAATTCCCGAAATTGAACTCCTAGACTAGAGGGAACATAAACTTTATATGAAAAAACTCAACGCGATAAAGCGTGGAAAAAGAAGGCTAAAACTATGATTTATGCTTTGTTGTGGCTTCAAATGGAGCAATTGAGAATAAGTTGAGCACTTGTTCCAAAACTAAATTCTGTAATACTTTGGAATAAGTTGGAATTTCAAAGAAAATAGAATAACAAATTCAGCTACCGTACAGTCACCTGCATTAATATGTATTAGTACGTCAGTATGTTTATACTACTGTACTTCAGTGTGGGCGAGTGCTCGACTGAGACACAAGTGGCGCGGGTTCGATTCCCACTACGGGAGAAATGTTTGTACCAATGTTCTGCAAATGTTTCTACCAGGTCTGGGTTATGTAGTATTTATGTATTATAAGTATGTATTTACAATAAAGATGTATATAAGTATTCTATCAGCCATCTGGCGTCCATAGTACAAGCTTTGCTTAGTTTGGGGCTAGATGGCGCTCTGTGAAATGTCCACAAGTAGGTATTCATTTATTTATTTATGCTTACTTTACTACATTTTATCAAAAACTGTAACAAATAATAAAACAAAATATCTTACTTTAAGAAACTCTTAGAGAAACCATAGTGAAGCAGACAAACACCATGACCTTTGAGACGGCTAGGTTTTTACGACGATGTTTTAGTGGCAGACGATATCGATCGTCCAATATTGATTTAAGTATCTGTTCTGCTGAATTTTGTTTACTATGTTCGTGTAACAGAGGACAAATCGGATAGGTCAGCTGTTCCAGTTTCTTGGTGCCAAAGCAACTTAATGGCATCGCAAACTTTAATATCTGAACAACAATACTGTATATACAATCCCGATTTTTTTTATAAATATTTGTGAACATTTCTCATCAAGCGTCATCTAGCCCCAAACTAAGCAAAGCTTGTACTATGGACGCCAGATGGCTGATAGAATACTTATATAGGTACAAATGTAAGTACAATAAAATATAAATAAACCCATATCACAAGTACCTATATAAAATTAAAAACAGATCAGAATAAAATAATAATAGATTAAAATCTTTCCATCTTAGGATTTTAAATCAGAAATGGCTGCAAGTTTTCTTATGTTTACTTGTGGCTCTGCCCACCCCATTAGGGATATGGGTGTGATAATACACCTGTACAATGTATGTACCTATGTAGATTAAAATAATCTAATTGGTAATGTCATCCATATCATCCGGTAGTACCACCAACTTTTTTCTTATTTCTGTACAGATGAACAGATATCCAATGCTTGTAAATTGCTTTAGGCAGAAAATCAAAAACAGCCCTCAGGATAGTCAGTAGTAGTAGTCTATTAATAAAAGTAAGTGGTTATAGTGTACCAGAACTAAATTGAGTAGGGTGGGACACCTAACCTGGCCAGAGCGTGACAGGTCGACAGGCTGAGTGAATGAACAGCCTGAAAGAAACACGCGTCCTCAAAATCTTTATCTGACAAAAATACCCGGCCCACCTTGCGAGCGAAATTGGCAGCGTATTTCCGGCAAACGAACATAAAGTAAATCAGACCTTTATGGCCTACTAGCTGCACCCCGCGGCTTTACTCGCATTGTATCCGAAAAAAAGTAGCCTATGTTTTATTCCAGCTCACGTACTATGTGTATTCCAAGTTTTATTAATATCCATTCAGCGGTGAAGGCGTGATTAAGGCACAAACCTAACGTACGCACTAACTTTCGCATTTATAATATACTAGCTACTCCCGCGGCTTCGCTCGCGTGTTACCCGGATGAAAAATAATCTATATGTTAATCCAGCACATGTACTATGTATATTCCAAGTTTCATTCAAATCTGTTCAGCCGTTTAGGCGTGAATGAGTAACAAACATCCATACATACACCATCGACCTCATCAACGCCACCTACAGCCTCAACATCATCGAGGATACTGGAACGCTGCTGCCAACATCCCAAGGTCCTTCTCCGGTACTTCAAGGAGTTGGGCTGGCTGGGGGAGGGTTAGCAGGGGGATAATGCACAATACACCCCACCGCGGGACGTCAGTGCAGATCTTTGTTCCCCTAACCATAATTAGAATTAGATACATACACGAACTTTCGCGTTTATAATATTAGTAAGGAAGTAGGATTCACACGGCCTATTTTTACGTCGAAGATGACGCGCGTTCAACGCGTTTTAAATGAGATTCTATCGCAGCCAGTAAACCTTACACACGTTCAGAAGTTCAGTGGTCCCTTGTCGCGTCGGCGCTTTTAAAATAATAGGTAAGCTATGTACACGCGTGAATTGCTACTTTGAACGCACTTGTCGCGCGCGTTTGTATCGCTTCGTACGCGCATTTGATTTGATATAACGCAACTATCTGCTTTTCAGGCGCATAAACGAATTCGTGAAACGCGCGCCGTCAGCGCGTTTTAAATACATACATCATAATATCACGCCTGTTTCCCATAGGAGTAGGCAGAGATCACGGATCGCCATTTGCTACGATCCTATCATATTCGCTTCATTCACTCTCATTACATTCCTCATGCATGCTCGTCGGTTTAGGGTACTTTTGACCTGTCCCTTTCCCAAAACGTCGTCGATTTGGTCCAAGCAGGGCGCCGAGGTCTTCCCCTTCCAACGGTACCATTCACACTCGCCTCATACACCTGTTTCGTTAATCTTCTTTCATTCGTCCTCATCTTAACACACCTTTTTTAATCCTCATCTTTAAATGCGTCATGTAAATACGCCGTTATAGGGGTAGGTAGGTGGATAAAGTCTGTGATATCCGGAGTGAGTTCAAGATTGAGCGATTGGGTTAAGATTAGCTTGTTTGTGTTGTTTAATCAAATTAACTTTGTTTACTTATTCGTGTAGCAGATCAGCGTCTACATATTAAATAGACGGCAAGTCGTAACGGTCGTGTAGCATTGCGGTGAAAGTTTTATGGCTCGTCTGGACTTATTTTGTAAACAAACAGATCATTAATACAATGAAGTCTAGACCATTGCATACAAATCTAGAACTTGATCTAGATATTATTAAGGTACTCGATATTTGGGATAAAAATAAGGAAATAAAAAACTACCGGATTCAAACCGGTGGTGGTTTATTAATCCTAATTTCACTTGGGATTTTGCATTATCTACTACAAGCGAACAATTTAGGATCGAGTAGTGGATTCTATTCTATTACTGATCATACGTCGCTATAGCAATAACAGTGTCAAATCCTGACCGAAATTCTAACTAAAGTTAGGATTGGAATCCGGTCGAGTGTTGGGACTAATGCCCGGATCTATTTCCGGGTCTACTAACCGACGACGGATCGTTATTACAATACAAACGTTGCTTTTCCGTAAAAAAATATACGGCGCTTTTCGACAGATAACAAAGTTGCTGTGGTTATCCGATCCGTCCGCCGTTAGTGGAATATTAGAACTGAGCATGAATCGGTACAAAGTGACAAGCAAGGTAGCGAGAACAGCCTTCCTTGTACCTTCATTTCACGTGTCGTTTGCCGTAGTGATAACATATATCAGCCTCGGGTCGCGGCAGCAAGCCAAGTTCAGGTTGTATGTTTATTCGTCCAAGGGTTGTACAGAGCAACCAAAATGCTACGTTAGAGGGAAGTCGAGACATATGGACACTACCTACAGTAAATCTCCAAGCTTGGTACTTATTCTTCATCTTAGAGAAAAATCCTACTATATTTTATATGTGAAAGTTTGTGAGGATATTTGTGTTTGTGCCTCAATCACGCCTAAATGGCTGAACTGATTTGAATGAAACTTGGTACATAGTACATGTGCTGGATTAACATTTAGGCTATTTTTTTATCCGGGTACCATGCAAGCGAATCCGCGGGCGGAAGCCAGTTTTCACATAAAAATGACTAAATTAACGGATTTCTGGTAAAGTTACTCGTAAATTTATTGTTAAAAATAAATATTATAAAGCATTAATCGTTTTCGTAAAACAATTATGTAAATAACACTAATAATAGCATGTTCGGATTGTTCATACACTATTTCACTGGCTATGTTAGGGCGTAAGCACACTTGCGATTTGCGAGCGTTTTTTCTTCCAGGCGATTTGTGAACGTGCTCACTGCGAGCTCGCCGCAGATGTGTGAATTACAGTCCATTTACGGGTCTGCTCGCTGGAAACACGCTCGCAAATCGCCAGTGTGATAACACCCTTAACTGCCAAATTCAAAGTAAAGCGCAGGTCACACGGCACGCGAGCTAAGTTTGCTCAGCTGCACATAGCCTATCATGGAGCGTGCTTCGGCTTGCAACTACGAAACAACATAGCACATGAGCTAAGCTCGCTTAAACATAGATCGCTTCTACGTGAGCCGAGCTAAAGCTAAGTTAGTGTAGCTCGCAGTGTGGTCTGCGCTTTAAGCTTGGGTAATCTGTGGTTAAGGAAAAGTGCGGATTACCGAGGTGGCTAAAATATTGATGATATTAAAGCAAATCCCCCCCCTCTTGGGGCTTTCAGATATTAATGCGGATATCGTAAACGTTGGGAAAAGAACAATTTGTCAAGTAATTTTGATGCTGCAATGAGAATATAAGGCTATGAAATCGAAATTAAACTGTTTTGAAGATTTTTTTAAATTTTATTCACTGGTGGTATAAAGTTGTATCAAGGCTAAACGAGGATGTAAATAGCAGTCACATACATAGTTCTAATCCCACACTAGAATTCCTTTTATCGTGGGTATGTAAACTACAAGTACAATGGTAACACAACACCACTGGAAGAAATATTTACACAAACAAAGGCACTGCTGTAGCTAGAACAATACTTATTCTCTCTATTTCGTTCTGAACCACTTATTTATTTATAGGAAACAAACAGCATCAGTAATAAATTAAATACACTTATAAAACAGAAAGCCAATAACAGATTTTCACGTGTAAAAACATTTTACGACAACTCTGTCATGAACAATTACGTTAAAGAAAAAAGAAAAGCATTTATAAAGCATTACCTACATTACCTTTAAACATTTTTTTACAAAAAAACTCTTTGCTCAACCGCTGTCTAGTATACTAATATTATAAAGAGGAAAGATTTGTTTGTTTGTAACGAATAGGCTCCGAAACTACTGGACCGATTTAAAAAAATATTTCATCAATAGAAAGCTACATTATCAGGGTAAAGGCTATGATAAATTTTCAAAAAAATTAGGGATCCGTAAGAAAATTGCAATATTGTAACCCAAGGTAGAAAACCCAAAATAGTTTTTGGCGTGCGCTGCGAAAACTATTGATTATAGAACAAAATAATGTACTACACGCGTACGAAGTCGCGGGCAACAGCTAGTATAGAATAAATCAAGATCCAAGCGCTTACACAACTCATTGAAATCATTACTTACTCGCCACAAGAAATAATTCTGTTCGTAATTAGAGCCAACTACAAGAGTGTAAATGGTATGATCTTAAAGATCTAGGTAGAGTATTCAGGATTACTTATGGATCACCATTACAATGAACTGAACATCCTGTCTCATCCTACTCCCAGACTTGCTCTCTTTGCGTTTGGCATTCCTAATTAAAAGGGGGATATTTGACACATGTATCTATCACAGTAGACGAGCGTGCACATACCCACACGAAGTAAAAAATATTACTCCAAATTCTTGAGTAGGTATTTGTCAGTGTGCCAAAGCGATGCTTTCAAAGCCATTGTTAATTTTTGTCAACGAGTGAATACGTTTTTTTTTTTTCAATAAAATTAACATTTTTTTCATTCCAACTAAGATTTGTCCACTACTTCGTTAAGTAAACTGTTCAAGTCCTGAAAAAAAATTTTAGTACGTTTAGTTTTTTCAATAAAATTAAGTAGGTCACCAGTCTAAGAGATTAACTGAACACGGATACAGCAGCTATTGTAAGAAGCACACTGACCAAACATAGATTACATACATTATTCAAAGAGATATGTTCCACTAAGCGCACTAACTAACGGTGTAACAAGCATTAGGCATCTCTCATTAAGAGGGGGAAAGGAAAAATGACCTTTAACCGCTGACTTTTACGTTTACGTTTACGAGACCTTCTTATTTACTACCTAATCCTATCTAATAATGTAAATTGGAAAGAATGTGAGGATAGTTGAAAGTCACTCAATGCGTAGCGGCTGAACGGATTTGAACGAAACTAGGAATACATAACATAACTAGCTGCCGTCCGGTGGTAAACGGATAAAAAATAGCCTATTATGTTAATCCAGCTATGTACTATGTATATTCCAAGTTTCATTAAAATCCGTTCAGCCGTTTAGGCGTGAAAGAGTAACAAACATCCATACATACAGACTTTCGCGTTTATAATATTATTAGTATTAGTAAAGATATCGGCGCGAGCTAGTTAAACTATACGAGTACTTCAAAGTCATGAACGGTATTTTTTGTTCACAAAATTAGTGATATAAATTTTTAATTTTTAATCCCCTTCATTCGGTTTACAGCTCATAAAAGAATTAGTGTCACGAAATAGCGTGTGCAGTAAAAAGCTCAAAGAATAATTGACAATAAAATGAAATTTTCTTTTATAGTAAAGACGGCCTGTCCCATAAAGAGTATCTAGAATCGTAATCAAGACAAAAGGTAATTCTGTAAAAACATTATTTAAGATCACTTTGACTTTCAAGGTCACTAATTATACCATAACTTAGTTCCATTTTCAAGAATTATGCCTAGTTTGCGGTCAATTTTCCATCATCTATCAATAAGTTCATGCTTGAGTGTCGGTTCACGTTTTTACGAATGTTAGGTTTATTATGGTCAATTATTAATACAGCATGATCCTTGGATCATGCTGTGCCGACCCCACATAGTGGGATAAGGGCAGGAAGATGATGATGAAATTAAAGTAACACATCGCAGTCATAAAACCAAGTTCGCAGAGACCAGATGAACAGTGCTCTTAAGTACAAAGACGCCGAGTCGTTTAATGTCATTGACACTGAAAGTCAAAGATAAGCTCGTCAGTTTCGTAACCACAAATGAAGATATCCAGTCAGATCTGTGAACATCGCGATCCATGAACAACTTGGATAAGCGGATATAGACGAACTTTCCCGACCTTTATATACTTTTGTGGATATAGACTTGTGGGTATCGGGGTTATCAGATTTGTTAATGGTTTATTTCGAGCCTTAAACTTTGGAATAAGCATTGGAATGGATTGGGTATCGTCCATTAACCACTTGAAAGGAGGGGTACGAAAAAAAACGATATATCACAAAGGCGGGCCCTTGTGATATATCGTGTTTTTGGTTGGGGGGGCGTAGACATCACGCGGTACCTAGGTATTTATTTTTACGTCTATTATTTTGTAGTACTTGTATTGAAAGATTACATTCTGATTGTTTTTAAGATACTTTGCACCAAAAATATTAATAAATAGTCGAGAAATCAGAAACTACGAGTAACGTGGTACCACGTGGTACCGGAAGAATATGCAAAAAATGAAAACATTCCTTCCGCAGTGGGAATCAAACCCGCATGAAAGCCGAGCACTCCCCCGCCTCGCCACCAAGGCTGAAAGAGATATACACGTTACAAAAGTCACGAAGACTGTCGATCGAGTTGACAAAATGATTGGCTTGATCGCAACATGAAAATAATAAAAGACCAAAGACTTGTAGAATGAAGCTGTCATTAAATCGCTAACGTTTTTAGGTAAAGAGAACTTATTTTTGTTTCACTTTCATGAGTTAAGTACATAAAACTCTTACATTACTGATTGAATATCAATCAACACACAGCCTAAACCATTAGTCCTAGAGAGTGAATCCTATAATTATAAACGCGAAAGTTTGTAAGTATGGATGTATGGATGTTTGTTACTCTTTCACGCCTAAACGGCTGAACGGATTTAAATGAAACTTGGAATATACATAGTACATGTGCTGAATTAACATATAGGATATTTTTTATACGGGTATCACGCGAGCCGCGGGCGGCAGCTAGTTATACCTATAAGTTTGAATAAGGGGCGACAAAGTTTATTTTCATATTTGAAAAGTTTTCTTGTTTTGATTGCTTTTAGTATCTACTAATCAAGCATCTAAATTACGATCGGTATTGGCATAGTTTTTAACTGGAATACTTGGAATAACACTGACACAGGCTATTCCAATAACGGCATTATGTAAGTAAAACCGCAGTCAGATGCTTATTTATAAATTTACATTTTCGAAGCGCTCGTGGCGTAGTTAGTAAGTTAAGACACGTTGTGCGCGGTCACAATTGGGATGGGTGACCGCAAGTGGCATCACGAGCTGAGCGCTTCCATGCTTCGGAGGGCTCGTCAAGGTTTTGAGGTTTTGTGTTCCAAGGAACCTAAAATTTATAGAATAATAATTAAGAAACTATATTATTTGAAGTACTTACAAGTGAAAAGTGATTCCGTGAGACTTTTTATGTGATTTGCTGCTGTTTTTACAAGTTTTCACTACACAGGAAGGCATAATTCTATTTTTTTAAAGTTTACTAGACGACGCCTCGAGAGTGATGAGCATGGTTTAGTGTATGTGTGTGCGTGAGCGTGTGTTTACTTGCAGAAGCACGGTTTTGTGTGGCTTCACTTTTGTTGTACGCGGCGCGGCGTCCTTTCCTTTTATTAGATCAGAGTTATTTATTGATATGTCTAAGAATTGGTAAAATCGTTATCTATAGTCGCTGTAAATATATATTTTTATCGTTTTTATTTTATGAAGACAGTGTCTTTATAAAACATCAAGATTAAAGCCATAACAGTAAAAGCGACTGCATCGTAATACTATGTTATGAAACATGATTTAGTTTTAGCATCAAGAGCCGATATTTTGTAAAATATATTTTAATAACAGGCTTGATGGTTTATCCTTTTTTAGGCGTAGTTTCGAATTAAATTAATTTCAGAAGATATTTATTTTAGAACTTAATAAGTGCTTTCATCATCTTCCAGCCCGAGTTTCAAATAAATCGCACTACGCGCTAAAATATTTATAATTTCTGATTGTTTTAATTATTTCGAGAAATCCCAACCAGTGGGTGCTTTTGCTATAAAAGGAAGCTACCTTTCAAGTTTCAGCTTTCTAGCTTCAGCGGTTTCGGCTCGGCGATGATGAATCAGTCAGTCAGTCAGTCAGGTTAAGCTCTTTTATAGGTACTTATAGATTTAAGAGAAGGTGAGCTAAGCCACAGACGGTAGCTAGTAAAGCACTTCTATAGTTCACCATACTCAGCTAAAATAGACAACTTTCGGCGCACCCAACCCACATAAATAAGTCAATTCACACCACTGACCCATTTCTTAGCGTTTTAAAAATGAATTACATTCGCACAATCAGTGTCTTTATTACAATGGAATAGGGACTGTATTCGTGCGCAATTGTTTACAATATTGCGGTAGTTGGTTGAACAAGGTTCGCAAATTGGCGAACTGCAGATAGCCACAGTGTGCCTCGCTATGCATGTGGAGGGAAAGTTATTTAAAATATTAAAATTCTTTAGAATCGGTTCAGTAGACTCTAACCTGTATCTTCCACGCTTGGTCGCGTTACGAACAGGGCCCTTATTCACTATGACCAAACAAAACGTAACGCGGGCAAGTTTGTGGAATCACCGTGTTATCGTATTCTGACACTTTTGTGTTGCAAAACGACGCGGCGCGTTACAAACGAGTTATGAGCTGTCAAGTTTCGTTTGGTCGTAGAGAATAAGGGGCCAGGTGTAAATGCAACGTAGATTTAAGACGCGTCTAAGTGATCCCCGTGATTTTATGGAATAGTTTATTTTTACTTTCACATTGACTTTGACTTAACACCTAAAATCAAACGTTTAAATATCTACTGACTTACTGACTGATAATAATCAACTTACAGACTATCATAAGTGCTAGAAGCGTAAAACAAAGGTTCCTCTTATGGTGTTGAGGTGCACCAGAAAAGAATCCTGGAATTCAAATCCTACAAGAGGACGCAGCGAGAAGATGAATGAAGAAATCTCAACGCGGACAAAGCCGTGGAGCAATCCACTGTAATACCAGTGAAGAAGTGTAGACTTTAGTGGAATAATTGGCATATTGTGATAGATTAACCCCTGAATTCTCAAACGCATCTGAGTTGAGCACGTCTCAAGTGACGAGTTTTTGACAGATTTTCATCAAATACCGTGACTTGAGACGTACTCAACTCTGAGTCGCGTTTGAGTATTCGGGGGTTTGTGTTTTCCTTTCGTGTTAAATATTAGGTACACTTTAAAGTGTACTATAGCGTTGACAAGTTCTTGAATGATACATTTTTAATTGAATTGTGTATTTATTAATTATTCTTTTCTCTTTTGACTTGTTATTTAATCTTGTGTAATATTGCATGCTTGTTTAGCCGTTAATGGAGGACCTTAATTTTCAATCTACATTGTTATTTTTCCCTATTTTCGCAATAAATTGAAATTGAAGGATCATCAGTAAATCAAAAACAAGCTCAATCACGTCGTAACGACTGAAGGAATTTGAATAAAACAGAATATAATAATACATATGACGTGCTGGAATACGTAGGTAATAATTTTACAAAAATTCCACTGAATTTTTCTAGCACGTGACCTGGGTAAGTATTTTTTATTAATTTGAAACTGCGGGTGAGAAGTATATCATACTAGCTGTTGCCCGCGACTTCGTTCGCAATGATTTTATTTATTTATAGACAAATGGTAAGCCTAGTCCTTCCCCAGGATGCAATTTTTCATGCAACTTTATTTAAATCTATTGTAAAGGACAGACAGACAGAGTTACTGTCGCATTTGTATTAGTATGGATAATAAACATGAAAGTGTTGGTTTTGGCAGTAATTTTTACGACCTAGCCTCGAACAGTGCAAGGACTTCGTATGAACTCCGACCTTGGTTCGCTGTGGCCTTGCCGCGTAACTTTACCTAGTTTTAATTGTTATTTCTTACTTATTACTGTAACAAATTTCTAGGTACTGCTCGAGAACGTATTTGGCGTATTTATGAACCCAGAATCGTGATTCAAAAGCTTACCAAGGCCGGTAACGATTAGGTATTTATTAAAGTCATTATCTTTGTGGTTTTTGTCTATAATAAAAGATTGTAATTAAAACTAGCCAAGCTATTTTCGATATCTAATATTTTATCTTATGATTATTGTAAGGAATCACTGTCAAACTAGTCTGTATTATTGTTTATGGTTGGTTGGTACACGGATAATCGTAACACGTTATAAAGTTGAGAAATAGCGCGATAAGAGAATCACCCATCCCAATTTGTGACCGCGCATATCATTGCTTAACTTTAACGATCAATCAAGAACGCCTAAGCATGCTACGCCACGAGCGCTTCAGACCTGCGCAGTGCCACTTGTTTATTTACGAGCTCGAGGTATTTCGAGAAGTCTAATGCGCATCTTATTGAGCTTTTGGGTAAAGCCAGTAGTTAGCGATCACGCCTTATACCAGGTTCCAATATTCATAACAACGTTATTTTTCTGTCACAAAATGTATAGCGCTTTTCGACTGATGAAGCGGATATCAGATAAATAGGTAGGTACTAACAACACACACTGCCTGAAGACTTTCGCCATGAGGCTCTGTGACCAAGTTGGACTACCTACTTAAGTATTCTATTACTTGGTTAACTGTCAAGACTCATGAATATGTATGGTATTTGCATGGGCTAGCACTTAATTACCCGCAAGTATATTGCATATTATACAGAGTGGTGTAAAATAATGAGAATCCTGGGTTCATTATTACTAATTGGTTAAAGGATGATGAAAGGATTTATAAGCGTTTCAACGAGGCTCTTTTTGTTCACTAGACATCATGTCTTTGTACGAAATTACGGTTTTCTCACGACCCCGATTGAGATAATAAAATAGTGCGTGGATTCGAATCCAAGACCTTAGGATCAGAAGGCGTCACTACCGCCAGAAGGTACATTGAATTTTACGTTGCACAATTTTACAAAAAAAAATTCTTCGCTGTAAACTAAGTTTAGTAAAAGAGCTTTTAAAATGCGAGCTTCCAACCACTAACTCACCAGCGTTAAGTTGGTGAAAGTACTCAGGTGAAAAAAAATACTTCAAAAAAGTCTCCGAAGCTTTGCAAGCGTTTGCGTGTCAGTACAGTAGGCGACAAAAGTGCGGCTGGTTTAAAAAAAGCTTCAGTAAAAATTTATTAGCAGTATAAAAATAAAAGAAATGGTTCTGCTTTAAAAAAAATGTAGTAAAATCGATCGGTATAAAAGTATAAGAAATACCTAGGCCTGTATTCTTCATAATAGTAACACTCTTTTGACTTTTACTTAGGTGTAAATAGTAGAGATACAGTTTTGAACGGTCCTAGTGATTTCAATAAATTAAACGTTTTGAGTATTGACCTTTCGTACCTACCTCATAATTATGTAACGTGATACAAATTATTTTTTTAACAGAATTACTTACAAAGGATCATTTTAAAACTATGTAGGTATGTGACATCTGTTTATCTGACAAATATGACAGGTGTCTCAATTTCTTCTAAATGTCAAACAGGAAACAGTTCTCTCGTGGAGTGTACCCGGTACAATATTTATGTTAATTAGTTTCGCCTGACAATGAGAAAGGCGGGTAAGCCGCGGTTTTGCGTATTACTCAGATTTTTGAAGTACGAGTTGAAAGCAAAAACCACTGCAGTACCCAAGCTTAAGACCTGTTTACATCGATCCAGTTACATTCTAGTACTGAGCCAGTTTAAATTACACTATATTTATAAAAAAAATCTCATCATTTGAAAAAGTCTCCGTAGAATTTACGCCTGTTCGTAACGCGAGAGTTGGAATAAGGGGATTCTGATGAACTAATGTGTTCACGAGGATCCCCTGGGGGATCGAGCTAGGGGATCCTGGTGGAAGACATGGAATCGAAAGGTGCGGTTTCGAATTGAGAAAATGTTTGCATGTACAGCAAATAAACCATGTCAGACCCTGACCTTACTACGGTTGTATGATAAGTTGTGTGATCAAATGTTGGTCCGAGAATCGAACCCCCGTCCTTTTCTACATCGCCATTAATTAATGCAAATTCTCTAGGGAGACATTAATCTTGATACTTTGCAATGCGACATTCCGGCCAACGAATACAAATGAGAACTGAAAATTGAATATCTTTTTTGCAAGACAAAAATTTGAATTCGTGCTACAAAATGCAAGAGTACCCCAACTTAAACGATTTCTTAGGTACGTTTCAAGACTGGTTCTTAAATTACATTTGACCATTTCTTAAACTAATTTTACGGATTTTACGAAACAATAATCATGTCTTTATATTAAATTGTCTAAAAAGTCTTAATATAAACTAAGTACAGTTAAGATACCTTTACTTTATTCTATTACCTTTGTCAATGAATAATCCAAACACGGAATATGACCATTAACCTGTTAATTCAATATTCACTTCACTATCAAACTATCACGAAACATCACACACACTAAGACAAAGGGCACAAAAAATAAAGTTGTGGTAGGTAGTTATTCTATGGAGTGTGAGGGAGTGTGAGAGACACGTCTGTTCGCGACAATATGCCGCAGAATACTGAAACTGCAAAGGCTGGGTGGCTAGTGGAGGGAAGGCGATGAAAACTTGCGTCGAAACAACTTTTTGGTAAGTAGTTTTGTTTTGCGTTGACAGTAATTGACTAATGATATGATGTGTGTGAAATAGCAATTTACTCTTTGTTTTAACTGCATTAAGACTCATTTTAGGGTTTTAAATTAAAAACTCTGGTAGTCTAGTAGCAGTGACCGTGCCTTCAGATACCTACTACATAATTATTTTGTGTTTTTGTTATCTTTTTTCTATATTTTTATTCAGCATAATATTTGTTCGTTTGAATGTTTATCTCTCCATAATCCTAGGGTGCCCAATACTGGAAAATGCGACACAGTTTTTACTATAGCATTTTCCAGTGTCACATTTGTATCCTGCACATTATGTACAACCTTCAATAAATAAATAAATATTTGTGGACTTGAATCAAATCGAGCAAAATGCACGCATGGCGGCAGTGGCTTGAAGAGAGAAGAACCCTTGTGGTGATGGGATTAGAATGCGCATCAGAGAGAATCTCGTTGAGCAAAAATGCTCGAAAGGATATTCTTCGATACGCTCTACCACAGAACTGGAAATCATTACCTACGTTGTTTTATTTACAACTAGCTGTTGCCCGCGACTTCGTACGCGTGTAGTACATTATTTTGTTCTATAATCAATAGTTTTCGCAGCGCACGCCAAAAACTATTTTGGGTTTTCTACCTTGGGTTACAATATTGCAATTTTCTTGCGGATCTCTAATTTTTTTGAAAATATATTATAGCCTATACTGGTCCCTGATAATGTAGCTTTCTATTGGTGAAATAATTTTTGAAATCGGTCTAGTAGTTTCGGAGCCTATTCCTTACAAACAAACAAAAAAACAAAAAAACTTTCCTCTCTATAATATTAGTATGATAACATGGCGAAAACATGATGGTACCTACCTACCTAAGTTTAAGTTAATTTCATTTTCAGCCCGTCTGTCCATTGCTATAAACTGTCTAAGCGAGCTACGCCACGCGAAGTGCGAAAGTTAGAACCGTGAATAAGGTTATCCGCCCAAAAAGAAATAATCATGATTGCAAAGGGATCATTATTGCTGAAAATATAGCCAGTTTCTTGCTTGTATTTTCCACGCTTGGTCGCGTTACGAACAGGCGTAAATTCAACGTACTCGTGAATCTAAAACGACATAAAGTGATCCTCAACGACTCTGTTATCACGCCCATATCCCTAATGGGGTAGGCAGAGACACAAGTAAACATAAGAAAACTTGCAGCCACTTTTGATTTAAAATTCTAAGATGGAAATGGTGAACAATGGTGACAGGTGATCAGCCCATCGCTCATATAGGTGGTCCATTATTTTGGAGAGGATACTATCCCTTTCGTCTTTTACGACATGCTCGGGGAGAGAAGCAGCTGGACGCATTCTATGCTTTTTCTTTACTCCCAGTCAAGCAGAGAAGTAATTAAGTTATGTTTGAAATTTTAACCATTGTATAGCTATGGATCATCAACAAGCCGTAGCCGTGTGAAGTGGGCCGTGGAACCGACAGGCGTTGGAACCATGTTATTTTTATTTACAAACTACCGGCTCCGCTATTAATACCCAGACTGATTCGTCAACCTGGCGGACGTTTGCGGCGAGATTTCTACGAATAATCTCACTTTCGTTGGCTTTAATTTTTTAAGCGTTCCATAAAGAGATTTGCGATTTTGAGAGAAGAGAGAGAGACGATTTATGACAGAGATACTTCCTGGAAGATACGTAAGGACATTTTGTAAAAAAATTAATTTAAGTGACGTTTTGTCTCTTCAAGAAATGAAGCCTGGAACGAATTTTCGTTTTAAATTACTTCGAAAAATGATAATACAAGATGGTCCCAAAATGGATATGGTGAACCATGGTGACAGGTGATCAGCCAATCGCGCATATAGATGGTCCATCATGTTGCAGAACATGATCGTATCCGGGACTATTCGGGAAAAACGTCGAATTTTTTGCCACACATACTTTGCTTGTGTGTATTTTTTTAAACTAAGCTAGGTAGTAGGTACAGGCTATAAATAAATGTTTATTCCTCTATCTACGCGTAAAAAGGAACTTAAATATTTTAGAGCCTGCAAGAATAAAGAAATTAAGGTGACATTAAACATACAACGGTCAAATAGGTACATAGTTCTGACCTCACTCTAAATAAATAAATAATATATCTATCTATCTATCACACTAGGATTCCCTGCGTCATCAGTATCAGAAACCAGGAAGTATGTATGTATGTATGTTCGTATGAGCTAGTGGCCAACTCTAGTGACGGAGTTATTAGGCCGCCTAAAGGCCTCCGTCATGGCTTAACGACTTAAAAGCCGGGACCGACTGTTTAACGTACCCTCCGAAGCACGGAAGCGCTCAACTCGTAATGCCACTTGCCGTCACCCATCCCAATTTGTGACCGCGCATATCGTTGCTTAACTTTAAAGATCAATCAAGAACGCCTAAGCAAGCTACGCCACGAGCGCTTTACTAAGATAACATGGTATCACAACACCCAGACCCTCAAGTTCATTTTGGAAATTGGACATGCCCTGCCTCACACAATACCTCACCCTTATCCGAAGGGTGCCAACGGGACCCTATTACTAGGCCTCCGCTGTCCGTCTGTTAGCGGGCCTCTCATGAACCGTAATAGGAACAGTTGATATTTTCAGTGAATTTCTATTGCTGCTAGGTATAACAAAAATAAAAGGGGGCCTCATACAATAAACATTCATGTACCTACATGTACAATGGTACAGAACCCTTCGAATGCGGCTTCGACTCGCACTTGGATGGTTTTATTTATTTAGCACGGGACATATAGCTGTTCTTATATCTTAATAGTTTGATAAAGCTCAAGTCAAATCAAATCAAATTTATTTGGGAACATGATCAAAGGTTCTTATAAACTAATTGCAAACGACGAAGCTGTCGATTATTTTACTTCTAATCTAACTTACAGTATAAATGCGAAAGTTTGTGAGGATGTTTGTGCCTCAATCACGCCTAAACGGCTGGATGGATTCGAATGAAACTTGGAATATACATAGTAGGTACCTACATACTCTGGATTAACATAATATAGGCTTATTTTTATCCAGGTGCCACGCGAGCGAAGCCGCGGGCGGCATGGTTATTTTCCTCGTATATATACCTACAATATAATTAGCTCTACCATTGTATCAAAATTGTTTTTAGCTTTGATATTTTCAAGGCTTTTTCCTGAAAAATCGACTTAGGGTGCGTTCACATTACGCTCACAGCTCAGCGGCTTCAGACTGTAGGTACGCGTAGTGTAAACGCTACGTTATAAGCTTAGATAAGTTTGAAGATACCGAATTCCGTGGTTTTAAGTAGTATTGAAGCTAATCGCCGGCTTATACATTTACGGCTTATAGTGAATCTGACTTTATGACTGACTTTATAGATGATCTATAGATGGTACATTTTAGGCCAATCGCCAATTGGTTTAGATGGCTTTGACCGGGTTAAATCAATCATTCAATACAAGATTTGGCATCACACATTAAATTAAATGTTATTGCCCAAAAACCGGCTCAACGCCAAATCGATTAAAATTAAACCAATCGCCTTGGTACCAAACAATTACATAATCTACTAAAATTTTTGATAAATAGTTATAAATTCTATTACAAAAGCTGTATAGTTCAAAGTCGTACTCACCACATGTCACGTAAATAAATATCCGTTATCGTTGTACACACTGTTCACACATTTTCACACACTGGCTTCACAATCAAACCGGAGAAAAACCGAAATCCGAAATTCGAAAGAGGTGGCCCCTTCCAGTCGGAAAAAAAATTCGAAAAAAGAACAAAATATTGACGTCCGGGCTGCTCAAGCGCCGGACTATTTGAATTTAGAACGTACGGGAACACGCATGCGTGCCACAAGTTCTATTTTTACTTTCGCTGGGCGACGAAACGGCCAGTTTTAACTGAACTCTGTTTTCATTCGACCGGCAAGGCAAGAGAGGTCAATGTAGATAGGCCAGTATATTGGTGGTTGGTGAACCTTCCAGTTTAAACTGAACTCAGTTATTATTCAACCGACAAGGCAACACAGGTCTATTAGTATTGGTTGATTGTTTTGAATGTATTGAATATAAGATTGCACCCGGCTGAATACCTGTATTATAACCTGTCTTGAATTTGTCTTTTGAACCCTGAAATTTTTACATAGAACTATTGCAAACTAGCTTAGATGCTAGGTATTGAAATGTCAAACGAAATTCTCCCCAAAACGCTATATGTACCGAGTACCTACCTGAATATAATCATAATTCATTTTTCTTTAAATGCTACTATTGTATAATAAGTCAGAATTAAAAGTTAACAACGATCGAACAAAGTTCCAAAACCATTTTGTAAATTGAAACTATATTTTGTAGATATTATCGAAATATAGGAAACGAATACCTATTGAGGTACTTGCAATAAATTTCAAATCTCTGAATAATTCATCAACTTCTGATGCTGACTTTACCCTGTTTTTGAGGATGTGGGATGTTATGAAATAAATAATATATGAATCGTTTAACAGCCGATTATGTATTAATAAATACAATTATGAATATACATAACCTATATTTACATCCATTGTGACAGATGAAAGTATTATAACTAATACATTATATTAATTAATTTATAATTAAGGATAAATAATAAGGAATAAAACAATCCTGTGTCTGCAATAAAAACAAAAACAACGATTTTTTTATGTTTAGTTCAGCAACACATTTACAACCAATTTTATTTGAACTAGCGTTTCTGAAAACATTTCTTTTTAGTAAGATATGGGATTAATAACTATTTAAATACTAGCTGCCGCCCGTGGCTTCGCTCGCGTGGTTCCCGGATGAAAAATAACCTATAAGTTAATCCAGCACATGTACTATGTGTATTCCAAGTTTCATTTAAATCTGTTTAGGCGTGATTGAGGCACAAACATACAAACATCTTCGCAAACTTTCATTAATAATATAGTAGGAAGTAGGATTAAAAGTTAAAACTAATGAAAAATCACAGTGACATCATGAAACTAACAAAACAATTAAAATAATTTTGATCGTATTTTACTATAAATATTTTATTTTAGGTTTTAAGTAGAATCAAGCAGAATACACGCTTGCAAACATGTTGTTTACAGCTAAGCCAATTTTGATAATACTCAATTAAATAACAAAATTAATAGAACTTACTTTACATGGACTTTAATATTGCTTTATTATATTTTATCTCTCTTAAAACTTGTCATTTGTTGAGAATCGAAATTATATGATAAAATTCTAGACAAAACGCTTAGAATTTTATAAGCTGCGTACCGATTGACCGAGCTGCCTCGCGAGGCAAGTGCTGGCTTAGTCAGGGCGTGCCATTCCTGAGGCAAACACAAATGAAAAATTAGGGTGAGACACATCCTGGCCATGCGAGCCCTTGCCTCGCGCGGCAGCATCGCGAGGCAGCTTCGCGAGGCTGCTCGGTCAGTCAGTAACGCAGCTATAAGGCAAAACCGTAATTTTTCAAACCCAACAAATGACAATCACATGTATTAAATGTCGCCATCTTGTTTCTGCCCCGTATCCAAAATGGCCTCCGCGCTCGGTATCACAATAACATCCGTCACACTCTTGGCACAGTCCATCTGACAATCTCCGTCCCTCTTACTCTCGCAATTCAAGCACTGATCGGCCTCTTCTATCTCGCTCACACAGCTCTCACGTCGCTCCAAGTACTTTGCCACATCGAACCCTTCGTGTATTTCCTTTGAACAGAAATCTGTTATTTCCGTGCATATTCTTTTAACGTTTTCGTCGAGGCATGTCGAACATGTTATTTCGTCTTCGTTGTTGGTCGATATTCGCACTAATTGTTGGTCGAAATTGGCTAAAGTTGTGTCGTCTCCAAGGGTGAATATGACTTCGGACTCGTCGGCCATCTTGGATATTTCTGAGTCTGAGCTGTGTGTTTTTAGCTTGGGTTCTTCGATGGGCAGTTTCATATTATAGATGTTGGATTCACTGCCCATTATGGAAGTAGTTGAGGCGTCCAATGTTGCTAGTTCCTGTGAAATTTTTAAGTTTTAGACCTGTGACCCAGATACATAGAATTTAACAGCCACATACATAGTCCTGACCCCACACTAGGATTCCCTGTGTCGTGGGTATCGGAAACTACGCGTACCATGGTACCACAACACCCAGACCCGGAAGAAATATTTACAGATCATGGAAACATTTCTTCCGCAGCGGGAATCGAACCCGCGCCTCTTGCGTCTCTGCCGAGCAATAGCCCGCCACGCCGCCGAAGCCGTTGGAATTGGACTTTTTTTTCGTTTATGTACATAATGAATATAAAAAACTATTACTACTAATCGTAACACTGGTTCTTTCAAGTTGGAAACTGGTGTTCTAGTGGTAAGGAAGGAGCCATTGAGGCGCACTTTAAATCCTTTCACCACACTGGTTCGAATGAACTAGTGACACGATTAGAGAGATAGACTGGTTATTTCAAACCAGGGATGTCAAAGTGAGCATAGAAAAGGCTGTTCTTGTGCACTTGACAAAATATCGTTGAACTTTTAAAGTTCAAGGTTCTACAACATGCCGGTCTCCTCACGATATGTTTCTTCAGCGTTCGAGAGTACTGTTATGGCTCAAATAAGGTATGAAAATTCTGTATTGACCTCTATGAGAATAGAAATAAGGTTCAATTAGAATGAACGCCAGCTAAAGTGATACGTCTACTAGCGAACTACTAAATAAAATTGAATGAAAACTTACAGTTAATACAAAAACGAATAGGCTCCAAAACTACTGGACCGATTTCAAAAATTCTTTCACCAGTAGAAAGCTACATTATCAGGGACCAGTATAGGCTATAATATATTTTCAAAAAAATTAGGGATCCGTAAGAAAATTGCAATATTGTAACCCAAGGTAGAAAACCCAAAATAGTTTTTGGCGTGCGTGTAGTACATTATAGAACAAAATAATGTACTACACGCGTACAAAGTCGCGGGCAACAGCTAGTTATTAACATAAAGTTACCGACTTCATGCCTACCTAGTAGTTTAGAACAAAAAATAAGGCCTACTTGCAGGAAAATTTGTGTACAGTGTAATGTAGAACACATTAAAATTAGAAAAAAATACAAAACGGCCTAAACTTTACAACATTTAGTTGTTAAAGAAAAAATCCATGTAACTAAAAATTACTAATTGCATTTTGCAAAAGGAAAAGTTATAGAGCAGTGGATTAGCATAGACTAGATTGTCTAACGCATTGATTTAGGTTTGAAATTCATCTCAGAACTAATAACAATGACGGTTGTATAAGGAATTTGGCAGCTATAAATAGTACTTACATGGTCATCGTGATAGCTACCGACGCTTCTCGAGTGCCTGTGCCGTTTGATCAGCGCCGACTGGGGTGAATGACCGTCCACCGCGTCCTGAGAACCAATGTACATTGTTCACTGAGGGGAGAAAGTGACCTATTATGTATGGTGACATGAGGGTGTCACCTCACACACGAGATAAGAATCGATAAGAATATAGGCGTCCCTTTCTTATACACCGAGAGAACAGGGATCGATATACTTTTAAAGCTGTCAAATGAATGTTCAGAAAAAGCTGATGGCCAGTATAATTTGCAGTAGAAGCTTTTTGTTTTTTGGCATTTTAACATTAAAATAAGTTACCGACTAAGGAAGTTTTAGGTTTTCTTACTACCAAGGCGATTTTAAGTAGTAATATCAGTGAGTTTTTCAGGATTTTCATACATTTTTCCTTCCCGTATGTTTGTATGACAGTAATGACATAGTCAATTCCAATGCCATACACTTTGTCGATGTCGAATCTTTCTTGTAATTTCACTGACCAAATAAACTAGATTATTATTTCATTGTTTTGAAGAAAAAGATAGAATCTGGGATATGCAAGAATAAATCCTGACGACATAGAAATATAGTTCAAAATAGCTCACTTAAACCTATTGAACTGTCGATATTTCCCTCTCTTAGTGGCCAGAAAAAGATAGAATCTGGGATATGCAAGAACAAACCCTGACAACATAGAAATAAAGTTCAAAATAGCTTACCTTAAACCTATTGAACTGTCGATATTTTCCTCTCTCAGTGGCCACAAGGCTTCGCAGTGACTGCGTGCGAGGACACTGCCCGTCCGAGAACCAGTGGTGGGCGCCGTACAATTTTGACGTGTCTGACCTGGGGATAAGAGTTATATTCGTTTGAAATCGAAGCAAGAAATTTTTATGAATATACTAGCTTTCGCCCGCGGCTTTGCTCACATGGTACAGGATAAAAATAGCCTATATATTACTGTAGAACACTTACATGTGTATTCCAAGTTTCATTCAAATCCGTCCAGCCGATTTGGCATGATTGAGACACAAACAACAGACAAACATACAAACATCCTCTGTGGGGTCGGCAAGAGAGAAGTGAGTAGTAAGAGTTTTGGCTAAGGTGTTTTATGACCGGCCGCCTGCCTGACGTCAACCCTCCTTGGGAATACTTGCTTATTGTATCTCATCATGTTGGAGGATACTATCCCTTAATCGACTTTTACGACATGCTCGGGGAGAGAAGCAGCTGGACGCATTCAATTTTCTTTACTCCCAGTCCAGCAGAGTAATTCTATGTCCACAAATATATGTCGGGGAGACATTATTTTCTTCCTCTGCATCGGCCATGGTTTGTGGGCATAGGCGGGTAGTTGTCGGTAAGATTAATAAGAACGCCGATAGGAAACCAAATCGACTAGGTACTGTAATTTAATTTCAGGAAACAAAGAACTCACTTTACTAAGTAGGTATAGCTATAGCTTAGGGCTACCGGAACGCAAGACAGTTTCTACGACCACTCAGCTCGACCGATCAAACAAGACTGAGCTCCGACAATGTTGTTCACTACATCGTAGACTCCGTCGAGCACCAACAGATGGCGCTGGCGTCCCGACTGTGTTTGTGTCCACCGGTTAGTGATTAAGTGTCTGTGTCCACCGGTGTCGATCTTCATTTCCGATATATATATTACATTTATATATATCTTCAAAAGATAAAAAGGAACCTAGTTTGTTTATACTCACAGGTTACTGCTAGACGTTAGCAGCCGTTCCAAATTCAACAGCGTGGGCCTGATGTCAGCAACGGGCAATCCGCGGCCCGCGCAGAGTTGTCCGACGCACTTGTTGAGAAGGAACATGGCGTAGCGGAATAATGTGACGTCACCGCCTCGCGTGTACAGCGGAATACTGGGAATAAACAGATTCGAGGTTACAATCTAGTCGAGTCAGTAGTTCTTTTGAACCAGTGTGATGAAAGGATTTTAATGCGCCTCAGAACTCCTTTCGAGCACTTGACATTATGTTTTCGAACTGAGGTTTTGTGTTCCAAGTAACCTAAAATTCATAGTATGATAATTAAGAAACGATGTTATTTGAAATACTTACAAGTGAAAAGTGATTCCGTAAGACTTTTTATGTGATTTGCTGCTGTTTTTACAAGTTTTCACTACACAGGAAGGCATAATTCTATTTTTAAAAAGTTTACTAAACGACGCCTCGAGAGCGATGAGCATGGTTTTAGTGTAGGTGTGTGCGTGAGCGTATGTGTCTACTTGCAGGAGCACGGTTTTGTGTGGCTTCACTTTTGTTGTACGCGGCGCGGCGTCTTTTCTTTTTATTTTGTCTGAGGATAAACTATGTGAACTTACTTAGGATCAGGTAGGTCCGGCGTGACATCCAGTATCTTGCTGGCACTGCCCAGCAGGGTGATCCTATACCTCAGCGGTTGGTTCAGCACCGCGGCCGCCAGGCAAGCGGCCTGCGCCGCGAACCCCGCCGCCACAGAGTCCGACATGGGACTCGAGCGAGGGTTCTCGTCGCCGCAGATCGGCAGTGGAACTCCGATTATCGACCAGGTGATTGGGTTTACCTGGAATTTGAATCATATTTGTAGGAACGTAAAATGTAAAATGGTATTGGCTAATAGATGGTATTGGCAATTTAACATTTTGTACCATTAATATTTAATTTAATTGACATTTTTTATTACTTTTACTTTATTGGTGCTTATGACATGGTTTATAATTTGATAAATGTATTAGCTATTAAGACATTCACATGCCTGTGCTCGGGCGAGATGTGCAGATCAAATTATTATTATTATTATCTTCCATCTAATGTATACCATATCTTCTGTGAATAAATATACTGAATACTAAATTATGGTCATGACACTATTCCAACCAATATATTAAACCATTTATGTAGATTCTTTGTATATTAATTAGTTTTGGCCTTTTAATATGATTAAGTATTAGTTTTTTTGATACTTTACTTTGTGCTTTAACCGCCTGAAACACAGGATTACCTAGTTCAGGCTATTGTGTATTTCTTATCTAAGTACATTTAAGACACTGTAGTTGTAATTTTTCCTTAAACCTTATTGAATAAATGATTAATATTATAATTAATCTCTAAAGTTTGCCATCATTTATACAAACTTACATACATAATGATACCTAATGGGGTGGGCAGAGCAACCAGAAATCAAAAGAAAACTTGCAGCCACTCCTGATTCAAAGTCCCACGGATACCTATGCTGAACTTACTTGCTCAATATGAAATATCTGATGCAACTGAAAACATGTCGCTTTGATAGTATGATTTCTCTATTCAACCCTCAGACCAAAAAAAGATAAGACGGCGCGCCGCGAACAACAAAAGTGAAGCCACCTTTTTATCTATGTGTGTGTGTCAAGGATTTGAGGTTTTATGTTCCAAGTAATAATATTCATAGTATAATAATTAAGAAACGATGTTATTTGAAGTACTTACAAATGAAAAGTGATTCCGTGAGACTTTTTATGTGATTTGCTGTTTTTTTTACAAGTTTTCACTACTCAAGAAGGCATTATACTATTTTTAAATTTTAAGTTCACTAGACGACGAATCGTGACGATTTGAAGAGCGATTACAGCGATGATGAGTATGGTTTAGCGTAGGTGTGTGCATGAGCATGTATTATTTACTTGCAAGAGCACGGTTCACTTTTGTTGATAGCGGCGCGCCGTCTTTCTTTTTTTTGGTCTGAGATTCAACCCTAAAATTTACCGGTCAAAAAATGTATGAAACTTACTTGTTCAATATAAAATATCTGATGCAACTGGTTCAATAGTTCGCTTCTCTGAGAAGACAATGTAGCGTGGGACCTCGCGGCTAGTTCCCTCAATGCCGCGCAAGACTGAAGAGTCTCTTTGATGGTCTCGTTGCTACGGGATAGGGTGTGGTAGCCTTGCATTAGTTCTGTACCTGAAAGGTGATGGTTGAACATTTACCAACAATGGATCCAAGAGTTTTCACAAACCAGTTAAAATATGAAAACTGGTCCTACAAATATCCTAGAAATCGTGACTGATAGACGGGACAGAGGAAAGTCACTAGTGAGTAGTCTTATTGTAGAACCATAGTTAAATAAGACCGCCAAGGTCACAACCTTGGGACTGTCATAATTTTCAACAAATCCTCTCCAACATGATGGACCATCTATATGGGCGATGGGCTGATCACTTATCACCATGTTTCACCATATCCGTCTTGGGACTTGGAATCAGGAATGGTTTTCTTATGAAAACTTGTGGTTCTGCCCACCCCATTAGGGATATGGGCGTGACAATATGTATTTAAGTATGATTTTACAGGAAATGTGCAGTTTTTGCTTTTGCATTTGCTGAATTGTTCCGTTTCTATACTTTTGGTTTCATTCTTTACCATGCCACGAATTAGGTATTCAAAATTTTACCCAAATACATTCAAACGTTACGGAGTGATTGATAGGAGAATAGAAGTATAAGATACCCACCGACATCCTGATTCTCCTCAGAAAGCTTAGCATGCCTCTCTTTCAGTCTTCTTATATTGGCCAGCTTGCTGTCCCGCTCGTCAGACAGTATGATACGCTTAAACCTTAATATTTCTAATTGCTTCGTCAGCCTTACGTGTTCCGCCCTTTGGAAGGGCGAGGGTTTTGCCTGGAAAATAAATAGATACCTAATTATGTAGCCATTTATAAGGGCGATGGGCCGATCACCTGTCACCTTGGTTCACCATATCCATCGTGGGACTTTCAATCAGAAGTGGCTGCAAGTTTTCTTATGATTACTTGTTGCTCTGCCCACTCCGTTAGGGGTACGAGCGTGATATGTAAAAAAAAGTCCATATGTAAATCCAATACATGTAGGTACTATGTATATTCCAAGTTTCATTCAAATCCGTTCAGCCGTGTTTAGGCGTGAAAGAGTAACAAACATCCATACATACAAACTTTCGCGTTTATAATATTAGTAGAATTATGTAGCCTAACCTAAACATATTTATTTTGTTGCTCATGGGTAGTCTGACAGGATCAAATTCACGTTATCATTCAAGCTTATCATTACACATACCTACTTAGGGCCTCTTGGATCTTAAAAAGACCGATCGCATTCCGTGCTTTGATGGACTTTTGACATGCCCCATGGGTTCGATTCCCATTCTATTTTATCTTACTTATATTATAAATGCGAAAGTTTGTGAGGATGTTTGGATGTTTATGCCTCAATCACGCCTAAACGGCTGAACGGATTCGAATAAAACTTGGAATATACATAGTAAATGTGCTGGATTAACTATAGGCAATTTTTTATCCAGGTGCCACGTGGGCGAAGCCGCAGGCGGCAGCTAGTAATGTATATTTATGCGGAAGAAATGTTTGCATGATCTGTAAATATTTCTTCCGGGTCTGGGTGTTGTGGTACCATAGTACTCGTAGTTTCTGATACCCACGACACAGGGAATCCTAGTGTAGGATCAGGACTATGTATGTGACTGTTGGGTGTTATTTATTTACATAAAAAGTTTCTAAGTATTCTACTAGCCATCTCGTTCCCAAACTTTGGTCACTTTGGTGATAGATGGCGCTATTTATAGGTTCTAAAATACGTGACAAACATACCTTAAAAGATAGGAGATCATTCAACTTCAACGCTAGCCGTGGTCCATTCGATACAGGCCTATCCTCCTTAATCCTACCATTCCTCAAATCACTCTGCGAACTTGACTTATCCTTACTCAAGCTTTCCTCTTCCGGAGAGAAGAGATTCCTTTGCGATTTGCTCTTCACTCTTATCTTCGCATCAAATTCGTTGAACTGAGTCCAGTTGTCGTTCACGGCAGAATTCTTGTAGATACGTTCCTTTATCTCTTGTACAGCCTCTTGCCTCTTCTTTATTGAGTATTGGAGTAAATGCAGTTTTTGCAGTTTCGTCGCGTTATAACTCGGCCTTATTTCGGACTTAAGAAAGTTTAATGCTAAATATCTGTATTTCGGTACGCGGTATGCTTCGTTCCTTAGGTCGTAGTTCTCGGCCGTTTCGCTCAAGTCGATTTTGCTCGCTGATAAATCTTCCTGAGACGCGTTCTTAGATAAGCTATCACAGTTCAAATCACTATTTACATCTAAATTCTCTGGAGAGTGCTCGTAGATATTGCTAGGGTCCGTCTCATCGTTTTTCCTTGTAATATTCAAACTCGCCGAAGTTCTTATTGTAGGAAAGTTTTGCTGAAACCCCCTTTCTACCGGGCTCTGACTTTTTGAATACTCTCTATCCAAGTTCCTAGGGTGCCTACTAGGAGAGATTGATCTTGATTCTTTTACTAGCTTATGATTAAGAATCATCTTAGATTCTAGAGTTATTTTTGATAAATTGGTCCTGCCAGAGGAGTCGGATGATAATGAGCCTTGTTCTAGTTCATTTTCCGGCGGTATTATATCTAATTTCAGGCTTTTGTATGAACAGAAGTATCCACCGTGCATTTGGAATACTAGCGTGTTACATTTGAAGCAGTCTGAGTTGAAGTTGGAAGCTAGATTGGCGCCGATGTAGCGTAGGCCGCTAAGGTAAACGCCCCACGTTTGAATCACTGTATCCTGTGGATTTTCGTTTGAGTTTATGATGTGACTCCATATTCTTATCACTACGTTTGTTGACGACATTCGGTGTGTTATTTCTGGAAAAAAAAGTGTTTTTATTGGAAAATATAATGATTAACTTTCGCCTGAGGCTTCACTCTATATGATATTTCAGTTCACATACTATATCTATTCCTTACGTGTTTGTTTTATTCCACCCTAACCGCTGAACCGGCTAAGATAAAACTTGGAATAGACCTGGAATAACATAAACATCAATTAAATTATAAATATCACTGGACATTTTACACAGCGCCATCTAGCCCCAAACTAAGCAAAGCTATGGGAACCAGATGGCTGCTGACATACTTTTTTTACATACCTCCGAATATTCAATCTTTTGCATTTATAATATTAGTAAGACTCAGAATTTTGTGTCAAATGCAATGAGCATTACTACTGTTGATTCATATCAACAGGACCTACCTACATTCACGCCTTCCGTAGTACTGACGTCATTTACCGAGTCATACAAATACATTGTAACATTACTTCTATAAATAAATATTTGTATGAACACATAATATTTATATGATAACATGTGGATCTAATAAATAGCCATCAGTCTATGTTAGCTTTTATTTATGTATAGTTTTCCAAAACTATAGGTAATGGGCGAAAACCACTACTAAGTGGGCTCTTAATGGTGGTAAACGACATCGCGGCAGACCAAGACTAAGATGGCGGGATGACTTGGACTCATTCATGAAGGATTGGTCCTCCAAAGCACAGGACAGAGAAAGGTAGAAGGGGCATAGGGAGGCCTTTGCCCTGCAGTGGGACGATATGGGCTAATAATAATAATAGTTTTCCAAAACCAGCTTTAATGGGGGAAACAAAGAGAGGCCTGCCCAGCAGTGCGATATGATGACGGCTTTCGGGTTTGCGTCATAGTTCAAGGACTGTTAATAGCTGGAAGCGTTCATATCTGCAGACATCGTACCTACGCGGCAGCAATTCATTTTTCGATTTTATAGCAAACCCTAAGCGATTCCTTTAATTTTCGTAAAATGGTCCGAATTGTAGGTAAATTGTACGCAATTCGATTCAGCAGCAGATTTATATTTGGCCGTAAAATGGTCAAAATTTTGGTGAATCGTACGCAATTCAATTTAGCAACAGGTCCGATAAAGTAGCCTTTTTAATCCACTGTGCCGAAATATCGGGAAACTATATCGTAAATCATTGAATCATGGTATTATTATGTCTTGAAAAAGAATGCGGACGAAATCGTGTTTCATCATAATTATACATTGCATTGTTACAGTATGATGAGTCACAAAATTAAATGTACAAGGAATTTCTTATTAGTTGTTTTCCTTTAATTTATATTTTCCAGTACGATTTGATCTCTGGTTTCCAATTCCCACACAATCATCTATCCACTGAAGTTTATCAACTGGTATTTGTGTCACGAGCATGACTCATATTTTTGAATGTGTGTCATGTGTTATCGTTTGTTGTGGTCAGATGTAATTGAGATGCATTCGATCTTATAAAGAATTTATTATTGTTGCGTAATATTTTCCGTCCATCTCGAGCCTCGGTGGCGTGGCGGGCGTTGCTCGGCTGGGACTCAAAGCGCGGGTTTGATTACCCGTTGCGGGAGAAAAGTTTGCATGTTTCTTCCGAGTCTGGGTGTTGTGGTGTGGAACTCATAGTTTCTGATACCCATGACACAGGTAATCCTAATATGTGGTCAGAACTATGTATGTGACTATTGGGGTGTCAATTATTTATTTATTTACCATCCACAGACGAAAAAGACTAGCACAGAACTGAGATGGATGGCTCAGAGGGAGGCCTATGCCCAGTATTAGATTAGAGTGTTCAGTATTCCTCTTTTGGAGTAGAGGTGCACCAATAATGGTATTTCCTAAACCTTACTTCTAGAGTATGCAACAGGAAAATATGTTTCTGTTGTTATGTTCCTTCTATTTTTACTATTTTATTGTTATGTAGCAGCAATTGAGATACACTCTGAAAATTTCAACTTTCTACGTATAACGGTTCATGATATAGCTTGCTGACAGGCGGACAGGCAGCAGAGGCTTAGTAATAGGGTCCCGTTGGCACCCTTGGAATGCGAAAAAAATTCAACATGGACAAAGTCGCGGGCATTTGACTAGTTCAACTTATCTATACTAGTTATCTTATTTACTATAACAAGTATGTAGATCCTTAATATACTAATATTTTTTGTCTTTTAATGTCATTATTTGTTGTTTTTATTTTTATACTTACTACTCACCTGAAACACAGGATTACCCAGTTCAGGCCCTCGTATATTATTTATCTAAATACATTTAAGGCACTATAGTTGTAATTATTTTTGTATAGCAAACTTTATTGAATAAATGATTATTTATTTATTTCATATTATCTTGGTTTTGTTAAGTTGATCCTGTATGATCATACCTGAGTCAATTTCCTTCCATTTAGGGTGTGGTGAGGATATTCTTTCACTGGTGTAGAATGGTGCCGACATGGTGGTGTGATGCAGTGTCAGGTAGAAGCTGCACTGAGACGTGCACCATTCAGGCGGTCTTATGTTGTAGCCAACAATCTGAAATTTAATTACTATACTTATTATTTATCCTCAAATATTTATTTTTTATTTAAACAACTAGCTGCCGCCCGCGGCTTCGCTCGCTTGGTACCCGGATAAAAAATAGCCTATATGTTAATCCAGGTATATTCCAAGTTTCATTTAAATCCATTCAGCCGTTTAGGCGTGATTGAGGCACAAACATCCAAACATCCAAACTCACAAAATTTTGCATTTATAATAAATAAGATGGCAGCACAGGTAAAGTTAGTACGCGCTATTGTTGCGTTTTGAACTTTACGCCGGTAATTTCAAGCAAACTAAAGCTTTTCAATTTTATAATATAAGTAAGAAGTAAGATTGAATGAATGACTTGTAACAGATTATTATTAAGTACTTATCTGTCATAGGATCTCTTATATAAGCATATTCAGACTGAGATTTTATAACATGTGAAAAACCATTTAGGCGTGATTAAGGCACAAACATACTCATAAACTTTCACTATAATATAGTAGGATAAGATATAGGTGAGAAAAATCACACTAACACTAAATGAAATGGATGTATGTGAAAGAGTGTGTATATAGTTGTTTTTGCTCATCTCCATGATGGCTGAATGGACTGCCTGAAACTTGGAATAAGGCAAATTTTTATCTAGGTAGATATCAGGCAAACAGAGCTATGGTCATGGCTAGTAAGGCTTCAGGACCCACTAGTTTTGACACTGTATTTTAAGATGTTACCAAGTGCATTTTAAAGTTTACTTACCTACACAATGTTGATAAGATGTTGTTATACCTAGGTAGTATATAATGAGGTCATTCGAGGTTGTTTAAATTTAAAACTAAGTTTTCAATGTCATTGAATCAATGAGGTCTAGGACAAAATATTGGAAGATAATGCAACATTGGTTTTGTGACAGACTCTAAGTTGATGAGATTCTTCAAAGAGTCTGTGTTGGCTTGCAATGTAGTACAAATAAAATCATAAATATTTAGGTACCTACACTATAAGAAAAACATAAATATGCAAAGGACAAGCAAATTTAACGTGTCAACACAACGCTTCTCACCTATAGGATAAGTTTCTCATTCAGCAAGGAACTAAGTTCAAACATACCTTAATATCGACCTCAAGTCTAAATAAACTTGATCTTTAGTGAGTACTATAATTTTATCTAAAGTAGGGCACTAAAAATCATAATGTCACGCATATGAACCGTGCGAGTAGGCGTTTGTTAGTAAATCTTGGAGAAATCAACTAATTTTATACCCCATATAAGAATTTACCATTTACCTGTATCAAACTCCTCAGGCGTAGCTGTTGTGTGGCCAAAGGCGTCCATTCCCTACATCTCGGTCTTCCAAACATTGTTCAACAACAAAAAACAAAGGTTTATTATGTATGTGGTGAGTTTGAAAAATGCATTGAGCACTTTACTACCTCTATTATTTATATGAAATTAACTTGGAGGTTTTGTGTCTGAACTAATTAAATTATTTTAAGGCATTGTTTGTTTTGAAAAGATTTCTGTGGTGTATTAGAACATTTTCGCGAGAAAATTGCAGCAAGTTTCCTTTCGTAAGCAAAAATTACAAAATTTACGATTGATTGACAATGACAGCCAACTAGATGAAGTGTTTCAAATATACGTCAAGTCAAATAAACGTCAGTGTCAATAAATTTGCTGTCAGATTTGCGCAAACAGTTTGTTTTCATTGCTTCCTATTGCTTCGGATTACGCCTGCGGGTAAGGGCCTCCCGCTGGCGCTGTTTAGCCTTTACCTCTTCTCTGGAAGCGACGGACGATTACCAGGCAGGACACGATTATTCGACGTTTGAGGTGCTATGTGGAAGGCTCTCCGCTAGAATTTATTTCTTAGTGTGTAAGACGTAGGTACCTACCTAGGTATTCTTCATTTACTCAAAGCCTCATAATGAACCGTAGACAGAGAATAGAATAATGAACCTTAATTTTTGTAAGCCCACCGGCGCGCAGTTGAACAGATTTAGGCAAAACATTGCATTAAGTTTCACAAACTCTATAATAAATTAGGTAGGTATCTACCTACGTTAGGTACATAATGTGTACCTACCTAGTACCTACCTACGAATAACCATGGCCTCGGCCATGCCGTTAGAATTTTCTTTTAATTTGCTTATAAATATAAATACCTAAATAGGTACCTAGGTATATCAACAATGGACAAATATGTGGCACCGAAACCCTCATCATAGGTAGTCATAGGACTAACGGTGATGGTTTTATTAACTAGAATAATCCAACTTAGCTTATTCTTGCATCAAGAAAACATAAAACCATGCCCATGAAATTAATTTCACGATGACTTGCACAAGCAATAATTTTCCAAAAGGCAATCGATTTTCTTGCATTTGCTATGGATCGTGTTCTACGTCTTCTGACCATATACATTCTACAGGAATGTTGTATTACAAACCCAGTAAGTTACATTCTAGCAGTTTATTTCTACGTAGGTAGTAAGTAACGTTTATCCAACAACCTACTATAAATACCTACTAGAAACCTATTCTCTCAAACATGGTACCCCTACCAACGAGTATCATCAGTAGGTAGGTCTAGGTACTAGGTTAGGTAGGTATCTATCTCTCAAATAGGTTACAATACGTTTGCTCCAAGGTTTTGGTATTTTTTTCAGCTGGCTCAGTCTCAAGAAGTTACTAGTAATGAATTCGACGATATGGACGGAAACCATAAAATGAATCTTATGGGCTTCGATTATTATAATGGGGTCTCCAACCGAGATAATAATAATGAATACTATGATGAATCAAACCCTACACTGAAATTACAGCGTAATAGCAAGGAAACGGAAAACAATGATTATGGGAACATTGTCGTTTTAGTAAGTGGCTACAAACTATGTACCTACATTTCAGCCAAACTCAAGATAGGTAGGTACTATTATTATACGAACGAAATAAAAGACGTTTCGGTTATTGACATTCTCGTACTCGTACGATACTGATTCGGAATATTTTCGTAGAAAGCATTTTGCTAGGTAATCTGATAGTCACTACTTAAATGCTTTCTCTGAAAATATTCCAAATAAAATTACTTAGGTGGTAACATTTACCTGTTTATGTAATTACTACCCGGGTAAATAAATGATAAAAGTAATGCGGACCACTCTTAAAAAGAAGAAAGTGTTTTCTGGGCATCCTCCTTGCGTTAAGATGATAAATAAATTATTATTTGTATTCACCAGTACAATCGACTTTATTCATGGACGTAATAACTTTATTAGATCGAAATCAAACTAAGCGAACGATCGTTTTTTCGGCAAATCATAAAAACAAACGCCATCTAGGCTAATTAACTGGGCATATTTTGATTTTCAGAATGTTCCTCATTTTAGTGAGCCGGAGTAATAGATAAAGCTCTGGAAACAGTCAAACCTCAACCGAGGTCAAACCCTTTTCGATTCCGAGAGATCGTATCCATCCCTACTAAGGTCTAAAATCTCAGATTTATTGTTCTGAGTCTAAAATTTACCACAGCGTCATCTATTAGCTTCCATGTACAACTATGATTATAAAGTTCTACTCATCGGCCAAAACAAAACTTCTTATCCTAAGCGATAGATGGCGTTATAATTTTAATGCAAATATTCTAGTCAACGAAACCGTGGACCCACCCCAAAGTTGATTAACAGTTCTGAGGCCCCAAAAATGTTGTTTACAGGACACAATGGACACTAGAAATTACAAGGCCGAAATACAAGCTGGAAACAAAGCGGACCTATTGGGAATCAACCCTCACTACTATCAACCAGAAACCTATCCTGACTTCGGCCGTCGTTTTGTACCTCAATACCCTTACACAGAAGTAAGAAGTAGTAGGTTAGGTACCAGTAGGTACTAGTCATACAGACTGTTTAATTAATTTACTAGTCTTAGAAAGTACCTACCTCCATAGCTCGCAGTTATAGTGGGAACGACCTGACAAGCAAAATCCACGAACGTTATACCTACTTTCATAGAGTACCACAAGGTTCTATAATAGGAGCACTACTATTTAATTGCTCAGGTAATTTTACATCTTGGTAAGTATTAGTACCTACCAAAGATGGCCCTGCAGTCCACATAAGTAATAATATTGTTCAACAGATCGTGAAAAAGACGAAGAAAGAAGATAAAAAAAACTCCCTAATACCGAAATATGTAAGTCAAATGTACTAAATGTAAATGAAAGTGTGCTATCAACATCTATACTTGAGTCAAAATTTATGTCAACAGACCGCCCATACTTAACCTAAAACTTACTTTTTCATACATGTTTGCGGAACTTTTAAGCAGATGTGAAAACTTATGTTGCGAGGTTTATTTATCTAAAACTATAGTGATTTTATCGTACTTGTACCTTTCTAATAACAAAAATACGCGGCGGTTTGTTTGCATAAATTGTAGGTATCCTAATTATCTATATTTTGGCTGAAGTACATATTTATAAAGTAATATTGGTTGTTGAAATCCAGGCTTCACCGGAACTGGTCTTGGCTGTCGCTAAGGAATCAGCTCGCCTCGACGCAGCAAAGCCCAAAAGACACGATGATGAGATTATAAGGAAAGACATTTTGAGAACTGGGGTAAGTTAATAACCCTTACATATCAACCAGGCATAGTAGTTAGGTAGTTACTTACACAGGTATTTACATTCTTAGAATACCTAAAGTATTCTAAGCAATATAAGAATGTTTCATGCAATATTGAAAACTTTAACAAAATGACTACCTATAGGTAAGTAGGTACCTATTTACTTTTCAGGGGTTGGGAATGTTAAGAAAACAATTTAAACTGTCTACGGTGTATTAGAGAGTAATTTAGAAACACAGACAACAAATGTAAATAACGTAAAATAAAAGTAAATGCCCGTTCAGCGAAGCGGTCCGTCGAATCTCTCTTGCATTCCGCTTGGAGGCGCTAGTGAGCACCACAGTGTCGCCAATGACGTGACATGGTGCATTCGGATTCGGCGGCAAATTAAGTAGGAACTTACTCGTTATAAAAGGTAGGTAAAGTACAAAAGAATGGTGAATGTTATAATGCAAACAATATTTCAGGATTATTGGAATGCTGTGTGGAAGTCAGATGTTGATCCACAGATCTTGAGGACAAAACATGCCAATAAATTGGTAAGATTCTGTAAGCTGAGCTTTTATTGTTACATTTTGAAAGCTATTTATTATCTACACTATGTTTTTTCAGGAATCCGTCCGAGCAAAGATAACACCAGGATCCAAGCTTTATGATCTCATGTCTAAACTAAAGGCATTGTCTCCTACACTTTTGTATGTTATAAATGAGAAAGAATCATAAAATAATTGTTTTTATTATAATGGCAAAACTGCATGTTGAATGAAACAGTTTAATAAGAATAGCCATTAGAACTACAGATAATAATAATATTTTTTCAATTCTCGCGATCCGAACTCATAATTTACATACATAGGTTAGGGGTGGGCAGAGCCACAAGTACTTAAACATAAAAAAACTTGCAGCCACTTCTGATTTATATTTGTTTTCCTTCAATGCTCGAGAAGACTGGTAGGTACTTTAGCGCACACAGATTTTTTAAATAAAGATCCATTGGTACACAACCGAGTTTGATCCCGCAACCTTAGGATCAGAAGTCGGGGTGCTACTAGACCACCAGTGCTCTCACGACATTTACGCGATAAACACCCTGTTTGTTTAACCCAAATCCTACTAATATTATAAATGCCGTGTGAGGATGTTTGTATGTTTGTGCCTAAATAACGCCGTAACGGCTGAACGGATTTGAATGAAACTTGGACTACATATAGTAAGTGTGCTAGAATAACATTTAGGCTATTTTTCATCCGGGTACCACGCGAGCGAAGCCGCGAGCGGAAGCTAGTTGTTATATGCAGGAACTTACCTACAACAGATACAAATACAAATAGTTTATTTAGGAACAAAATAATATACATTGGTATAAAATAACATAATAGTACACGATGATAGTTGCAGTAGTTAAGAACTGTGTCGCAACTATCAACGCCCACCTCCATGACCACGGAGCGTAAAGTTCCTTATACAGAAAAGGACTGATGAGATTTACAAAAGTAGTTCAATTTATAAAGGCATCATTGTATGGATCTTTTAGGATGTTGATGACTAAATTGTTTGTCTTATGATGATTCATATCATCTATTGTCAATATCTCTAACTTTCTCCTGTCGTAATAACATTGTAGAACTTCTTTTCTCATTTTAACTTGATCTGGTTTCTCAAGATAAGTGACCATCCTCCTCAAATCATCCTTAACTTCTCTCTGTCTCTTTATTCGTTTGATTTCGTCGTACAGATAGTTGGTAGTCATGTAATGTTTATCAATAAACTCATTTATTTCCTTGACTTTTCTGTCATGTTGTGTTCTGACAAGGTCAGCTTTTGCTCTCTCTTCACGGTGCTTTGATAGATCCATTTGTTTTCTTACTGCACTGTTTGAATTTCTGAGGGCTTCGGGCTGACCTTTGTCTTCAGTATCACCTTTTTTCACAACTATAATAATACTTTTGCTTAAAGCTTTCATATTGTCAATATTTCTATTGTTACTAAAGGTTTTACGACCCAAGGACAGATCAGGGAGGACATTCGGATACAATAAGTTACCAATGTCCATGTATCTTTGCATAATAAGAGAAAAATTTGCCGACTTTCCCCATATTTCGAAACTTTTCCCATCTTCAGCAAGGAAAGTTACCTGAAAAATAAATAACATGTTGTGCAAAGTCTGCTTTTGACTTAGGTACATACTTACTGGTACGACATTGGTTCTTTCTAACATCTAGAATCTATGTATCAGGTAGAGACATTATCATCACATGGGTATAGGGCTACTTTCAATTTTGCCAGTCTCCTCGGTCCAGTACGTCTCTTAAAAAAAAAACTACTAAGGCCTTTTACCATCTATAGTAGATGATTTATACAGCGTCAGAAGGCAACTTTTACCTTCACAAACGGGACGCTGTAGTGCCCGGGACGAATTAAGGAGTAGGCTTGCCCAGCACCTATTCCATCCTATCAGCTTAGTCGGCCTTGTCCACAGGAAAGACATGGTCAATACGTGCGGAGCTGACTAAGCCGCAGGTTTCCTCACCACGTTTTCCTTCACCGTTTGAGAGTACCTACTGGTATAGCGCACATAAATTCTTCGCACAGAAAATTCATTGGTACACGACCGGGTTTGAACCCACGACCTTAGGATCGAAAGGCGGGGTCACTACCAACTAGACCACCAGTGCTCTCACAGAGGATGTTTGGATGTTTGCCTCAATCACGCCTAAACGGCTGAACGGATTTCAATGAATCTTGGAATATACATAGTAGGTACATGTACTGGATTAACATATACCTAGGCTATTTTTTATCCGGGTACCACGCGAGCGAAGCCGTGGGCGGCAACTAGTATTTAATATTTTCAAATGTATACACAAAAATGTGCCACAGAAGAAAGACTAGTTTCTAGTGAATGATTTTTGTGGCAGTGATCTCAAGTAAGACTTACAGTAACAAGAATTATGATAGATTTGAAACACATTTTTGATAAAAATGTAGAAGCAATATTTTTATTACTGCTGTAAAAAATATTATGCAATGCAATAAACTACAACTTAACAATAAAATGTACATAAATATTATCGAAATGGATATCAATGTATTCTTACTTTTGATGTTAACGTTTTTACATCAGGTAGGTAACATTTTTTTTAACATTTTGTCTTGTTCAACATTTTCCTATCTAAGCAAAGTCATTAACTTAATACCATTAGGAAAGTAAAAAACCATTAACTGTTGTAAAGTGAACATATTTATGTAGGCACAAGCGAAACCAGCAAGACACGTGATATCACCCGAATTCAGATTTATGAATTATCCACCACTGGAATACCAAATACCAAGAAGATCATTCTACAGAACTGAGAAACCTAGGAGGACAGGACGACTGTGAAGATTTTGTGTACCTACAAACTTGTTTACATAATGTTTTTAAAATATATAAACGACCACTAAAGCCTAGCCCTTAGGTTTAGTATTTATATATAAATAAAAAAAAGTATCTATAAATAATTCTAATTATTATAAACTAGTTGCCGCCCGCGGCTTCACTCGCGTGGTACCCGAATTAAATATAGCCTATAAGTTATTCCAGCACATGTATTATGTTATTCCAAGTTTCATTCAAATCCGTTAAGTCCTTTATGCGTGATTGAGACACAAACATCCTCACAAACTTTCACATTTATAATTATAGTAGGATCTTATCCATGGCGAACTACTGAGGTTCTTACCTACTTTTTAATCCAGGTACCATGCAACCGAAGCCACAGGTGGATGTAAAGAGTGATTACCTGTCTTCATCCCCAACTTGAGAATGTAGCCTCCCGGAAATCTTCCAACTTGAACTTTTTAATGCTCGGTGGGACGTCATAGTTTTCAAAAACTGCATTGTAAGTCCAAGGAAGTACATGAGCTACACCACTTTCATCTACCAATATTGTGTTTTTATCATCTTGTTTTAAGGATTTCTCCTTTTGAAGGTTGTTGTAGAGATCTTGGAAAGACAGCAGCTGGGTGCCAACTTTTTCTGCGAGGCTTTTTGTTGCAACTAGAAAAGGAAAATAAAACTAGTAAGTTTCTAGTAATGGCCTAAGTCATAGTTATAAACCTAAGGTACCTACAAGGCAGAGCAGTTTAATTGTGCATGACCCAACCAGTTATTAACACCATATTGCAGAGGGCTGTTAATGATTATGATGATGATGTTAAGCTTATTTTGACAGTTTTAAAATTGTTGCTGTCCTTGTTGTTTGAATCTAGGATGGAAATATTTGGATGTCTGTCAAATTAAGTATAGTTTAGTAGTTGAATAACAGTTTTTGGCACCATTACCTTTCTTTACTAATAAAAACGATTCAAAATAGAAGAGTGGAAATTTCGGACATTTTATATGACATGACAGCTTCATAAAGACGATCATAGAAGGAAAGGTAGAAGGAAAACGAGGAAAAGGAAGACCAAGAATTAGTTAATAAGCCAGATAAAGGAGAAAGTCGCTGTTATGTCGTATAAAGATGTAATAGAAACAGCATTGGAGAGGGAAAAATGGAGGAAACTTCATCATTACACCGAAGAGAGCTCTTAAATAATATAAGACATGTAAATTTAAGATGTGTCCAAGTGATCCCCGTGATTTTATGGAATAACTTTTTTTGACTTTTACTTTATAATTTCATTTTCTTTAAAGCTGCCTAACTGAAAATTATTAGATAGATAAGCTTGATGCGTTTGAAAGAGGGTTGGGTTGGTGGGAGAAAACTCAGGACAGAGATGCTTGGAAATCCTGGGAAAGGGAGACTTTTGCCCAGCAGTGGGATGAAGAAGTTTATATTATTAGTAAAGATTTAATAACTTGAGGGGCCCTATATAGTATCTCACCATAATTTTTCAAGCATTCAATTTGTTCTCTGCTGTAATGGGAGTACCTGCAGACGGTACCGAACTTGCATTCTCCTTTGAAGTAGCGGTTGCATTGTGTTTTTCTGCATTCCTCCGCCAAAATTGTAGTGGGATCTGAAAGTATTATATACAAATATCTAAGTAAGTATAGGTTATAATAATGTTATAAATGATTTAAAATTCATCTTGAATAACAGATACCTACAGGACTTAAACTACCCTGGCCTTGCTCTACTTAATATTTGCATATTGTTTATTTATTTATTACTAGCTGCCGCCCGCAGCTTCGCTCGCGTGGTACCCGAACAGAAAATAGCCTATAATGTTAATCCAGCACATGTACTTTTTTTACCAAGTTTCATTCAAATCCGTTCAGCCGTGCAGTGATTGAGGCACAAGCATCCAAACTCACAAACTTTCACATTTATAATATGTATAATAGGATTTTTTTTAGACGCTAATGAATGTAGTGTAATTTGACATTGACAGTTCCTTTTCCATATGTTTTGTATCATCTATTACTAATCTGTGGTATCATCGCTGTCATATGTCAAAATAAAAGTACTTATTCTATTTTTCATGAAAAGCATGCCAAAAATAAAGAATTTACAGGTAATTATGACATCAACTAAATGAAAAAAATTGACTATTTAATTTGATATAAGTAATGTGCAGTTTTAGACCAAAAATTGATTCCAGGTTTTCATCCCTTTTTACCCCTATAGAGGTTGAATTTTGAAAAATCTCTTCTTAGTACACCCCTATGTACCAAGGTTTACCTACACTGAAAATTTCAAGTCTCTACGTCCAGCGGTTTAGGCTGTGCATTGTCTGTCAGTCAGTCAGTCAGTCAGGACAAAGATTCTTATAATATAAGAAGACTAGCAACCGCCCGCGGCTTCGCTCACGCGGTACCCAGATAAAAAGTACCCTATGTCCCATTCCAGCACACGTAGGTACCTACTATCCTTATTATTCATTATAATATAGTGTACGCTAAACGATGACTAAAGTATTGCCATCTCTTACCATTTCATAATGACAAACAGTGACAGGGCTAACTTTAAGCAATGGCTAACTTTAGCGAACGAATAGGGTATGTAAGTATATTCCGTAGTTTTTGCGTGAAGAGTAACAAACCTACCTAAATGTAAATATTAAGAAATTTCGGTGAATTAGTAAAAATTTTGAGAGTTAAGGTAAACATTTCAAAACGCAACGATAGCGCGTTCTAGAATTTGATCAGAATTAGCAGCGACATCTAGTTATCAGACGTAGAATTACTTCAGAACTCCATGAATAATCCAGATTGGAAACTTATTAGACCAGTAATAATTTATGCTTCCTTTCACAGGTGATTTGACATTGACAGTTCCTTTTCCATATGTTTTGTATCATCTATTACTAATCTCTGGTATCGCTGTCATAATATGTCAAAATAAAAGTATTCTATTTTTCATGAAAAACATGCCAAAAATAAATAATTTATAGGTAATTATGACATCAACTAAATGAGAAAAATCGCCTCTTTAATTTGATATAGGTAATGTGCAGTTTTAGACCAAGAATTGATTCCAGGTTTTCATCCCTTTTCACCCCTTTAGAGGTTGAATTTTGAAAAATCCCTTCTTAGTACACCCCTACGTACCAAGGTTTACCTACACTGAAAATTTCAAGTCTCTACGTCCAGCGGTTTAGGCTGTGCGTTGTCTGTCAGTCAGTCAGTCAGTCAGGACAAAGATTCTTATAATATAAGATTAGGCAACACCAACAGAACACATAATACACAATTAATCCAGCACATGTACTATGTATATACCAAGTTCAATTCAAATCTGTTCAGCCGTTTGAGGCCCAAACCTCCTCACAAACTTTCGCATTTGTAATAATACAAAAAATAATATTATGTACTTAACAAAAAGTAAGAAATAAGATTATATAAACAGATACCCACTTAATGAATGTCCTTATCCCACTCTATGTGGGGTCGGCACAGCATTATCCTTGGATCATGCTGTAAGAGTTTTGCCTAAGCTGTTTTATGACCGGCCGCCTGCCTGACGTCAACCACTGATACCCACTTGATGAATAGGATCAGTAATAAAACTAAAGGTACCTAGGTATAAATTTATATAGGTACTTACTTTTGAACTTTTGATAGTGTTCTTGGACCAATTTCTGGTGAGCTAAACCGCTGTTGTGCGTTTTTATGATAGAGATTGCGCATGACATCGTCTTGTGGCAATAATCGCAGTAATAGCGTTTACCCATTGTAAATAAGAAACAATTACACTATGCATACAAACAAGGTTGAACACGAATGAAGAAAATCACAAAATTTTAAACCCTCGAAGAAAAACCGAACCGAAGAAAACAATTTGTTGATATTAGATTTATTTTCTACGTTCGGGAAGACGAAGAACTTACTGCTTACTCTTTCTTATTTAGCAAGAAAGCAAGTAAAATAGCAAAACACTACTCGGGCCCCTAAATAAATAAATAATGTACTACTTGTTGGTGTTGGGCCAATGCAATGGGCCACTTTGAGGTTAGAAGAACAGCTGATTTTGACAATCAATCACTATTTTATTCTCTACCAATGTCACTTATACCGTTATTCAAACTTGACATTGACATAACTACTGGACGCAAGTATCCAATATTATTCCATTATCCAATATTAATACTTCTTTTACTTGGAAAAATAAATACATTCTTCTAATAAAAATGCGTTTGTGAGGATGTTTGAATGTGGCTCAATTACGCATAAATGGGTGAACGGATTCTAATGAGAGGTAGATTATACCATTAAGACTACTACTCAAAATAATAATCTAACAATTAATAAAATAAAATGAGACCCCATACAAGAAACATAATTTTGTAATATACCTACCTACCTATGAGAGCACGGAACCCTTCGTGTGCGAATTCGACTTGCACTTGACTGGTTTTTTTAGTGGCGGTAGGTGGCGCTTTTCAAAAACACAGCCTGTAATTCATTATTGGCGGTAGAGATGGCGCAATAGACAATTTGTAAATATGTGGGTAGGTACAATAATGGTAGATTTATAACAATCAAAATTTGAATCACCGTCAAAAATATGCGCACACGCAGAGTTGAAGAAGTAATAATAGCCTTTCTTAGACACCTAGAACCAGAAAACCCAAAAGTAGGTATCTACTTAAGTACTTTTATTTTATATATGAACAGTCACGAATACGTTCAAACGCTTGACTTCATTCACGTACCTACGTAATGGAAACGAATTACGTATAAGTTGTCTAAGACAGTAGGTAGTCAATGATATTCTTTATCATTATAATTCAAGGTTTCCAGGGAAATCTGCAGACTATAGGACAATTCAGTTTATCATTTTAATAGGAATATCAAAGGAAGAGGGTCACTGGAAGAAATTGCTCTTAGCAATAAGTTTTTTCTAGTACCTAAGTTTTTTGTTTTTTCTTGTTTTTTTTTGTTGTTATACATAATAAAGAGTTTATCTATCTATCTATCTATCTATCACTTCTTGTTAGAAGTAGGTATGGTACCTGCCTATAATAGTTAAGTAGGTAATTTATTTTCCGAACCGATCGCTACTATGTTTTTCATCGCTCATCAATGGTCATACAAGCTCCCATGGATTCATTTGTGTTTCTAGCTCAGTTTCCTGTGGTTCGTATAGATAAGCATTTGCATCTAAAACTTGCATCTTATTTCCTTCTTCTTGACGATCTACACGCCTAAACTGTAGGGGTTTCATTCTGTTCATATTCTGCGGAGCATCGCGGTTGTCAAAGTTGGTGAGAGGTATCGCGGGGTGAGCGGCGAAGGGGTAATATCCAGGGTTGATGAAGAAACCCGGTCTGGGCATTGCTCGTCGATAAAAACCGTTAGGCATGTTGACTGGTAAGTTTGGTAATCCCAAATCTAGAAAGAAAAAGAAAGAAGACATTATTATGCTCGACACTGCAGTGCTTACGTTGTTGAAGATTTAGGATAGAAAATAAATGTGAACAAGTATTTATTTATAGAACAAAAAACTCGACAGCGTAAAATGTGGTCATAATAGAAGTTGATTTGCTGTTCTGAGAGCATAGTAAAGTTGGTTTGACATAAGTAGGTATTTGATTTTGTGACACATGATGATAATGATGGTGATGAATTTGTATAATCTTAGTCTACTTTTTTTAGTTTTGTAAAATGGCTGCTTAAAGCCGCCTCATTGGATTTTTATACCTACGTTAGTTTAAAAAAAAAAATAAAGGCTGTAGGTACTTAACACTTTCTAGATTAGACGAATCCAACAACACCTCGCCAAAATCCGTTCAGTCGTTTCGGTTACAGAGCCAAAGTAATAAATGGAAAATGGCTTTGTACAGTCGCCATGCTGGATTTTTTGATACTGCATTAATAGCCTATGACAATCTCGCCATCTAGATGAATCCAACGTGCTAACGACACCTCAGTTGTTAAAGTCCGTCCAGCCGTTTGGACTACAACGACAACGACAAAAGAATATACATGCTCACGTACACCCCAAACACATTACCCTCCTTCACAGTTGGATAAAAAAGGACTTAGAATTGAAGACAGCTGTAGACGTTACAAAAAATTGTACACTCACTTTGTGCAGTAAACCCTGATCGTCCTTTCATGTCTAAGCTCGCACCATACCCATTAATCCCATCATTCGTTCTGTTATTCACATCTGCAGCCTGGTCGTGATCATTTGACTTCGAATTATCAATATCAGCGAAATCTTCCACAAACTCCCCATTATCTTCGAAATCCAATCTGCGATTTGGTTTTGCAGCATCGGTGCCTTTCAGCATTTTTGTTAAATAGCCAATAAACATCTGCCGTCTTGTATTAGCATTGACTCCACCAAATCTTCCAACTGTTTGGCTTACATTGCTTTCATCCTCTTCTGGTTCAGAAAAACTTTCATTGGAAGTTGAATTATCTTCATCACTACCTTTTCCATCATCGGCAATACTACTTGAGCCACCATTGGCTTCATAACTTTTATGTTGAGTTTGATGGCCTTTAAGTTTGGAAATTATTGATTGTATGTATTGAAGTTTTGATTTGTCAATACCGAATGATAAACCAACCCCCTTGTTCGCATTACTGGTTTCTGTGGATGTAGATTCCTGAAATAATAATCAGCAAACAATTAAATTTTCACCACTGTTAGTATCCTTATTTTTTTTTGAGCTTTAACTGTCCTTACTTGTGATTCAACTACTGCAATTAAAATCACAGCAACAAACACTTCTATAAATTTCATTTTAATAGCATGATTGTCACTTTAGATGTTTCTATAATATTTAATCCAGATTGTTAGTCAGCATGATTGTTGGAGCGTAGCATCGATTTACTAATGCAGTTTAGCACAGCCTCTTAATTTCCACGGTGATGGTGATATGTGATTGCAATCATCTGATAACGTGAATAAATGCAGGGTTGCACTAAGGTATTATGAATTTCACGAATGTTGAAACTAAGTTAGGTACCTACCTTCAGGATTTGCATCTTCAGTGAATATTTTATGATGGATTCCTAGATTCCTAGACCTTTCAACGACATTGTACCTACCTAACTACCTTATAATTGCTGTCTGATAGAAGCGTGGTGTCATTTAAATATAAGAACAGATCCCCAAGTTACAAAATGTTGAGTTTATTTAGGAACAGATCTGATGCTGATCCTGGATTTTTATCAAGATTGTGTATCTTAAAATCTAGGAATTTGTAACCATAGGTATTGTTATTATGGCGGAGAAGACACTACTCTATAATGGATGAAAAGGTAGGCAAGGGGTACTTATACCAAATATTTGAAGTCGCTGGGTACCTGTTATATTTTGAAAAAATATTTTGAACTGGGAGGCTTGTCAGAGGGACATAAATAATAATGGCACTGACTACATTGGTACTTAATCATCTTTATAGATGATTATACAAATGACACAATAATCTACAAAAGAGCCTTAGAGGGGGTTAAGAGTGTGCCATAATGGATTTGCTCACCAAAATCGATGTAGAACTCTGTTGTTAGTTTATGAAATGTATTTATTAAAAAAGAAAATGAAATTTTAACATTTTTTCTTTGGTTCCATAAAGTGAAACATGATAAAAAACACGATTAATAGAAATCATGAAAAATATGGATTCAAAGCATGGGCTTTGAGTATGTTTTAACCTACCATATTTTTTGATGATATTTACTTTGATAAGTAGGTAATAACTATTTCTTTAGTTTTTGATACCAGTTTTTTGATAAATTTTGTAGTTTTCTTGTAATTAACAATTATTTGATTTCAATATTTAGAGCGGTCTGTATTTTCTTATAAACACCCGAAATCCGAAACACTACCTCTTTCGAAATCTGTCTAGATGCGATGGTATGGTAGGTAGCCTGTTATAAGTACAGGTATCTATCTACCAAACGAGAATAAAAATTATTAATACTGATTTTATAAAACTTTTAGCCTGAACCTTGCTCGATTGAGGAGTTTTCTTCTAAAATAATGAAAAGGTATCCATCCACCAAACTCTTTGACTTTTGTGCATAGCTTTTTTAGAACTTATTTTGATCTGTGACTTTGTCATATTTCTTATCAATTCTTTCAGGACCAATTTAGGACATCTTATTTATTTATATTTATTTGGAAACATTTTTGAGCTCTTTAAAATATTTTATCATGTTTGTGACCCAAATTTTATAGCATGGTGTTGGAAGCGGCAGTAAGTAAGTTTCTAGATACCATGTCTTTCCTGTGGATAAGGCCGATTAAGCCGAGTGGATAGTATCTCTATCTAACCCCCGAATATTCAAACGCGACTCAGAGTTGAGCACGTCTCAATCGTCATTTGAAACGTGCTCAACTTTGAGATGCGTTTGAGTATTCGGGGGTAAGTGCTGCAAGCATACTCCATCTAAAATCCTCCTGCACAGCGTCCCGTGTTGGGAAAACTTGTTTCGTAAAGCAGTACAAAACCACCTAGTACCTACCTAGGTATAGTAGGTAAAAGACCTTAGATACCAGTCTACTGGTTTTGTAATTAGCTCGAGCAACTCGTTCCGCGATAAAAATACAGTACTCAGCTATTTGAAACAATGTCCCTTGAATGTCCCTTTGTAATATTATTATTTCTTATATGTTAGTAATGTTTGTAACTTTCACATGTAGGCACACCTTTGTTTGTTTGTTTTTTCCATGTTTCATGTCCGCTCTCCAGAATCGGCCCTAACGGAAGACCAGCGCGGTTTGTTTTTACAAACTGCATAATGCTGAGTTAGGGTCCGTTTTGCAGCCGCTTACAATATTATGTATTATGTAGTTTATAGTTTATTAATGTTGTTGCAAATAAAATACTATTCTATTCTATTCTATTTTTAACTGGCGTAATGACAATCAAAAATGCAATGCATTTATTAACTCCTAGATGGGTAAATTCATTTCTCACTGAATGGCCTTTCATGCAAATAGATAATGTTTGCTTTTCATGTAAGTAATGCCTCTTTCAGTCAAGCCCGGTACCCACAGGTGCCAAAAACGTTTCCACCTTCCGATTGGTGGCGAAAACGCAGCAGGATGAAGATGCCTACGACTTCGTGCAGCATCGGACTGGAGTCAAGTCTAGTGGGTAAGTAAGTACCTATACGATACGATTTTAGCATGTATATAAAATCGTGAGAATACTGGTGGTCTAGTTGGTAGTGACCCCGCCTTCCGATTCTAAGGTGGTGGGTTCAAATCCGGTCGTGTACCAATGGATTTTTCTGTGCGAAAAATTTATGTGCGTTAAACCAGTACTCTCAAACGGCGAAGGAAAACATCGCGGAGAAACCCGCGGCTTAGTCAGCTCCGCACGTATTGACCATGTCTTCCCTATGGACAAGGCCGACTAAGCTGCGAGGATGGAATAGGTGCTGGGCAAGCCTACTCCTTAATTTGTCCCGGGCACTACAGCGTCCCGTCTGTGAAGGTAAAAGTTGCCTCCTGACGCTATATAAATCATCTACTATAGATGGTAAAAGGCCTTAGTTATAAAAACGTACTGTAAAACGCGCTTGTGCGCAGTCACCTTGAATTTGCATCTGTTGTTTAGAACCCCCTTTTTACCGTTCATTCTCAAAGAATCGAAAACTTACAAAGAAAACATGTTCAACTCATTTCCATTGATTATTTTGTGTGTTATAATCATTTGAGCTAGATGCTTTCGAGAGGAACTGGTAGACGAGGACTGGATCGTCGTGACTGCTGGAAATTGAGGGAGGCCCTATACTGGGCTCTATACAACATGGGTTTGCAGACACAGGAACATTATCTACATACATACATACCTAATATCACGCCTGTTTCCCATAGGGTTAGGCAGAGATCATCTCCATTTGCTACGATCCTGACATACTTCTTTCGCTTCATTCACTTTCATAACATTCTTAATTCATGCTCGTCGGTTTAGGATACTCTTGACCTGGCCCTTTTCCAAAACGTCGCCAATTTGGTCCAGGTACGTACGCCTAGAACATTATCTAGTTTTTCAATAAAACCATAAAGATCATAATTATTATTCTGAATGTCGCAGGGTGGTGGGCTCCGTGGCAAACTTGGTGAAGGGGGCCCTAGGAGCTGGTATCCTCGGAAGCCACGTCGCGTATATGAGGGCTGGCATCCTCGTCGCCATTCCTCTCAATGTGGCGTTTGGATTCTACATTTTCTATTGTTTATACGTAAGATCACTTACTTTTTCCTTGATTTTCTTCAATAGTTTTTCTAGAGTAAGGTAGGTTTTTAGTACATTAAAAAAATTGAGTTTTTTTTTGTAAAGATTTACTCTATTCTACTTTCTATGAATAAAGCACTGGTGGTCTAGTTGGTACCTACTTGGTAGTATCCCGGGCAGTGGCCGAAAAAAGACCGCAGTGCTCGTTTATAAAATGAGTCCGGTTATCGGTGTTGGAGTCCTTAAAATCAGTCCAGAATTAGTGTATATCTGTGTGTCTGTCTGTGGCATCGTAGCTCCTAAGCTTCTAAACGAATGGGCCGATTTTGATCCGGTTTTTCTGTTTCAAAGCCAGTGATCGAGATGGTTCTCTATAATTTATGAATCTCTGTTGAGGCATTTGAAGATTATCAGCTCATTTCCTACTTGACAAAAGTATTTTGTTTGGAGGTTATTTTAATTTTTAATTTAATAGCTTGTGTTTTCCAGTTATTGATCCAGTCAGCCCAGATCCTGTATAAGCGGACGGCGATACCTTCCATGTCGTACCCTGATGTTGGAGAGGCGGCTGTAGCCTGTTTCCCAAACCCCAAAGTTGCTAGATTCGCTAAAAGTTTTAGGTAGGTTTTCTGGTTCATTATTTTACCTGGTGTCAGTTCGATTCGTCCCACAAAGATCTCCCCTTTGAGTTTCCAAGCAACCCTATCCTGAGCTTTCTCCCTTTGTTTGTTTTCTCCCTTAGATGTTACTTTCTGGATCTGGGTAAAGTGAAACAAGTAGATAGGTACTCGACGTTTCTGATTTTCACGACACAAGGGAATTCTGGTGTGGGGTCATATCTACGTAGTGACTGATCGACGTCATGGATTTTATCCCTTTCAAATTTTAATCTAACTGTTTTCTAGATTAGTATAAAATGATCCTTGTCTTCTCCAGGTATCTGATAGACTCACTAGTCATATTAGACTTGTATGGAGCGTGTGCATGCTATCAGATTATAATAGCTAAGTCTATAAAACAACTGGTTGAGAATACTCAAGAAACCTCTTTACATGGATCATCAGGTAAGATAAAGATACAATACTTTTGCAATAGTTACTTCATTAATAAAGTCTTCATCATAATTTTCACTCTCGTTGTCCTTAAATTTTAAACCCCAAGCATTGAAAAAGATAGCACCTAGAACTCTTGTCGCATGTCCTGGATGCTCTCATACACATGAAAGGAAGATACCCACCAAGTGTCATAGATACTCGTATTTCTAGGATTTACGGTTTAGGCTGTGCTTGATAATCAGTCAATCAGCATCAAGAACTTTATTTATAGAGATATTGAAAAATTCCATTTTTATGTTTCAGGTTACCCGGGAATAAGAATTTACTTAGCCGCCATGATCTTACCTATAATATGCATCTGTCTCATCAAATACCTGAAATGGCTCGCTCCGTTCTCTATCCTAGCCAATATGATTATTCGTAAGTCGAATAAGCTATTGTGTTTCAAATATTGATCCCTGTTTCATTACGATACGAATAGAATCAGCCTGATCAAACCCAGTTGTTGATCCAGTTAACCCAGATCACAAGATCAGACAAGCGCACGGTCATACCCTGATGCTGGAGAGCCGGCTGTGGCCTGTTCCCCAAACACGAAAGCTGGGCAAAAGCCTCTTTTTGTTCTCCGTAGCTACCTAATGCTTTTGCCAGCTATCAATATACCATAGGTGCCTTGAATGAATGTTAATTTAACTGAATAAATCTTTATTGGCTTTAACCTCATCATTGGCCTATAGAGGTCCACCGCTTTACATAGGTCTTCCTGATATACTTCTAGGACAATTTTGTGTTTTTCGACATTCGATATTTTGGCGATATTTATTGAACTTATTTCTCGAGAATTGGGCCCCAGGTAACTCATTTTTTTTTTCAGTATTCTGCATCGGTACAGCGGTGTTCTACGCCGTAGAGTTGAACCCAACATTCTCTGGTATGAGATCCGTTGAAACGGTCCCAAACTTTTTCAAGTTCACTGGCATGATGATCTTCGGCATGTCCTGCGCTGGCGTAGTTCTACCTGTTGAGAACAATATGAAGAACCCTAAAAAGTTTCCTTTGGTGCTTGGTATTGGTAATGTTCACTATTATATTACTATTATTAGTTCGCATTACTATTATTAGTTCGCACAAGATCTAGCGCGCTTGTGCTAGCTACTTATGTTGAATGGTCTATTCTATAAAAAGTTAGAGTAGATAATGCCTTGATTATAGTACAAAATCAAGACTTTATAGCTTGTTTTAAGAGACGTAGCAAACACAACTACTGCGATACTGCATAAATAACAACGATAGCGGTATCTAACTGTTTCCAGTCTAACCTGAACTAATAAGCCATGGAATATCTATAAAAAGGGAACCCAGGTTATAACGGTTTTTAATTATTATTTTTTTCGTTTTATTTCAAAAACTATACATCCTAGAATAAAAATAATGGAATGTACAAAAAGCCCTTTTCTATGGAACCCAATAGATCTTTTATATGAGAATCTTTGTCCTGATTGAATTTAATAAAAATGGTTCGAGAACTTCTTTCTGTTGATGGCGTAATGGTAAGCCATACCATATGAAATTTGGAGGGTGCATTTCTTATAGCACGTAGACGTAGGTAAACTAAGAAAGGATTTTAAGAAAATCTATCCTAAGGCAACATAGTCATTCTACGTTACCTGAATATTAAACTACTAATTTCTTGTTATTCTTTTGTCTTGTTTTTCCACAGTTTATGAATAAATTACCTACATTAGATTTAGTTAGTTTAAAAGATCAAGTTCATCTGTTTGTTGTGTATTTGCAAATAACAAAATATTCTATTGTATTCTTTACAGGAATGTTTCTTATAACGATGTGTACCTTCATGATTGGCTTCTTCGGGTACGTCGGCTTTTTAGATAAGTGTGAATCTCCAATTACAGTCAACTTTCCTATGACTATGTAAGTATTTACTAGTTTAACTTAATTTTAACTAGGTACTTTACTGTTTCTAGTTTTACATTGAGCTATTCCTACTTTGTAAGATTTGAGACGTTTGTCCAGCAGATTTTCTACTTCAAGTTTACTGATATATCTATGGTTTTTAAAACTGTTGGTAGTTATTGCATTAGATTGCAACCAAAATCTTACTTTTGATAATTTTTTAGTCCAATTTTGTGTTCCAAAATGCTAACGAATATTTATAATGGGTGATTCATATTAGAGCTTCCTATTTCAAACGTAAAATAAAATAAAGAAACACAATTTTATCACAATCGTCTATTACAAACTTTGCGTGAATCATCACAGCTAGCTTGATGTTATCTAAACCATTTCATGTGGGGTAAATAGTTTCCCCACAATCACTTTGCGAGCAATGCGTGATCTAGTGATATCTCCTTCTGTGCGCTATAGGTTTTTTATATTAAAAAAATGTATGTGCCTTATTTACACTTGTACACTAAAACCGTGAAGGAAAACATAGGAGAAAACCGGTATGTCGTAGAACCTAAAATACTCGAAAACATGAGTCGGGTCCACGAAAGAAGCCTTTGAGGCGCACCTAAAATACTTCTACAACGCTTAGTGACACGACTAAGTCAGTATTATTTTACTTCCAGAATCCCAAAGGTCCTTAAAGGTCTGATAGCCATTATGTTGACCATCACTCACGCCCTCAACTTCTGGGTCCCCTTCAACCTGTGCTTCCACTACATCCAGAAGTGCCATAGTCACCGTCTCCTGATGTGGGAGCTGATCTATCGAACGCTCTTTGTTCTACTCATTTCTTTAATTGCGATTGCCTTTCCGAATGTCAACGCTCTGATGGGGTTTGTAAGTAGTGGCCATTAGATAGATAGATAAAAGCTTTATTTGACACAAAAACATTACACATAAACTTCTAATAACTTATAATAGTTACGAAATATTCAATAAAAGAGATAAAACTAACAAAACAAACAGACAAAACTTAAAAGCTTAAAATTTAAAATTTAAAATTTAGGTAGGTGCAAGGAGGTCTGTGCTGCTGTGGTGGGTCAAAAACCATAATTACTTCTCTAAATTGATCAATAAAGTGTTCGCCAAGGTGTTATAGGAATATAGGTCGTTTTGCAGCGAGATTGGCAGTCGACATAGTCAAAACCGTGGGCCGAGCATTGACGAGACTAGCACAGGTCTATGTCCAACTGTGGGTAAAGTCGGGCTGTGGATGATGATGATCACAAAACTAGGTTCAAAGCTCTCATTCCGGACCCATGGCACCCTTGAAAGATACCCCTGGGGATGCTATGGGAATTAAGATTTAGACCCGTGGCACCCCCAGGTTAATTAGTGCAGGGTTGACCAGAAATATATGAAGGTTACCACTCCAAATTCAATAAAATAATCAATAAGAATTTCCAATTAGTAAACGCTGACGACCTTATTTTCGCTTGTCATTAAACAACCCAGTACCATTGGGACCCTATTCACGAACACGGTAGCTAATAGCGATCTTAAATCTGTTTTCTGTTTTTTTAAGATTGGTGCATTCTGCCTCACGAACATGGCCTTCATTTGGCCCAACATAATTAACCTGCTGGTGGTCTGGCATCGCCCAGGCCTCGGCAAATTCAAGTGGAGGCTCTGGAGGAGCCTTTTCCTCATCATCGTGGGCATCTTCGGCCTCGTCTGCGGATCCTACGTCAACGGCAAAGCTCTGATTTCTGTCTTCATCCATTTGTCGTGATTTTTTTGCTTCTAACTGACTTCAATCTGTTTAGAGCCTGCAAATTAGAAAAGCGTCTAATGGAGTCGTTGGTTTATTATGTCAATCCCATGTATTTTTGAAATTGCGTCCAGCAATTTCTTTGGATGCAATGTGACTTGGCTACAAGATTAGGTCTGAAAATTTGCAAAGCTGCTTCATTTTTTGTTAGTTTTATAGTGTATCTTATTATATTAGTTTATTATTATACTCGTATTATGAATGCCACTTACTCTTTTCATATTTTCACATCCTTAATAGCGTAGTACAAGGGTATTAAGGCTAGTGGGTGAAATTATTATGAATAATGAGAAATCAAAACCGGTATAACTATAATTATTACTGTATATTTACATTCAATACCAACTACAATATCATAATTACATTACATATTAGTTATCAACCCTTTGGCATTCGAGTATGTACCAGCTATGAACAGCAATACTCCTATGATGAGGACCAGGATATTCTTCCAAAGCCTCCAGTTAAATCTTCCCAAGCCAGGGTCATCCCAAACGACAAGAAGCTCGATGAGGGCTGGGAATATAAAGCCTATGTTAGATAGGCAGAATGCACCAAGCTGGAACAGAAAGGTTATATGATTATACCATACCATATTATCGCGCCCTTATCTTTAAGGGGGGTGGGCAAAGCCACAAGTAATCATAAAAAAGCTTGCCGCCACTCCTGATTGAAAGTCCCAAGATGGATATGGTGCATCATGATCAGCGCATCGCCCATATACATAGATGGTCCATCGGCTCGGTGCTCGGCTGAGACGCAAGAGAAGCGGGTTTGATTCCCGCTAAGGGAGAAATGTTTGTTCTGCAAATATTTTATCCGGGTCTGGGTGTTGTAGTATTATAAGAAATATGTATTTACAAAAAAAAGTTTATAAGTATAATGTACCTAAGCATTCTATCAGCCATCGGGTGCCCATAGTACAAGCTTTGCTTAGTTTGGGGCTAGATGGCGCTGTGTGAAATGTCCACAAATATTTATTTTTTTAATTGCTGGTGGCAAATAAAATTACTAATAATGTACTTAAGACTGCCTCGATTTTACGCTTTTTAGGGTTCCGTACCCGAAGTCGGTCAGCCATGCCGTAAGTACATGCCGGTTTCCTCACGATAGTTTCCTTCGCCGTGTGAGAATGAGAATACTATTATAGTGCACATATTAAATTTTTCCTAAAAATCCGTTGGTGCACGACCAGGATTAGACCTTAGGATCGGAAAGCGGACTGCTTCCACTGGACCACCAGTGCTCTCGACTGGTGACTATTGAATCTGATTAATTGCGAAGCAGAAATTCTTACCAGTCCCATCAAATTCCCCATATTCGGGAACGCGATGGCTATAGCTGTGATGACCACGATAAAAGACCCTCGGTAGACCCTCTCCCAGATCCAGTGCCTCTTCGGATGGTGGAACTTAGAAACGTAGTGCCAGACCAGGTTGAAAGGGGCCCAGAAGTTGAGAGCGAAGGTCACGAAGATCATGATGGCCATGAGACATTTGAGGATAGTGGGGAAACTGCCAACAAACCAGAGATTACTTGAAAGTTTTGGCATAAACAAATGAGGACCACTTAACAGCGAGATTTATTTGTTTATTTGAACACTAACGTAATGTAGGTACACTAATACTTTTAAATCAAGTGTTTGTTATGGGTTATAGGGTTAAATGTCATTAAAATTTTAAGAGTAGACAGCATGCAAGAAAATTTTGAGCGAGTAACAAAAGAAAAAGAAGTTTGTTAAAACATAATTAAATATAGATATAGATCGCGGCACTCAACGTGCCGTTCCTTGCAGTCCGGTGAGGAAAATGGCTGAGATCTGAGATTCTTAATGCCACAATTGGCCGTTGTTATGGTTTTAAGATTGAACGACACGTCTTCCTTGTGATGTTTTCACTCACATTTCTGGTGGAAAGTTCAACGTGACTGGAGACTGAGACTTCTCTCCATATCCCCAGTATCCGAAGAACCCCACCAGGATCAAGAATGACACCACCACTGACATACCTGAAACAAGTGAATATCCGAGACATTTCTTTTTAAATTTAAAATGAGTGAGCTCATCATCTCGAAGCTTGCCTAGGCAAGGATGAGATCTACGTTAGGACGAGCTTTCTCAGAAGATATGCGACATTATACAAAGTCAATTCCAAGGAGACCTAGACCACCTAGGACATTTTTAGTCCTTTAAAGCGGATTTGTTAGGGTCTCCGCGCCCACACCCTTCTCATAACCGGACTTTTAACGTCCCGGTACATTAAAATCAAAGCAAACACGGGTTGCTCGTCAATGTTTTCCTTGACTTTTTATGCCAGCATGGTATGGTAGTGGTTCAGTTATGTAACAGGGTAAAGGATCGAAATAACTAACACGAGTTGTAAAGTAGTAGCAATTAAAGGGACCAATTGTGCACCAAATCTGGTACTCACCACCACACAGCACCTTTGGAAACTGTGTGGGATCCTTCATGTTGTTCTCAATGGGCAGGGAGACGCCGATGCCCTCCATGCTGAAGACCACAATGCCGCAGAACTCGAAGAACCCCAGCACATCCTTCCACGCAGGGACTGTGGAGACGGGGGGAGCCACGCGGAGGCTGTAGTAGACCGTCGCTATGACGCAGGCCACTGAAATGTGTGTTTAAAACAAAAAAACTGATCGCTTATTTAATCACCTTCATATCAAAATAAACATTCGGTATTCTATTAAAATAAAAAGATAAGGACTGAAGCTCTGGTGGTCGTAAGGGGGATTTAAATCCGGTCGTGCACCAATGGATTTTTCCGTTCGAAAAAATGATGTATTAGTACTCTCAAACGGTGAAGGAAAACATCATGAGGAAACAGGCATGTCGTAGAACCTAATACGTTCGAAAGCATGTGTCAAGTGAACGAAAGGAGCCTCTGATGCGTACCTTAAAATCCTTTCACCACACTGTTGCAAAATAACAAGTGACACGATAAGTAGGCCATAAAAACGGAAATTTGAACGTTCGGTAATTTTGAATGTTTATTGTTCATAGTTCCTAAGTTTATAGTTTCATTTGAATTTTACCAATAAAGACGTCAGCAATCAGTGTAAACGGTGCCAAGTACTTCAGGGTCCTGATCATGCACAGCAGCAGGACAGGAACCAGCAATGCCAGGATGTACAGCCTCAGCCGCGACAGGTCCTCGTCAGCCGTGCTTTCTGATGAAGAGCTCGCTTCTATCAGCTGCTTTAAGGTCTTTGCTATGATAATCTGGTAGACACAGCAGGCCCCGAAGAGGTCTATGCATATTACTATGTCTACAGCGTATCTGGAACCAGTGGAAGTTATTTTACAGCGGGCAGGTCAAATCATTGTAATTTTTATGACGTATATTGTTAAGTGAGTACTGGTGGTCTAGTTGGTAGTGACCCCGCCTTCCGATCCTGAGGTCGTGGGTTCAAATCCGGTCGTGTACCAATGGATTTTTCTGTGCGAAAAAGTGATGCGCACTATACCAGTACTCTCAAACGCTGAAGGAAAACATCGTGAAAAATGCCTCTTTGAGGCGTACTTTTAAAATCTTTTCACCGCACTGGTTCTAACTAGTGACGCGATATGACAGTCTAAATAGATAGATTTGTGGGATCCACGAAAGCAACCAAATTCGGATTTTAATTTAGTGTGTGACAAAATGTAAGGACATACCTAAACCATTTGCTGTATTTTCTTAGACTAAGGAAGGGTCCAACTTCTAATGCTGCTTCTGCGACGTCAGGGTACGACATGACTGGTAGGTGTAGCCTCTTGTATAATATTTGAGCAGACTTTACTAATAACTGTAAATAAAGAAAAACAGTTGAAGAACTCGTTTATCCCAACAGTTGTCGGTTCTTTGGCAGATATGAGCAGCCCACTGCCACTTCAGCTTGCAAATTCTTTGAGCTATGTCGATGACCTTGGTTCTCTGTCGTATTGTCTGGCAATTTTTACTTACATGAATACAATATGTGATGTAGAACCCGAAGACTATGGTGATGATGAGCGAGGTCCACAGGCCGCTCTTCATGTATGCCTCGTGGATGCCCATGATACCTCCACCTAGGCAGCCTTTTATCAGGTGCCCAGTCGATTCCAATGTGCTGAAAGGACCAAAAAATGTTTCTCATTTCACTAGTTTATAACAAGGAAGTACTGGTGGTGGTTTTGTGGTTTCGATCCTACGGTTATGGGCTCAAATCCAATCAAACAAAGGGGTTTTCTGTTCTAATTAATTACATGCGCTATACCTGGTAGGTAGTACCTACTCGCAAACGATGAAGATAAGCATCGTTAGGTAACTGGCATTGTAGAATCTAAAAAGTTCGAAAACATGTTTCAAGTGCACGAAAGAAGACTCCTTGAGGCGCACCTAAAATCCTTTCACCACACTGGTTCGAAATAACTAGTGTCATGACGAATAGTAGTACCTATTGACGTTCTTTATTACGATTACTCTACTTTACTAATATATACGATGATTGATTTCAGCATTGGTAGGTAATGAACGTTGATATCAGACAGCCAAGGAGTTAGTTTGAGGACATTCCAAAAGCAAATCATTAGTTTCAGTGTGAAGGTTAAATCAATCAAGCTATTGTGATAAATGGACCAATAATTAGTTGGAATTGAAAATATCTGAGGATAGTGGCCGTGACAGCGCGTTATCACGCGAAATGGTCTATTGAAGTCCTGAAGACAATAATGTAAAATTGACGACCTCGGTGGCGTGGCGGGAGAGTGCTCAGCTGAGACGCAAGAGGCGCGGGTTATGTTCTGCAAATATTTCTTCCGGGTGTTGTAGTACCTGTTATATACATAAGTATGTATTTACAAAAAAAAATGTATATAAGTATGCTATCAGCCATCTGGTGCCCATAGTACAAACTTTGTGTAGTTTGAGGCTAGATGGCAAAATGACAATGGCCTCGGTGGCGTGGCGGGCGATTGCTCGGCGGAGACGCAAGAGGCGCGGGTTCGATTCCCGCTGCGGAAGAAATGTTTGCATGTTCTGCAAATATTTCTTCCGGTTCTGGGTGTTGTGGTACCTTGGTACTCGTAGTTTCTGATACCCACGACACAGGGAATCCTAGTGTGGGGTCAGGACTATGTATGTGACTGTTGGGTGTTATTTATTTATTTATTTATATTCAACAACATTTTAAGGCCTCTATCACTAGACTTGGCCACTAGCTCATACGAACATACATAATACAACAACATTTTTCTATTTTAATTTAAAATAACAAAAAACCAGACTGCGTAGAATTCGTGGATACAACACGCCGTGATCCATTTCCAATTCAATCTGATCCCGGGGTCTGTGGAGACCAGTCCAGAGAAGTAAGAATACAGATTATAACCAGCTGCCGCCCGCGGCTTCGTTCGCGTGGTACCCGGAAAAAAAATTGCCTATAAATACAAATTCCAGCACATGTACTATGTATATTCTAGTTTTCATTTAAACACGTTCAGTCGTTTAGGCGTGATTGAGGCACAAACATCCAAAGATCCTCACAAACTTTCGCATTTATAATAATACTAGCTGCCGCCTGCGGCTTCGCTTGCATGGTATCCAGATAAAAAATTGCCTATATGTTAATCCAGTACATGTACTATGTATATTCCAAGTTTCATTCAAATCCGTTCCAGCCGTTTAGGCGTGATTGAGGCACAAACATCCAAACTCACAAACTTTCGCATTTATAATATAAGTAAGAAGTAGAATTATTATTTATTATTATTGCAACAGAGAGCATTGGTGGTTTAGTGGTGCTGACCCCATTATTCATAATAAAATCTTGACAATATCGCAAAACAAGTAAGTAGATAAGTTATTACTTATGTAATTATCTAACCACTTAAAATTCATTTAACACTGACACGTTTTTCTATGATAAATTACTCGTACATAAACTAAAATGATAAAAAATTTATATTTATAAAATCATTGAAAAAATAAATAAATAACACCCAACAGTCACATACATAGTTCTGACCCCACACTAGGATTCCCTGTGTCATGACAGACACTACAAGTACAATGGTACCACAACACCCAGACCCGGAAGAAATATTTGCAGAACATGCATACATTTCACTCGCAGCGGGAAACGAACCCGCGCCTCTTGCGTAGCCTAGCCGCCACTCCACTGAGGCTATCATCGATGTGCAGTATCAAGTATTTTAAAAATAATTTAAGTAGGTTACCCATTGAGTGAAACTTGCTTTCTCTCATATTCAAAGTAATTTGTGTGTCATTGAATACTGTATGCTCAGACCAAAAAAAAGAACAACGGCGCGTCGCGAACAACAAAAGTGAAGCCACCTTTTTATCTAAGTGTGTGTCGAAGGTTTTAAGGTTGTGTGTTCCGAGTAACCTAAATTCATAGTATAATAATTAAGAAACGATGCTATTTGAAGTACTTACAAGTGAAAAGTGATTCCGTGAGATTTTTATGTGATTTGCTTCTGTTTTTACAAATTTTCAGAACACAGGAAGGCATAATTCTATTTTTAAGACTCGTGACGTACTAAGAGCGATGGGCATGGTTTTAGTGTAGGTGTGTGCGTAAGCGTGAATGTTTACTTGCAGGAGCATGGTTTTGTGTGGCTTCACTTTTGTTGTTCGTGACTCGCCGCCTTTTCTTTTTTTTTGGTCTGAGATGTTGATAGGAGCTCAAATAACACACTGGGGATAGATAGAGCTCTATGCCCAGCTGTGGGATCGGGCTGTGGATAGAAGTGATGATGATGACATACTTGGTAGGTCTCGCCACACATCTCTGCGCCACAAAGTCATAGTTATCCTTTTCAGAGTGCCGTATATATCTCTTGCGTGCTTCATCCGGTGGCGGTTGGGGGGGTGGCTTCGAAGCTGGATCCTGACCCTCGATGCTGGTCTGATTGTGATTTACCTGCAATGAGGACTTATCATTTAAATTAAAAAAAATCGGTCAAGTGAGAGTCAATTCGCACACGAAGGGTTCCGTACCATCATCATAAATATTTCTTGTACAGGGCCCTCTTTATTTTATTTTTAAAACTAGCTGCCGCCCGTGGCTTCGCTCGCGTGGTACACGGACAAAAAGTAGCCTATATGTTATTCCAGCACACATACTATGTATATTCTAAGTTTCATTCAAATCCGTTCAGCCGTTCGGCGTGATTGAGGCACAAACATACATCGTCACATATTTTATGAGTTACAGCCCGCTGACAGACGGACGGACGGACGGACAGCGGAGGCTTAGTGATCCCGTTGGCACCCTTTGGATGAGGAACATAATAATAATAATAATAATACTGCTCGTTCTCTTTCGACACATTGTGGTGAAAGGGTTAAAGTTCGCCTAAGAGAGGCTCCTTTTGTGCAATTTACACGGTGCTTGCGTACTTTTTGGACTTGACGAGGACCTTCAAGGGCCTTTGAAGAAGAATAATAACAATTAAAATAAATAAATAACACCTAACAGTGACATACATAGTCCTGACCCCACACATGGATTCACTGTGTCGTGGGTATCAGAAACTACGAGTACCATGGTACCACAACACCCAGCCCCGGAAGAAATATTTGCAGAACATGCAAACATTTCTTCCACAGCGGGAATCGAACTCGCGCCTCTTGCGTCTCCGCCGAGCAATCACCCGCCGCGCCACCGAGGCCGTCAATAATTTATGGTCTCCACCCACTACAGCCTATAATCGGACCGTCACCGTCCTGGAACGGTCCCTTCAGACGCACTTATGACACGACAAACAAACGACTTAAAAACTCAAAATCTAAAAAGGCACCTGAGTACCGGTTTTAAATAAAATACAATCAGAATTACCGGTTGAGTTTTGTAAAACAAGGAAAAACTGCGATGCTCCAAAACCCGTGTACCTACGACCTACCTCGACTTTCGATCCAAAAGGTCGAACGGCCGATGGATTTTTCGTTCGAAAGATTTATTTGCACATTAACCTTTTTGACCGCCAATCTACAAAACAGAACGGTTCGCTCAACGCCGGGCTGAATTGTATCGATGTTGCCCAAAGTAAGATGAGCAAAACATCCTACTGATGGCGTATGATCCATGGTCACCAAGTTACACTGTGATTATGGAGATTTTGGAGAGCACTGGTGGTCTAGTTGGTAGTGACCCCGCCTTCCGATCCTAAGGACGTGGGTTCAAATCCAGTCGTGAATGAATTTTTCTGTGTGAAAAAATTATGTGTTCTATACAAGTATTCTCAAACGGTGAAGGAAAACATCGTGAGGAAACACTTGGCTTAGTCAGCTCCGCACGTATTGACCATGTCTTTCCTGTGTCTCTGCTTTGATCGAAATTAGTAGGTTAGGTTAGTTAGTGAAAAATTACGTAGCGTGCGTGCCGCGGCAGCGCCCGCCGAAGCGCCACAAATTTAGCAGTTAAATTGTAAGCAGTATGTTACGGTTCACAATCTTTCGACAGTTTACAATCTAGCGAGATCTAACGGTATTTATAGATTTGCAACATACAATTTAAGAAAAAATAACGAGCCGTCATCAGTTAGTAAAATATTGGGACAATATCAATAAAATTTGAAACAAATAGCACTAAAATTCATTGCTGTCGATGTGCATTTGTTGTTGATTTTCCTAAACTAAACTAAATTAATTAGGCATAAAAAAGCTGTCCCTTTTACTTCGATTCGTAAGAAAGGCACAACTTTTTAGAACTGTCAAGTTCATGTCAAATAAGATTTAGTTTGGAATCGACTCAGGGAATCGACGTCACTGTAATTTCCCGCAAATATTTCGTGCAGAAATCACTAGATTGTCATCACTGCCCTCCTAGTTGAGAACGCAGTAACTAGCATTATTGACAAAAAATAGTTAGATACATTTATTCGGAATCGCCTAACAAGATAAAACATTCTGTTCTAACTTACGTATCAAAACATGTTTGACATGTTACTGCGTTCTTCACGAGGAGGGCAGATCAGTCACCTAAATAACAATGTTTACTCACATGATTCCCACTCATTTCCATGTCAGCACAACCTCCCGTCTTCGGAGCCTACACTTCTGTCAATTAGAATCGCGAGACGCGAACGAGCCTTGTGGTTTACACTGCGGGACATCTAAAGTATCTTCACAGGCTGGTCCTTTTTGACTCACCACAGCAGCACAGACCTTGCACCTGTCTAAATTTTAAGCTAATTACTTTTGATTTTGTTTTCTGTAATAGGTTTTCGTCTGTTTATTTTGTTAGTACTTAATGGCTTTATAATGTTACTTAATGTTATTAGTTGTTTTTGTACTTATCTTATGTGTCTGTGTGATCTTGTTGTTGTGCCAAATAAAGTTTTTATCTATCTATCATAGACTAATGTATCTCCAAAGATCAAATATTCAATTTCGTGTCTCGTCTATAAAAAAATGTTTGATTGCAAAACTCTTGCTTTGCTTTTCTGTGCCTTTCCTTTCTTACTCCTACTCTTTATCATAACAACATACACAAAGATGCTCTCTAAAGTGTATTTTGAATCCTTTTAGACAAATGGTAGTCACACAATCTTTATGGACGAGTTAGATAAGTAAAAAAAGGTTTTCTTGAAAATGACAATTTCTGGAGAACTAAGAGAAGAGAATCAACGTCAGGGTAATCAGTCGTCAAACTATATTTTATTCTTGACCTAATTCGTCCTCATAGATTGTCTGACTACAATCTATGTGAGGATCATAGGTAAGTATTTTTATTACAAGACTCTTTTTCTCGGCTAACTAGAATCAATCAACAGAAATAAATACAAAATACTTACCGTTGGTTCTAACTCCTGTGAGCCCCAAACTTTTGTCGAGCTCATACGGTCCAGAATATTATAAATACAGAATTCAAAGTATTTAGGTAGGTACTACAATTTCCCAGTGCACTGAAGTGTACACTATAACGACAATGAGTGGTATCGTTTCGGTTTATTGTCTCAACTCAACAAATCTCTGCAAACATTGCTTTATTATTTATTTACTTTATTTCAATGAAAAGGCGTAAGAATATGTTACATGTAAAAATATTTTCTACTCAACTCTTTACTTTGGAAGGTTATATAGAATAGTATAGTACTTACCACAAATATTGTGCGCCTCGGCAAACTTTGATTTAAATTTGTCCGAATATGCAACTATTAATAACTGAACCAACCCTTAAAAAATAAGTATCTACATAATTATATTACATGGAATGCGTCCAGCTGTTTGTCTCCCCGAGCATGTCGTAAAAGTCGACTAAGGGATAGTATCCTCCCCAACATGATGAGATACAATAAGCAAGTATTCCCAAGGAGGGTTGACGTCAGGCAGGCGGCCGGTCATAAAACATCTTAGCCAAAACTCTTACAACATGATCCAAGGATCATTCTGTGCCCATAGAGTGGGATAAGGGCAGGAAGATGATGATGATAAAGATAATTATAGTAACATCTCTATATTACAATATCATCATCGCGTTAGTTCGTATCAGAAGCAAGATGAAAATTGCCGAGGCACACAATATTTGTGGTTCTGTACAGCAGCGCTGGTAAATTTTTGAACAGTTCTTGTGGTGCTAAATTATACCCCGCGCGCTTACACGTCGGGAGTTGCTTGACTTAAAACTTAAATAGTTTACCAACACTAAGATGGTTGTACTTAAAGCTACGATATTTTTCTTATCTTCTCATTTATAGTAAGTAATGTACGTACCTACACCCTTCGGTTTGAAAATCCATAGATGCGTAGTTTTTAAATATCACATTCCGAGTGGAATATTTATGGATCACCGGGATTTGAAACCACGACAAACAAATCAATTGTGTTTTTTTTTCGTTGTATATTTTTAAGTACCTAATGTATAATTAAACAAACTTCTTATTCTTTTGTTACTCGCTCAAAATTGTCTTGCATGTGTCTACACTTATAAATTGTAATGACATTTAGCTCTGTAACCCTCAAACCCGTTTTAATTAGTATTAGTGTTCAATTAGATAAATCCTTAGTAATATTAATAACGCGAAAGTTTGTATTTATACCTAGATGTTTGTTACTCTTTCACGCAAAAACTACTGACCGGATTTGAATGAAACTTGGAATATACATAGTACAGTCAGCGTCAATAAGAGTCTAAAAATCATGATTTTAAAAAATATGTTACGATAAAAGGTTTCATAAAAATGTATTAGTATAGTAATGTACTCGTGTCAAAATCATGTAACCATTTTCAATAAAATAATGTCATCACACCAATTCCAAAAAAGTATACAGCATAAATCTGCATTACTTGGTATCCACAAAGACATTTCATAAAAAATTAAACATTAACGTAGCCATTGTATGTTAGGCTTGTTACAATAATTTTGTCGCTGACTGTACATACATGTGCTGGATGAAGATAATAGGTTATTTTTTATCCGGGTACCATGCGAGCGAAGCCGCGGGCGGCAGCTAGTAAAAAATAAATAAGTCAACGACCTAGTTGTGGTGTGTGTGGTGTATTGAAATTACCGACTTCGAAAACTTGACTCTTATCAAAAACAGATAGCGGTAAAGGTAATAAAACCGGTCCAGCACGAATTGAATTTGCATTGCACACGAAGGGCTTCTTACCATGACTTTTACTCTATGTACATTTTAATACATAATTATCACGGCTGTATCTCTAAAGGGCTGGGCAGAGCCACAAGTAAACAGAAGACTTGCAGCCACGTCTGATTTAGTCAATGGATATGGTGAACCATGGTGACAGGTGATCAACCCATCGCCCATACATCATAATAGGTCCATCATGTTGAAAAGAATACTATCCCATAGTCGACTTTTATGTCATGTATGTTTTAAATAGGTAGTTTCCGTTCATGAGATGCAGCCCGCTGACAGACGGACGGACAGACTGACAGACATCAGAGGCTTAGTAATAGGGTCCCGTAGGCACCCTTCTGGCACAATCACTACTATCACTAGTACAAATAGTTAATTTTTTATGGATCCGTAAATCCAAATAAAATTTAATTCACTAGCCCCACACTAGGATTCCCTGTGTTGTGGAAGAGTTAATCTCATCCTAAGTACAAAAAAATAAATTAAAAATAAATCATAGATGGTAGATTGTTCGACGGCCTCGGTGGCGTGGCGGGCGCTTGCTCGGCAGAGACGCAAGAGGCGCGGGTTCGATTCCCGCTGCGGAAGAAATGTTTGCATGTTCTGTAAATATTTCTTCCGGGTCTGGGTGTTGTGGTACCATGGTACTCGTAGTTTCTGATACGCACGACACAGGGAATCCTAGTGTGGGGTCAGGACTATGTATGTGACTGTTGGGTGTTATTTATGTATTTATTTTATTTATTGTAAGCAATGTTATAAGCCGACCTATTGCCTATCTGCTGCGAATTCGAAGTGCCTGTGTGTGTGTCTTGGTTTATTTCCACGATTCAATCAATAACCGCCTTACAAGAAGCTGGTTGAAAACATCAAAGTCATAAGGGAAATACTACCGCGCTTGGAGTAGAGTATGAACAGTGAACTGGAAGCACGATAAAGTAAGTTCGTATGAGCTAGTGGCCAACTCTTGTGACGGAGTTTTAAGGCCGCCTAAAGGCCTCCGTCATGGCTAAACGACCTAAAAGCCGGGACCGACAATTAAAGCTCGGAAGCGCTCAGCTCGCAATACCACTTGCGGTCACCCATCCCAATTATGACTGCGCACAACGTGATTATTATGTATGTTTGTAATTAGTGACTGTTGTAACATAGCTTGCTCACTATACCTCAGTTGAAACAAAATACTTACGCCTCAAATCAATCAGTTGATTCGACAAGTGTGCAAAGTTCACACTAATAATTTTCCATTGGCTGAAGTGCCAGGCATAATAGCTGAAGCGCTCGTAACGTAGCTTAACGTAGGTTCAAACCCGGTCGTGTACCAATGGATTTTTATGTGCGAAAAAATTATGTGCGCTATACCAGTACTATCAAACGGTGAAGGAAAACATCGCGAGGAAACCCGCGGCTTAGTCAGCTACGCACGTATTGACCAGGTCTTTCCTGTGGACAAGGCTGACTAAGCTGAGAGGATGGAATAGGTGCTGGGCAAGCCTACTCCATCTTAATTCGTCCCGGGCACTACAGCGTCCCGTTTGTGAAGGTAAAAGTTGCCTGACGCTGTATAAATCATCTAATGTAGATGGTAAAAGGTCTTAGTTTAGTATCGGTGAAGGAAAACATAGTGAGGAAACTGGCATGTTTTACAATAAGGTTTGTGTCTTTGACATTGTTGAATGACCAAGAAATAAAAGGATATCAAATAAAAGGTCATAGAAAGGACCAATAAATATATTTCATCCAAAAAGGCATTGGATTCAATGGTCTAAGATAATCTCACTTTTGGCAAAATCAGCAGGTAAATAGTATATTGTTATCATTCAAAAGGATATTTTCTCGGCAACTTGTCCCTTCCGATCCTTTTAGGTATAACCAACAGACGTAATGATAATTGCTGGCCGAAGACTTTCTGATAGTTTTGGAAGCTTACTCTGGTGACTTTGACTCCCAAGTGGAATAGATAAGTCATATAAAGCCGATTTCACTTTCATTTCTATAGCAATGTTGTTTTTTTTCTATAAAAATATATATGGCGCTTTTAGACAGATAACAGCAATGCAAAGCAATAATAATAATCGTCGATCGTTAGTAAAATATTGGAACCGGGCATGATAACTAAGCCACCACTGTCTGTCCATCCGTCCGTCTGGTTACCGGACTGCATCACATAAACCATATAAGTAGTTGAAATGTTCACAGGGTATTTTCGCTATAAAACAAATAATAAAACTTAAAGGGTTCATATAAATAAACATTTACTTATGTAAATGCATGATGGTACGGAACCCTTCGTGTGCGAATTTGACTCAAACTTGACGGGTTTTTGACTCCACAACCTTCTCTTAACACTACTATTTCTTATTTACCACAAAACACATAGGCACATAAAATCATGCCTGTTGTGAATAGGGGTTGGCAACCATAATGTATGTAATCTGAAACTTAATGAATACATTATTATAAATGACTAGCTGTGCTCCGCGGTTTCACCCGCGTTTTTCTCGTTTCCGTGGAAATACCGAGATAAAATATTGCCTATATTATAGCCTCCATCAATAAATGGACTATGGCCCATAACTCATTAATAGGTACCAACTCTTAACATCTTACACACGTGATAACTCTTAAACGAAATATCCGATTGAGAAGAAACAAAAAGTATTTTACTTCTACATAAATACTCTTGATAACATAATGCTTAATTTCGATAAAGATTAATATTACGATACATATTTAACGTAGTTTTTTTTTTTATTCAGACGATTTAATAATTATTTTGAACACAAAATCGGTTATTGTGATTAAACCATGATAGATAGACAATGTTCTTGCGGACTTTTTTGTAGGTCTTAATGGGATCTACAAACCCGTAGTACATCATTTTGTTCTATTGTCAATAGTTTTTGCAGCGCACGCAAAAATAGGTTTTCAATTTTACACCTTGTGTTACAAAATAGCAATTTTATTACGGATCCCTAATTTTGAAAAAAACAAAACATAGCCTATAGCCTTCCTCGATAAATGGACTACCCAACACTGAAAGAATTATTCAAATCGGACCAGTAGTTCCAGAGATTAGCGCGTTCAAACAAACAAACTCTGCCGCTTTATAATATTAGTATAGATTATGTTCTGCATTTGCCAGTCTTAACAATGATTCCATTACACAGTGTCACGCCCGTATCCTTTATGGGGCGGTGAGAGCCACAAGTAATAATAAGAAAACTTGCAGCCACTCTTGATTCAAAGTCTCCAGATGGTTATGGTATATGAACCTGCGCTTCTTACGTCTCAGCCGAGCACTCGCCCGCCACACCATGTAGGTCGTCAAATAAATAAAAGACGACATTGATCGCAAGATTATAATTTCTCTAAAACCTTCTAAATTAAGCTTATATAAAGTAGACTAGAAATCAAACACTGCATAAAACGCAGCGCCGCCACACATGACACCAAGGGACATAAGAAAAATATTCTTAACCAATCTCCATCTGTAAATAAAATGATATTTTTGTATCTCACTCTTTTTTTCATTCAGAATGAGTTGTGTAACCTACACAAATATGAAGGGTTCCGGACCATCGTACATGTACATAAATGTTTCTTAAATGGGGACCCTAGAAATACGGAAACCTTAAAAACAAATGCCTAATTAGAGGTCAAATTTGTACCACTACCTACTTAACATTTTCAATAGCAGAAGTAACCAATAATATACAACAACCCACAGTCACATACATAGTTCTGACTCCTCACTAGGTTTCCCTGTGCATATATCCGGGAATTCCTCCCCCGAATACTCAAACGCATCTCAAAATTGAGCATGTCTCAAATGATGATTTTTTGACAGATTTTCATCAGAAACTGTCAAAAAACCGTGAGTTGAGACGTGCTCAACTCTGAGTCGCGTTTGAGTATTCGGGGGTTAGAGCATGCTAAGAAAGGAATTCCCAGAATTCTACTCCTAGAGGAAGCAGTGGGAAGAAGAAGTTTGTGTGAAAAAACTTAATGAGGACAAAGTTTCGGGGCATTCCACTGGTGCTGCATAATTACCTTATGCCTTTATGGTGTTCTCTCCACGTCACTAAACTCTCAATAAACGCGGGAAATATAAAAGCAGTCAATGCCAATAAAAAGTTTCCAAGCTGAAACAAAAAAGAAATGGTTACCTACTAGGTTGGTACACAAATAGAAAATATTACTAGGTACTAAAAATTAAATTGTCGGTCCCGACTTTTAAATCGTTAAGCCATGAAAGAGGTTTTTAGCCGGCCTAAAATTTCCGTCACTTAGAGTTTGGCCACTAGCTCATACAAACTTACTTACTCTTGTAACTAGTTCTTTCGGACCAGTGTGGTGAAAGGATATTTTCGAACTTTTTAGATACTACGACATGCCTACGACATAATTTTCTTAAGATGTTTTCCTTCACCGTTTGAGAGTACTGGTATAGCGCACATACATTTTTCTAACAGAAAAATTCAATGATGCAAGACCGGATTTGAATCTACGACCTTAGGATCAGAAGGCCCCGCTACCACTAGACAATCAGTGCTCTAAAAAACTAAAAATAAATGTACGTTTACTTAGAATTAATAAAGGTTTTTCACCCGCTGCAACCTTTAATTTTGTCAAGCGAACCTGTCAGTATCCTGCCTTTGCTTCTTTTGTGCTGGTATGGATCACCATGGCAGGATCTGATGGTACTGATGTTATTTGAAGATCAGAAGAAGGTACTTACAAATATCATAACTTTGATCATATTGGGAAACGCGACGGAGAGACAGGTGATCAAAGTAACGTGCACAGTCCGGTAAAACCTCTCCCAAGTTCCTCTTCTCCTGTAAAGGAACACAAGTGAAAAGTATGCTTAAGTAAGCCATAGTAAGTTCGTATGAGTCTCAGACCAAAAAAAAAAGACGCCGCGCCGCGAACAACAAAAGTGAAGCCACACAAAACCGTGCTCCTGCAAGTAAACAAAACATACACGCTCACGCACACACCTACACTAAAACCATGCTCATCGCTCTCGAGTCGTCGTCTAGTAAACTTAAAATTTAAAATAGAATTATGCCTTCCTGTGTTGTGAAAACTTGTAAAAGTGTTTCACTTGTAATTACTTCAAATAACATCGTTTGTTATTTAACATATTATGAATTTTAGGTTACTTGGAACACAAAACCGACACACATAGATAAGAAGGTGGCTTCACTTTTGTTTCTTCTTGTTTTCTCTTTTCTTTTTATTTGGTCTGAGGTATGAGCTAGTTTTCAGTGAGGGGATGGTATAGGTGCTAGGCAAGCCTACTCCACCAAAAATCGTACCGGGCACTACAGCATCGTTAGTGTAGACAAAAAGATGTCTCCTGTCGCTGTATAAATCATGTATTTAAAAGTACTGGTGGCACGAATTTAAGTCTCTATTTGTATTAGATTGTATTTAATAATAATAATCAATAATCATTTATTTATTCAGGCTACCTTTTATGCCTCCTCACTATATAATGCCAGGCGGTTCTGAAAGGGACCCACAAATGGGCGGCGTAGGTCACACTCAGCATGATTGCCAATAGGAACTGCAGTATTATTGGAACGCTGGAATATAAAGTGCGCTATTAAAGACCGCTAGCGTTTGTTCTGGAAAATTAAACAACTTCTACCCAGCGAATTGTAACTTAAATCAATTCAATTATACACCGTGTTCCCAAGGATAGCATTAACTTCGATGCGCTGTTCAAACCATCGAAATAAACATTTTTCATTATGGTGTTGCACATTATGAATTGAAATTTTTAAGTTATTTTGAATTCTCATATAAACTAAACATCTTGAAATCGTCTTTATGTATTGTCTCTATGTGATTTGACATTTTCGTTATCAAAAAAAAATCGTACTTCTTCGTTAACTTTCTGGTTCCTCTTGATATTAGTAGCATGTGCAAATGATAATGTGGATAGCAGTTTAGTAGATTCTCATTTTAATTGGACAAAGCAGTAATATAGCCCGAAAAATATGACGACCCTTTCTTACTGGACAACTCAATTAAATACAAAAAATTACAAATAACTTTTAAACGAAGGTTTTTTAAATACTACTTCCCTTGCAAGATTTGATCATTAAAAGTTATAGAAGTGTTTGCTAAAAGTTAATGAAAACCCTCGGGAACATTGAGTATAAAAACTAAAAGTACTTTTACGAATAGTGGTTAAGTTACTGGCTATGACCCCGTTTTCCAATCCTAATGTCATGGGTTCGAATCCAGTCTTATCTTACACAAATGAATGTTTCTGTTCGAAAAAGTTATGTGCCCTAAACTAGTACTATCAAACGGTGAAAGGAAACATCGTGATAAGGAAGCACCTACCTCAGAATAAATTGAACAGATGTTATATTTAGCAAAAATCAAGATATTCTACAAAATTATTTTACGTTTTGAGGGTAAACTAAGTATGTATGTATGAAGATAATTCTCACGTGTTCAGAGGCATATGTATCGTGATTGGTCCTTTGCTGGTCTCTCCCCAGCCCCAGTATCCGAAGAAACCAGTTAAAGTCACGCAGATCAACACTATCGTCATACCTAAAACGCATTGAATCAAATTGATATTCATTTATAACATAACTGGCTGACGCCCGCAGCTTCGCTCGCGTGGTACCATAATGAAAAATAGGCCTATATCGTCGTCGTATAGTGAAAACCTCATAGTTAGATTTCTACAAATTTCTCTTATTGCACATCTGTATTAAAACCTCGATACGCGCAATCCGTTCTTAGTTCCATTCAGTTAATGGTTCCATAAACGCGCATAATACTAAAACAAGTCCTAACAAAATTGTACACCAGACGTATTTTCTTCCTCGAGAAAAGTTCGCTACAATCGACCTACGAGGTTTTAACTATACGCCGACGATATGTTAATTTAGCACAATGTACTATGTATATTCCAAGTTTCAGTCAAATCCGTTCAGCCGTTTTTGCGTGAAAGAGTAACAAACATCCATTTATACAAACTTTCGCGTTTATAATACAAGGTCTAAGGATAATCTAAGGTCCAGATTGGAGGAGTGTTTGCAGCGCGATGATGCACATCTTGAGGATGTCATTTTCAAAAAATAATTTCCCCATGTACCTATTTTCAGTACAATAAAGATTTGTTTGTATAATATTTGTTTTTTTTTTAATGATTTTTTCAAATCCAGCAACTTTCTGGCCACCCTGTATTAGTAAGATTAGTAGGATAAGAAAACTCTCACCATATTGTACCACAATGGAGAAGTACTTCGGTTTCCGCATGTTGTTCTCCACAGACATCGTGACGCCCACGCCGTCCACACTGAACAGGCACATCCCGCTGAACTGGAGAAAGCCCTGGACGCTCCTCCACGGGGGTCGGTCGTGGATGTTACCTGCCTCTGCGATGCTGTAGTACATTGAAGTCAATACGCACACCGCTGGAAGGATAATAAGTACACAATTAGGCACATGCCGTTGAAACGGAGGAAACCTTGGATACTCCTCCACGAGGGTAATCGCACATTGGCGTCAATGCGCATATATGGGAAAATACATACATACAGACATCACACCCGTATCCCTGATGGGGTGGGCAAAGCCAAAAGTAATCATAAGAAAACTTGCAGTGACTTCTGATTAGTTCTAAGTTAGATACCTAATGATGAACCATGGTGACAGGTGATCAGCCCATCGCCCATGTAGATGGTCCATCATGTCGGAGAGGATACTATCCCTTAGTCGACTTTTACGACATGCTCGAAGAGTGAAGCAGCTGGATGCATTCTATGCTTTTTCTTTGCTTCCAGTCCAGCAGAAAAGTTGGAAAAATAATCACGTGAAAAAAACCACTTTTTAAAAATTTCAAAATAAAAACATGCTGAATATAAAAACTTCTTGGATACATCTTATTGCACCTTGCAAGTAGTCTGCATTTCTACGAATGCGAGATTAAAAATAAAAGTATAAAATGTCGACAAGTCTTGATTACTTGGTAGTTTGCGAGGATTTTAGGATGAAGGTGACACAACCACGGCGCAATGGCTGAGCCGATTTTAATGGAACATAGAATAGACATAGTTTTTGATGTAGCATAACATGTAGGCTTACTTTTTAACCAGGTATCGCGCAAGAGCAGCCTTAGGTGGAAATAATAAATAAATAATAATAAAAAGAGTTCATTCTGGGCGATCAAACGCTACTGATGATGTAGTACAAAATCAACATACCAATAAAAATATCAGCAGCTAATGAGAATGGGGCCAGATACTTCAAGTTTCGGATCAAACACAGTAGGATGAGGGGCGCCGTGATCATCAAGATGTAGTACCTCACGTTCAGATTCACTTCCTTCATGGTTGGCGAGACTGCCTCCATCGCCTACAATGTATTCAACATTGGCAGAAAAAAATGTGTGCAACATATAAACATATAATTTTGGTAGTCTAAAATATATTCGAAATGAGGAAATTAGGAGAACTGGAGTCATCGATATCGATACTTTTACATACATTTATCACGCCCATATCCTTAATGGGGTGGGCAGGGTCACAAGTAATCTTAGGAAACTTGCAGCCATTCCTGATTCAAAGTCCCAATATGGTTATGATAAATTATGGTCATAAATCATGAAAAATCTAAGGTACACGACTGGATTTGAACCCTCCACCTAAGGATCGGAAGGCGGGGTCAATACCAACTAGACCACCAGAGCTCTCATGTAGAGATTATATTTCGGAATATTAGATAGGTACCTGTTTAGTTGTAATAGCAATCATGATTTCGTAAACACAGCAAGTTCCACACATTTTTATGAAAAGGATACTCTCTACGAAGTATCTGAAAAAAAAAGCAGTTATATACCAAATAGTAGGAAGGTACTAATTATTATAAAGCAAAAGTTGGCTGATCTTATTCAAATAACGTGGGTAGAACATAAAAGTAGCGAAAGAAAATAGTGATACCTATTTATTTCGTATCCTGACAAAACCCGTGGACATAGAAAAAATATTTAAGAAAGTTGGAGACTTCCATTGGTTCTGATACCTGAAAGTCTTGCTAAACCTCCTAAAAGGTTTCCACGGTCCAGTGGCTGCCGCCGCTTCAGCCAGGTCGGGGTAAGTGAGACGAGGAACCCTCAAACGTACGTACATCTTCTGAGCTGATTTCACTAGCATCTGAGGAAATAATCAAAGATTGGACTCTGGAGAACGGTCACTCGGGTTTTAAATGAAGTCATTCATCGCTTATATTTTACTCCGTGAAAAGGGGCCGGAAAATGATGATGTTGATTTACTGGTATCCTAGAATGAACTTCCGCAAAATCTCTCGAATTACACAGTGAGAGAAACGAAACCATCGATTGCAGAACTAGAAGGAGAGAGAGAATGATTGCATCACCATCTTCATCATAATAAAATTCACAGTCCACAGCTGGGAGTAAACCTCCTTTTGGGCCAACGTTCAATGTGAATAAATAAATATAAATAATTGAGGACACTTCACACAGAGCTATTCTGGCCCCAAACTAAGCAAAACTTGTACTATGGGCCCCAAATGGCTGATAGAATAATAAAACTAGGGCTAGCATAGGACCGTGTTGGATAGCACAAGCGAGGGGAGTGCTAAGGTCTTACCAGCATACAATAGGACACGACGATGCCGATGCTGAAGGTGGAGGCGAGGGATGTCCATAGCCCTCCGTACATGTAGCCGACGTGCATAGAGAGGACACCGGCCCCGAGGCAGCCCTTGATGAGATGAACCGTCGATTCTATGAGACTGGAAATGAAAGAAAGAAGGAAAGAAATAAACTATTTATTTGGTTCACAAATACTTATAAAAAAATTAATAAAATTACACAGCTAAAACAAAAAAAGAAAATAAAAAAAATTGTGAGACAAAAAGGCAACCACCCAGCGTGTGCTGCAGAGCCCGAAAGCAACTACAGCGCTGTTCTTCCGTGGCACCATTCCTCAGAGCGCGTCACTGGCCAACACACACTCTTCATATCTTTTACATTAACTCGTAATATTTTTTTTTTGAAATGGCTAAGTTTGAAGAGCTGAACAAGCTTATTGAGAGTCCTAGGTTTCAACTCAGGTTTATATCCAACAAGCAAGAGACGGAGCAAGCAACGTAGGCATGGGTATGTCCGTCATCATTCTTAGTCTACCTCTCTGCCCTCCTAGTGACGAACGCAGTAACTGCTGTGTGTAGGTAATCCCTAAGTTTTTGGCGTATATAATAAGGATTTACCGATATCAGCGATTTCGAAATCAGCGACAAATCTGGTAGATGGTCTGTCGGCGCTAAGCTTGCTTAAATGAAGCGACTATTCCGTTAAAAAGCCCTGCATACACCATCGCGCGCAACGCGATTTAAGATTTGCTACTCGTGTCACAAGTTTTTTTTTCTACAAGAAGTGCCTTAGCTGATTTTTAAAACTCAACAATTCATTTACTTTTATGTTTACGGGTATAGATATGGGATAGAACCACCCTCCCTTGCGTACACGTACGTACTTCATCCGTACTTTCATGCGGTCATCGATGCTTAACACCGATGGTTTACTTTATTAACGGCAAATACTCCAACAAAAGACTTACTTCGTCGTATACATATTGAGCCTCTCAGCGGTGAAGTCGTACTCTGTTCGTTCGGCTCCGGGATACACGTTGTACCCCAGACTCTCCCTCTCCAAGTACTCCTGCAGTTCATTGCCCAGGGTGAAGATCGATGGGGTTTTCTACAACAAAGAACGCCCAATAGTCACTATATTATATAGTTCCGCCCCCACACTACATCATGGTACAATGCCTAAACCCGAGAAAAATAATTGCAGAACATGTAAAAATTTCACTCGCTAAGGGAAACGAACGAGAACCTTTCAGATCTCAGCCGGACACTTGTACATCATACCCAGGTCACAATTAAAATGAGTTACAAGGCCGTTTTTACCCACTGCTGGGAATAAGACTCCCTCCAGAACTTACCCGCTGTCCTTTCGATGTCGTTAGCCCATAAGGCAGGTAATCTGCCGGCGCTACGTTTACTCTTGATATTATGAGCTACGTACTTAATTTATTACGTTGTATTTCAGGTAGATACTTACATCGATATTCGATAAAGAGGATCTTGATGGTTGCTGAAAAAAATGAGTTTATTAGTCTACACTAATATTATAAAGAGGAAAACTTTGTTTGTTTGTTTGTACTGAATAGGCTCAAAAACTACTGGACCGATTTTAAAAATTCTTTCACCATTCGAAAGCTACATTATCCACGAGTAACATAGGCTATATTTTATTTTCTACACTAATATTATAAAGAGGAAAACTTTGTTTGTTTGTTTGTACTGAATAGGCTCAAAAACTACTGGACCGATTTTAAAAATTCTTTCACCATTCGAAAGCTACATTATCCACGAGTAACATAGGCTATATTTTATTTTGGAAAAAAATAGGGTTCCGTAAGATATTTGGGTTTTTCGGACACAAGGTGTAAAAAATCAACCAGAAAAGTTACTTATTTTGCGTACGCTGCCTAAACTATAAAAGATAGAACCATAAAATGTTCTAATTAATTGTAGATCTTATAAATATCTACAAAAAAGTCCGCGACACACTATACCCATCTATGTCGAGTGAGGCACAGCAACCATTTTTTTATTTAAAAATCTTGAATTTTTTTTGGACTACATTTAAACGCGTTTATTTTACTCATGCTATTAATCCTTATCAAAATAAATGATTTCATCACTAAGAACAGTTTATGGAGATAATATTTGGTCTTTGAATGATTAAAATTGGACGTTTGGTTTTGAAGTTATGGCGAAATTAAAATATTACGATTTCTGCTGCACGACCGCTGCGTAGGGAGCCGACCTCGCGACTGACCGTGTCTTTCCTGGGTAGGCTTTTTGCAGCGGTAACCGACATCCACGCGGGCGGAGCCGCGGGCGACCGCTATTATAGAATAAAATAATGTACTACACGCGTACGAAGTCGCGGGCAACAGCTAGTTCATTATATACAAATAACAAAAAATAACTAGTCAATTTATCTCAACTTGATTATCGAGAACTTTTTGTACCTGTTCTAAATTGTCTCGGGTGGTCGAAGCATCATTTAGCGTTTTCTAAAAAATAAAATAAAAAAGCAATTAACAGTTACTTTGTCTTAGCAATTCCTAAGGTGATCTTTGCTAAGACAAAGTAACAGAGGTCTTCGCATAAATAAAGCCGACAGGAATTGTGATTTATATGAACGTTTTGTCACATATAAAGAGCATTTTTGAGCTTCCTATTAATATTATAAATGCGAAAGTTTGTGAGGATGTAAGGATGTGTGGATGTGACGATGTATGTTTGTGCCTCAATTACGCCGCAACGGCTGAACGGATTTGAATGAAACTTGAAATATTTGAAGTATGTGTGCTGAAATAGCATATAGGCTACTTTTTGTTTGGATACCACGCGAGCGAAGCCGCGTGCGAAAGCTAGTTATTAGCTCCATTATGCGGTTTCCGATGTGTATTGTACTTTAGCAGGAAGTTAGTCTAGGACGTTGAGAGCACTGGTGGTCTAGTTGGTAGTGATCCCGCCTTCCGATCCTAAGGTCGTGGGTTCAAATCCGCTCGTGTATCAATGGATTTTTTTGTGCGAAAAATTTTTGTGCGCTATACCAGTACTCTAAAACGGTGAACGAAAACATCGCAAGGAAACCCTGGGCTTAGCCAACTAGGCACGTATTGACCATGTCTTTCCTGTGGACAAGGCCGGCTAAGCTGAGAGGATGGAATAGGTGCTGGGTGAGCCTACTCTATCTAAATTCGTCCCGGGCACTGCAGCGTCCCGTTTGTGAAGGTAAAAGTTGCCTCCTGACGCTGGATAAATTATCTACTATAGATGGTAATAGGCCTTAGTAGTCTAGGGCGTATTTTTTTAGGGTTCCGTACCCGAAGGGTGCTAATTGGACGCTATTAGTAAGATTCCACTGTCCGTCCGTACCACCCACTGGTTGGTACTCTTATCTCATGAACCGTAATAGGTTGAGAACTCTCCTATTACGGTTCGAAATTTTCACAGATTGTGTATATCTATAGCCGCTATATAGACAACTATACTTTGATTGTCTTTATTTTCTAGAAATCAGGAATCTAAAGGGATTCACAATTTACGTCTGTCCACTTAAAAATACCTAGTCCTACTATCCTACTATTATAAATGCGTAAGTTTGTGAGGATGTGAGGATATAAGCATGTGTGGATGAATGGATGTGTCGATGTATGTTTGCGCCTCAATTACGCCCAAACGGCTGAACGGATTTGAATGAAACTTGGAATATACATAGTACATGTGCTGGATTAACATATTATAGGCTATTTTTTATCCGGTTACCACGCGATCGAAGACACGGACATTAGCTAGTATATAAATACAAATTACAGTACCTTGCCCGGGTCAGACATTTTCAGTATCTAGAATCTAGCTGGCTCAGATGTTAGACATTATAATAGCCTGTCCTAGGAATTAATGTTTGCACCTCGGTCAGGTCACCTTACAACTATATTTCATACACTTTGAATAAAATTAATGAGATTCTACATTTCTTCATTTTATTTTACTTTGAGAAGAGATGATAACAAACTCGGGGAGTTGGAAACTTAAGTGAGACTTGAGTAAAATAAAACGACAGGGAATGTCAAAAAGGTGACAGTGACAGATTAAGTGTGCTGTCAAGTAAATACTTTCGTGGTTGTCATAAATTAGGTCAAACCTTGTCACATCGATTTGGTTATTGGGCCTTTTTGGATGAGTTAAAAACCTCCTGTTGTGTTGCTAAAAATTGCATACAAACTACTACATATTCTAGGTACACATATTTATGTACTCGTAATTACATCAGAGATCAATTGCAGGAGACTTTAGCCAAGCGTGGTTTCTTGCCTGTATCTTCCACGCTTGGGTTTATTACGAACAGCCGTAAACACAACTTTAAAATTGATCCTAATTGGATTTAATTGAAATGCTTTTGAATTTCTGAATTTCCGCATGTAGGCTGGGCCGAAGGTTGTTGAAGATGTAGAACCCCATTCAGGTAGTGGGTTCGATACCTGAAAAAGTGAAAATAACGAAATAATAATAGTAATATTTATACGTATTTCAGGATTTTTCAAAACAACCGAACTATTTAATGGGTAGTGCGATTGGCTTAAAACTTGGTTAGGAAACTTTAAATACTAAATTATTAGACACGTGTTTCAGGGTTTTTCAAAATAACCCTCAAAAAGAGGTAAAAGGGGTAAAATTTGCACCACACGAGTGAAGCCGTGCGTGTAAGCTAGTGAAATATGACGTGCGTACGTAAAGTTATACGTAAAGTTCACTACCTACCAAAAATCATAACAAAATTCAATTACTTAACAATACTAATAAAACCCAGCCAAGCGTTCTACAAACTATTCTGAACTGTTTACAATAACTTCAGCGCTCTCCAGGTGGATCATTGGAGTCGCAAACATCGCCTACGGAACAACTACGATGGCCCTCAAGGTCTCTCTCTGCCTCTTGGCTCTTGTAAGTTTTTCTTTCATATACTAATATTATAAAGTGGAAAGATTTGTTTGTTTGTAACGAATAGGCTCCGAAACTACTGGACCGATTTCCAAAATTCTTTCACCAATAGAAAGCTACATTATCAAGGACCAGTATAGGCTATAATATATTTAAAAAAAATAGGGATCCGTAAGAAAATTGCAATATTGTAACCCAAGGTAGAAAACCCAAAATAGTATTTGGCGTGCGCTGCGAAAACTATTGATTATAGAACAAAATAATGTACTACACGCGTACGAAGTCGCGGGCAACTGCTAGTGTTTTATATTTTTAAGAGTTAAATGTACCTATATCCAGAGTCACCAACAAAGCTCTGGAGTGCTTCCCCGTTCGACCCAAGATTTTTCTACCCAATAGGTATTTTGCTCAGTTCGACCCAAAACATTTGATTTGAGTTACCCTTTCTACCCACACCTACTCATTATTAGATTCTATTGTCAAATAAATGACAGTGAAACACTGAAACAGAAGAGTCAACAGTCTACTAGTCTAACAATAACACTAATCAATCTTCAAAGTAACATACATTATCAAATGAACCATTTAAACTGTGAGTATCATAATTATCAAAATGAGATTTTTTATAGATATTACAGTGTTTGTACTATTAAGAATACACCGTGACTTAGATTTTTGGATTGGGTTGAACGGGGATAAATAATGCTGGGTAGAGAATTTGTGGGTTGAACGGGGAAGCACTCCTCTTATGATCGGTTTCTATTTCTATATTCTACTGTCAGACAACGGAAGGTAGGTTACCATAGCAACGCTGTTTGTTTTCGCATCAAAAAATGTATGGTGCTTTTCGACTGATAACAATTTTGCTATGGTAATGAACGATCCATCGTTCGTTCGTTGAATTATAGGAACCAGGCATTAGAAAGCATGTTGAAGTGACTATAAATCTTGTTGTCTGTAAGTTTGTGAGGATGTGTAGTAGTGTGTATGTCACGATGTTTGTGCCTCACTCACGCCGTAGCGGCTGAATAGATTTGAATGAAACTTGGAATGTACATAGTATGTGTGCTGGAATAACATATAGGTAGGCTACTTTTCTTTCGGATGCCACACAAGCGACGAAAGCTAGTAAATAAATAAATATTTGTCGACATTTAGCTCCAAACTAAGCAAAGCTAATGGGTACCACAATATGGCTGATATAATACTTTTATACTTTTTTTTTGTTTTATACATCATTTTGAGTGTATGAATCATTTAATTATTCTAGACCTCCTTTGGAAATATCTCGAAAGATGTCTGAGTAGGTACTTACACCTATATGGATAACATTATCATCATCTTCCTGCCCTTATCCCACTCCAAGTGGGATCGGCACAGCATGATCCAAGGATCATGGTGTAAGAGTTTTGGCTAAGGTGTATTATGACCGGCCGCCTGCCTGACGTCAACCCTCTTTGGGAATACTTGCTTATATGCTTGCTTACCTATATGGATAACAATAGTTTTGTTATTTTGTGCTATAAATGTGATCAAAGTGCATTAAATCCGCAAGAAATGTGAAAATGTCTTTATTTTTACAGATAGTCAACATAACCTCCACTAGCGAGTACTCTGGGCTCCTCTCCCGTCTCTACAAGAAGGCGGCCAACGAGCACCGACCCCTGATCCTAGTCCTCGACAACTCTGATAAGGATCTGGACGACAGTCGCATCACCAAGCCGAAGGAAGTGTCCCTGGATAGAGACAGCCCGCTGAACCTACTGGAGCTACTAAACCAAAAGGTAAGGGTTAGTTCGTAGTGACTATTGACAGTGACGCAGGTTATAAAACATGTAATACAAAATGTCTGCTTCCAAGCATACTGATCTCCATTTGCGTCCTGACATACTTTTTTCACTTCATTTACCATTAAGTCTCATCACATGAAAAGCGCCCATGGTCTACCCAGGTGGATTCTATACTCGCAATATTGATATAACTGGTGGAATTTATAGGTTCCTCGCAATGATTCCTACGTGTGTACTCGTAGGTACTATAGAATAAGAATAAAAAATAAGATTAAATTTATTTAAACAAAAACAGGTGAAGCGGTACATAAAACTATAAAATAACTAAGTAGTAACATACTATTGCATAATGAATGAATTTGTACCCAGGTTAACCTCTGTTCCCCACACTAGGACTATAAAGCCTGTATAGCAAGGTCCAGTGATTCGCCGCATACTCTCCTCGTTATGATATGTATATATATATATAGTATGTAACAAAGCCTAATAAGTATTTTTGTGTGCTCCAGCATCTTCCATTGAAGCTTGAGCACAAACATAACGTTCAACTCAATCGTCCTCTTTATGAAGAACATGACGGGGAACCGAGTTATCAACAGAGCGATTTGCAACGCCTTAGATACAGGCTAAAGAAAGAGAGAGAAATGCAGAGAGAAAAAAAAGAAAGGAGAGAGAGAAGGGAAAGGTTTAGGAGTCAAGACAAAGAAGAACAGGACAGAGACAACAGGCCACAAGACAAGGACGATAGAAGCCAATACACCAAACGAGACAGGTTATACAGATACCAAAACAAAAACCAAGAACAGAGCCAAGATAGAGAAGACCAGAGATACAACGAAAAGAGAGCACTAAGATCCTCAGTCATCAAAAACCTTCTCAGAACTTACAATGATCTGAACTGCGATGCGAAAGATGAATGTCAAGACGAATGTGGGGAAAAATTCAACGGGAAGAAACTTAATAACTGTGAACAGAAGTGTGAAGTTAAGTACGATTGTGACGAAGAAAAAGAAGAGGAAGATCCTTGCGCCGAAAAAGATGCGTGCGATGAAAGTGAAGAAACTGGCAGCACGAGAGGCGAGAGATTGGTGACAGTCACGGAAAAGTGTAAACGTTGCTAAATAAATGATTCAATTGAGAATGCGTTTCAGTTCTCAACCAACATGTCCTAAAAGTATTGAAATAAAATTAGTTTTTGGCAGGTTTACTCAGACTATTTTGCCAGTTGACTAAACAAAGTAATATAAATAATTATCGAAGTATTAGATTCAAATTCATTTACTTATTCCTAATGGATATTGTATCTTAATAGAAACAGCTCTACATTTAAAAAAGTCATACACAATATAATGCAACTGAAATAGTACCTATACCATAAAATTATATATACAGTGAGGTAGTTAGCACTAGTTCAAGCATTTTAAGGTCAAATAAGGACACAAACAGCCTCCCAGAGAGCATAAAAAGTAACATAATAATACTGAAACTATGTATTTTGAAGGTAAGTTCAGTCAACCCAGTGATACAATCCTTCGTACCGGTGAATTGGGACAAAATAAAAACAAAGGAAGGCCTACGCTCAGCAAATTGCAAAGAAGCAAGCTTGCCAAGAACAATATCTCTATCATGGTACAGCTAGGTATTTCATTAGCAACAGTATAATTCGATTCGATAGGAATCCTTCAAATAAACAATCTTACTAAATATAAAAGCGAATGGTTTGTATGTTTGTCAACAATGTCAATGTAAGTCGTACAATAAGATTTAGAATCTGAAATAATAAGTATTATATTCATCTGTCGGAAAGAGCCACATCTTCTCACCACACTGGTTCTTTCAGCTACAGTCGGTAGACTCTAAAGAACTACAATAACAATCTAACAAGCGAATCGCACATACACGAAAAAAAGCTTTGCGAAGTTTCATACTGTGCCTGCCGCTTAAAATGTCATCGTGCGTGCCATGCAACGCGAAACCGCACGGTTTGGCGTATTGTCAAAATTGCAGTCAGTGTCTCCGCGTGCCTTGCTGTCTCAAGGATCTCTATCTATCTAGTTGTGTCACTATATCTTTCAAACCAGTATTGTGGAAGGATAAAAGTGCGCCTCAAAGGCTCATTTCGTGCACTTGATACATTTTGTGACATGCCGGTTTCCTCATCGATGTTTTCCTTCGCCGTTTGAGAGTGCTGGTATAGTGCACAATTTTTCGAACTGAAAAAACCATTGCTGTACAGTGTCTCAAGGAATAAAGTAGTTTTGAATTTGTAAATTTCTCTCTTTGGCGTGTGTATAAAGCGCCTGGGTATCACAAAGTCATTTCATAAGTGACGTCACAGACGACAGCTAGTCTATAAAAGCTCGCTTCACAAACATTTCTCAGATGCCGTCGAAAGTAACACAGTATGCTTTGAAGTTCGTCATTACAGTGTGATAATAATATTTCTGCTCATCAGAGCACATAGATGCTTATGTTCGTCTATTCTAACTCGATAGTAACGATCAAAAGTTTTCCATACGTAGGTATTATTCTACTGGTATTTTAATGCCAAAATTCCTGGTTTATTCTATTTATTTATTTATTTTGAAGAGGTACGGGTCTAATTACTCAATGACGCCACTAGTAAATTTTTCGTAAATTTTTCAATATCACATTCTACTAATAGACAACGGACCGTTTATTTTCTGTCAAAAAAATGTAAGTATGGCGCTTTTCGATAGATGACAACGTTGCTATGGTATGGAACGATTCGTTGTCCGTTAGTAGAATATTGGAACCGGGCATTAATATCGTTTTGCGAAACCTTCCCGTACCCTTGTATTGGTAGTTTATATGGCAAAAAATATTAAAAGCACAGTTCGTTTCTTTATTCAAAAGAGCAACCATTTTGGAGGCATAGTTTTACCTCTACCACACTTTGGCTTGTTGCATTTTTTTTCTTTAGGAGGTTCGCAGAGGTTTAGATCATCGAACACCTTCTGGCAGTTCACGGGACATGAAGGCTTCTCGACCTTGCATTTTTTGACGCATTTGGTTACCTTGTTGCACCTGGACCTCAGAGCTTGGCGGAGGTATTGCTTTGTATCATACAGGCTGGTGTCCTGGTCTGGTGATGTCTGGAAAAACGATATTGAGGTTATATTATCAGATGTATTGGATATTTTTGGCATGGCAGACCCATGAAGTCTTTGTGACTCATCATCTCTCTGTCCTAATTCTATGGCTTATTTTAAAACTACATCATATACATATTACCACGATCGTATCCCTGATGGGGTGGCAGAGCCACAAGTAATCATAACAAAGCTTGCAGCCACTCCTGATTCAAAATCCCAAGATGGACATAGTGAACCATGGTGACAGGTGATAAGTTATTCTAAAACGTAGTAAACGAAGTAATTCTATACTTATTCTAAAACTATAGGTAGTTTTTAGAATTGCATAATGCCAGATAAAAAACTGAATTTTAGGCCACTCCAAGCTTCTGTAACTTTGTGTCACCTTACCCTCAGAAAGCTATAAATCAAATACTTGGCTTGATTCTTGGCAATTTCTTCCAAAGTCTGCTCATCACCGTACCCTTCAAGCAATTCATCATCAGGCGAAATGAGTAAATTATCGAGGTCATTGCTTGTATCATCTCTTAAATCTGCATTTTTGGCTTTAACATCGGCCAGTATTTTAACTAAACTATTAGGTACTTTCTTCTCTATAATGATCTCATCATCAGTTAAGTCTTTATCACTTGCGTCTCTGCCATTTTCATCATCACTAGCAAAAAGCTTTATCAAATTATTGGGTTCATTCTTCAATGGATCCATGTAGACCACCATTGGCTTTTCATTTTCCGACATCAACTTCATTAAAAGATTTACAGGATCTTTGGATTTAAAGGCATGCACTTGCTGAAAAAAAAAACATTTTAGAGTCTTTTAGAAGTTTTTTATGAAAGAACAAATAAGATAGTATACACTATGAGTTGTAGCATAGTGATAGGGCTCGATTTTGACAAAAATAAAAACAGAATTTAAACAAATTTAAAAAACCTTTTATTTCTAGAAAAATAAAACTGTTTTAATATTTTATTTTCTACCTAATGGTAAATTAAAACAAATGTTGCAAAACATTAGGGGTATAATGTTGTTGGAACACCTAGAAAAACAATAAAATATTAAACTTTTATAATTCTGCGAAAAAAAAATAGTTTCTATGAAAATATAAATAGTCCAAGGAAAAAGGAATATCCGACAAAACATTAATGTTTCCTTACAGTCATAGCCAGCAATATATAAAAAATAATATTTCGTCCTGTTTTCAACATTGTTGTTATCGGAATAAAAAATAGGTTTTCCAACGTCTCGTCACAATCAAAAAGTATAAAATCAGTGCAAAACAAAACATGCCAGTTGTTATTTCATCTAAAATCGGAATCACAGATATTTATTTAACCGGTTGCTCCGTCATCTGTCAGTAAAATATTGTAACTAAGTATAAATCAAATATGAATAGGTAATTGGTCAAACATACTTACATACATTATTAACAGAGCCACAAAGAATCATAAGAAATCTTGCAACCACTCCTGATAAGAACTCCCAAAATGGAATAAGGTGAACCATGGTGACATGTGATCAGCCCATCGCTCATTATAGATGGTCCATCATGTTGGAAAGGATACTAATTCTAGTCGACTTCTACGACATAAAAATAAATAAGGTCTGACGGTCCACGTTGAGATTTTCACCAGAATACTCAAACGCATCTCAAAGTTGAGCACGTCTCAAATGTAGATTTTTTTTTCGACAGATTTTCATCAGAAACTGTCAAAAAACCGTGAGTTGAGACGTGCTCAACTCATTTGAGTATTCGGGGGTTTGTCACTCAAACTAAAAAATCTGTAACCTAAGCTCTTAAATCTTGTAAATAAGAAATATGATTACCGAGTCTATAGACCTTAAGAAAATTCCCTTAATGTGATTTAAGCCTGATAAGACAAGATAAGATTTATTAAGGTCTCTACACTTTGAACCCTCAATTCTGCGAAAGAAAATTAAATTGAGCGAATACTGATAAAATACGCCCTCTTATCTTTATCTCGAGCGGTGATTTTGTCCAAAATATTATGATACGTCTTTCTCCATACATAAACAAGCACGGAACCCTAAATAAATAAAACGATAAACATCAGGAACCCTTGGAAATTGATCGCCGTGAATAACAGTTTTACCATTTCGGGGGATGATATTTTGTGATCTTTTCTTCAGAAAAAGTACAACAAAATTTATCTAAATATATCTTACTCTTGCGTTACTGACTGACTTACAGTCAACGCTCAGTCATAACTAAACTTGGTGGGTATATTCTTATTACTTCTAGGCTGGACCTTGGGTGGGTTAGGTGCTTCACTCTCGGAGCATGTCGTAAATGTCAACTAAGTGATAGTATCCCCCAACATGATGGACCATCTATAATTTGGACGATGGACTGATCACCTGTCACCATATTATCCATCTTAGGACATGGCGTTGAATGAGGAGTGACTGTAACATTTCTTATTTAAATTAGAGGCCTAATCATATGTATTTAGGTACTGTATTCTTCTTATAAGTGCAATAAGAAAGAAACTCCCGAAATTCGATTCCTAGAGGACTCAGCGGAAGGATGATGTTTTTATGAGAAAAAGCTCAACGATAACATAGTCACTGGGCGTTCCACCAGTTTCCTATACGAGGATATATTTTTTAATGTTTACTTCATTAGCTACCGGGCACGGGTCCAGTTGGCAAGACTTGGCTGTTGTTATTATTTCATTTTGTTTATTTTTTATGTGTACCCTAGAACTGCACTCTGATTTACTATATACTAGAATGCTAGAATCCTCTAGAACGTTCTTTCTACTCTCTACTCTAGAATCTCTACTTCGCTCTGGTGCTTCGAAACATCTTTGCTCTCGAGGTAAACAATCTAGTATTCATCTCTAGTTATCTATGTTGAAAAAGCTTAGCATCTCATCATCATCTACCTGCCCTTATCCCACTCTATGCAGGGTCGACTAAGGTGTTTCATGCCGCCTGCCTGACGTCAACCCTCCTTGGGAACACTTGCTTATTGTATATCATCATGTTGGTGGATACTATCCCTTAGTCGACTTTTACAACGCGCTCGGGGAGAGAAGCAGCTGGACGCATTCTACGTTTTTTCTTTACTCCCAGTCCAGCAGAGAAGTTGAAAAAAAAAGCTTAGCATCTGATAAACGAAAAGAATCATAAAGTTAGCGCAGACAAGCACATAACTCTTCCACCTCCACAACTCACTTCTTTATTTACTCTGCAGCTCTGCCTTTACTGATACACTGGGGAAGTGATTTATAGCCGACTGTCTATCGGCAAGTTAAAATACACTATTGTTTATTCTTGGCTCTTCACTTATGTTTGATCACAAATTAAATAAAACCGGTCAAGTGACCGGCTTCGGTGGCGTAGCGGGCGATTACTCGGCAGAGACGCAAGAGCCGCGGTTTCGATTCCCGCTGCAGAACAAAATGTTCTGCAAATATTTCTTCTGGGCCTGGGTGTTGTAGTATTACGTATTGTAAGTATGTATTTACAAAAAAAAGTATATAAGTATTCTATCAGCCATCTGGTCCCCATAGTACGAACCTTGCTTAGTTTGGGGCTAAATGGCGCTGTGTGAAATGTCCACAAATATTATTATTAGTATTATTATTTGTTATTATAGTTGAAACCCGCGGCTTTGTCAGCTCCGCACGTATTGACCATGTCTTTCCTGTGAACAAGGCAGACTAAGCTGAGAGGATGGAATAGATGCCTATTCCATCTTAATTCGTCCCGAGCACTACAGCGTCCCGTTTGTAAAGGTAAAAATTACCTCCTGACGCTATATAAATCATCTACTATGAATGTACACTGGTAGGTAGGACTTGACGCCTGCTTAAATTTGATCAGGGTACAACTATGCAGTACCTAGAAGTTAAATCATTAACCTATTTCAAGCAATACTACTATCCAATAAGGGCACTACAGACCCCAATAAATCGAAAATTGTCATCAAATTAGACCCCAATAATACGGATTCAATAAATCAGGGGCACCTGCCAGGCCTTCGATGACGCCAGAACCCATCTGGACCGTAATTTGTTGAACGTCTTATGAGTTTCAAACTATACTTGTAATTACAACAGTAATTATAGTTGACAAAGTGTGCGGGAATTATGGGTTGTGGTGCGAGTGTCAGCGGGTTATCAGGCTTAACAGCAAAAAGTCATCCGTAACAAGAATGTTCACTTACATTCTTCAAAGCCAAAGTCAGAGTCAAAATTTCTTTATTCCATAAAACAGGGGAATCATTAATTGGACACGTCTTAAATCTACCCTTGCTTAAATTCGTGACGCGACCAAGCGTGGCAGATTCAGGTAAGAAACAACGCTTGATTTTTTTCTAGTTTTTCAAACCAGTGTGGTGAAAGGATTTCAAGTGCGTCTCAATTTCATGTACTTAACACACGTTTTCGTTTTTTAGGTTCCACGACATGCCAGTTTCCTCACGATGTTTTCCTTCACAGTTTGAGAGTAGTAGTTTATATAGCGCATTATACATTTTTCGGACAGAAAAATCCATTGGTGTACGAGATTAGGTTTAGGTTTGGTTTAGGTTAGGTTTAGGTTCGGTTTAGGTTAGGTTTAGGTTTGGTTTAGGTTAGGTTTAGGTTAGGTTTAGGTTAGGTTTAGGTTAGTTTTAGGTTAGGTTTAGGTTAGGTTTAGGTTAGGTTTAGGTTAGGTTTAGGTTAGGTTTAGGTTTAGGTTAAGTTTAGGTTAGGTTTAAGTTTGGTTTAGGTTTGGTTTAGGTTTGGTTTAGGTTTGGTTTAGGTTAGGTTTAGCTTAGGTTTTGGTTTGGTTTAGGTTAAATCCATATTCAATCAAGTCAATTTAATCCATAATGAAAGTTAATAAGCCAAACTACCCGCTTACATAGGGGCCGCGCACCTAATACGAGCCGGGAAACTTCGTACACAGGGTTTGAAACAATTTATTATGTTGATGTCTCTATTAAGTGTTTGTGTTGTGCCCTGAATCTAAATATCCCGCAATCTTATGAATCCTTCTGAATGAATCTTTAGTTTCAAATTTCTATCATTTTCGGTTATGAAATCTTGAATCTATAACTGTTTACAAAGAGAGTAGGTAACGCCTATTTTGGTGACCGTGACGAACCACATATGACGCACTAGTATCATTTGACTGAGGCCCCGGACTCTACCAAAGCGGAGACCAGACAAGAGGAGAGGTGTGTTTAAAAACCAATAGAATTTCGTTATTTACATATCAAAAAAATTATTCATTAAAAAATTTAAAAATAAATATTTGTCGAAATTTGACACAGCGCCATCTAGCCCCAAACTAAGCAAAGCTTGTACTATGGGAACCAGATGACTGATAGAATACTTATATACTTTTTTTTTGTAAAAATACCTACTACAACAACTAGACCCGGAAGAAATATTTGCAGGGCATACAAACGTTTCTCCCGTAGCGGGGATCGAACCCGCGCCTCTTGAGTCTCAGCCGAGCACTCGCCCGCCACGCCACAGAGGTCGTCAAATGCATGACTGAGATGCCTGCCTTTCTAGTTTTTTAGTAGTGGGCGGAGACCATAAGCACAGGTTAAAAAGCTCCTTAAATATTGGCGTATCGTGTACTGGAGTATTCAAAACTTTTATTCGGGTTCCTGACCCAGTTTCGATGCAATTTGAATTTGAAACTTTTAAAAAGTTTTTGAATCAGCCACCGCAGTTGCACGTTTCAATTTCGAATAGAATCAGCTGGAGTAATATTAGACGTAGGTACGGTCGTATGGAAAAGTTCAAAACATTTTTTATGTTGTGTTGATTTAGTTCTCCAAAAGCCTAAAATGAAATTTCGTTCGGAGGTGATTTTTTGCTTTCATTGTACTAGTTTTATTCAATGGTTAGAAAGCAATTTTTACTACTATCATATTTATCACTAGTTTTTCTAGGAATAGTTTTGAAAAAAGTGTGAAATGCTCCTCAAAAAGGTTCCTTTCGTGCACTTGACACATATTTTGGAACTTTATCGATTCTACAACATAACTATCTTGTAGTACACAGTGATAATAATTAATCAGTATCTAGCTAACAATATAGGTATATAATTACAGAGCTCATTAAGGCCATTGAATTGCTTCCATTCACACATTAATAATTTCCTTGTATAGTCTCAGCATACTATCAAATATTACTGCATTATGTGCAGAGATTACGACCGAGAGAAGGGAAAGGAAGAAGAGTCCTTCCAGAACATGACAAGTAGAAGTAGGGCAATAAGTTAATAATGATGATTACTGCATTAGTTAAGTTAGTAACCACAACCACATACGCTCAGACCAAATAAAAAGAAAAGACCCCGCGCCGCGAACAACAAAAGCATAATTCTATTTTTAAGACTCGTCATGTACTAAGAGCGATGAGCATGGTTTTAGTGTAGGTGTGTGCGTGAGCGTGTATGTTTACTTGCAGGAGCACGGTTTTGTGTGGCTTCACTTTTGTTGTCCGCGGCGCGGCGTCTTCTTTTTTTATTTGGTCTGAGCCACATACGTCAATGTCATTATGAAGAACTTGTTCATTTCTAAAAAAAATCAGTTAAAAATATGAAAGAGTTTTCCGCGCGAATGTCCACACATACCTACGTACCTTCAAACTAACGAACTAGGAGATGAAAACGTAAAAAACCTCGTTGATATACTCACTGCCTCTGATCTACCGATACCTACTACAAAAACGACTAGGGATGAGGTGATATGGGATTTCTTAAAAATCTTGTTTATTTACAAACGCATCTCAGAGTTGAGCATGTCTCAAGTGACGAGTTTTTGACAGATTTTTATAAAAACTGTCAAAAAAAAACACCATGATTTGAGACGTGCTCAACTTTGAGTCGCGTTTGAGTATTCTGGGGTTAGTGTCTTACCATAACGAAGAAAAAAACTGATCCTTTATGTTTAGGATCACTTCGCTGTTCGTCTGTCTATCCGACCATTGAGAGCACTGGTGGTCTATGTGGTAGCGGCCCCGCCATCCCATCCTAAGGTCGTGGGTTCAAATCTAGTCACGCACCAATGGATTTTTCGATTCGAAAAACTGATGTCTTATACCAGTACTCTCAAACGGTGAAGGAAAAACATACAAACTTCATCTTCCCGAAAATTCCTTTCTCAGTGCGCTCATAGACTTCTGTTTCTGCTTTGCGTTTATATTGTCAATGAGTCAGTCAGTAATATAAAAATTTTATATTCATACTAGCTTTGCCCGCGGCTTCGTTTGCGTAGTAAGAGAATAGAAAATAGCCTATATGTTATTCTAGCACACTTACTATATATTCCAAGTTTCATTCAAATCCGTCTCACAAACTTTCGTATTTATAATACCTACTAGCTGCCACCCGCGGCTTCGCTTGCGTTGTACCCGGATAAAAAGTAGTCTATGTATTAATTCAGCACACGTATTATGTATATTCCAAGTTTAATTCAAATCCGTCCAGCCGTTACGGCGTGATTGAGGCACAAACATACAAACATACATCGTCACGTCCACACATCCTTACATCCTCACAAACTTTCGCATTTATAATATTAGTAAGAGTAGGATTTAGTTTCGGTGTCTGTGGGCGGCGATAATCACTCATAATCAGAATGAGCCGCTCAAGTGAGCCGCTCAGGTGAGCCGCTCAGATGAGCCGCTTGCTCAATTGCCCCCTCTTCCCTAAAAAAGTTTAGACAGGTACGTGGGTTCCTTTTTTTCCCGTTAAGCAGGAAGTAAATAAGGAAAACAAAACACATCCGAGTTTTGTAGCTAACTGGTAGATAGTTTCATCTGCTAACAGTAACACATCCCTATCCGAGTCAGAGCTTTGATAGTCCGTCGAGAGCGGCCATCGCAAACAGTTGTAATAAAACTAACACGCCTCGCGACAGTAAACGTTATGACAGCTCACTACAGAGATGTTTCTGGGAGTGAACTACACATTCACCACGCTGGTTCTGTTGCCAACCTCTATTTTAAAAATAGTAAAATGTATACTGACTGACAAATCAACCCCGCGTAAACCTAAACTATAAATAGATAGTCCTAGATACATTAAAATATTAAAAGTTGCAACGGTGTTTAAATAGTCCGACTGTTTCTTTTGTATTTTGTAAAGTATATTTGTATTAAGTAGTTAATTTTTGTATTAAAATTGGAAGGCCTTTGCCCTGCAGTAGCCTTTTACCATCTATAGTAGATGATTTATACAGAGTCAGGAGGCCACTTTTACCTTCACAAACGAGGCGCTGTAGTGCCCGGGATGAATTAAAAAGGAGTGGGCTTGACCAGCATCTATTCTATCCTCTCAGCTTAGTCGGCCTTGTCCACAGGAAAGACCATGGTCAATACATGCGGAGCTGACTAAGCCACGGGTTTCCTCACGATGTTTTCCTTCACCGTTTGAGAGTACTGGTACACGTAGCAAACTAGAAAAAAAAATAGAATAGATAAATAATTCGCTGGTTTTCAGTTCCACCACTGCTTCTTATAATAAAATTATTATGAATTTGACACTTGACAAAATTTCACGGGAACGAACTAAAATAATCTCTGAATTAAATACAAAATAACTGGGCACGCTTCCACCGTCTGATGAGCTGGATCAGGTGAGCTATCTATAGACCGTTTGCAACGGCCCTTAGATAGCCCGACTGTTTCTTTTGTATTTTGTAAATTATATTTGTAATAGTTGTAAGTTTCTTTCTGTTAATAAATTATACTTACTAAAATAATCTCTGAATTAAATACAAATTCCTATCAGGGCATTAAATTGAATTATCTAAAGCAATGCATCGCTGGTCAAACAGCGCGGAGTGGAACTCAAACATTGGTATTCGGACCGTGGCGTGGGCCCGCCATTTATTATCGATCACCACTAGACTAGAGCTGAGTTGCATCTATGATACCTATGTGTTTATTGTAGGGGGAAAATCACCCCCGAAAGGGGTGCGATGAAGTGTCCAGATACCTACATATGGCGTTTTTAACGATGCTATTGTATTTTGATAAATGAGCTTTAAAAGACACTTCAAATAAAACGGCCTTTCAAATGTGTTAAATGGGGTATAATTAATACTGGATGAGTATCATGATACCTATGTATTTATTGTAAGGGGAAAATCACCCCCAAAAGGGTGCGATATGGTGTCTGTCCATAAATATTTGTGGACGTTTCATACAGCGCTAAGCAAAGCTTGTACTATGGGAACCGGATGGCTGATAGAATACTAATGTACTCTTTTTTTCAAATACATACTTATAATACATAATACTTATCACAACACCCAGACCTGGAAGAAATATGATAAAGATAAGGCAATAAGGAGGTAGCGGGGCGAACTGGAGAAAAATCCTTACTAATAGGTATTAGAAACGCGTAAGTTTGTATGTATGGACGTTTGTTACTCTTTCACGCAAAAACTACTGAATGGATTTTAATGAAACTTGGAACATATATGTGCTGGATTATTATATAGGCTATTTTTTATCCGGGAACCACGCGAGCGAAACCGCGGGCGGCAGCTAGTCTATTACATTTTTTCACACACTGGCTCGCGATTTCTGAAAGGAATGTGGGGTTGGTGGAATTGACCTTTACCTGTGGAACAGAAATGGCTGAAAAAACATTTTTTTTTCATTTGTTAATAAACATGTTAAAAAAACATAGCTTCAATAGAATTTAATATTTGCTTAGTGCAGAAAGCACGCAGACCTGGGCGTTGCGTGAATTTGTTAATTATTATCAACTATTTCGAGAACTATTCGGTTTAATACTCGCTCGCTTAATGATTTTAGTCTACGTAACTAATTCCCTCTGTATTTGCATGAAACATCCTGAATATCTTTCAAATTATATAATGTAGGTGCTGTTAGACTGATACTCAACAAGGCTTTTACTTTGGAAAATTATATCCTACTAATTTATGAATGCGAAAGTTTGTGTGAGTGAATGTTTGTTACCAAGTATCTCCGTTACTACTAAACTGATATTTATGAAACTTAAAATGTAGACAGTTTAATTTCTGGAATAACTTATAGTCTATAATACTTTTTCGAACTTCACTATCTTCAACGTTTCTCAATTCACATGACTTTTCAATTTTCGGCAAAAGATCAGCCCATCAAATTTAATATATTACACGAGATTTGATAGGCTGATTTGATAATTGATAGTAACTTAGCTTCTTTTGATAATTTCATAGCTATTCAGTATCTGTATAGTCTGTGTGCATCAAAAAACAATTACAGTCTCCACTCAGCGATTCTGGAAATAATTTAAATTCAAACGGAATTCCATTTTCAGCGGTATCTAATCAAAGGCTTGAATTGGAATTTTAAATGGGGCCAAACCACATCCCACCTCAGTCAGTCTTTTGGCGTGCAGTGGGCCGTACTATTGGTTACATTCTCACAGTTGTTTCACTTTTATTTTTTTAAATTAACATTATGGTCCACAGTGGCCCAAAACAGGGATGATTGGAGAGGAGGAAGGGAGGACTTTGCTCTGCAGTGGGACAAGACAGGCTCTTAATAAAAATAATAACTTATAATGTACCTTTCATTTTCCAATCTTTGCGTCCCAAAGATAAAGTTTCCCATTGTATATCGAATGCATCCAGATTGTCTCGATCTTTTCTTGGGTCTGCTACGTTCTGGATGCATTGGAGTAACATGAGGTCATGTTACCATTTAACCTAGGTTGAAATGGTTCTGGGTACCATGCTAGAAGATTATGACACGAGGCTGCTAGCGGTGGCGGGGCGCTCCGCCAGGAGAACGGACCTCCAGAGAGGTAATGGGGCTGGCACATGGAGGGGGGCGAGGAGCACTAAGGATGTCCGCTATGCTGGGATGTGACAGTATCGTTATGAAATCTCTTTTTTGCCAGTAAAGGCTTAAAGATTTTGAAATCATTACCTTGACCCTGCATGTAGGCAACAACAAAAGTTTTACTACTAGATCGTAACTCGACTCTATCTCACCTTCGAAACCTACCCCAAAACATTGGTAGGGTCTAACCACTCCGCAGAAAGGGTCGAAGGCTCGGGTCATGCGGGGTGAAATTTACGATTCCCCTAGATTTACAGCTGTCATAAAGTATTCAGCACAGAGCTTTTCAAGTTGCCATATTTCGGCTTAACCTGTGAGTAGGTATTATAGCCTGCCTACTACTACTAGTCGTGTCACTAGTTCTTTCGAACCAGTGTGGTGAAAGAATTTAAAGTGCGCTACAAAGGCTCCTTTCTTGTACTGGACACATGTTTATGAACTTTTTAGGTTTTGCCTGCCAAGTTTCTCGTAATAAACTGGTAAATAAATATGCTCATGATCTCATGGTCTAGTACTGCCCTCCTAGTGAAGAACGCAGTAACTATGTCAAACGTGTTTTGATACGTGAGTGAGAACAGAATGTTGTATTTTGTTAGGCGATTCAGAATATGTATCTAACTAATTTTTGGCAAAAATGCTAGTTACTGCGTTCTTCTCTAGGAGGGCAGAGTAGTGATCCCACTCTATTATTTCATGAAAAAACTCTATTATTTGAACAATAATATATGTGCACAATATATTTTGCCAATGGAACCCTATTACTAAGCCTACGCTGTCTATCCGTATGTCTGTCAGCGGGCTGTATCTCATGAACCGTAATAGGTAGAGTTAAAATTTTCAGAGTCTGTATATAAAAATAAATACCCAAAATAAAATAAAATAAAAGGGGACCCCATACGAGAAACATTTCTTATTATACAATGGTATGGAACCCTTCGTGTGCGAATTCGATTCGAACCTGACCAGTTTTTTTTAATTGTTTTCTTTTGATGATTGGACCTATTTGTATAGTTGGTTAGCTATTATATAAGGGTGGTATGATATACAAAATATACAACCCTTAAAAAGAAAATGGGAATGAAAACACAAAACCCTGCATTCATAATGTTAGTGTGTCCATTTCATTCAAATCCGTTTATTTATTATGTAATTATTATTTAGATGGCTTTCCTCGTGAAGTTTTCATTCGCCATCCACTGTAGGAGAATTAATTTTGATGTATTATCCACACGACCTTGGACAAAGACTTTCCAACAACTAAACCAGCGTATACCAATAACAGTTTCAAAGTTTTGTCAGTCACACTGGCTGCCGCACTCAGCATCACCAATCTGCCCACGCTTTTTGATAAATACATTACTAATATTATAAACGCGAAAGTTTGTAAGTATGGATGTATGGATGTTTGTTACTCTTTCACACCTAAACTGCTTAACGGATTAAAATGAAACTTGGAATATACATAGTACATATACGATAATACGGAACCATTTGTGTAAGAATTCGACTCGCGCGTCATCGGTTTTTATTTATTCATCCATCTCTTTTTCGGTCTACCTCTACCTTTGTATCCGTCTACACTCATACCTTACAGTTTTTTTCGACTAATGACATTCATCCCTCCTCATGACATGCCCATCATGCTAACCATGTTCGCGATTACGGCGATATTTGAATCAATCTGTTCTCGTTGCCTTAGTTTATATCTACCGGTCGCTGAGGTCTCCTATGACGTGATAATGAACGTGCTGCGCTCCTATTGGCTGATTTTAAAATTGTTAATTTTTTCCTCAATCCCTGACACTTGTAAATATAAACCGTTGTGACACGCCTTGTGACATTGTACGCATCTTTTATTTGAAATATTACCAAAAATTCCAGTAGAAAGGTAATTAGGCTATCACATAATAGTATCCCTCCAGGTTTTGCAACAAATAATAGTGCGCTTAAAAGGGGCTTCTGTTGTGCAAGTATTTTTAAGTTTCAATTATATTAGTAAGTACCTAGAGGCTTCTATTTCGTAGGATAAAATACGAGGTTTGATTTCCTAGCTCTCACAAGAACCGGTGATACGAGTAGTATTATCGCTGAGTGCGGCTGTAAACCATAACAATTCTCCATCTATCACCGCTCAAATTGTTATCGACTCCAAAAGCAGGCTTTCGAGGAAACTTTGAGATAATTTGACTAATGAGTTCGTGGCTCCACTCGTCAATTAATTGGTTGAAATAAGTCAAGTTTTAAGTACAAAGTAAGCTCGCTTTTCTGGGATACTTAAATCTTTAAACGTTTTGCCCGTTTCCAATATTCTACAAACGGTTGACGGATCGTTCAATACAAACGTTGAAAAGCGCAACTTGTAAAATCCAACTTTTACTTCTCGAGTCTCAAGAGATCGGTATGCGAATTATGAAATGAACTCAATCCGTTTCAAAACCGGACGGTTGCGTTGTGAAAAAGCAAAGAAATGTTTTGTCAAATTTTTAACCCACTCTCTCTAATAATGTTAGACTCTCAAAGGCCCTAAGTTTACATACATAGCTAGTTAAAGTTAGAATTAAGTTGGCAAAACTTGCGCTGTAAGTTAGGGCAGGTTAACTTAGATTTATGTAAGTCGTTGAGTGGATTGGACGACGGACTTAGTAAGTGCTCCTACCTGAGGCAGTAAAGAACTGTTATTGGGGCATAGATTTAATCATTATTTTTAAAGCGTTTATTCATCAGGTGACGTTATTTGACCTATAATTTAACCTTTTTGTAGATAGACGTGTAAATCCTACCTATACTATAAATGCAAAAGTTTGTGAGGATGTAAGGATGTGTGGATGTGTGGATGTGACGATGTATGTTTGTGCCTCAATCACGCCCAAACGGCTGAACGGATTTGAAAGAAACTTGGAATATACATAATACGTGTGCTGGAATAACATATCTAGGCTACTTTTTATCTAGGTACAACGGGAGCAAAGCTGCGGGCGGCAGCTAGTAATGAGTAAATCAATGTCCCCAATAAAATTCTTTACAGACTCAAGATTTCCTTAAAAAAAAACTTTCAAATAGATAAATTCTTTTGAAGATTTTTATAAAAAAGGCTATCATTGTAATAGGATAATTTTGTGTGATGAACACAAATTTTGGCGTCTCTGATTTACGTCCCGGAATAAACAGCCCTGGAATATATCATCATAAGTATCTTTTTTAATAAAAATACAACGACATGCTTTCCCTCTAAACTTGACTAAGTAAAACGCTTTATTGCGTTTTTTAAACAAGGTTCTTGTATTAAAAAAAATAATGAATTTATATGGTGTCTTGGATTCCTAAAAAGCGGTAGGCACCATGACGGTCGTAAATACAATACGGTCAACGAATCTAGGCATTCGTGAAGTTAGTCGTTTTGATGCGCAGTAGACAATCTTACTTATGTTATAAATGCGAAAGTTTGTAAGGATATTTGGATGTTTGGACGTTTGTGCCTCAATCAAGCCTAAACGGCTGAACGGATTTGAATGAAACTTGGAACATAGTACATGTATTGGATTAACAATAGGCTATTTTTATCCGGGTACCAAGCGAGCGAAGCCGCGGGAGGCAGCTAGTTTAGTATAAATGAGACTGCGCTACCCCTATTCAATAAAGTTTAGTATTCAGCTACCTACATACATTTAACACGCCTGTTTCCTATAGGGGTAGATAGAGGCCAGATCCTGACATACCTCATTCGCTTCATTCACTCTCATCACATTCTTCATGCTCTTCGGCTTTACTCTTGACCTGGCCTTTCTCCAAAACGTCACCGGTTTGGTCCTTAGCTTTTAGTCTTTAGTGCTTATCTAGCAGGGCAAAAAAAAACTAAGGCCTTTTACCATCTATTGTAGATGACTTATACAGCGTCAGGAGGCAAACTTTTACCTTCACATCGGGACGCTGTAGTGCCCGGGAGATGGAGTAGGCTTGCCCAACAACTATACCATCCTCTCAGCTTAATCGGCCTTGTCCACAGGAAAGACATGGTCAATACGTGCGGAGCTGACTAAGCCGTGGGTTTCCTCACGATGTTTTCCTTCACCGTTTGAGAGTACTGGTATAGCGCATATACATTTTTCGTAATATTACTAATAGGGTGGGCAGAGCCACAAGTAATCATAAGAAAACTTGCATTCACTCCTGATTTAAAGCTCCAAGATGGGTAATTATTATAGTGAACCATACCACCAACCACAGGTGATCAGCCCATTGCCTTTATAGATGGTCCATCATGTTGGAGAGGAAATTAATTCAGTATATTATAATTATGGTATTAATTTCATAGCACAGTTACTATGTATCTACTCCAAAATTCATTCAAATCCGTTAGCCGTTACTACAGAATAACGGCTAACGGATTTGAATTAAATTTGGAGGCACAAACAACCTCTCATCCTCTCAAACATTCGTATTTACAACGTATATTCGCTTGAATGCACCCCTTTGACCCCTTTGACTGATTTCTTATCGGTGATTTTATATATAGGTTGTTTTAAAATTGGTTGAAAAATTCATTGTTGGTTAAAATTTATGCAAAACGTATAAAATCGTCGCTAATATTTCAAAGGGTGACACTGAATTATGTGTTTCTGTTTATTGTCATACAAGCAAAAACACGCTGTATATTCGTGAAATAGTAAGATTTATAAATTCTTTAGGGATAGTATCCTCTCCAACATGATGAGATACAATAAGCAAGTATTCCCAAGGAGGGTTGACGTCGGGAAGGCGGCCGGTCATAAAACACCTTAGCCAAAACAGTCGGCATGATCCAAGGATCATGCTGACCCCATATAGAGTGGGATGAGGGCAGGAAGATGATGATGATGATGATGATGAGTAAGATGTATAAATTGGGATAGTAGAATATCAGCTGTTATTTGAAACACAATATTACTTCATTTTATAAATTTTATGCTTAACAGCGGCTATGACCAAACGAAACTTGACAGCCCGTAACTTGTTTGTAAATCACTGTGTCACGTTTGTGCAAATTGTCATTATAGAATACGATAACACGGTGATTCCACAAACGTGCCCGCGTTTTATTGCGTTACGTTTTGTTTGGTCATAGTGATAAGGACCCTGGGAGTAAAGAAAAAATATAGAATGCGTCCAGCTGCTTCTCTCCCCGAGCATGTCGTAAAATTCGACTAAGGAATAGTATCGTTCCTAACATGATGGACATATGGGCAATGGGCAGATCACCTGTCATCATGGTTCACTATTGGGACGTTGAATCAGGAGTGGCTGCAAGTTTTCTTATGATTACTTGTGACACTGCCTACCTCGTTAGAGATACGGGCGTGATAATATGTATGCATGTATAAAACGCTCGCTGCGTCTTGAGGAACCGGAGACGTAGATGAGGAGAAGTTAGGTTTTAACGGGGTAAGGATGTGTGTTGCTAGTTTCGGGTTGTCGATGTCGATAAAATTAAGTCCTTTAAAAAAATACTTATTTATTTTTCATATGGGTAGTTTTACAAATACATACATTTATTATTATAACACTCGTATTCCTAATAGGGTGGGCAGAGCCACAAGTAATCATAAGAAAAGTTGTACCCACTCCTGATTCGAAGTCCCAAGATGGATATGGTGAACCATGGTGGCAGGTGATCAATCCATTGCCCATATAGATGGTTTATCATATTGTGGAGGATACTATTATTTATACAAATATTCTGCACAAAAGCCAATAATGTTTTCAATATGGGACTTCGTGTAGATTTGATGAATTATAGATGAAAACTGTCTTTATAATTAAAAATATTCTAAGTAGGATGAACAGAATATCACTTATATTTTAATATAATTTAGATAGATATATAGTCTGTTGCATTGAACTGAACATGCTCGAGAAACTATCTATATAATCTATGTAATCGTGTAGGTATTAAGTTCTTTCGAACAAGTGAAGTGAAACGATTTAAAATGCTCCATAAAAGTTCCTTTATAATACGACACTAAAAAAAATAATAATATAGGAATACTATGCTCTGCCACCCTTGAGAAACCGTGGTGAGTCTGGTTGTATTTAACTTTAGATAGTGTATACTATACCCAGCAATAGGCTAAGACAGGTTTGGATGATGATGATAGAAAAGCCATCACCAAACCTTAAAGAAATAAAACTTTTTACCAATTTTAGTAATTTTTAAACACATATTTACAGTTTAATATTTTTCATCGATATCACACTTTTTACCACCACTATCCGGGGCTTGTTCATTGTAGGTAATTACATTATCCCCACAGGATTGAGTGGATGTGGTTCCACACTTGAATATTATTACTTTAATGAATGAAAATATACCCTCACACATTACAATGTTAAGGAAAAGATAACATAAAAAGTACGCTCAAAAACTAAAAACCGATTTTTGAAAAATCACGATCTGAAAAGTATGAAACAGAAAATATTCTCATCTGAAATCATTATGTACAAAATATTCAATATCTACCGTCTACTATAGAAAAACTTACACGTAAGTAATGTAGTGGACTTTAATTGTTTGTTTTTGGCTGAGAGATTGCTTATTTTCTTTTTATTAAAAAGGCCCTGCCTCAGCATTATGTTACTCAACAAGAAGTTGATGCAACGCTGGTTTTCTGACAGGACTTTTGGTCCGTGTCGGCACGGATGACAAACTCTAGTACATCTAACTAAACATAAAATTTAATAAAAAAAATGTTTTGACAGAAAGGTAACGGTCGATGGAACAGTTTGAGTCGATTCATTCATCATCATCATAATGTTTCTCTTGAGGCGCAAGAAGTGCGGCTTCCATTCCAAAAACGGAAGAAATGTTTGAATTATTTCTTCCAGGTCTGGGTGTTGTGGTACCATGGTACTGGTAGTTACTGATACTTTTGAAACAAGGAACCCTAGTGTGGGGTATTTTCGAACCCGTTTCGGTCTTTGACCCAAAACTGAAATTGATTACGATTAAAGATTTCTGTTTTGTTCTTTATCCGGTTATTATTACGGTTGAGATTGTGGACATAACTTTATAGTAGGGATATGTCCGTCCACATTGAGCCGATCGCATTGTATCCTGAAATATGAACGTGGGGTAATAATGAGCACATCAATTAATTTGTATTGTTCCCGTAATTAATATATTAAAACTGTTGTTCTCGGGAGATTAATTTACGCGCAAACTTTTCAATTGAAATTTATTTCGGAGTGATTGTCAGCGCGGACCCAATGAAATATCAGATTACGTTATTACTAAAGTGATTTGAAGAATTAGGGTATCTTATAACTTTTTAAACTCATCATCATCTTCCTGCCCTCATACCACTCCATGTGGGGTCGGCACAGCACGATCATGCTGTAAGAGTTTTGGCTAAGGTGTTTTATGACCGGCCGCCTGCCTGACGTCAACCCTCCTCGGGAATACTTGCTTATTGTATCTCATCATGTTGGAGGATACTATCCCTTAGTCGACTTTTACGACATGCTCGGGGAGAGAAGCAGCTGGACGCATTCTATGTTTTTTCTTTACTCCCAGTCCAGCAGAGAAGCCCCTATATATAACTTTTTAAACTATCATGGTAATAAACAATATTGCTGAAAATACCAGAAAACTCAAAAAAAAATTAATCATAGTAAATATCCCGTAATGAATGCTAATCTAAAGTATTTTATTTCATAATCGGCAAACCGTATCATAAAACCGTAGTAACAGCACGAAAAATAAAGCAAATAATTTGACAACAGTTGACAGCCATTTAAAGAGAACTTTGCATGCCGTTTTGAAAGGAGACGGTTTGGTCCGTGTAATGGGCGAAAACGTGATGGTACCTAAACTTACCAAGTACCTAAACCATAGCTTAATTTAACAGATGTGCTTTCATTAATTAAGTTAAAAATCTCATAAGACCAAGTATTCCGAATTAAAATATAATGTAGAAATAGGTTACATGGAACAATTATATTAAATCATACAAACCTACATAATTATAACGACTGTATTCCTAATTGGTTGGGCAGATACACGAATAATCGTATGAAAACTTGCAGCCACTGCTGATTCAAGGTCCCAAGATGGATTTGGTGAACCATGATGACAGGTGATCAGCCCATCGGCCGTATAGGTAGATGGTAGGATACGCCGACGGATAAGGTCGACTTTTACGACATGCTTGGGGAGAGAAGCAGCTGGACGTATTCTATGTTTTTTCTTTACTCCCAGTACAGGAGAGAAAAACAAAATCCATTTTTATTTAATTGCTCAAAGAGTAAACAAAAGGAATTCCTTAATTTTAAGTTAATTTCGTATTAAAACAGTCTAAAACAGAATATAATCCGAGTCTAACCACAACCCCATTACCAATAGCTTGGTTCTAAACCCGCGTACATTGCCCAAAACCAACTTGCTAAGTCTCTAGGACTATCCTATAGTGACCACTATACCCTGACCTCCGAGTCAACCAAAAATAAACCTTACCTCAGTCTGATAAGGTTGCTAGCTGAAGAGTACAGCCAATGGTCAAGACGTAATGACCACTTTATCTGAAACCCTGGGCCATTCGAAAATAGATCGTAAGTTGTAAGTGATAAGGTTGAACAGTAGTGAAGATGGAAGATGGTTTAGAGTTTAGGATTAATGTGCTGATTTGGAGTTACTACAGACAATGGTGTAACTTTTGAGTCGTTTTACTTGATTAATAAGATCAACATACGTTTTGAGCAGAAAGAAGCCTTTTAACTGCCTTTCACCACACTGGGTACTCTGGGTTATTGACCTTCAGCCATCATAGAACGACCCGTGACTTTGTCCGCGTGTCCGTCGAGCTTGTTTTCATAGCTTCAAATATTACTGTTGTAAAACAATGTTGTCTTAGGTGTACTCCTTATGTCAAAAGTATTCGCATTTCTTTTGTTCTATAAATCAATAGTTTTTTAAAAGATCCCTAATTTTTTTGAAAATATATTATAGCCTGTACTGGTCCCTGATAATGTAGCTTTCTATTGGTGAAAGAATTTTAGAAATCGGTCCAGTAGTTTCAGAGCCTATTCGTTACAAACAAACAAAAAAAACAAAAAATCTTTCCTCTTTATAATATTAGTATGAAGTAGGCATTCGTATTTCTCAAAGTTTGCGCGAACCACACGGTAAGGTGACTTTTAGGACAAACTACGGGGTTTTAGTGCTTCGTTCTTTGGTGGGTTTTATTTCCATTTTGTTTTGAAGGTGCCGGCAGTCGGCGTTAAAAAGAAGTTTTATGTCTGTGTACTTGGCACTTTTTGGTCTTAAAGGTCACTAACCAGCCACTTAGATGTAACTGTCAGTGGAAAATGATCTTTATAGCAATGAGGTAAGGTTTGATTTAAATGGGAGGTGAGTCTGTCACTGACTTGAAGCCATTTTATGATCACCATCACTACTGGATATATAGGCTTTCTTTTTCACGAACAGGTGTAAATGCAACGTAGATTTAAGACTTGTCCAAGTGATCCCAGTGATTTTATGGAATAAAAAAAAATGACTTTGACTTTGACTTTAGTTTGTGACCATTGTTGCAAAAAAACACCATCCGTTGTAGAACTAATCCAGCCTTACAATGTCATCGATCCATTACGTGGTCCCAAAAGTTCGAGAGTACTTGTGGCCTTGTGGTCACTACCATCAGTGCTCTCAGCGGGAGAAATGTTTGCATGTTCTGTATTTCTTCCAGGTCTGGGTATTGTGGTACCATGGTACTGGTAGTTTCTGATACCCACGACACAGGGTATCTTAGTGTGGGTCAGGACTATGTATTATCACTATTGGCTGTTAGATATTTATTTATTGTGTTCGTTTTAGGAGTGATCCTGGGCTTAACGAACTATGATAGTTCTGTGTCAATGGGATAAAAGGGTGTTTTGATTACGTAAGTGTGGATATAGTAGAATTGTTTGGGTTCTGATGTAGAAACTATAAAGAAATGTCATATTCAGAATTCTGTTACTAAGCTTGGTGGCTTGTTAAGTGTTGGGACTTTAAGGTCCTTTGGGGTCTCGTTTCATAATATTACTGTCCCAGCGCTGGTGGTAGCGTTCGTCTTCCGATTCTAAGGACGTGGGTTCGAATCTGGTCGTGCACCAATGGTTTTTTCTGTTCGGGAAATTTATGTACGCTATACCAGTACTCTCAAACGGTGATGGAAAACGTCGTGAGGAAACCGGCACCTCGTAGAACCTAAAAAGTTCGAATCGATTTTTTTCCAATTGATTTCGGTATTTCGATAACGCTAAGAAAAATATATCACAAAGAGTTACAACTAAAAAGTACGCATTTAATACTCTACATATACAAAACACTATGACAATGACATAAACATTATGACTATTGCAAACAATCCTAGATAGCTCTATTGATCCAGATCATTACGCAACACTAGCCAAAGTCTCAGAAGCCAATAGCACACTGAATCGCTAAATAAGCCATGCCAAACTTCTCATACCTACTTCCGGAATTACCTTACAACTACCTAGTGGTCATGGCTATGGCACATTGGACCATTTAATTAACATTAATATTATTTGGGCACGCCAGCATAAAAAAAATAATCTGTAATGATAGGGGCAAAGGTTCAAACCTTCTTCAATGGTAAATAATAAAAACTCCTTGGGAAATCCTATAAGCAAAACACCTAACAAGTATTTGAGGCTTCTATACTATAATTCACTTGAAATTACATTGGCCAACTACACTTTTTCGAATAAAAAATAAAATTAAAATCACAATCAATAATCAAAAATGGACAGTCGAAGTTTTTTAAGTTTTACAGGATTAAAATCATGCAATTAAGGGGCTAGTAAGTAACTTCGTATCAGCTAGTGGCCAACTCTTGTGACAGAGTTTTTAGGCCGCCTAAAGGCCTTCGTCATTGCTTAACGACTTAAAGCTGGGACCGACAATTTAACGTGCCCTCCGAAGCACGGAAGCGCTCAGCTCGTAATGCCATTTGCGGTCACGCATCCTAATTGTGACCGCGTTTTGTAATGTGACGTGTGATGACGTTTACGTCTCTTTTTCCAGAAAAAAGTCCCAGGTAAAATGATCATGAGTACTTCAAAGTGCCACACCAAAAGCTGGTAACTGTAAACTTGTAACAGAATTAGCCCTATACAAACGTTCTACCCAAGGCCCTATATAAAATGCATGACCAATCACGTCGTGCATGTCTGATTCAATGTATCGATTATACCTACCTATAAGCTCCTTGCCAAGCGTGGTTTCTTACCTGTATCTTCCACGCTTGGTCGCGTTACGAAGTGTAAATGCAACGTAGATTTAAGACGTGTCCAAGTGATCAACCGTGATTTTATGAAATAAAAAAAGTTGATTTTGACTTTGAAAACGAAGGAATACATAGTGAGAAGCCTGCGGCTTAGTCAGCTCAATTGACCATGTCTCTCCTGTGGACAAGGCGGCCGAATAGCCTGAGAGTATTTTCAAGACTACTCCATCTAAAATTGTCCCGGGCGTGTAGGCAAACGTTGCCTCTTGATGATGTATACATAAATAGTATAGGTGTTAAAAGCTTTGTCTAAATATTATATGTAAAACTCTAACTCTAGATGAGAACTTTATTAAAACGATTATCAATTTAAGTGAGTACACACTTGAGAAATGCATATAATTTCCCTATTATAAGCGCATGATAAAATAAGAGAGCTACTCTAAGATTGAGAATTTGTATAAGTACTGCAGAATGGACACATTTAGAGCATTCGATAAAATGCATTGATTGTAAGTTACAGTCTATCTGTTAAAAAAACCACATCAAAATCCGTTGCGTAGTTTTAAAGATCTAAGCATGCATAGGGACAGACAGCGGGAAGCGACTTTGTTTTATACTATGTAGTGATTTTACTACTTGGTACATACCCACATTAAATTTTACACTAGGGTTTGTAACACAATTCCAAATGGAAAGTTTGAAATCGTCCATGTAAACAGTTTTACTGGTCAGCCCTGTGACATAGGTCCACACCTCATAAAAGTCGGCACGGATGTCGCAAAAACTATCATAACTCAAAAACGGCGCCGGCTGTGATTTGCCTTCGCTCTATCTAGAGCTAGGAATCGACGCGACAGGACATATTTTTCATTTTCACAAAGAGATGTTATAAATACATATTTTTATATTGAACTTACCTGCCTACTTTTGTGTATTTTTAGTTTTATTACCCATGTCGGGTGCGTGTCGAATAAAAGAAAAAATAATAATTAAATTAATCAAAACTTTTGCTTTTGTCTAATTCTTGAAGTAATAAACAACATTTCAACATAATTGAAGAGACCTGATTAAAAACGAAACTGTTAAATACAATTTCCTTAAGCGCCTTTTAATTTATTCTGAGCATGGCTATGTGATATTAGTTATTCTAACAGGCGAATATATAATTATTTAAAAATACTGTTTAAATTTTAAACAGAAGAGAACAACGCCACAAAACAAAGTAGTGTCAATCAACGGAATGGACCACAACATGTCTGATTACGTCCACACAGCAGATAGCAGGAGGAGGAAAAAAAACTATTTCAGATCTAACATTCTTAGCTCTACCCAAACGACGTTACAGTTGTTGAACAAAGGAGTGAAAAGGTAGATTCCCGCTTTTCAGTTGATTTGCATCGAGCCCCTTTTATGGGGCAACTTTGTGACAAAGAAAGATTTATGCGTTATTTTTGCATGCGTTGTGGTTCCAATGATTTAGGAGTTGTGTTAGTTTCATCAAAAATAGGTCAGTAACTGTTAGGTTTGTTTAGGCTTTGTTTAAGCTAGTTTCTGTTTCAGGTCACAGACTAGTGCCCGGTTCCTGTATTCTATACGGGGAGTTCGTGTCTACGCAGTGAAACGGTTTTGAGGGGTGAGTCGTTCTTTGACACCCTTTAAGTTCTGAAATTCTTTATTGTACACAGAGACACTTACAGACAAAGCATTTAAAAGTACGTGTACAAAGGCGAGCTTAACTCTAAGAGTTTTCTACCAGCAAACCTTTGACGCAAATTATGTTCGGTCAGTGTGCTTCTTACAATGGCTGAAGCATCTATTGATTCCACGGCTTTTGCAGTGAGATGTGTGAGGTGACGCGTTGCGTTAATATGAATGGTGTAAGCCGTAACAGACCTTAATGGTCTAACTGACGGACGACGGATCGTTCATCAAAGCCAACTTTCAACGTTTTTTGTAAACAAATGAATGGCGCTTTTTTACAGATAACGTTGCTATGGAATGAATGAATGAATTATTTAGTTGTAACATAAAGATAAATAATTAAATTAAGAGAAATAATTAAATGAAAAAATAGGAAATCTAAGGTAAACAAAACAGTGTGTACTTTTTGTCGTCGGTTCTCAGCAATTCAGAACGTAAGTAATTTGCGCTGGTCTTAATAATGGTTATGATTGAACTGTCTTTCGCTAGTGGAATTTATAGAAACACTAGCGGCCGCCCGCGGCTTTGCTCGCGTGGTACCCGGATAAAAAAAAGCCATGTACTATGTGTATTGAAAGTTTCATTCAAATCTGATCAGCCGCTTAGGCGTGATTGAGGTACAAACATACAAACATCGTCGCAAACTTTCATATTTATAATATAGTTGGAAGTAGGATAGGATAATATTCAGAATTTTTGACAGTACTCTGTTTTGCTTTTTTTCGCGGGGACGGCGGTGACAGTCTGGTGATGGAATGTGTTGTTGTAAGGTTTGGTGTACCCTGAAAATACAAAGTACATTTTTTCATAAAAATACCACAATGACTGGATTATTTATTTATTTATTCAAAAAAGGATCGCCAACAGTCATAAGTATCGTACTTAACTTATAACTAAAAAACGTAACATTAGGTTTACTATCTAATAAATAAGCCACTTACTCCCGAATACTCAAACGCATCTCAAAGTTTATCACGTCTCAAATGACGAGTTTTTGACAGATTTTCATCAAAAACTGTGTCTTGAGACGTGCTCAACTCTGAGATGACAGCTCAACAGACTGAAAGCATCAACATATATAGGTAATTATTGTTAGTTTTAATATTTTAATATTCATAAATGGATTCAACCAGTGAATAGACGGTGGGGTCAACCAGTGCATTCAAAAGATTATAAGAAAGCATGGTTTCTTGCCTGTGTCTTTAATGCTTGGTTGCTTTACTTATAATTACAGGCGTAAAGGGACGAATGACAACGTGGAAAAAAGTCTCTTTATTGAATACTATATAGCAGCCCGCTCCGGCTTCGCACGGGTATTTTTTTTACACCTCTGGTTACGTTATTGGAGTTTTAGTAAGGATCCCTAATTTTTGATAATAAACGTTATTCCGCCTACGTTATTCCGTAATAATATAACTATCTACTGGTGAAATATTTTTTTAAATCGGTTTCAGTTTCGGAGCTTATTCGTCACAAACATAAAAACAAAAAAATCTTTCCTCTTTATAATATTAATAGTGTAGAAGATCATTACAATTTGAAATTTGAACTCACATCACAAGGAATAATGATACCTTACTATGTTTCGATGGTAACCCCTTTTCTTTTAAATGTGGGTAGTTCTATAGGTATGTCGAAAGGTCGTCTGCCGAGTGTCAAGTGACATTTAGCTAGGGTGACGCGTTGGATGTGCCAGGTAATAGGGTGAAATGGCAGATTTAGAAAATTACCAGGGCATTTTTATATAGAGCAATTTGTAAGATATTAAAAAGAGCATTTTCACCTAAAAAAAGGGTACGTCAGTAGCTATCAGGAGTTTGGAAATATATGGAGGAGACTTGTGTCCTGTGAAATCATCATCATCATCATCTTCCTGCCCTTATTCCACTCTATGCGGGATCGGCACAGCATGTTGCTTGGATCATGCTGTAAGAGTTTTGGCTAAGGTGTTTTATGACCGGCCGCCTGCCTGACGTCAACCCTCCTTGGGAATACTTGCTTATTGTATCTCATCATGTTGGAGAGGATATCCCTTAGTCGACTTTTACGACATGCTCGGGGAGAGAAGCAGCTGGAGGCATTCTATGTTTTTTCTTTACTCCCAGTCCAGCGAAGAAGTGTGACATAGGTTTTCTAAATTGTGTTGCCTCCACCGACCATACAGAGCATCCTGAACACTGCTGGTCTAGTAGAGCACTGGTGGTCTACGGCCTGTCGATCCTAAGTGAGTTCAATTCCCGTCATGCACCAATGGGTTTTTCTAAACATTATGTCCATTACCAGTACTCTCAAACGGCGAAGGAAAACATCGTGAGGATCATGTCGTAGAATCAAAAAAGTTCGAAATCGTGGTGTCAAGTACACGAAAGGAGCTTTTGAGGCGCACTTAAAATCCTTTGTCCACGCTGGTTCAAAGAACTACTGACATGATTATTAGTAAGATAGTAGTCTGAGAGAGCACTGGTGTTCTAGTTGGTAGTGACCCCGCCTTCCGATCCTAAGGTCGTGGGTTCAAATCCGGTCGTGTACCAATGGATTTTTCTGTGCGACTATGTGCGCTATACCAGTACTCTCAAACGGTGAAGGAAAATATCGTGAGGAAACCCGCGGCTTAGTCAGCTCCGCACGTATTGACCATGTCTTTCCTGTGGACGAGGCCGACTAAGCTGATAGGATGGAATAGGTGCTGGGCAAGTCTACTCCATCTTAATTCGTCCCGGGCACTACAGCGTCCCGTCTGTGAAGGTTAAGTTGCCTCCTGACGCTGTATAAATCATCTACTATAGATGGTACAAGGCCTTAGTAGTCTGAATACCCTGAAACGTTAAATTATTCCCGTTTCTGTCTTTACCAGTCACGTTTAACCCTTCCTTTCTTTTTAATTCATCGGCTTTGGGGCTATTTTTAGAAGGGAATACTGCAGGGAGGGTGACAGCGGTTATTTAAAATTAGAACGCATTTGTCTGCATTGTTGAAAGTTTTTTTTTATAACTTTGAAGGCACTGAGCCGATATTTTTGTTGTCAGGACGCCGATCCACATCTTCTTACGATAAGGGTAAGCGTAGGTATATTGAAGCGCTCGTGGCGTAGCTTGCTTAGGCGTTCTTGATTGATCGTTAAAGTTAAGCAACGATATGCGCGGTCACGAATTGGGATGGGTGAAAGCAAGTGGCATTACGAGCTGAGCGCTTCCGTGCTTCGGAGGGCACGTTAAACAGTCGGTCCCGGCTTTTAAGTCGTTAAGCGATGACAGAGGCCTTTAGGCGGCCTAAAAACTCCGTCACTAGAGTTGGCCACTAGCTCATACGAACATACATACATAGGTATATTGAGTGAGGAGAATAAAATGACAGATCTTAAGCAGAAGTGCGAAGGTGACTGAGGTTTCCTCACAATATTTACGACCTCGGTGGCGTGGCGGGCGAGTGCGCGGATGAGACGCAAGAGGCGCGGGTTCGTATCTCGCTACGAGAGGGAAATGTTTGCATATTCTGCAAATATTTCTTCCGGGTCGGAGTGTTGTAATATTATGAATCATAAGTATTTATTTACAAAAAAAGTATAAAAGTATATCAGCCGTCTGCTTCCCATAGCTTTGCTTAGTTTGGGGCTAGATGGTGCTTTGTAAAATGTCCACAAATAATTATTTATTTTTAATTTCTTGCCTTGCGGACTTGTTTAAGTTATCTACTTATCAAAACCATGAATATATTTATTTTTCACCTTTCAAGACTTAATAAATTGTTACTAGTTAGTACCTACCAAACTTGAATACAAAAACTGCACCCATACAAAGTAAACTCCTCAGCGATCTACACAATACACCCTATTTCTCCACAAAAAGCAGCTATCCCTAATTAACAACGTGATCGAAACCTGTCAAGCGTGCTGCGGCTCAAAAGGATCGTCCTTCGGAAGAAAAACTTGAGTCTGTGGTTGAGCAAGGTCAGTAGCATAGAACGGTGCAGTATTAGAAAATGTCAGACAAATCATTTGCTCTCTGAACGTTTTGAAGCAAGTGCGTCGCGAGAAAGCTACTACGAAAAATTTAACATACACAGTCGTTCGTCGCGTCATTGACACTGCTCGAATAACGTTTCGTATTTACTCTGACGCGGCGTCACTAGTGCGGCGTCACTGACGCTTGCTTCAAAAGTCTAAGTCTAGGGTTATCTTAATAAGTGTTAACGTTTTTGTTGGTTTATATAAGAAGCTTTATTTTATAGTAATAATACCTTTAGTGTGTCAAGTGCACGAAAGGAGTCTCATTGAGGCGCACTTTAAATCCATTCACGACTACTATTATTACTAGTCGCGTTACGGACAGACGTAAAATATTTGTGGTATTACTGTACATTTAAGATTATATACAGTGTATACATTTTGAGCGTATTGTGTAAAATTACTTGTAATCTTGATACATTGTTTTGTAGTTTAATTAAATCTTAATTAGGTATATTATAAATTTTGAGTAAACTATTAATTTATCTTATCATCCCTATAATACCTAATAACTAACTATGACTTGTAATAACATAAAATAGGATAGTAGGTAGGGACATGCTCCCCAATTAATAGTAGTTGTTTTAATAATGGCGGTAGGAAATTAATTGGCATGAACATCACTACCATCTATTAGATTTTCTGATTGTTCCTCGTGTCTGTGGAATTTTCTTTGTTAGTATCTAGGTGTGTATAAAATAATATCAATAATAGTAATTAATTATTCTAAAGAGGTAAAATTTGCATGATGTTTGTATAAAATTCTGTGGCGACGTGGTCCGACCGATCAGAGCGCTGTCCGATCAATCGAACTACAACATTTTTTTTAGCTGGTGCACTGAACCTGGTATAATCACTGGTAGAAAGAAATTTAATCTATAGAAATAAAGTTTTGTAAGTTAGTTTGTTTGTAAGGCGTAATAGAAACTATTTAAACCACTTCGATTTTTTTTTCTAGTGGAAAGCAACAGTCTTCGAATGCTATATGATATTCGTACACAAGTTAAACCGCGGGGAAAAGCTAGTATGGCAATGTATTGGCCGAGTGCATGAGTACAAGTTATGTTGAATTCCATTTATGTTTTGTCTGAAAATTTTGCATGTACTGCATTACACCTGCATCAAAATGGGTGCTGATCTGACAAGATCAGCAAACGACAAGTGCGCGAGTGAGACAAAACATAGAATAGTAATGCTATAGACAGAGACAGAGAATCCTATTTAAATACCCATTGGTTCTGATAGAGTTCCCATTCTTGGTAATGTGCATTTTTTGAATATTTATTATGTTACAGGAATATAACGCAGTAAAAAAGTTTAAAACTGGAACTTTTTGAAGGATAAGAAATGACACAGACACAGAACAAACAAAATATTATGTATTTCCATCACACAATTAATGTTTGTCCTGGTTGGGAATTGAACCCACGACCTACAGCACTGAAGGTACTAGGTACCAACTAAGCCATGGGGCCAGTTAAAATGTGCGTATGTACAGGAAATAAATATTAATTTCAGCAGCATCTTTTGGAAGTAGAGATCCTGTCTAAATAACATGCAATTTAAAGGCATTTCAATTAGGGTTCCAGAAGAACATAAAAAACGGTATCCATACACAGATTCATGGACATCTAAGTTGCTATTTTCGAATCATCATCATCAACCGCAGCTAGTTTGAAACCATTGCTGGGCAAAAGTCCTGTTATCTTGCTATCTCTGAATATACAAAAGTTTATTTACAGAAAGAAACTTACCCAATGTCCCTGTAAGATTACTTTATAGGTGTTAAATCTATTTACTAATCCACTTATTTCTTTCTAAAAAGCTTACAATGATGCAGACAAATGCACCACCCGCAATAATAAAACCATGCAATGTGCGCTTGTAGAGATTTAAAACATTGTATTGAACTTCCCCAAAGTAACGCCTGACGGCCTCGGTAGCGTGGCGGGCGATTGCTCGGCAGAGACGCAGGAGGCGCGGGTTCGATTCCCGCTGCGGAAGAAATGTTTGCATGATCTGTAAATATTTCTTCCGGGTCTGGGTGTTGTGGTACCATGGTACTCGTAGTTTCTGATACCCACGACACAGGGAATCCTAGTGTGGGATCAAGACTATGTATGTGACTGTTGGATGTTATAATAAAAAAAAAAAAACCAATTAACTATTGTCTCCGTGTATCTCATTCCATGATCGGATCGGAATCGGTCCGGCACATTGTTTGATGGACTTTTGACAACTTTGCTTTGCTCTTTATTTCAGAACGGTGACGAATTACTGAGGAACTATCATTTTTTTGATTAATTAAACAATGTCATATAATAATCCTCCTTATTTCGTGCATTGAGTGTAAGAACCACTGAACAAAACGTGCCTATCACGACTTGGCCAGCTAATTCAAAGGTTCTTTCCTTAACATGAGTGAGTGGCGAATTTTCTCGAGTGGGGTCTCCAACCAAAAAAAAAAGAAAAAAGACGGCGCGCCTCGAACAACAAAAGTGAAGCAACCTTTTTATCTATGTATATAGATAAAAAGGTGGCTTCACTTTTGTTGTGCCCTCGACATACTATGTCGAGGGCACAACACACAGGTTTTGAGGTTTTGTGTTCCAAATAACCTAAAATTTATAGTAAGTATAATAATTTAAGAAACGATGTTATTTGAAATACTTACTAGTAAAAAGTGATTCTGTGAGATTTATGTGATTTTCTGCTGTTTTTACAAGTTTTCATTACACAGGGAGGCATAATTCTATTTTTAAATTTTGAGTTCACTAGACGACGACTCGTGACGTACTAAGAGCGATGAGCATGGTTTTAGTGTAGGTGTGTGCGTGAGCGTGTATGTTTACTTGCAGGAGCACGGTTTTGTGTGGTTTCACTTTTGATGTTCGCGGCGCGCCGTCTTTTTTTTTTGGTCTGAGAGTGGGGTATAATTTATCATCCCTAATGAGATATCCGTGTTGGTCTGTCGTTTTTAAAGAAAATTAGCTGGAAAAGGCCGCCATTTGCTTAGGAATGTATGATTAGATTAAGTGAAATGTTTAAAGGGCCATGATTACAGGATTTTTTTAGAGTTTGTTTAACAAAGTTCTAATGAGAAGTTTTTTGTCATCAGGTTTACAAAACAATGTTCGTGTCACTAGTTCTCTCAAACCAGTGGGGTGAATGGATTCAAAGTGCGCCTCAAAGGATCCTTTTGTGTACTAAATATCTCTACATAGTATAAAACAAAGTCGCTTTCTGCGTCTGTCTGTATATCCGCTAACTCCTTCCACCATCATCAGTTAGATAATTTTTCAAAGTTTTCATCAGTCAGTAAGTATAGTAAGAGATAAAATTCTTACGATTTGACTGACTTTGAAACGACTGACGATCAATGCATAGCCTAAATAATAGGTTCTAAAAGCATATATGTTTCCCTTATGGCGTAGGGGTGCACTAAGAAAGGAATTCCCGAAATTCAACTCCTAGATAACGCAACAGAAAGATGAAGTTTGTATGAAAAAATTGAACGCAGACAACGTCGCGAGGCATTCCACTATTGAATATATAAAACTAGCTTCTGGCCGCGGCTTCGCTCGCGTGGTATCCGGATTACTAGTCTATAATATGTTATTCTAGCACACGTATTATGTATATTCCAAGTTTCATTCAAATCCGTTCAGCCGTTTGGGCTTGATTGAGGCACAAACATACATAGTCACATCCACACATCCTTACATCCTCGCAAACTTTCGCATTTATAATATTGGTAGGATTCTTACGTTGACTGCTAATCATTTGATTCCCGCTACGGAAGAAAATTGCAAATATTTTTTCGGTTTGAGTATTGTGGTACCTAACCTTGGTACTCGTAGTTTCTGATACCCACGACAGGGAATCCTAGTGTGGGTTCAAAAATATACTACGAAGGTTGCTATTTATTATAACTGCTTAACTTACTTCCGAATACTCAAACGCATCTCAGAGTTGAGTACGTTTCAAGTAACGAGTTTTTGACGGATTTTCATTAAAAACTGTCAAAAAACCGTGACTTGAGACGTGCTCAACTCTTAGTCGCGTTTGAGTATTCGGGGGTTAGAGATGTAACAATAATTATGAAGATAATGTATGTCTTTTCAAAGGGTTGGCACTATTGGTTGCATATTCGGACAAATTCGGATTTCATACAAAGCACAAAGTTTGCCGAAGCGCACAATACTTGTGGTACTACTGTAGGTACCTACTGAGCTGCTTACACAGCCAGCGGATCAGCATACTGTCAGCCAAACTTGAACCGTTTAATCAGTAAAATCTATAGTCCTCTATAACTAACTGAATCTACTTAAACAAAGGATAATCTAATTGCCAGCTATTGTTCCTCCGTATTGTGTATCTAAGTAATCGAATTTTGTCATAAGATCTATCTAGAAATCATCATCCCTCTTTTTGCTTAGTCGAGTAAAAAATATTCAATGAATAAAACTGGCAACATTTATTATTTCCATTACCGATTAGTTTCTTCTTGTAATTCTTCTCTATTACAGAAGGTTGGCAATTTTCTTTATCTATGCCTAAACAATTGTTCCTACTTTTTGTATCTATCTATATCAATTCATACATAAATATTATTATTATCACGCCCGTGTCTCTAACGGGATGGGCAGAGCCACAAGTAATTATAGCAAAACTTGCAGCCACTCCTGATTCAAAGTCCCAAGATGGATATTATGGTGAATCAATGGTGACAGGTGATCAGCCCATCGCTCATAAAGAAGGTCCATCATGTTGGAGAGGATACTATCCCTTAGTCGACTTTTACGACATGCTCGGGGAGAGAAGCAGCAGCTTTCTATGTTTTTTCTTTATTCCCAGCCAAGTAGAAAATTACAGTAGTACCACAAATATTGTGCGCCTCGCCAATTTTCGTCTAGGTTCTGAAATACGAACTAACGCGATGATGATAATGTAATATTTTTTAAAGGTTGGTTCAGTTATGTTTTATTTTTTTATATTAGTTGCATATTTGGATAGATTTGGTTTTCATACAAAGCATGAAGTTTGTCGAGGCATTTTGTGGTACTACTGTAAACCATCATCTTCCTGCCCTTATCCCACTATATGGGGTAGGCACTGTAAGTGCGAGTTTTGGCTAAGGTGTTTTAATGACCGGCCGCCTGCCTGACGTCAACCCTCCGTGGTACTACTGTAAATACCTAAAATATACCTACAGTAATTTTCTCTACAAAACAGATCATGCTTGACTTGGGCTCCCTGACGCGAGGGCGGGAAACCTTTCAGTCAGTTCAGTTCAGTACACTGCGAGGCGTCGAGCCCGGCAGTCGCGGGACGCAGCGTATTTGAATACTTATTACATTGTTCGAAAATCAAAACAACTCGTGAATGAACCTTAAAAATTCAACATTCGAACGTTTTCAATTTCGAAAATTATTCCTGTGACTGATGTGTGTTTTTCGTGACTGAACCGTGTTCTTGTGACTGGACTGTGATTGTTTCGTTGGACATTAGTGTGATTGGATTTTATTGTTTTGCTGCACGGTGAGTGACTCTGTTTGTTTATAGATGAATATTTTAATATTGCTTTATGTTTGCTTAATTCTGTTTATATTGGATGCGTTTTTTGAATGAAAATGATTTGTATTTATGAAAGCTTTTTGTCGAATCATAATTTTAGATTTACGTAGGTAGGTTACTGAATTGTTATTTAAAATGTGACTACGTAAAAGGCAGTAACTAACATTTCTAGAACGTACACGTTAATCCCTTACATTTTAATACTTTGTTTCTGTGTTTTGCTTTTCGTTTGAGAATCTCGCATTATAGGGTAAATATTACTGTTATACTAAACGTTAACTGACGTCATACCTATAAATCTATGCTAAGACTAAGTAGGTCTATGTGACCCGGATTGAAAAAGCGCATCTTTTGACAAAATCTGCCCAGTGTAGTCCCTAAGTAAAGTACCTACTTACAGGAGCTACCATTGAACCGATGAACATAGGTATAGGGTATTTATACTCAAACATCATTGAACTGATCTGAACTGATACATAAGTTATAGCTAAGAACCGTCTCGATTACATTAGCTATCAAACAAACCACATTCGTCTGGGAGCTACGAGGCAGACACACATCAAACTCGGGTTTAAAAAAGTAATTAAGTAGTAGGTAGTAATGAGAGCACTGGTGGTCTAGTTGGTAGTGACCCCGCCTTCCGATCCTAAGATCGTTGCTGGTCGTGTAGGTACCAATTTTGTGATTTTTGATAATTGATTTGCCGTAAGATTCCGCTTTATTACTTGAGTGTCACTGGGTGTCTATAATTAATAACATTAAGTATAAAAAATACAATATGGAAGATTTTTATTCCGCCATTTTTTAGGGAAATGGGGCATATAAATGAAGGGTTAAAAAAAGTCTTGATCAAAATTCCGAAAAATATTCTCGCAGTCAGTTTTTTTATTTTGAATAAATACTTGTTATAATATAAACTGCATTTTCTCGCTGTATGTGCTAGTTGAATTTCGGGGATTCCTTTCTTGATGCACAGCTACGTCATAAGAGAAATTATGCCTTCCATGTTTCATACTCGGACGTTTGTACATAGATGTCAGTCAGTAAAGCTAGGGCTTTATATTTTTAGATTTCTTTACCTTTTAGCAACTATCAACCGCTCACGGCTTCTCTCGCTCGGTAACCCGATAAAAATAGATCACAGGGCTTTGACATGAAGCTCTTCGAAGTCTGCTATGCACATAGTCGAAATCATTTTTTTATCTATCATGTTTAGCTTAAATTCAATTTGTTAACTACTACACCTAAGTAGACTAGTGTGCATATGTGTTTTTGATAACGAAGTAGTTTTTTATCGATTGAAACAGTGTACTTCAGCTGTAATTCCATTGGCTGGTAACATGATACCATGTAGCTTGCTTATACGTTCTTGATCGATCGTTAAGCAACGTTGTGCGCGATCAGAATTTGGATAGGTGACCGTGGCATTACAATCTGAGCGTTTCCGTGCTTCGGAGGGCACGTTAAATTGTCAGTCCCGGCTTTTAAGTCGATAAGCCATGACGGAGGCCTTTAGGCGGCCTAAAAACTCCGTCACAAGAGTTGGCCACTAACTCATACGAACTTGCTTCCTTTTTGTAGTTACATTATGTATTTTTTCAGTTAACGGCGTGGCGGAAAATTTGACCGAGGATCTCAAAAGGCGCAAATATTCAAACCTCGACGGGGCTTATGTATTTGAGCCTTTTGCCGCGATGGCGCTCATTAGGAGAGGCCTATGTCCAGCAGTGGACTGCTAAAGGCAGATGATGATGATGGGTTCGAAACCCTAGGTCCGTGGGGCACGGGTGCCCAGTTCAAAGGTTCAAAATTCTTTCAGGGCGTCTGGTTGAAGCGATGCGCGATCCAAAAGATTCTTAATCGGATCAACGGATCATTATTGCCGTTCAGCGTGGCAATGCGGCCAGCCTCTTGGGCACACTTCCACCGTCTGATATGCTGGATTAGGTGAGCTATCTATAGCCCGTTTGCAACGGTCTTTAGATAGCCCGACCTTTTATTTTGTACTTTGTAAATTATGTTTGTATTATCTGAAAGTTTTTTCTGTTTCATCAATTTTGTGTCTTTCTAGATCTCATACTAAAGAGTTGCTATGATTATTCCAAGTCTTTTTGGTTGAGTAGGATCTACAAAATAGCCTGAAACTTGGAATAATAAATACCACAAACATAAAACATGCAGGACCAAACTTACCTACTTTCGGATTTACAATATTAGAATCCTCTGACCAAATAAAAAGATTTTTTTATTTGATCAGAGATTAGAATCATTCAATATTATTTATGAAAGGTCAAAGTTCAGCTATTTTTGTATTATAAGACCATTATATTATTGTTTTATTGAGATACTCCCTAAATAAATGAATTAGTATCAAGTTTCCTAATATCCGTGAGCTTTTGTTTCACAAACTTGATGGCGTAGCGAGTGCCCGGCGGAGACGCCCGACTTGCAGGTTCGATTTTTCTCGCAGATAAATGTCATATTCTGATATTATTTCTTCCGGGTCTTAATGTTGTAGTATCATGGTACTCGTAATTTCCCACACGTGATACCCACGACACAGGGAATCCTAGAGTGGGGTTAGAACAGAACTGTGTGGTGACTATTGGATGTTCTTATTAACGGAAGACCAGCGGGGTTTGTTTTTACAAACTGCATAATGCTGAGTTAGAGTCCGTTTTGCAGCAGATTAGAATATTATGTAGTTTATAAAAAGATAACAAGAAGCTAATAGATATGACCAATGACCAAAGGGCTGGCGCTTACCTCGGACAAAGGATAAGTATAGCTATCCAACGAGGTAACGTCGCCAGCCTTTTGGGGACCTTACCTGCGGTCGGTGATCTGAGCTCTGTTTTCTATCTGTAGGCGAACTCAGATAAAAAACTGAGCTCATTTTTATTTCTTATTATTATACCGATTACCTTAAAGTTTTTAATGTTATTATAGTTTGTCTTTGTAACTGTATAATTTAATTATTAATAATAGATAACTACCTACTAAATGTTTTATGTTGTTGCAAATAAAATACCATTATGCCTTTCTATTCTATTCTTATTTATTATTAATATAATACAGAGTTTAAAAATTTTAAAATACGTATAAATTTCACTGTCATTTTCATTTGAAAACTGTAAAAAAAAGTCAAGTGCGAGTCGAATTCGGACATGAAGGGTTCCGTACCATCTTAAATGTAGGTACTTTTTAATATGACTTACTCTATGTACTTTTTAAATAAGTAGCTATAATAATAGAAATATATACTCTGTGAAAGTTTCAATTCTCTACATATTACGGTTCATGAGACACAGCCTGCTGTCAGACGGACGGACGGACGGACGGACAGCGGTGGCCTAGTAATAGGGTCCCGTTGGCACCCTTCGGGTACGGAACCCTATAAACGTGGGTATGCCTAGGAAAAATGACATTCAAGCATCGTTTAATAAACCTCGTTAAAAGGTCTCATAAAAAAAGCTTTATTTAGTAGGTACTACTTTTTTCTCTTTAAATAGCCTTCTAGTCTGGTTGCGTTAACACAATAATTATGAGACCATCAGAACACGGCAGCATTTCTTACAGACCCAAGATCAATGTTTGCTCATTTATTATAATCTAAACGGCTTAAGATCTTAGTCAGCTCCGCACGTATTGACCATATCTTTCCTGTGGACAAGGCCGACTAAGCTGAGAGGATGATATAGGTAATGGGCAAACCATCTGAATTCGTCCCGGGCACTACATCGTCCGTTTGTGTAGGTAAAAGTTGCCCCCTGACGCTGTATAAATCATCTAGGATAAATGGCAAAATCAAAGCATCATAAAATAAGGGTTCATTCATGCACCAAGCGTAAAATAAGGACTCATTCACAACGACAAAAACAAAGTTCAACAAAATTCGTTTCACATTCGACATGCAGCAATATTTTACGCACGTCTCAGCTTTACACTAAACCAATGTCCTTAAAACCTGTTTCATAGACAAGGTTGTTTGTTTTTATGGTGGTGTGGTTCCGTAGATTTCATAATCTGAAGTGAAGAGAATAAAATTAATAACAAAAAATCAATAACCATCTACATTATTATGGGCGATGGGCTGTCACCATGGTTCAACATAATCCATCTTGAGACTTAGGTTGGCATCTTAGCAGAAAGTAACACAAAATATTTCTTTTTTAGATCATTATCTGAACATTTATCTGAACTTAAACTTAGTTTTATGAATACTGGGAAGTACAAAAGTTAAAAACTGTCGTACCTTCAAATACCTAGCATTAGGGTTGGAGGAATTAGACGTGCCAGCCCTCTATCAGCCATCAACTAGAAATTCACGCCTTCCTCAAATCATTCTATCGCACACAACTTGACATTGAAAAGTACCTTTCGGACGTGAACTCCACAAACAGATGTAAAGTTAACCGGGTCACCGCTTACACTAATTACCACGGTACCCTAAAAACCGAAATCGTTCGGTAGCGTAACACCTGTTGTCTCAAGACCTTTCCCAGCCTCAGTTCGAATTCCAAACCCGTTTTTGAACGAAAAAAAGATGGCCGTCCAGAGGGAATTATTTTGTTTCTTTTTATCGATCGCAGGTGCAAGGTTTTGAAGATAATTTTGTGAAATAATAGTGTGTTTTTGTGGCGAACTCTGGGATCGGTTTGTAGGTGCTGTTGTGGTTTTGTTTTGAGTTGGGATCACCGTGATTTAAATCGATTTGAGGCATCGCGATTGAGGATTTTTTTGTGAAATCAGTTATACCTACTCAAAGCTGACTTACTGTTCTAATCCTGAATGAAAATAGAACTATGACTTTATGAGTGGAAATTATCATCATCATCTATGGAGCATTGGTGGTCTAGTGGGAGCAGCCTTGCCTTCCTAAATCCGGTCGAGGGTTCAAAACCGGCCGTGCACCAATGCATATTTCTGAAGGACATAATAGACTACATACTTTTTATCCTGTAAAACGATCAAAATGGAAAAAGAATGTAAAAGGATAACCAGAATAACGTATAAATACTAATTCCTAATTCTTAGACATTAATATATGACAAGACAGTTAATTTGACATTTAAAATATTTTGATAGTGGACAATGTCATTCATATCAGTTCATATCAATCGAGTCGTCAGCAGCCCTTTTCTTGCATTGCTGTGGGTAAGGGCCTCTAGCTGGACCGATTTCACCATTCTTGATTTATTGGATTTGTCTCCGCCCCGAATAGCAGAATAAAACTGCCTAACTACCTAATAGAACATTTGAAAATTTGCAAGCAATTGCGCAAAAGCAATTTCGCGGAGTCAACTAGTACCTAATAACTAATTATAACTTGTAATAACACAAAGTAAGATGGTATGCACCAGTGACGACTAAAATATCAGCTAGACATTCAAGTATTTATGGTAGAAGTTCCTTCACAGCAAGTAAATGCATTTTAAAATAAGAAACAACTGTTCAAACACAAATCACGTTTAACTTATTTGTTCCAAGTAAACCCCTGATCGTTTCTATCAATAGTTTGGACGCTTCACCCCCCGAGCTAAATGCAGACACTCTAATAATACTTAGTAGTGATGGGGCTCGAATCGAAAATGAATAATTTGAAACAACTCGAATCATCCGGCAAAAAGAATCATGACTCGAAGTAACCCTTGATTCGAATTGATCGATGATTCGAATCGATCTAATGATTCGAATCAATACGAATCGATACGATGATTCGAACAATAGATACTTATAAATATATACTTAGATAATTTTTTGAATCATCATCATCATCACCAGTCTCCCGCAAGATGTAGGTCTCTTCAATTACAACCATCGCTGGGCGTACTACTCGCGTAACAGATAAAAAAATGAAATTGATTCGAATCAGATCGTGGATTCGAATCAACTCGATCATTCGAATCAAGCGATGATTCGAATCAACATAAAATCTCATTCGAATTGAGTTTTAACTGTCATCATTCGAATCAAATATGATTCGAGTCCCATTACTAATACTCAGTCGAAGCTGCAGTGCAAGAATGCACGAGAGCACTGGTGGTCTAGTGGTCCCCGCCTTCCAATCCTAAGCTCGTGGGTTCAAATTCGGTCGTGCAAATAATTTTTCTATTCGAAAAATGTATGTCCGCTAATACCAGTAGGTACTTACTCTCAAACGGTGAAGGAAAATATCGTGAGAACATGGTGTAAAGTGTACGAAAGAAACCTCTTTGAGGTGCACTTAAAATCCTTTCATTACATTGGTTCGACAGAACTAGTGAGACGGCTAGTTAGTTAGTAGCTAAATATATCAACTAGACTTTCAAGTATTAATGGTAAAAGTTCCTTCACAGCACAAAGTTACGATCAGCCCGTTAGTAGAATATACGAATCTGGCATCCATCATTTCGACGACCCCTCCATCATGAGTATTTTTTACAAGTATATCGAGTATAGTATAAGAACAATTGGATGTAGTTATGCGAAAATATTCCAATCCGCAATGGTATAAAATTGAAATAAATGCAATTTTGTTTTTAGTTGTTTTAGACGTACACTTTTTTTGTTTTCGCTAGTATATTATTAAATTAGGTCGTATTGTAGATATAATGTAAATATTTTTAATATATTAATTTTCAATTTTGAACCATTGTGGATTGAAACATTTTCGCATAACTACGTCCACTTGTGGTAAGTCACTGCACTGGCTTAGACTGTTGGTAAGTACAGAGAAGTTCACAGTTAAGTCGGTTTATTTAGCTCAAAATAGTTGTAATAAGCTACACAAACGTTTTGGCATGCAAAAGGACGTTTCGGCATGCCTAAGGACGCCTAAGGACGCCTAAGGACCCCTTGGCATGCCGTGCCGATAGTGTGCGCCGAGTAGAATCAAATTATCTAAATTAATTATCCCTACGCCTTCGTTTAAAGTTTCCGAGAAATCACAAAATGCTACTATTGTTGACAACATAATGAGCCTTTGAATTCTTATAAAACTATTGCCGTCAAATTACGATCGTCATAATTTCTCTCTAACAGACAAGTTCTCAGTCACTAAGCTTAATGTTGCGGTAAAAATGCAAACATTGTTCTGCAAAGGTTGTATTCTTTTACATTTTTCTTCTCATAGGTATAAACTTAATTATATAGGTATACACGAATGAAAACAAGTAAATCAATAAATAAAAACCCCGACTTACTATATATTATACGCCTGTATGTCGAAAAATGCTGAATTTTTATTATTTTGGATACCCTTTTTTTCAGTTTGAAAGTAGCGCCAGTGACAGAGAGGATGAGGAGTAATAGGTTAGCGTGGGTATGTTATGCGGAGGGAAGAAAGTTATGTTACAAGGAAAGTGCTGAATATGAATGTGGATGGATACACGGGCAGAGGAAGGCCTAAGAAATGATGGATGGATTGTGTGAAAGAGGACATGCGTATGAAAGGAGTGAGTACTGAGATGACGAGTGATAGGAGAATATGGAGAAAGAAAACATGTTGTGCCGACCCCACCTAGTGGGATAAAGGCAGGAAAATGACGATAATGATGATGACGTTATTATAAATATATTATATGTAGGTAAATATATTTTGTACTTTAAGGTTTAAAGCTACCGGAGCTTTAAACTTTAAATTAATAACAATAATAACGATCGAATGATCGAATGATCGAATTACATAGCTTATAATCTAGACATAGTTTTTCCTAAACTAGGGTGACCTGCATTTTGATACTTTTTTTTTTTCAATAAATTGTAGAGTTTAATACTAGTTAAGTTTATAGTTTTATTCCGCTGTCATATAACGGGAACATCTTTTACAAAGCAGGACAGTCGGATAAAACACAGCCGCGGGTAATAATGGGTTAAAAGTCGGGTTCGGTTTTTTACCCGTATTTTACACGTTTTCTTCCATTGTTGTGTTATGGCTGATTGGGCTACTGGTCATGATGGTAATCAAAGTTTTTAGATCAAAACGGGGTGGTTTAGAATCGTGTGATAGTTTTTGATGAGTTTTTTGGGTCATTGTTAATGATCCTTGTTTATTACTCGTTTTAGGGTTCAGTAGCCGAAGGCTGGCAACGGGACCCTATTACTAAGCCTCCGCTGTTCGTTCGTCCATTCGTCTGTCAGCGGGCTGTATCTCATGAACCGTAATAGGTAGAGAGTTGAAATTTTCAGTGTGTATTTCTATTGCCGCTATAACAAAAAAATAAAAAAGACCCCATACCTAATGTACGATGGGTACGGAACCCTTCGTGTGCGAATTCGATTCGCACTTGAGCAGTATTTTTTTCTTTCGGCAAATTAAAAACTTCGTGCTTTCCACTAGTTGTAACTAGTCGTGTTAAGAGTTCTTTTGAACCAGTGTGGAGCTTTCAACACATTAAAAGTGCGCCTCAAAGGCTTCTTTCGTGCGCTTGACACATACACGGTTACATACTAATTAACATGCTTAAATACAGTACATAATATTACAACACCTGGACCCGGAAGAAATATTTACAGATCATGAAAAAATTCACCAGCAGCGAGAATCGAACTCCATCGTCTCAGGCGAGCCCACCACGCCACCGAGATCGACAAATTATTAAAATGCCTGTGCTATATAGAAGCACTAGCTGCCGCCCGCGGCTTCGCTCGCATGGTACCCGGACAAAAAATAGCCTATATGTTAATCCAATGCATGTACTGTGTATATTCCAAGTTTAATTCAAATCCGTTGAGCCGTTTAGGCGTGATTGAGGCACAAACATCAAAACATCCAAACTCACAAACTTTCGCATTTATAGTATACCTAAGTAAGATATACAGGGTGTCCCGTAATGAATGGATAATCCGGTAGGTACTCGTAGGGTGTGCCACGGCGGGCCCAAAAAAAAATAAAAAAAAAATATTTTCCACCTGTTCCGGAAAATGCGACACTTTGAAAACAAAAAAAAATGCTGCCTATCATAACATTATTGGCCACTGCAACGGCAAATTAAGGAATTAATCGTGAGTTTTTTTTGTAAGATGTTTCTAAATATTGGCCTTGCCGACGTGCTACTTAAGTCATACGTAGCTATTGCAAGTTTTTTTTTTTCAAAGTGTCACATTTCCTGAAAAGTTGGAAACTATTTTTTTTTTCGGACCCGCTGTGGCGCCCCCAACGAGTACCTACCGGATTATCCATTCATTACGGGACACCCTGTATAAGGCCCGCCACACACGAACTCGCTTATCTAAAGCCACCTATTTACTAATTATCGTTCGAAATCGAATACACGTGGCTTGAATTACAAACACCTGGTTATAATGCTAAGTTGAGTTTTGAACACTTAGTGGGTACTTGTTATCGAAGAGGCGTATTTTGATGACACAGTGTTGTTAGTAAATGTGATATCTAACTATTAATTTTTCATTGAGTGCCAACGGAACCCTATTACTAAGCCTTCGCTGTCCGTCCGTCCGTTTGTCAGCGGGCTGTATCTCATGAACGGTAACATCGCACATGAACATTGTATGTACATTTACCCAGTGACGGATTAACCCATAATCAAATTAAGCAATTGCCTAGGGCATCACGTCTGAGGGGGCACCAGAAGAAGCACAAAAAAAATCCGTCCTTAGGGCATCACGTCTCACTCTCACGTCACCAAAAAAAGCCAAAACCACACCAAAAAAGGCATGAATTGCTTTGGGCATCAAGTAGTCTTATTCCGTCACTGCACGTACCTACGATGTTACGGAACCCTGCGTGTGCGAATTGGACTCGCACTTGACCGGTTTTTATTCGTGAATATTACACTAATACACTAGAAATAAATCTTTGGTATGAAACAGAAGTAGATAGTACCTACCGAATGATTTCTTACAAAAATGAAACTTTCAAACCAGTGACACGTCCGATCCGGTTAAGCGTTTTTTTATCACTAGTTTCTGCCCGCGTCTTAGGTGTTCCTGCAAGTTTTCTCATGATTACATGTGAATCTGCACACCCTATTGCGGGCGTGATAATTTGTATGTTATGTATTTAGATATCACTAATCTTCTAGGCAATTTTTCACTGTGCGAGTGGAGCCGAGGGCGAATGCAAGTATAAAGATGATGTGTTTATAATACGCCTCTAGAAAATCACTGGCAATAAAACGTCATCAAATGCCAATTGGCAATTAACTTGAACTTCAATCGTACCTGAGCTTACCCGAGATATGTTGGGTATGAGAACGCCTTCCGCCGCTGAGTTTGTACCTAGGTAAAAGTATAGTGGTTAGGAAGGACTAGGTTTAAGAAAATGCGCCGATGATGGGGCGTGTCTTATGTATGTATGTTATGTTCGTATGAGCTAGTGGCCAACTCTAGTGACGGAGTTTTAACGCCGCCTAAAGGCCTCCGTCATGGCTTAACGACTTAAAAGCCGGGACCGTTATGCCATGACCTAAAAACTCCGTCACAAGAGTTGGCCACTAGCTCATACGAACTTACTTAGTGGAAATAAATGAAATGAAAATTATTATACAAAATCCTTCATCGGTCGAAGTATGGTTTAACGTCATCAGCTGAATACTGCCTTTATAATACTTTACCAGAAATATCTGCTAATTACCTAACTTACCAATAAAAAACAGTGTAAATATGTGCTTATTTTTCACTAATTTCCCTTACTTAGATAATTACCCTAAACCGACGAGCATGCATGAGGAATGTAATGAGAGTGAATGAAGCGAAAGAAGTATATCAAGATCGTAGCAAATGGAGATCCGTGATCTTTATCTACCCCCATTTTTTTTTTTTTTTTTTTTTTTTTTTTTTTCTTTTTCTCCTTCGTTCCTCTGACATGGTGGATCAGAGCCTGTGTTTGCTTTTTTATTTTGTTTACTTATTTATTTTAGGGTTTAATATTTTTAGGGAAAGGGGGGGAGTTTTTGCTGTAGGACTTTATCATCTTGTTTTTTATCTTGTGTTTTTATTCATGTACATACTATATTATATTATTACTTTTTAGGGTTTTACATTTAATTTATATCATTATTTTATCCAATTTTTACTTTGTTTTTAAATATGTAACTACTATTTTTGCAATATTACTTTTGAGGTTTTTACTTTTAATTTATATCTCTATTTTATCCAATTTTTACTCTGTTTTTTAAAATGTTACTACTGTTTCAACTATTTTACTTCCTATTGTTTTGTGCGCTGGTTAAATTTATATTTAAACATATATTTCTAACAAGTCTTATGCATCTTCTGATTTTTCTGGTTTGCTTGTGTGGACTATCGAGTTCTTACTTGTCAGCGATTTTGTTTTCTTCAGAGGTAAACGGCGGTTCAAGTGTTTAAGCTTGCCCCGGTCCGTTTACTTGGGCAACTATTTAGTTGCTGACAGTCTTCAGCCTTCGCGTCCCTAGCAATATGCTGTTGTTGCTCTGGCCAGAGCGTCCCATTTGCGCCGAACTGTGCACTCCTGGCTGAACGCATTATGCGTTTTGTCCGCCACCTTTGCCAGTGCACAGTTGCAGCACGAAGGGGCCGCGCCGGCCAGCAGTTCGGTGCACACCGCCCTCATGTGAGGTCCCCCGCAGTGGCTGCATTTTTCCAGTGTCTCTTTGCAGAAGCGACGGCCGTGGCCGTAGCCAAGGCAAAGAGAGCACTGGACCAATGGTGATTGGTCAGCCACTCTGACGCGTTGGAGGTCGATGCGGACGAATCCAGCACCGACCATCTTTCTCCATATTGCGGGGGACACTCTCACGACCACGTGGTGAGCATGGGGGTTTCTTGTGGGTTTTTTATATGCCACCTCAAAAGTTTTCGCATTGATGTCAATATCGGTGAAGACATCCTTATTCTGTTTGGTTAACGAATTAAGGATGTCTTCATCGGTATTGAATTTGAGGACGTCCCTAAGGATTATGAGTGGGTTTTTGTTGGCCATTTCCTCGAAGTTGAGGAATTGGCTGGCTCCCCGAAGTCTGTCCTTTAATTTCTCTCTTTCTTCTATAGTCCTACAGCTTACAATAATTTTACTATCCTTCGCCTTCCTTATTCTTTCTACTACTACTCCTCCCTCTTTTGCGTTTACAGCTTTCCTAATCCTATCAAGCACTTCCTCTCCAGTCTCCAGTTCATCCTTTCCCGTTACAACCACCGAGTGTAGCGCGGTCCGTTCTACCGGTAGTGTTCCGGTAGACGCCGCTGCCACACTCGCGTAGGTCTTCCCTTCCTGCACTTCCTGGTGTTTGTCTAAAGTTTCCTTTAACTTCTCCATCTTTTCCGTGTTTTCTATCATAAGTTTTGTGTGCTCTTCCATCTTTTTGATCAGTTCGCTGTCATCCCTTTCCCTCTCCTTTTCCTTTTCCGGCTTCTTTTGACTTTCAACCTCTTCTATTTCTTCTTTCTTTTCTTGCTCGGTTTGTATCTTCTCTTTTTGACCTTTTGTGGTCCCTGCTTCTTTCACTAATTGATACAACCTCTCTATCGCTTTTATAACTTCTGTTTTGATCTCGGTCTTAATGTTTCTCGAATTGCCTAAATTCAGCTTCGCTTTCTGTACACAGGCTCTTGCCTCCGATAATCTATCATTGTATTTTAGCTTTTCTTGCTTGGGTGGACTCCCCGCTGCCTCAACTGATGCCCTTCGAGGTATTGGGCGGATGTCGCTGCCACTATCCGTCACGGGCACGGTTTTTGGCTTTGGGGGTTCCACCTTAGACGCCTTTTTGGGTGAAGTCGAAGTTCTGGTGAGTGGGTCAGGTTTCCCTGACTCCCACTCTCCAATGCTTCTTCTTACACTACTACGCTGCATGTCTTGAGCTGGTTCTATCTCTACTGTCACATTGTCTTCTATCTTTCTATTTCTTTTTATTGGCGTCCTCATGCCAAACATCTTGAGGAACAAAGTTTGTCAATTATAAATTAAATCAGATTAAAAAGTTTGTATAAGTTATAAAAATAAAATGATTAAATTCCTAAAATAAATAGACTAAACCTAGGTTAAAACAGTAAAATTGTAAAAGTTGTAAAAATTAGAATAAGATAAAATAAAATTATCTTATACCTAGATTAAAATTCTAATACTAATTATATAACTAACTAAAACTTAATACTAATATGATTAAAATTTTTGACTAGATTTTTTATATGTATAAAGCAATTTTTTATTTGTCCCTAATATATTTTTATGTTTCAGGTATTCCCGAGAACACGTCGGCAGCCACGTCCAGCGGAGCAAGCACAGGTTTGTATGACAGGCAAGTATACTTCCGTATACAAGTTTGTATACAGGTCGGTTTGTAGCTTAGATGTTAAATTAAGCTTTTTTGCCGCTTGTGGCTGATGTGTCACTATTAATATATTGTTTCTTTTTTCAGGTACGTCGTGTATGCAGTCAGCTTGGAACTCCAGTAAGTATCTGGTACGATACTCAGCGCCAAGACGCAGTACTAAGTCAAAAAGGGGGAAGACTAGTCAAAAAAGTCAAAGGTGTGAATTTTGAGGCGACTGGGTCCAATATTGACCCAATCTAGCGCTCAAATTCACTTTAAGTAGCACTTACTGTGCCTTACAACAGACCTCTAAACTCAGAAGTGTCAAATTTGGACCAACCAAAATTTCAAAAACTTCCCCTACTACAAAATGGAATGGGGTCCACCTAGCCTAGGCGGCTTGGGTGGGTGGGCGGGCAATTTTTTTGCGGTTTTTGTCGTCCGATTTCGCTGAAATTTTGCAGGCAGGCGCGGGCGGTGCCCAGAAGCCTGGATGGATGGTGCAAAAAATTATAATCGGACGACTTCCACAAAAAATCGGACCAAAACTATGAAAATGATGGTTTTTCAGCGTAAGACTCAAAAATGAGTCGGTCCAACGCTGAAAAACTGTGTTCCGCGGCTTCAGGTGCACGCGGGCTATGCAGAACTACTAATAAAAAATTTTGAAAAAATGCTTAGTCAGGAAATTTAGCCGAAATAAAATAAAAAGTGAAGATTTTACAAGTTTTTGAAAATTATTGGTTCAAAAAGTCAAAATAAGGGTCCAAATAGGAGCCGGGTCAATGGAATATGCCGTAGCACTGCTGATGCGCACTAATAAGTCGTTTGCAGTGCAAAAACAAAAAGAAGTTGTGAAGTCAGAATTTCAGATTCACTATCTACCCCCATTGGAGACAGGCGTGATTTTATGTATGTAGATAATAATTATCTTCATCAGATATTTATTTTCCTCTGTATCTAGCGTACCTGTGTCTAGGCTAAGACCTAGCTTTGCTCTCTAATGGATACAAACAACCTGTGAACTAATGGTATTTGATGGCGACTTATATTGTGTTGCAGGCTTCTGATGCGTGTACGTAGGTAATTGTTTGTGCTCTTATGGGAAATAACGGCTAACAAACGCTACTTACGAGTTACGGTATGGTATTTATTAAAACTCTGTTGAACTTGATGCAGCAAAAATAAATTATGCTCCAACTCCTTTTATACACATGATTGTAAAAATAATTTTCAAAAAAAAAATAGCCGTGAATGGTTTCTTACCTGTATCTAAGTAATTTGTTATTAAGTTTTAGAAATTATCTTCTAAGGTTTTGGTTTATTTATCTTGTTGTTTGTTTCTGTGTTTTGATATCCTAATACATCACCGGCAATTGTTTTTATTGTAAACCCGCGAAACAGGGTTGCCTCGTGCAGGGACCACAAGCAAATTCCACTGAAACTTGTGTTTTTTGGTAATAAATATATTTGTATTTGTATCTTCCATGCTTGGTCGCGTTACGAACAGGTGTAAATGCAACGTAGATTTATGACGTATCCAAATGATCCCTGTGATTTTAAGGAATATAGAAATCTTGACTTTGTCTTTGCATCCTTATGCAATGGATACCATATTTCTGCCTTTGAGTGGAAATCTTAAGTCCCTGGGGTCCAGAGGCGTGATTTCTTTGCAAGGAGTTACCCAGAAAGCTGATGGATGTGACCGATGGCCAAAAGGCTGGTGCTCACCTTGGACAGAGAATAAGCATAGGTACCTAGCTATCCAACGAAGTAATGACACCAGCCTTTTGGGGATCTTATCTGCGGTCGGTGATCTGAGCTCTGTATTCTATTTTCATTTCTTATTATTATACTGAGTAGCTAAAAGTTTTTAATGTTATTAAAATTAGAATCAATCTTGATAAAAAATCTGTATTAGTTTTGAAAAAATACTTTTTGATCATGACTCTTTCAATGGGATTCACAATTTTCTCCATGAGCTGTTGAATTTCACATGACTATTTAATTTTCTTCAATAATGGCCGTCCAATGTCATAATTATGAATGTTATTATTGATCAGATAAGGCACAAGACCGTGATGGATGGTAGGTACAGAGAAATGCCTATGTCCAGCAATGAGAAAAATCAGGCTGTGGTTGATGATGATGAATGCGATGATCTCGATGGCATGGTGGAAACTTGCCCACCTCTCATATCCAGGCACTTGCCACGAACAACCAGATGCAAAAATTATTATTTATTGATCTTGGTGCGAAACAAAAATACACAAATTGCCGGAAGAAAATATTTTGCAAATATTTCTTCCGGGTCTGTGATGTCGTGGTATGAGACATAAATGACTGATTCATATATTCTACTAACAAACGAAGTATCGTTCATTATTATTAGCAATGTGGTTTTTTTTCTAAAAAAATGCATGGTGCTTTTTGACAAATACCAACGTTGCTATGATAATGAACCGTTAGTAGAAAATTAATAGGAACCGTTAGAAGTACGAGTAGTTGGAAAATAAATCTCAAACTTTCAAGGGGATTTTTAAGTGGATTATGAGACTAACCCCTTTTTTATACCTATGAAAACCTAAAGTAGGAAAACCTAAGTGATCACACACACACACGTGCACGCACATACAATACATACACACACACACACACACACACAAAACTCTGTATCTTTTAATTTATTTTATTGATTATACGCATATTTTATCTTAAACAATCTTTGACTTCATAATTCTACAAGCCACCTTGAGGATACCTTCCTGCATGTCTGCCAAAACATATTTGGTTACATACTTAATAGGACAATCTAGCTTACTATTAAATTGATGGCAGGTACTTACATAGTATTGTGACAGATAGCAATAAGGTAGTACAATCAAATATCAATCATCCGAGCGAATGTTGCCATTGTATCTAATTTCAATCAGGGAACCCTAACCAAATTTGCTGAGGAATATCTCAAATTCTGTTTAATATTGTTCAATCTAACTCGTCGTGTCACTGGTTCTTTCGACCCAGTGTGGGTAAAGGATTTAAAGTACGCCTCAAAAGCTCTTTTAGTGCACTTGTTTTTGAAGTTTTCAGGTTCTACATGCTGGTTTCCTCACAATGTTTACCTTAGAATACTTACTAGACTAGAGTGTAGCGCACATATTTTTTTGGAATAAAAAATCCATAGCTGCAATATCGAATTTGAACCCTCGATCTTGCAATCAGAAGATGGGGTCACAACCACTAGACCAGCAGTGCTGTCAATAGGTTAGCGTGGTATGGACATGTCATGAGAAGAATGTCATATAAATAAATAACTAATAAATATTATCACGCCCTAACTATGTGGGCAGAGCCACAAGTAATCATGATAAAACTTAAACTCCTGATCCAAGAATCCCAAGATGGATATGGTGAACCATGGTGACAGGTGATCAGCCCATCGCCCTTATGGAAGATACTACTCCTTAGACGACTTTTAAGACATGTTCGAGGAAAGAGCAGCTGGACGCATTCTATGTTTTTGCTTTACTCCCAGTACTATAGTGTGGGCTTAGAACTCTCAGCAACCACTTTGTGTACTAAGCTTTAGCACAGAATAAATAATAGTCTATTCTATTCACTATTGATAGACTAGGGTTGGCATACTTAGCTATTCACAATAGAATTATGAGTGCTTTAGGTACTTTGGAAGTGAAAACAGTTTTTTTCAGGAAATATCTTCTATATGGTATTTTGTGGTGGGTGGGTATTAAGTGGAAAACCGTATTCAAAAACTATATATATCTACTAAATATGTTAAACATCTTCCAGCTTCGTCCTAGGAGTTGACTTTTGGGAATTCCTTTCTTGCACCACTACACCATGAGAGGAAGTTGCTCTCCAACTTTGCTTCTAGGACTTAAGGTTTAGGCTGTTTGATTGTCAGAGCACTGGTGGTCTAGTTGGTCCCCGCCTTCCGATCCTAAGGACGTGGGTTCAAATCCAGTCGCGTACCAATCCCGCTATACCAGTTCTCTCAAACAGTGAAGGAAACCCGCGGCTTAGTCAGCTCCGCACGTATTGACCATGTCTTTCCTGTGGACAAGGCCGACTAAGCTGAGAGGATGGAATAGGTATTGGGCAAGCCTACTCCATCTTAATTCGTCCCGGGCACTACAGCGTCCCGTTTGTGAAGGTAAAAGTTGCCTCCTGACGCTGTATAAATCATCTGGTTAGTTTGATTGTCAGTCGATCAGTCCGTCAGTAACGCAAGAGTTTTACATAATTTAGATTCAAAAAAAGCTTCCCAGATAAATACAATCACGGTTCAAAAGTTCTGCAAGTTACTTGACGTAATTTACTTGAAGTAGGTAATTTACTTAGTCGTCAAACGTGTTCTGACGTAGGTAGGTACTTACCTATAACTTGAAGTACGGAGGTACCTATAACTTGAAGTAATTTCTCATAATTATAAGTTCTGCTCAAGAAACATGCAACATAAATGTCACAAAAATTATCGTTAATCAGTTAATATTGAAAAATGTTGCATTTTTTAAATATCTTTGGGTGTAAATGGTTGATAATTATGGATATTAACATTAAATGGTTGTTTTTGTTCGTTTATTTTAGCTGGAGGCTCCATCGTGACTTGTTTTTTATGACTTTCATATTTGACCTTTTTAAAAATTATCAACTTCAATGATGCCCGTTTCCAATATTCTACTAACGGACGAAATATAGTTTATTATCATAGAAACGGTGTTTTCTGTCAAATATATCGCCAAATAACAACGCTGCTATGTTATGAACGATCCGTTGCCGGTTAATAGATAATTGGGACCGGGCATATGAGTATAAATAACTGGAGTTATGGCCGCACCAACTTTCGTCCACGGCTTCGTTTAGCCTTAGGTTATTCCAAGTCTCAAACTAAACCTATTCCAAACTTCATCCAAATCTGTTCCACCGTTACCTGATTAAAATATACCTATTCCATGACATCATATCTTTCCTTATTAGTAACAAAACAGTATATTTCTCTATTACATGAATTACTTAGAAAATCTATTAGCTATCTAATAACGGAATGTCAATAAAAGTTATGTACATGTACCTACCAAAGATGCAATGTCAGCAACATTGCTCTGCTCGTAATCTACTAAAAACTTGTATTTTCTTCCGCCGCATAAATTGAACTCCATAATTCTCCATTACTTATACAGTTAAGGGTCTTCTTGAAATGGTCTTACCCACCACTTTAACTGACCTACGCTTTCTAAGAATTCTCAGGTAGAGATGGCTCTAGATAATTTCGCTAGCAACTCCAGTACGCCCAGTGTTAGAAGAGACGGGATAGGGAAGGAATTGTAGGCGTGTAGGGGCTAGGTTTTGTTTGCCAATATCATATGGGATTTTTTACTCGGGTCAATAAACTCGAGTGAGTGAGACGACCTTATCAATTTCTATTGAAGGTGGCGCTACCTTGAATGTACAGGTTGATTAATATTAATAGTTTAATATTGATAGAATATTATAGTACCGTTTAGGTATCGTTCAATATCTGTAGTAGACTTCAAAATTATTTGATTGAGAATTTATAAATAAAGTGGTTATGATTTTTTTATAAGATAGAATTGTAAAATGCCACTATAATGATAGTGATTTCCAAATTTTATTAAAATTACATCCACAAACAGCTATAGAGAGATCTATAGATATATACAGGGGATGTCCCTGCAAACATTCAGAATTTTATTATGATATTGGCAAGACATGCCAGTATTGTGACAGCCCCGATGGCGTGGTGGGTGATTGCTCGGCATAGACGCAGAGAGACGCGGGTTCGATTCCCGCTGCGGAAGAAATGTTTGCATGATCTGTAAATATTTCTTCCGCGTCTGGGTGTTGTGGTACCATGGTACTCGTAGTTTCTGATACCCACGACACAGGGAATCCTGACTGTTGGGTGTTATTTATTTATTTTATTATAACTGCGAATGTTTGTGAGGATGTGTGAAAGTCTTAAAAATGACGACCTCGACGATCTCGGTGGCGTGGCGAGCGAGTGCTTGGCTGACACGCAAGAGGTGCGGGTTTGATTCCCAATATGAGAGAAAGGTTTGTATGTTCTGCAAATATTTCCTCCGTGTCTGGGTGTTGCAGTATTATAAGTTTGTATGGATTTACAAAAAAAAGTATAATTATTCTATCAGCCATCTGGCGCCTATAGTACAAGCTTTGCTTAGTTTGGGGCTAGATGGCGCTGTGTCAAATGTCCACATATACATATTTAGTAAAAACGGCCGTTAAATATTCACTAATTTTCAGCCTCACCAATCGGCATCCCTGAATAGTTGAAACCGTTTGTCAATTGATTCTCATTGGGAATGCGAATTCGAACATTCTAGTTCCTATTCTGTTTTGAATAGACGCAAAATTCAATTTATTGTGGCGACGTGAAAGAAAATTCGTTTTAAATTGTAACGGAATGAAAATGGATTGAAATTGATTGTATTTTTAGCAAAATAAATAGGCTACTTTCACTCATATTTCATGTCAGACATAATTATTCTAAATACTCTAATACTACAAAAAACCGTAAACATAAACGCCATGACTGATCCCATTTGTCTATCACAGTCAATTATAATAATAATAACACCCAACAGTCACATACATAGTCCTGACCCCACACTAGGATTCCCTGGGTCGTGGGTATCAGAAATTACGAGTACCATGGTACCACAACACCTAGACCCGGAAGAAATATTTGCAGAACATGCAAACATTTCTTCCGCAGCGGGAATCGAACCCGCGTCTCTTGCGTCTCCGCCGAGCAATCGCCCGCCACGCCACCGAGGCCGTCAACCATAAAATATCATCGTTCCATGGAACTATCCGTAGTTCATCTACGGTGATTTTCTGCCCCACTGTCACTGCGCCCCATTTTACACTATTATCGTTGACAATCCGTCCCACAAAGTTGGGACGTAATGTACTTAGATAGCCATCCATCCAGTTTAGATAACTTTTTGTTTATTACATTTAAGATTTTCTCAAAATCTTTACACTTTGAACATTATTGTTTTCATTTTCATTTTTAACAACACACGACCGCCGATTTTTTTAAACTTATGCGGTTTCCGTAACCTTTAAAATGAATCCTACTGAAAAAGGTACTTACAAAATAAAATACAAAGAAGTTGGTGTCACATCACTAATTGTTACAGTTATGTTTCAAAATGATTATAATGTAAGCTTATCTAATACTTGGTTCTACTTTCCATACTTTTTATTGGTTTCAATGAGATACTTCACTAGCATTTCTGGTAATATTGATTGTCAATCATTTAAAGGGCAATGTGTACGCTTCTATAACAAAGTCCCAAGCGAGATGACAAATTTGTCAGTTAATAAATTCAAAACACTAATAAAACAAAAGTTGTATAAAAAAGCTTACTATAAAATATCCGATTATATAGAAGATAAAAATGCTTGGGACTGAATGCTCCAACTCCTTTTATAACATGATTGTAAAGGGATCATTTTCCAAAAAAATAGCCAAGCGTGGTTTCTTGCCTGTATCTTCCACGCCTGGTCGCGTTACGAACAGGTGTAAATGCAACGTAGATTTAAGACGTGTCCAAGTGATCCCAGTGATTTTATGGAATAAAAATTTTTGACTTTGACTTTGACTTTGACTTTGTCAATATCTGTCGGTGTTACGGGATAATTTTTCTCAAACAAAACTGAAATAAACCCTAAAACTATTTAACGTAATGAAATCTACTACGTATTAAGAATTAGTTTTATTAACCAAAGCCCTTCAAATAATAAATGTAAGCTAACAGAAATGGCTCTAGTTTTAGATCAACCTGTATAGTAACGGTCTGCATCCGTACACCTGCCAATGCTCTGTTTATTTGTACATACATATTTGTACAGATTTGAATTTCGAATGCTTTGAATTGTGTATTTTGTAATTCGAATTTTGAATTTGAACACTTGGTTAAAAATAAATAAATGTGTGATGTTTGTGGGGATACGCTTTTATGCTTATTAGGGTTCGGTACCCGAAGGGTGCTAACAGGACTCTATTACTAAGCCTCCGCTGTCCGTTCGTCCATCAGCGGGCTGTATCTCGTGAACCGTAATAGGTAGAGTTGATATTCACAGAGTGTGTATTTCTATTATTGCCGCTTTAAGAACAAATTATAAAAAAGAGTCCCACACAAGAAACATTTATAATGTACGATGGTACAAATCCTTTTAACGACGAATTGTACGAATTTGACTCGCACTTGACCGGTTTTGCAATGTACAGGCTGTGAATGGTAATAATTTTGTTTTTCTAAATAATCTTGATCCATAAAATATCTTAGATATTTGGTCCTCACAATGTTTTCCACGATGGATTTCAAACCCACGTCTCTTTTTTGAGTTGTGGGTTTGAAATCCGTGCATCTTTAACGGATCCAAGGATCGGCAAACCGTAAAAGAACCCACACTAAAAATACCAGTCCACCGATCTACTGATAACATAATATATTTTCTATCTTCATTTCATTCCGTAGTTTTCACGTTTTTGTGTAGTAGCAAGTTTTTTCTTTTTTTCTTGTTTATGCCAGTTTTTAGATCTTAATCATTTAACTTGCTAGCTTTTATGAAACAGCTGGATTATTTGGTTCGTTTTAAGGCATTTTATATTCGATCGAAACGTCTCTGCTGGAATGGGGGTAAAGAAAAAACATACATAGAGTATGCCGTAAAAGTCGACTAAGGATAGTATCCTCTCCAAAATGATGGACGATGGGCCATGAGCTGATCACCTGTCACCATGGTTCACATCCATCTTGGGATTTTGAATCAGGAGTGACTGCAAGTTTTTTTATGATTACTGATGATGGTGGTCTAGTTGGTAGTGACCCCGCCTTCCGATTCTAAGGTGGTGGGTTCAAATCCGGTCGTGTACCTATGAATTTTGCTATGCGAAAAATTTATGTGCGCTATACCAGTACTCTCAAACGGTGATGGAAAACATCGTGAGGAAATCCGCGGCGGTATTGACCATGTCTTTCCTGTGGACAAGGCTGACTAAGCTGAGAGGATGGAATAAGTGCTGTAAGCCTACTCCATCTTAATTCGTCCAGGGCACTACAGCGTCCCGTTTGTGAAGGTAAAAATTGCCTCCTGGCGCTGTATAAATCATCTAATGTAGATGCTAAAAGGCCTTTTTTTGAACATCTACGCGTATGCCGAACAGCAAGATCAATAAATATCGTTACGAGACGTACTCCCTTGTAAAAACATGCTCGTAGGGTGATGAATAGGGCTCGATTTAAGGACTTGGAGTGGTCTAGCTGCTTCAACTATCCTTATTGGGACGCAGAGTTTCACAGCAAGTCGACGTGCAATGCAAAATATACTTTAGCTTTACCGCTTAAGGTTCAATGTCGTAAATGAATTTATAACACCATTCCTAACATTTTTTAAAGTGTATTATTTTTTTCTTTATTTTGAACACATCTTTTTTTACCATCAGACCATAATACTAGACCATAATAGTAATTAAAAGAATAGTAGGGGGTAGGGAGGTCTTTGCCCAGCATTGGGATGGAGTAGCTTTGTAAAATGAATAATAATAATTACGATTTTGCGTTATGTATAGTAGTTAGGTTGTATGTAAAAATGACCGAAGAAAAAAACAAGAGAATGATGAAAAATTTAAATTTCGAATACATAACACCAATCTAGTTTTTAGGGTTCCGTACCCGAAGAGTGCCAACAGGACTCTATTACTAAGCCTCTGCTGTCCGTCCGTCTGTTCGTCTGTCAGCGGGCTGTACCTCATGAACCGTAATATGTAGAGTTTAAATTTTCACAGTATGTATTTTTATTGCTGCTATAACAACAACAAATAATAAAAATAAAATAAAAGGAACCCCATACAAGAAACATTTTTAATGTTCGATGGTAGGTACGGAACCTTCGTGTGCGAATACGACTCGCACTTGACAAGTTTTATTAAATTTCGAATACATTATACATAATAGTGTTCTTTTTCATATCTCACACTGTTTTCTAATTAATTTTTATGAAAATTGATTTTGACAACTGATTTGATTTTTTATTGTAAGTAGTTGTTTTTATCATAGTATTCTCTCCAACATGATGAGATACAATAAGCAAGTATTCCCAAAGAGGGTTGACGTCAGGCAGGCGGCCGGTCATAAAACACCTTAGCCAAAACTCTTACAGCATGATCCAAGGTACATGCTGTGCCGACTCCACATAGAGTGGGATAAGGGCAGGAAGATGATGAGTTGTTTTTCTCATACTTAAGTAACTGGAAGCTTTTAGATTCTAGCTCAGAGTGAAACTTCTGCATATAGTAACTATTTATTTCTCCATCCACGTAAAGAATCCTTGATTCCCATACAAGCCATTCTACCCACTCGGAAACTTGTCCAACCAATTTAAACCATAACCCAAAAGGATAACACCCATAATAGAACGCTTGCAATTCTAACCTACGACAGTACATCCAATTTTGAACCTTATAATCAATGTATAGGGTTGAAAATGCCCTGAGCGATGAAGTGCAATTCTGGCCATGGAATGTACAATTGAAATTCGACTTGATAGTGAAGGGAATAGAGTCGAGATTGGTGTGAAGGGTGAAGTGCTGATCGGAGGCTGTATAAATCGTGTGTGAATAGCAAGATGCACCTGGCATAGTGGAATGTTACCTCCGTGCAACGAGAGTAAGTGACAGGATGATGGGTGCTTTTGCTGACAAAATACAGCGACGGCCTCGGTAGCGTGACTTCAACCAAATAGACTTTTAAGAATACTAAATTGAAAAATCTATGGTAATGAACCATTCTAGTGACTTTTTATCAGTCGGTAATTTTCAAGAATTGATATCCAGGCGTGATAGTCAAGCATTATTAATATTTGTGGTTTAAATTCATTAAATTAGTCTAAAACTTACTTATATTATAAATGCGAAAGTTTGTGAGGATGCTTGGATGTTTGTGCCTCAATCACGCCTAATCGGCTGAACGGATTTGAATGTAACTTGGAATATACATAGTAAATGTACTGGATTAACGTATAGGCTATTCTTTATCCGGGTACCACGCGAGCGAAGCCGCGTTCTGCAGCTAGTAGTAGATCTACATACATTACATACATAAAATCACGCCTGTCTCTCATAAACTAGGCAGAGATCACGGATCTCCATTTGCTACGATTCTCACATGCTTCTTTCGCTTCATTCACTATCATTACATTCTTCATGCATGCTCGTCGGTTTAGGGTACTCTTGACCTGGCCCTTTTCCAAAACGTCGCCGAATTGGTCCAGGTACGTGCGCCGAGGTCTTCCCCTTCCAACGGTACCGTTCACACTCGCCTAGATAGTATATTGAAAACTTCATCTTCCTGCCCTTATCCCACTCTATGTGGGGTCGGCACAGAATGATCCTTGGATCATGCTGTAAGAGTTTTTGCTAAGGTGCTTTATGACCGAGAATATAATGAAAACAATAGATATAAATCGCTAATCTTATATACCTTGCACCTGATGTTATTAGTCGATTGTTGCCGTAGGTACAATTTACTGGGCTCGTTACTTACCGCCCCCGTTATTAAACTTGTTTATCATTCTCATACAAACAATATAAAACTATGTCTGATAATAATCCACTCAGTGGCTTACCATTTATTATAGCGAAGAAATTTATAAAAATATTACACTGACTGATAATCCTGACTGACCCAGTAGCATGGAACTTGGATTTATTCAGACCCTTTTCATCTAATCATAGCTTGATTTTGTTATCACAGAAACCTTATTTTCCAATTAGCCTGTATTATAATCAACTCGCAACAAGCCTAGACCAAATCTAGACCAGTATCTAGTTCAAAACCAGATGGCTAGTTCACTTCTTACTTAGCTAGTAGTATAATGTAATGACAGAATGAAGTTTGTGGCTTTTGTTTATTTTCTAAAACACAGTGTAAGTTAATGCAGGAAATAACGACAAACTAAACTATGTTATGTTTTTTGCAATAAAATTAATTTGTAATTATCTTCGTTTCATTCTACTGTTTACAATGTATATTTTTTCTTTTTCTAGAAAGACAATATCAGCTTATTTCAGTTTTGGCGTGCCTGCCACTGACAAACTGACATTTAGCCACTAATATGCTACCTGACAAACCATAACAAACTCCCAAATGGATTGTTTGTGATAGCTATGTTTGGTCTCAACTTAGTTTTGACAGACGCTTGTAGAAGTTTGTTACTTGTGACAAATAAATAAATATTGCAACAGCGCCATCTAGCCCCAAACTAAGCAAAGATTTTACTATATGCACCAGATTATGGCTGATACCTTGATACTTATTTTTCATATATTAACATTTCTCCATTAGTGAGAATCGAACCCGCACCTCTTGCATCTCAGCCGAGCACTCGCCCGCTACATCACCGAGGTCGTAGAGCGTGTGGAAAGCCTTCTAAAAACTGTGTGTAAAACTTATAGTTTCATATTCGACTAACGAATGATTGATAGAGGTAAAGGTACAAATACAAATACAAATAATGTAGTTTATTTTGGAACAAGTACACAGGGTTCGTGAATAGCTACAGTAGTTAAAAACTGTGTCGTAACTATTAACCACGGAGCTTTAAGTTCTTTTACATAAAGAAATTTAACTGAAATTACTATAGTTTTAATAAAAAAAAGGCGGAGTCTTTACAAGTAACCTGGCTATCTATCCCAGTATAAGCTGTGGTAAATCCGAGACAGCCAATCGCCTTTCTACTCCGTTTATGTATTAATTTCCTAGGAGACCGGCCAACCTGTTCTAAGTTAATAACTGTATGGAGACTGCTCTCTAATTAAGGAACGTATGGTCACTTACCCAGAGATGAGACAAATAAGGGGTTAATAGAAATATTAACTTTTCTAACCCAAAATAGCAGACACTTTAATGCAATAAGATTTTTACGGGATTCATTTTGTCGTTATTTTCTTGCCCTTTACGCTAGTCAGCTCTACCATCGGTTGATGATGATGGTGCCTGACATTGCTCGATGACCGTACTGAGATGATGGGAGAAGATGGTCCATCTTCTCCCATCATCTCAGTACTGAGATGGTCCATCTTCTCCCATCATCTCAGTACGGTCATCGAGCAATGTCAGGTACCATCATTATCAACCTCAACAGCACCAACAACGGCCTCAACAACACCATCGCGGATACTGGAACACTGCTGCCAACATCCCAAAGTCTTTCTCCGGTACTTCAAGGAGTTGGGCTGGCTGTGGGAGGGTTAGCAGGGGGATAATACACAATACACCCCACCGCGGGACGTCAGTGCAGATCTTTGTTCCCCTAACATTAATTAGAATTAGAATTAGAATCATCTCAGTATCTACTCACTCTTCTAACACACTTGGTCATCTTTCACAGAATCCATTCATTAATTTTTAGGCCTATGTATCAATTCAATTGATACAAAATCTCTAAACGGACTGCCTTGCAAACAAAAATACAAATAAATAAAAACTAGTCACACGAATAATTTAATTAATTAGCAGGAAAAGGAAGTTTGTATGACAAAATGTCTACGCGGACAGAGTTGATGGATGTTCCAATGAATATTTCTATTTTGTGGTTGACCCCTAAACTGACGTGTATTCCCAAACTCATCAAATAAGTTAGAATTAATAAAACATTCAAGTTACTCTGTTCAAGCCAGCAGTCGTTAAACTATAACGGATATTAAAACAGCTGATAAAATGCAGCCAGTTTTATTTCCTGCCAGTAACTAGCTACGAATTATGGAATTACTAAGCTAGATCTAATTATACAGAAATAACTTGCACTAAACCAGATACAGTTACTTGGGTATTCATCAAGCTGGCATGTTTAGTTACTAACCGGCAAAAACCGGCAAAAACCGGTAAAAAGCCTGGGATTTTGTTCAAGCAATCCCGTAGGAATTTCTCAAAAAATTTTTTTGTCTACTAACTGTTTACATTATAAACTTCTCTGTTGGACTGTGAGTAATGAAAAAGCATAGAATGCGTCCAGCTGCTATCCTCCCGAGCACGTCATTAAAGTCGACTAAGGGAACGTACCCTCTCCAACGTGATGGACCACCTAAATATGGGCGATGGGCTGATCATCTGCCACCATGGTTCACCACATCCATCTTGGTACTTTAAACCAGGAGTGGCTGTGACTTTTCTTATGATCTAATATTAATATTATATTAGTATGTCTTATTCATTAAAAGTGGGTGTTTCAACTACAAAATATTTTAGTTTCATATAATTTCGCCTTTGACTATTCTACTCTCATTAATTCGCTAAACAATTTGTTTTATAGCAAGCACAAATTACTGCCAAGTCAATAAATTTGAGCTTCACGGAGAACAAATTAAAATTGGGCATAATAAAATAATAATGCTGACCGCAAACCGCACCGCCTTTCACGAGGCGATATAATTTCAAGCCTTTCGGTTGTAAAAACCGGTTCAAAATAACCGGTTCATGGAAAATGATTTACGAGTTTCTGTAACCTACAAATAAAATGACTAAGGAAATATTGATTTTAGAAGTTTTATGTTGACAAACTGAAAAGTAATTTTCAAATCAAACTGTGTATATAAAACTATTTTAAGTATTTTTATTATCTTGAATGGCATTTTTATATTTCATTTATTTTATATACTTACAGAGTGGCATATTAAATGAAATATAATCTGCCAATTGAAAAACTTGAAACGTCTCTTTAGACAGCTTAAAACTACCCTTATCGATAATTGCTTGAGCATTTTGTTTTATTTTCTTCTAAGATTATTTTTAAACCATAATAAGCCACTGTAAATCTGCAAAAACACTCTCTAAGCCTTACATAATGAGGTCGAAAGTCCCCTGCAGCGGTAGTAAATCCTAAACAGAAGGCCAATGCATTTTGAACTCCAGCTATTCGTTAATAGAATTTACTATCGCTTGCGACAAAAAAGGCCCGAACTGGCCGTTTTCTGGAAGGCTTCCAAGCCATTCATTCGACTGCAATAATTCTATCAGTGACCGAATTAGGGGTTATCTTTGAGAATATTGCGTTCTTTTGTTCTAGTAAATTAATAATTTCCTAGGTAAGGAAATTATTCTTGTATTATAAATGATTGTCAACTAGCTGACCTGGTCCGTCTGTCTATCTGTTACCTTTTCACGCCTACGAAGTTCGCGGGGTCAGCTCGTAACACAATAAATGCCTACAAGCAACTTCCATCCACTGTCCTCCTCCGACCACAATATCATAAATCCTTTAGATCGGGGAGCGTCATCTCTATACCGCTGCCGTATTTTGTAACCCTGTCGCTTTCGATTGCGACAGACTATTCCTACACAAAGTCCAGCCAAAGACTGCATAGTCAAGTCCTGTCAAAGATGTGCCAGTCAAATATTACGGTTTGAATTTTTGTTAGGTTCTTTGTTACGGTTACGATCCGGTTATGGTAAAGGAAACTTTGGTGGAGCCCATGACATACTACCTACTATTTGTAAAAAGAACGCAAGGGTGTCCAACAGTCATCATCATCTTCCTGCCCTAATCCCACTCTATGTGGGGTCGGCACAGCATGATCCAAGGATCATGCTGTAAGAGTTTTGGCTAAGGTGTTTTATGACCGGCCGCCTGCCTGACGTCAACCCTCTTTGGGAGTACTTGCTTATTGTATCTCATCATGTTGGAGAGGATACTATCCCTTAGTCGACTTTTACGACATGCTCGGGGAGAGAAGCAGCTGGACGCATTCTATGTTTTTTCTTTACTCCCAGTCCAGCAGAGAAGGGTGTCCAACAGTAACTGACTTCAATTAGCAAAAACAAACAGAAGACGACTGACACCCTTATTTTTTCTGTTCTTTACTTATTTATGTTGTCAATAATAATAAGGCCTGGCTCTACCATTTAGCACACAAGCGGGCTAAACGACACGAACGCACCGAATGCCTTGGAACATCCTCAGGCCCAGGGTCCTTTATTATGTGGAAAGTGTGGTCGAGGCTGCCACTCCCGTAGATATAGGACTCTTTAGCCATGAACGTTCTAGTTCCAATCCAAAATGTATTATAAACTGATGCCACCTAAATCATATGTAATAGATGTTAAAGGCCAATGATGATGTCAATAAAATCTATCATATTCAACATCATCATTATCATCACAGTAATCTACTGCTGGAAATAGGCCTCGCCGAATGAGCTGAATTCTATTCTTAAAAAATGAGGAAGCCAGTTTATGACAAAAGCAAATTCAAATTTCAGAGGTCCGTTCTAAATTAAACGTGTAACCTCTGGATTACTCCTGCAGTTGAATATTCATATTCATATTTTCATACTAATCGTATATTCACATATTCATATTCAGACTGCATAAATGGGGTTACTCTAATTAGCTCAACTATTCAAAGAATTAACTGACGGAAGAAAGTCCGGATTACAAAGCTCGGAAGCTGGGTTGCACGAGCTTTTAAAATGGCGAATATTTTTTACTAATTAAAGTGGTATTTGCTCGACAAGGTAAACTAATTCAAAACCAGAATACTTTAACTTTTCTCATAAATTTTCAACATAATATTTTTGAACAAAAATTCATTGTCGCTCCGCTCGACCGGATTTGAACCGTCAGTGCTTTTAGGCTCAACGACATGCCGATTTCCTTGTTATTTTATGCAAACATTTTACACATCAAATTTGTAGAACATAAAAATCAATAAGACTCCACGACCAATAACAATACAGTATCTATAGTACTACTAGACCACCAGTGTCAGACAGTGTATGAGGCAACCTCAGTGGCGTAGCGGTGGAAAACTCTGCTGATACGCGAGAGGTGTAGTTTCGTTAGCGAAAAAAAATCGGCCTAAAAACTCCGTTACAAGAGTTGGCCACTAGCTCATACGAATTTACTTTTTGATAGCGGGAGCATTTTTTTCTGGGTCTGGGTGTTGTGGCACTGTGGTACTCATAGTTTCTGATACCCGCTACACAGGGAATCCTAGTGTGGGTTCAGAACTATGTATGTGACTGTTGAGTGTTATTATTATTATTTATTTATTTATTTTGCCTGTTTTTCTTAATAGTAGGTAGATAACACGGATCTCCACTATTTATATGACTGTTGGAAAAAAAGTTCGTTTATCTTTCGTGCCGTGTGTCACAAAACTTGGCAGACAGCTCAAGACAGCGATACAGCTTTAGTTCTTTGAAATTATCCTATTGTATGATCTTATTTCTTAGTTAATAAGATTGCGTTTATCCGTTCACCACAATGGTCACAGAAGCGCTCGTGGCGCAGCTTGCTTAAACGTTCTTAATTGATCGTTGAAGTTAAGCAACGTTGTGCGCGGTCGCAATCGGGATGGGTGACCGCAGTGGCATTACGAGCTGAGCGCTTCCATGCTTCGCAGGGCACGTTAATAAATAAATAAATAAAATAAAATAAAAAATAAAATGTTTTTATTTCGGAAAAATTATTAACTTAAAATAAATTACCTACAACTAAAATTAAAACTAAGAACTAAACTTAACTAAAACCAAAACTGATTTAAACTAAAAACTAACTTTAAAGTTAATAAAAAAGTTAAATTGTCGGTTCCGGCTTTAAGTCGTTAAGCCATGACGGAGGCCTTTAGGCGGCCTAAAAACTTCGTCACAAGAGTTGGCCACTAACTCATAAATCTTACATTTTAAATCAGAAGTGGCTGCAAGTTTTCTAATTTTTACTTGACGACCTCTGTTGCGTGGCGGGCGAGTGCTCGGCTAAGACGCAAGAGGCGCGGGTTCGATTCCCGCTGCGGAAGAAATGTTTGCATGCTCTGCAAATATTTCTTCCGGATCTGGGTGCTGTAATATTTTGTATAAATTATTAGTATTTACAAAAAAATGTATATAATGTGTTCTATCAGCCATCTGGTGTCCATAGTACAAGCTTTGCTTAGTTATTAGGCTAGATGGCGCTGTGTAATATGTCCTCAAATGTTTTTTTATTTCCATAAATGCTGAAATTTGGAAAAATACTGTATGATCTATAAAGTATTTTTCCAAGTGGAAATAACACCGGGTACTTTTTATTCTGGTGGACACCAGAGCTGTTGGTTGCTAGAGGTAGTATAAAACTAAGGTTTTAGTTCGAATATCATGCATGCTTTGAGAGCACGTCCACCTGGTTCCTAACTTGGATAGCTTGAGGAATCGAAATGGAGGCGTTATTGAACATAGCATTAGTTTTATGACTCGTAAACGTGATGTGCTGGAATTTACTAGACTGCCTTCGTAAACTTATCATTTAACATCTAGCGTCGCTTACTACCAGGCACGGTCGCAGCCTGTAATTTTGGAGGGGGTCACTAATAATAGATAGATAGATAGATAAACTCTTTATTATGTATAACAACAAAAAAAAACAAGAAAAAACAAAAAACTTAGGTACTAGAAAAAACAAACAGATATACATAAACGGCGGTCTTATTGCTAAGAGCAATTTCTTCCAGACAACCTTGGCATGGAGAGGATCGAAAAGAAGAATGGGCGATAAATAAATATAATAGTTTATGTACCTAATTAAATATAATAATAATAAATAAATATAATAGTTATAGGCTAAATAAATAAATTATAATAGTTTATGTACCTTATTAAATACCAGTAAAATAATGGAGTCAATATAATAAATACACAAAAATACATAACTACACTAATAAATCAGGTGGAAGATTGGAGATAATGGGCTTTGACACGACTTTTAAAGCAATGCACTAGAATATGACGAGTAAATCAGATTTTTATTGTTCAATACACAATTTTATTGCACACATTATAAAACAAATGGAAGCCTTCCATTTTTATTGGCATCGCGGCTAGGGGCAGAATATTGCTTTTTTATATTTTGTAATTTTTTAGAAGATTTTTCAATTTGACGTGTACGATTTTGGGTCTATAATGATCACGTTAGTTAGTATTTCAGAACCATGAAAATTGCCGAGGCGTACAATATTTTTGGTACTACTGTATGTATGTATGTATGAGAGTCATTTCTATTCCAAATTCCGTGAACCCCTTAAGAGTTTATCACTAGCTTCGTAAACATACATTATTCATTTTATTGTTTTAAAGTCTTCACTAGCTTCGTAATCATAATTATCTCACTGTTTTTAACGCAGAAAATGTTCTGTTGTTTTTACTTCAGAGAATTTTATGATCCGTGCTAGAATGAATCTTCCTCGTGACACACTTGCACCAAATCAAAGCATTATTATCATCAGTAGCCTAATAGAACCACTGCTGGACAAAGTAAGGTAAAGTAGGTACTTTTAAGTCAAACGATTTTATGCTTTTTTGTATAATAGACTAAGGCCTTTTACTATCTATACTGATGATTTATACAGCAGCGTCAGGAGGCAACTTTTGCCTACATAATAATATTATTTAATACCGTACACTGTGTTAAATATCAACTACCAAATAATATAACACAAAAAATATCGTTAAAAAAACAGTCATCCAAACATTTTCAACCAATTTTAACCCATACTCTGATCGCTTTCGTGTTTGCATAAAGTTCGAAAGCCAGTGGTAAGAGCCCGAGTAATCTACGAGTTTTTCTTTCCGGTGTAGGACTACAAACTTCTTATTCAACAATGAAAATAAACAATTTGGAATAAAAATATCAACTAATACTTTCAACCAAAAAAATATCGATGTAAAAATATTTTCAACCAACTCTGACCCCTACTCTGATCGTTTTCGAGTTTGCATAGAGTTCGATAGCCAATGGTAAGAGGCAGTTATATCTACGAGTATTTCCTTCCGGCGCAGGACTATAAACTCACTGCAGCAGAATTGCCGTCTTTTGCTAGCACTGCTATGATTTATTCATACATCCTCTTTCATAATCCTGCTGTAAGGAGGGATAGATGTGAAACTTACTTTTTCATCATCATCATAATCTGAAGACTTGTTTTAACAAAACTTAACTTCATCATCATCAATATTGTTAGCGCGACCTCGGAAGACCAGCGCTTTTGCAATTGTAAATGCTGAGTGTGAATTTTTAACTAGCTACCGCCCGCGGCTTCTCTCACGTGGTACCTAAATAAAAAATTGCCTATATGTTAATCCGTTCAGCCGTTTAGGCGTGAAAGAGTAACAAACATCGATACATACAAACTTTCGCGTTTATAATATTAGTAAGGATTGTGCTTTTGTGTGTTTGTATGGTAACACAATAAATTTTCTTCTTGCAGTCACTTGAGCAAAAAAAGGGGTTAATCTAAGAATGAGAGATAGTAAGCTGAAAACTCTTATACATCTTCATTTCAGCGTTCTAAAAGCTGTCTCAAAAGTCTTACAAAATGTTGTGTCTGCGACGTATGTTATTCAGTTCTTTTTACAATTACCGAAAATATAAACCCTTTAAAATATATCATCACCATCATCAGTCCGTTTGCACCCACCGCTAGGTATAGTCGTCTCGTTTATTGCGCCAATCTATGCGGTCTCTCACAAGTTATTTTTAAATATATTTCAATATGTATATTGAAAGATTATGTATGTATGTGTATAATTATCACGCCCGTATCCCTAATGGGGTGGGCAGAGCCACAAGTAGCCATAAGAAAACTTGTAGTCACTCCTGATTCAAAGCCCCAAGATGTATATATTGAAAGATTAATATATCCTAATCTAGGAACATTCCGACTTTCAGTTCTATCCACCATCCTCATTATTTCTACATACACGTAGAAAGAGGGGTATTCAAGAAGGCCAGTTCATCTTTTACTTAGAGGTTCTTCCGCTGTAAACCCTGGGCAATGGGACAAGCAGCGAGCTTAGAAACTCCAAACTGAATATGAAACCCCTTTTATCTACGTCATTCATAAACTTACAGCCAACTACAAAAATAGCCGGGATATCTTACTACAAATAACTTTTGATGATTGACAAATCTGTTTCACATCGGTAGATTAATTCTCGAATCACTAGAAAATGAAAAAAATGAAAAAATATTTATTTACAGTAAAGCAAACAAAAGAAAAACACATTTACAGTAAGTAGTCACATGAGATGGTTCTTACTTTACTGATATAGTACCTAATCTGGTCTAGATTTCCTGTGATACCCACACTAGATAAGTATCTGTATTGTAAGAAGTTTGAGATATTTGGATAATAATAAAGGATTATAGTCAGAGGCACGTCCACAGCTTCCAAAAGTATCACATACTTGACCAAACATTGATTAAAAACTACATCATCATCAGCCTATAAATAGCAGTCCACTGATAGACATGGACCTCCCCTGAAAAAACTACAGTATTAATAATATCAATAGGTATTCGGGTTTCTTAAATAATAACAAAGGATGTAGTCAGAGGGACGTACAAATAATGTCTCATATTTGAACATGGACTTCTATAGACTCATGATGATATCGAATAAAAATGTACTAATTATAAATGTCTTTGTTTCAGATGAAAGCCAAGTGACTGAACCACGGGGATAAAAAAAATCATGATGGATAAAACTCTATCACAAAAAACCAACATTTGTGATAGTAACCATAAAGTTGTAGATAGACTGTCTACGAACAAAGCAAATGAAGCATTTGCCATCCACAAAGAAAATAATGAACTGACAGAAAGCATTCCTAAAGAAGATATAAAACTACTTAAAAATTGTAATAAATTATTTGATATCAACAAAGAAGATGACGATGAGAAGATACCAAATAAAGATACAAATAATGATCTAAGCATAACAAAAATACATAATAAAGATACTGAAGTAAAAGCGACTGAAGCCAATGTAAACAGGCATAGGCGAAGGCTGACAAACAGAGCGAATACATTGTACCTTTTGTTAAGGATGTCGTGTGAATACAATGTGTTGGTGAAGCAATGGTTACTGTTTGTGCTGCTGTGCTCGGTCAGCGGATATCGGGAACAGAAGTTCGCTATGGAGCCGCAAGATCAGGTAAAATTGATGACACATAACATTGCCCCCCCCCATCGCCTCCCCCCTCATGGTACTTCTTCGCTGGAGTGGGAGTAAAGAAAAAACATAGAACGCGTCTAGATGCTTCTCCCCCCGAGCATGTAGTAAAAGTCGACTAAGGGATATTATCCTCTCGAACATGATGGACCACCTACATATATAGGCTAATCATTTGTCACCATTGTTCACCATATCCATCTTAGAAGTAAATTAGAAGTAGCTGCAAGTCTTATTATCTTGTGGCTCAGCCATTGGGGATGTATGTACCTAAGTACTATTTTCCAACTTTATGTAAAGAAATTTAAAAGATGTTTTAAAACACGTAAACAGCTTATTAAATTTAACAAAATACAAACACATAACCACAATTATTAAATTCACATTAAATTGAAACATTCGTATTATATTTAATTGTAATTTCACTAATAAATTCAGTTTTCGGTTCCAGGGTATTAAACAATAAAATCCATTTGTGATATTAATTTTGCCCTCATTGGGGCTTTGGTTAAATACTGAAATTATTGGGTAAACAATAACTATGATAATAAGTAACTCAATTGTGTCTGTGATTTCATACGGGCTGCATAATTAGATTTTAATTATAGCGATACAGTTATATGGGGAACGAAATAAAGCTTAGGTTATAACTCTGTTATTTAGACTTATAAATAACTTATGAAACATTATGATTTACTTCTCTACTGGACTGGAAGTAAAGAAAAAACATAGAATGCGTCCAGCTGCTTCTCTTCCCAACTCTCCAAAATGATGGACCATCTATATGGGCGATGGGCTGATCACCTGTCACCATGATTCACCATATCCATCTTGGGACGTTAAATCAGAAGTGGCTGCAAGTTTTCTTATGTTTACTTGTGGCTCTGCCCACCCCATTAGGGATACGGGTGTGATAATTTGTATGTATGTACATTATGACCAGTGGATTACAAATTAAATATTTTTTATTTAAAAAAACAAGCCCGAGCCTCCTCAAAAAATTTGAATAACCTCCAATTTCATCAGATAACTCAGATTTGGCTTAAAAAATCTATCTTCCGATACCGACTATTTCATGTTTCGTACAGAAAAAAAAACAATAATAGAAACGACGGGCACATAAAAAGCAAGAAAGAAGGTATCGAGACCATCTGCACCAACACTGTTTTATTTCAAGGAAAAGCTTCCAAAAATTACGGCGAGAGTAAAAATAAAAGAAAATCTCCCTTCAAAAGTGCCGTAAACAGACTCTACATAAAAAGCTTGCAAACAGAATCTTGTAGCGGGGAAATTAGTCCATCCGTTACATAAATCAAATATTTCTGCTCTATCCCCAAGGGATACGGACACAGTGCTACTAAACAGCTAATTAACTTTGGATCTTTATCAATAAATACGTGCGGAGCTGACTAAGCCGCGGGTTTCCTCACGATGTTTGCCTTCACCGTTTGAGAGTACTGGTATGGCGCACATAAATTTTTCGCACAGAAAAATCCATTGGTACACAACCGGGTTTGAACCCACGACCTTAGGGTCGGAAGGCGAGGTCACTACCAACTAGACCACCAGTGCTCTCAAATGTCTTTCCTGTGGACAAGGCCGAGTAAGCTGAGAGGATGGAATAAGTGTTAGGCAAGCCTACTCCATCTTAATTCATCCCGGACAATACAACGTCCCGTTAGTGAAGGTAAAACTTGCCTCCTGAAGCTGTATAAATCATCTACTAAAGATGGTAAAAGGCCTTAGCTTTTTTATTAATAAATTCCAAACAGGTACTTATTATAAATTTCGAAGTACTTATGTGAAGATGTTTCTAAATAAAATTGCGGACGGAAGCTAGTCACCTATATTTTCTAAAAAAAAAACTGTTATTGGTTAAACCGTTGTAATGAATGAATAAATATAAATGAAATAAACCAGCTGTTATGTATAAGCTGGGTATACAAGGCGATATTTTATTTTTCTCGAAAGCCCTTGTATTTGACATTAAAAAGATTTGTATTGAGGAGGATATTAAAAATTCCTATCCCTTAGGTATGATAAATATTATCCACAGAAGGTTTTAAATAACTAAAGTATCTAATAAATAAGTAAAACAACATTTATTAACAGAAAGAAACATACAACTAATGCAAAAATTTACAATATACACAAATCCAGATGAGCTGGCTCATTAGACGGTGGAAGTACCCAAGACGCTGGCTGCATTGCCACTCTGAATCAAGTCAAATAAGAACCATTGTCAATAATCAAAATGTCAAATTAACTGTCTTGTCATAAATTAATGTCTAAGAATTATCTATGCGTTATCTTGTTTATTTTTTCATCCTTTTTCCATTTTGGGATCGTTTTACAGATCTACCTCCTAGCCAAATATCATCAAAATTTGTTCAGCGTGAAAAGGCAACAGACAGACAGACAGGCAGAGCTACTTTCGCATTTATAATATTAGTATGGATTGTGTATTGTAATAAATTGATGGGTTTTATTTAATTTAAAGTTTACTAGCTGCCGCCATCGGCTTCGTTCGCGGAGTACCCGGATAAAAAATAGTGTATATGTTAATTCAGTATATGCACTATGTATATTCCAAGTTTCATTCAAATCCGTTCAGCCGTTCAGGCGTGATTGAGGCACAAACATCCAAACTCTGGACTGGGAGTAAAGAAAAAACATAGAATGCGTCCAGCTGCTTCTCTCCCCGAGCATGTCGTAAAAGTCGACTAAGGGATAGTATCCTCCAACATGATGAGATACAATAAGCAAGTATTCCCAAGGAGGGTTGACGTCAGGCAGGCGGCCGGACATAAAACACCTTAGCCAAAACTCTTACAGCGTGATCCAAGGATCATGTGCCGACCTCACATGGAGTGGGATGAGGGCAGAAAGATGATGATGCTTGATTAGAAATAATACTTTTATTTTTTTTGTTTGCAGAGTGCAGTAGTCGGCTCAAGAGTGATCCTGCCGTGCCGAGTGGAAGGCAAATCCGGTCAGCTGCAGTGGACTAAGGACGACTTCGGGCTAGGCACTCACCGGCACCTGAACGGCTACGAACGGTACCGGATGATCGGAAGCGATGAAGAAGGTTAGATACATGACTCCCATGAACACTGATGACCACAGATTTGTTCTGACTAATTCTACTAGTTCTTTCGAACCAGTGTGGTGAAAGGATTTTAAAGTGCTCCTTTTAAAGGCTCTTGTGGCGCTCGTGGCGTAGCTTGCTTAGGCGTTCTTGATTGATCGTTGGAGTTAAGCAACGGTATGCGCGGTCACAAATTGGGATGGGTGACCGCAAGTGGTATTACGAGTTGAGCGCTTCCGTGCTTCGGAGGGCACGTTAAACAGTCGGTCCCGGCTTTTAAGTCGTTAAGCCACGACGGAGGCCTTTAGGCGGCTTGAAAACTCCATCACTAGAGTTGGCCACTTGATCATACGAACATAATGTACATACATACATAAAGGCTCTTTTCATGCATTTGACATTTTGTTTTCGAACTTTTTAGGTTCTACGACATGCCGGTTTCCTCACGATGTTTAACAAACGGAAGCACATAAATTTTTGGAAAAAAAAATCCCATCAGTGAACGACCAGATTTGAATCCACGACCTTACGATCGGTCACCACACCACCAGCGCTCAATGGGTATACACAGTATCTGGTAACATGCGAGCGAAGCCGAGAACGGCTGCTTGTATTAACATAAAGTTTTATATTTGTTTTCAAATACTCTCTTTGAGAATTCTTCGTGTTTATGAGAACATTATTCTACTAATAATATATTTCATTCTTATAATTTTCCAACAAGATATCATAAACCGCGCCGTCAACAGACGACGTACATTTAACTGCCGTTAATTAATACGTCTCGTTAACGTCACGTCATCGTCACGTCACCGTAACGTGACTATGACGTATCATGTGATCTGCGGTTTTACGAGTTTGTGAGTGTTAGACAAAGATGTTTTGCGATTCAAATGACGACGAAGACATTATTTTTGACGACATACATTATGTAAATTAGGTACAGCAGATATCCTATCCTATCTTACTATAATTATAAATGCGAAAGTGTGTGAGGACGTTTGTATGTTTGGTTTGTGCCTCAATCACGCCTAAACGGTTAAACGGATTTGAATGAAACTTGAAATATACATAGCAAATGTGCTGGATTAACATATAGGCTATTTTTTATCGCGGGCAGCAGCTAGTAAAATATGTTACTGTACAGTCGGTACAAACAAAGTATAAAAAACGGCCAAGTGTGAGTCGAATTCCCACACAAAGGGTTCCGTTCCATTGTACATTTACAGTACATAAATGTTTTTTGTATGGAGCCCCTTTTAATTTTTATTTTAGTGCAATTAATTGTTGTTATAGCGGCAATAGAAATACACACTTTAAAAATTTCAACTCTCTACCTATTACAGTTCATGAGATACAACCCGCTGACAGACGGACGGAGACTTAGTAATAGGGTCCTGTTAGCACCCTTAGGATAAGGAACCCTAATTACGGATGCATTGCTAAAATCTGCCACGTACATAGACCATTAATTAGTGTGTCCGAATTCGGTCGTGTATCTTCATTGATCCTTTCACCACACTGGTACGATAGAACTAGTGACACAAGTTAGTAGAAGCAGTACTACCGGTTCGAAAGAATAAGTTCGAAGTAGTTGGGAGTCTCGTCGCGTGTCAAGTTGCGTATATGTTGCAAAGATACGAAAGAAAATTGAAATAAGCAATATAATGCATTCGAAACGATATTGAATACCTTCGTATTAACCGACTAACTCAGACCAAATGAAAAGAAAAGACGGCGCGCCGTGAACAACAAAAGTGAAGCCACTTTTTTATCTATAATGTGCGCGCCGTTTTGAGGTTTTGTGTTCCAAGTAACCTAAAATTCATAGTATAATAATTAAGAAACGATGTTATTTGAAGTAGGTACTTGCAAGTGAAAAGTGATTTCGTGAGACTTTTTATGTGATTTGCTGCTGTTTTTACAAGTTTTCACTACACAGGAAGGTATAATTTTTAAATTTTAAGTTTACCAGACGACTACTCGAGAGCGATGAGCATGGTTTTAGTGTAGGTGTGTGTGTGAGCGTGTATGTTTACTTGCAGGAGCACGGTTTTGTGGCTTCACTTTTGTTGTTCGCGGTGCGGCGTCTTTTCTTTTTATTTGGTCTGAGCCGACTAATGAGCACATGGAGGAATGTCGAAGAACTAGAAATAAGAAACTTAGTTCACTTCGCGATTCATATGTAAAAACCGCAGACATTACACGTATGGCGCTGCCTTCGAGGAATGTTGGTACTTATTATTGATCGAGTAAGCGAAGCGACCAAAGACCTCAGTGGCAACTTAGACGATTTTGCGTTGAATGTTTCTAACGGTTATTCCAATCTGTATGAAACTTGGTAGGCCAATAGATTGTGTTATGAAGATATTCTAGGAATCATATTATCTTCAAGCCTACTCCATCTTAATTCGTCCCGGGCACTACAGCGTCCCGTTTGTGAAGGTAAAAGTTGCCTCCTGACGCTGTATAAATCACCTACTTTAGATGGTAAAAGGCCTTAGATATATATTATCTTAATCTGTGAAGGGGTTGTAAAGATATTTGATTCCCAAAAGGGTAAAAAAAGTTTTACAAATGTATCGAGTAGAGTGCTATCATGGAAGGGCTTTATTTGTGCATTCCTAGTTATATTTTCATAGTTTTATTCTAGTACTAGCTGCCGCCTGCGGCTTCTCTAGCGTGGTATCCGGAAAAAAAAATAGCTAGCCTACCTATATGTTAATCCAATATATGTACTATGTATATTCCAAGTTTCATTCAAATCCTTTCAGCTGTTTAGGCGTGAAAGAGTAACAAACGAATCAAGCGAACACCTCTTCGCTTGCTTCGCTCGCTCGATCAAAAATATGCAAATTATGTGCATGCACGATGTACGAAACCCTTAATTTTGCAAATCGACGCGTACTCGACCGGTTTTTATGTATATTTCAATTTCTTAATGTTTCGTTTTTTGCAGGCGACTACTCGTTGGACATTCGAGAGGTGACACTGGATGATGATGCTTTATACCAGTGCCAAGTCAGCTCTGGTCCTCATGGTAAGTGTAATTAATCTTTCTCGGTTATACTAATATTACTGTGTCATTGATACTTTTAAACCGACTTAATGCAAGATATGCAGGAAAGTACTAGGCTTGCATAAATTATGAAGAGCTTTACAATATAATGTAAGGCTTGGCACCTCCGACTAGTTTATGTTCTTCTGGTATTTTTTATCGAAGACCATGTTCCAATGGTATTAAAGCTAATTTCATACATATATACACACAATTTCACGCCTGTATCCTTAATGAGGTGGGCAGAGCCACAAGTAAACATAAAACACTTGCAGCCACTCAAGTATTAATATAAACTATAATAAAAATCTAATATGAATCTAATTTGACGACCTCTGTGGCGAGGCGGGCGAGTGCTCGGCTGAGACGCAAGAGGCGCGGGTTCGATTCCCGCTGCGGGAGAAATGTTTGCATGCTCTGCAAATATTTCTTCCGGGTCTGGGTGTTGTAGTATTATGTATTTACAAAAAAAAAAGTATATTATGTATTCTATCAGCCATCTGGTTCCCATAATACAAGCTTTGCTTAGTTTGGGTCTAGATGGTGCTGTGTGATATGTCCTCAAGTATTTATTTTATTTTATTTTTTATTTAATGAGCTGGATCAGGTGAGCTATCAATAGACCGTTTGCAACTATCCTTAGATTTAACCTGATTCTTTTGTAAATTATATTTGTATTAGTTGTAAGTTTATTTCTTTTAATAAATGTATATTTAATTCTTAAACTGTTGCAGTTAAATCCATTAGCTTAGAAGTTGCCAACACAGCCTCAATTAAACGTTCAAAGAGGACTTTACCCTCGGTAAAAAGGATTCTCGTAGAATAGAAACAAGGTTTATATACGACAGATTATTTCCTTTGAGTCAACTGCGGCTTTGAGACCGTCTCACGCCGGGGGTGAGCAGAACACGAATGTAAGAAGCGTAGGTGATGCGGCGTTTAGAAAGTTCACAAATATTTATTTATTTATTTAAATTCATTAAAGGAAATAGCTCTGTTTTAGTTATATTGGACGTAATATTTAACACTTTAGTTGCACACTAGGTTCTGTTCGCGACTTCCTGAACTTACCCAATTTATGTAGAGTCTATCAATGACTCTTCTTCCATACCCTTTTGTCATCTGTCATCTTACTACTCACTCGTTTCACGCGTATTTCCTCAGACAATCTCTCCATCTTTTCTTCTGCCTTCCTCTGGCGGAGTATCCTTCTATATTATCACCCTTTTAAATACATAAATCAAACTTTCTCATTGTTGTTAATTGTTAGATAGAATAGTAAGATTGATAGGTAAATAGATATTTCTATGCCATATCCTAAACACTACTTATCTTTTATCCTCTCGCGCCATAAAATGGCAATCCCCTTTATTTAGCAGCCGGCCATATTGGGCGGCAGATGAAAGTGGCTGATTGAAGAGTGCTATACGGTCGTGGACATAGGCCAGTTAATGTGTTGTGTTACGGATGTGCTAACATTATTATAGGTACATACTTCATACTAATATTATAAAGAGGAAAGATTTTTTTGTTTGTTTGTAACGAATAGGCTCCGAAACTACTGGACCGATTTCAAAGATTCTTTCACCAATATAAAGCTACATTATCAGGGACCAGTATAGGCTATAATATATTTTCAAAAAAATTAGAGATCCGTAAGAAAATTGCAATATTGTAAGCCAAGGTAGAAAACCCAAAATAGTTTTTAGCGTGCGCTGCAAAAACTATTGATTATAGAACATAATCTCAATTTATCCAAAACCTCAAAAACTTTGAGATTTATACGTAATAGGTATATCTATGCTGTTGGTTTACTCAGGGCTATATTTAGTTTACTTACTATGTGTAGTGCGACATAAGTTAATAGTCGGGTCGGTAGGGTTGACACGCTGGCCTGAAAAGAGCACTGAAGAGACTTGAACCCGCTACCTTGGCTGTACATACATACAGTAGTACCACAAATATCGTGCGCCTCGGCAATTTTCGTCTAGCTTCTAAAATACTAACTAACGCGATGATGATAATGTAATATATGTTACAATACTTAAGTAGATAATTATTTAAAGGGTTCAGTTATTATTTCAATTATATTCGGACAAATTCAGTTTTCAATAAGGCACGAAATTTGCCGAGGCGCAGAATATTTGTGGTACTACTCGACTTATATAAAGGTAGGTAAATAAATAAATAAAATAAATAAATATTTGTTGACATTTCACACAGCGCCATCTAGCCTCAAACTAAGCAAAGCTTGTACTATGGGCACCAGATGGCTGATATAATACTTACATCGTATACTTTTTTTGTAAATACATAATATTACAACACCCAGACACGGAAGAAATATTTGTAGAACATACAAACATTTCTCCCGTAGCGGGAATCGAACTCGCGCCTTCTGCGTTCCAGCCGAGCACTAGCCTGCCACGCCACCGAGGTCGTCGGTAAAGGTAGGTACCTAAAGATCATAGATCTCCATTTTCTACGATCTTGACATAGGTATTTCTTCCGCTTCATTCTCTCTCATTACCTACATTCCTCGTATGCTCGTTAGTTAGGATACTCTTGACCTGGCCCTTTTGCTTGAACGTACCTTGGACTTGGCTGTGCACCAATTGAGCTAATGGATAGTTGTTTCGTTCAAATTTCTGGGAATACATTCAGCTCTAACACCTCATTGTTCTTTCGTTAACAGCTTGGTCTTCAGCATTATAATACCAGCGACCCGCCCCGGCTTCGCACGGGTGCAATAAGAGACAGACATTATACCATCGCGGACTATTTTGTAAAACTTTTTAAGGTATACAATACATGCATTATTTTGATCTATCTCGTAGGCTTCAGCCAGCGTTTGCAATGTAATTGCAAGAAAATGTGTTTATTTACGACATCACATTAGAAACCTCTAAAATTATTAGTGTTGTGATAGTGATTAGATCTACCTACTTTAATGTTCTGTGACTGAAGAAACCAGTAAGCATAACTATGATAAACTACATTTGAATATACCGAAATAATAAATAGGTACTGATGTTATTTTGTATGTGACTACTTATACTGATTCACAAATACTTCTCTGTTATTCATCACGCATTTCGTTTTCGTATCAGTTGAAAGGATTTTGCTGAAACTTTAGTAGGAATAAAAAGCCTTTATCTTATTCCAATTCGGATGCCAATTGTAAAACAAAAAATGTTTATGTTTAAATATTTTGTTTATTCGAACCTTATTCACGTTTAACAATTAATTCTCGGAATTTTATAATGCAAATCAAACAATGTTGAGAGTATTCAATAATTACCTACCTGGAAAACGTGTAAAAGCAAGGGTTATTTTCTTTAATTTTTTGAATAATAATAACACTAGGATTACGAAGGTCCTCTACTCAATCGAACTTATACTAATGCCCGATTCCTATATTCAACTAACGAATGATATATGCTAAATTACCATAGCAACGCTTTTACCTGCCAAAATGTGACATAAATATTTTTTGACTGAGAATAACGTAGGTAATTATTATGGTAATTGGTAAATTTAGAAGAATATCAAAACCGCGCTTCCGTGCTTCGGAGGGCACGTTAAACAGTCGGTCCCGGCTTTTAAGTCGTTAAGCCATGACGGAGGCCTTTAGGCGGCCTAAAAACTCCGTCACTAGAGTTGGCCACAAGCTCATATGAACATACATACATCTTCCCATCTCCAGACTGGCCTGCTTTTGGATTTTTTTCGGATCGCAACATTTACTTCATTGAACGTTCCCACTCGAATTGAAAGTATGAATGTGAAATGAAACGTTTAAAATTGTAAGTCTGAAATTTTCCTAGGTGAAAATGTGCAGGCAATATGATTTCTTGCCCTAGATTTGCCGGTTTTATTGGTAAATCATTGTTCAAAAGCTAAAAGAGTACACAGATAACCATTACATACCTACTGCTAATCGCATAACGCTCTTTTTCTTTGTGTAGTCGGATAAAACACGTAACTTATCCCAACAATGACAACTTGAAGTTTTTCCATAAACTGAATTTAAGTTTAATTATTATAATTAACGACCCTCAACCGAGATCTGAAACTTTCAAGTTTGTATGCTGAGCCAATCGTGCTAAAGTTTGTGTTGAAAAATAGTTTGAGTTATGGTCGACTTTAATTGGAGTTCTGTTTGTATGATAAATGGTTTTTAGTTGCAATTGAACTTACGTAAATGAAATAAATGGCTAAGCGCGTGTCGGATCGCGCTCTGTCAAGGATTCCGTAGTCAACAGTCTGCCAATACTCAGATCAGGTCCCAATACTCTCAAAACGCCCATAAAAAATTACGTCCATAATATTTAAACTAAGCAACCCCATTTCATTTTAGTACCAATTTTTGGCAATACAATGGTACATAATTCCAAAGTTCAAACATCCAAACAAACCAATTAAAATCCCAACAACAATTTGTGGTACTACTTTTCCGTGGCACCCCTAACTCCGTCCTTAATTACGGGACAAAGGAGACCGCGAACTAATTTGGAAAAATACATCGTTAAGTATTCTTTACATGTGTCTGTCACATTTATCTTTCTCATAATAGAAATAAAACCGGGTAACATAGACACAGAATAAATAATAATACATAGTATAGGTTGCTTCTCTGCGAGACTAAAGAAAAGACATATAATGCGTCCAGATGCTTCTCTCCCCGAGCATGTCGTAAAAGTCGACTAAGGGATAGTATCCTCCAACATGATGGACCATCTATATGGGCGATGGGCTGATCACCTGTCACCATGGTTTACCATATACAAATACAAATCCAAATATATTTATTTGGTACAAAAATAAAATTAAAACTAAAACATGTAATAACGATACTGACTGCAAAAGTATTGAACTGTGTCGCAGCCAGTAACGCCCTCCTCGAGACACGATATAACCAAATCTAGATAAAATTATTGAAAAACTAAGTTAGAAAACTAATTTAAGCTAAACATGCACAAAAGAATGTAGGGTTGTATGTAGGGTAGCAGAAGCGTATATCAGGAGTGGTCGCAAATTTTCTTATGATGGTGGCTCTGCCCACCCCATTAGGGATACGGGCGTGATAATAAACTTAGTCGCTGGTCAGTGGATAGAGGCACCAAATATAGTTCGTGTTGGAAAAATATTGTGGAGGCTTTTGTCCAGCAGTGGACTCCCACAAGCTTATGATAAAGACTCATCAGACATCTGTTAAAATAATCATAAGCAAGACAGTTATATCATAACCATGTGTATAGCAAGTTTCAGAGTATGTTTTTGTGGAATATGAAAAATGAAACCGTGCAAGTGCGAGTCGATTTCGCACACGAAAGGTTCCGTACCATCGTACATAAAAAAACGTTTGGGGGGCACTTTTCTTTTATTATTATTATTTTTTGTTATAGCGGCAATATCCCTCTGACAGACGAACGGACGTACGGACAGCGGAGGCTTAGTAATAGTCTCGTTAGCACCCTTGGAGCATGGAACCCTAAAAGCAATTACGTAGATATTTTTATAGCTCATGAAATAATTAACCCCACTCAAACAGCTAATACTTTTTTAAATTAGGAAACACTTTTATGTTTTCGCAAACTTAACAAAATATAAGTTTGAATATGAAATCATATCTATTACAACCATAACTTCAGCCAAGGGGCAGGGAAGCCATGGAAATAACCGAAGCCTTATAAAAGTTAAACTTTAGTTTTATAAAAACTGGGACCGTTATACCGGCCATTAACGGAGACGTCAAGTGTCAAATTCTGTGAGCAATGATCTGTGATTTTGACAATATAAATATTTGTGGACATTTCACACAGCGCCATCTAGCCCCAAACTAAGCAAAGCTTCTACTATGGGAACCAGATGGCTGATAGAATACTTATATACTTTTTTTCATAAATACATACTTATACTTATAATACATAGTATTGAAACACCCAGACCCGGAAGAAATATTTGCAGAACATACACACATTTCTCCCATAGCGGGAATCGAACACGTGCCTCTTGCATCTCAGCCAAGCGCTCGCCCGCTACGCCACCGAGGTCGTCATAAACGAGATGTCGTAGGCTATATGAAGTGTCAAAAAATCCAACATGGCGGCTGTAAGAAGCCATTTTCAATTTATTATTTCGGCTTCCTATGTAGCCGAAACGACTGGACGGATTTTGACAAATTAGGTGTTGTTGGTTTCGTCTAGATAACTTTTTTGACACTAATGTGTAAAAAATGGCAGCTTTAAGGAGCTATTTCCAAATTAACTTAAATAACAAATTCATCATCATCATCATCATGTGTCACAAAAACAAATATGTCAGACCTACTATATGCCACCTTAGTTCTATGCAGTCGGGTTTTTTGTTCTTTCAATTAAATACATAATTTAATGTCGTCGATACCTACCTATACAATTTTTTTCTCAAAAGTCTTCTTAGGTTATATCACGGGCATAAACTGATGTCCCCCGCTTCCCACAACCAAAGCTCATACAAAATGACAAGAGGGAATCGCAATGTCCCATACCAGGAGATAGCGTCGGAGAAGACATTTTGCATTATTCACAAGTAATTTGTTCGATGTCGCCTCAGAAGGGGAATTATTTATCTAGCTGTTAAAACGTTTAATTTTGATCTCCAAAGGAAACACTGTGTAATCGTTTTATTACTTTGCAGTGAGTTTGGATTTGATAGAGATTAGGGTAACTACCGCGTTGGTTTAGATAATAAACATGTTTGTAGTAAAACTTAAAACCAGACTATTTAAAAATCAACTTTCCGAGGATGCCTCGTGGTGAGGCGAATCACGTGTCGAAGATATTTTGCTTTATGTGATGTGTGTTGACTCGCATGAGCCTTGCTTGTTCTTTTAATGCGGGCGGGCGGGCGGTGCTCTTGTCTGCATTTTGATAAGCTTTTATATCGACAAGTAAAGGACAATTGTTACCGCTTTAAATCTTACTTCTTACTTATATTATAAAATTGAAAAGTCTTAGTTTGCTTGAAATTACCGGCGTAAAGCTCAAAACGCAACGATAGCGCGTACTAACTTTACCTGTGCTGCCATCTAATACGAAAGTTTGTAACGATGTTTGGATGTTTGGATGTTTGGATGTTTGTGTCTCAATCACGCCTAAACGGCTGAACGGATTTGAATGAAACTTGGAATATACATAGTACATGTACTGGATTAACATATAGGCTAATTATTATCCGGGTACCACGCGAGCGAAGCCGCGGGCGGCAGCTAGTAACTCTATATTTTTAGTTATACCAAGCTCCAAGTAAAAGTCTTTCGAACCCGGCATTGAAAGCGTTTTTCACCTCGCCCGCAAATTACCGGATAAGAACTCAACCGCAAGTTTATTGGCAACTTTAATTTCCACTTTACTGGCGACTTTAATCACCATTACGGAAGTTTTCCGTCGAACTCAGTCCTCGATATGTTTGTCTGTACATTTAATCTTGTTTTTAATTTGACAACGGGTTAGTAATCTTTCAAAGATGTGATATAAATTATAATATACTAGCTGCTGCCCGTGGTACTTTGATAAAAAATAGCCTATATGTTAATCCAGTACATGTACTATGTATATTTCAAGTTTCATTCAAATCCATTCGCCGTTTAGGCGTGAAAGAGTAACAAACATCCATACATACAAACTTTCGCGTTTATGAATTGGGAGTAAAGAAAAACATGCGTCCAGTATCCTCTCCAATATGATGGACCATCTATATGAGCGATGGGCCGATCACCTGTCACCATGGTTCACCATATCCATCTTGGGACTTTGAATCAGGAGCGTTTGCATGTTTTCTTATTACCTTGTGGTTCTGCCCAATCCATTAGGGATATGGGCGTGATTTTTAATACATAAAATGAACAATATCTAGGGTTATGTTAGGTTATGTTGGAATATTGTACATTACTTACAGTAAAATATTTATTAACAGCAATAAACTAATACAAGTATTTACTAGTAGTTTACAAAAAAAAGCAAAAGATACAGTCGGGCTATCTAAGGACCGTTGCTTGTCTCTAGATAGCTCACCTGATCTAGGTGGAAGCGTGCCCAAGGTGCTGGCTGTATCCGCGCTGAAATACTAATCCGTTGAGCCAAATAAGAGCCAGCTCTTGGATCGCACATCCCTTTTAAACTTTTTAAGTATACCTACCTTTCTTGTCTTATTATGTTTTTCTAACTTGGGTTCTCGTTACAAACAAGGCGGTTACCTCGTAAAGAGTAATCCTTAGCCAGGAGCTATTTATTTTTCAAAGATTCATCTTTGTAACGTTTGTGACAAGACAAAAGAATTTCTCGAGATGTTTTTAGAGACCAAGAGAAATATTTGCGCGAAAACAAAATGTCACTTTGTGGGGATTCGAGCCGTTGGTGCTCTTTGAATTGAAACCATAGAGAAATGTTGATTTGCTGTTCTGAGATTGAAACTATAAAAATAAAATAGGTAAGTATTTGTGGACATTTCACACAGCACTATTTTGCCCCAAATTAAGCAAAGCTTGTATAGGCTCCAGATGGTTGATAGAATACTTATATACCTACTTTTTTTTGTAAATACATACTTACAATACATATTACTACTACAACACCCAGACGCGGAAGAAATATTTGCAGAGCATACAAACATTTCTCCCGTAGCGGGAATCGAACCCGCGCCTTTTGCGTCTCAGCCGAGCGCTCGCCCGCCACGCCACCGAGGTCGTCTATGGACTATGGACAAAGATTTGGTTTTATAATATCTAGAAGCATGTTGAAATATAGTCAGAGAAGTACATGGTACTGGATTAACATTTAAAGGCTATTTTTTATCTGGGTACGTTAGCGAAGCCGCGGGCGGCAGCTAGTTTATAATATAGTAGGATAGGATATATGAAGAGCAAGTTGAACCTATGCAGGAGTAAGTTCGCATTCGACAACGAGTCAACTCGTAAAGTGCTCGCAAACGGCGGCGGAGCTCATCAGGCGGCGCGCGGCGTGACCGCAAAGAAAACGGCACTTTCGCCGGCCAGAGGCAAACAACCCGCAAATTGTTCGACCGCAACAGCTTTGTCCGTCCACGGTTTTTGGTCCAAGTTACAGAATTCATCACCATCATCTTCCTGCCCTTATCTCACTTTATGTGGGGTCGGCACAGCACGATCCTTGGATCATGCTGTAAGAGTTTTGGCTAAGGTGTTTTATGACCGGCCGCCTGCCTGACGTGCAAATTACAGAAATATAAACTGAAATAAAATGGCTGACGGTCATAAGACCCTGTTCGATAGCTCAAGCATAGGGAGGCCGGATGATGATAGCAAAAAATATTCGTTATTTAATTTAAATTTCTTGCTCGCAGTCTTAATAAGCAAGCGCTTGCCTCGCGCGGCAGCTTCGCGAGGCTGCTCAGTCAGCACATAGAACAACGGGTATTTTCGAAAAAAATACACCCTCAAATATCTTGTGACTTACGCCAGAACTGGAAAGCCGAATTTAAACAGCCACCCCCGTGAGTTAAACGATATAAAGTTGTACCATCCTACTAGTGATACAATTGCGCTTGTTTAGTGCCTTTGTTATGAAGCTACCGGTAATTCTGCATTGTTCTTTTGTAGCGTGTGGCACTTTGTCGCGTAATTGTAACGCGAAAACTCGGGTTTTTGAAAATTATGAAACGATACGCTGTAATTAGCAAACAGGCATACGCATACGTCACTTTGACGGTAAGTGGTAGTAAGCGGACATTCGAAAAGGACTTTTTTTAATTTGGCTGCTCAGACCAAATAAAAAGAAAAGACGCCGCATCGCGAACAAAAAAAGTGAAGCCACCTTTTTATGTCAAATGTGTGTGTCAAAGGTTTTAACAGTAACCTAAAATCATCGAGCATTTAACTGAAGTTAAATGCTCGATGCCTAAAATTCATAGTATAAATATTATTATTCTTTTTATTTGGTCTGAGTTTGGCTGTATTTATATTTAAAATCGTCGCCCGTGTTGACTTTTACATACAAACATTATTTTCCCGATGTCGGATATTATTTGAAACTTGGTTGTTCACCTTTCACCATTTATTTTCAGTAATTTAGTCGTAGTCTTAAACAAAACATTCATGCATCTTTTTTTCCTCCTTCAACTGACACTGACATGACAGTGACATTTTTTATCCATAGAACCTAAACAATATAAGTGTTGCTGTAAAAAAAAATCATAGAAAAATAATCTACCAATTATAAAATAATAAAGTATTCGACATACATACATACTATCATGCCCGTATCCCTAATGGGGTGGGCAGAGCTACAAGTAAACATATGAATACTTGCAGCCTTTTCTGATTTAAGGTCCTAAGATGGATATGGTGAACCATGGTAACAAATGATCAACCCATCGCCCATATAGGTGGTTTATCATTTCGGAGAGGATACTGTCCCTTAGTCGACTTTTACGACATGCTCGGGGAGAAAAGCAGAAGCTGAACCTGAATTTCAAAATTATATTTTCCTTCACCATATTTTTATGCTTCTATGACTTATGGTTCAGGATGGCATTGATTGTTGTAAATCAGACTGTAAATCAGTATGGTAAAAGTTATTACGGTAAATACGAGTATTATAGAGATTGATATGAAGGAAAATAACAAGTGACGCCACCAATTACTTAACAATAAATGGGACTAGTTTTACTGTTTGAATTGTGAATGCATTAAATATTTAAAATTTAAAAATAAACTGGTGCTAAAAAAAGCCTTCAATCCATTTTCCCTAATCGGTTAACTACGTGCTAACAATTACGTAAGCAGATGTTTTCAACGGGCTTGCTTTTAGTTCAAATTCAACACTAAAATAGCACTAAAATTAAATTATACTTCAGTTAGTTTGCTGCCCGTAAAATATTAGGGTTTCGCGGAACGAGGTCAGAACTAGAGCCAAAATGAGGTAGCTATGAAACTAGCAATTAGTATGAACAATTAATGACATTATAGGTACCTATATTTTTACCGTAAGCGGATTGTCACAATAAAAACAAAAAACCGCTCAAGTGTGAGTCGAATTGGCACATGAATGGTTCCGTACCATGTACATGTACATACATAAATGTTTCTTGTACGTATGGGGCTCCCTTTTACGGTTCATGAGATACAGCCCACAGACGGACGGACGGACAGCACAGGCTTAGTAATAGGGTATCGTCGGCACCCTTCGGGTATATGGAACCTTTAAAAGCAAAGCAAAGAGTTTTTATGGCAGACTGTCACCGTTCGAAAACCTTTGTCAGTCAGAAGAAGCTTGTAAAATTGATTGCTTTGTTTTTTTCTATCGGAACAATGGGTTATAGAAAATGACTTAGGCTTAGGCCCTCACACTTTACTTCTTTCTAGCAAAGCGTCATTTAATTGAGAGAATTAAAATCAGGCGCGGACGCAGCCTGAAATTTTGGAGGGGGTCACTAATAATAGAATATTATGTCGAGTAAATCAGATTTTTCAAATTGACGTATACGATATGTGGGGGGGGGGGAGGTCATGTCCCCTGTGACTCCCCCTTCGGACCGTTACTTTGATGTTACAACGATGTTATGATAACTACAATATTTGTCAATATCGAATCTTTGTGAAGTTTAGTATCGCCGGGTTCACTTCCCTTATTGTGTGATTTCCTAATACAGTTTTTTTTTCTATAACTTTTGTTTCATTCAACACTACTACAGCATGATAAATCTCTACACGATGATACAATTTGATGAGTGATTCCGAATTCCGTGTTCATACCCTTACCTTTTTTTTCTTGGTGGTGTTTTCATTTACTACTCTTCTACGCCACTATACGATGTAGTATTGAGCTTCATAGCGAATATGTTTTAATAAAGCAATTTGACTATTCGAAACTATCACAACGAACGTTTTATGTCTTTGTTAAGGTAGGCTTGTTTGAAACAGAGTTAGGTACTTCAAATTGGGGTGCAAAACCATAAAGATTTATATACTCTAACAGAAAGTTTTGGGGGATGTGGGTATGAAGCCGTGATACACCAGTCTTTGTACTAGGTAGGTGTGTGATTATGTTTATCTGCGAGCATTGCTCGTGGACAAACTACTTATTCCACCTGGGTGAACCGTGGGTACTTCTTAATTCAATTCATTTATTTGTGTTTTTCAATTCATTTATTTAATGTCCGGGGCCCGGGGTCAACTTTTTTTATTTTGGGCCTCAATGATAAATGACTGGACATTCCAATTTTGACAAAATATGATGTTAAATAATACATCTTGGCTATTGAATTGGGAATTCTTGAGTTAGGAATTAGGCATATTTCAGTATTTTGGAACCAATGTCATGTTTGGTATCAACTGAAAGTGCTTGTTGTGTATATAAATATGTATGTTACTAGCTTCTACGTAGTCGGATTTTACTACTATGAGAATACTATACATTTTATTCCTCTGCTGGACTGGGAGTATAGAATAAGTCCGGCTGCCTCTCTCTCCGAGCATGTCATAAACATCGACTAAGGGATATCCTCTCCATGATGGACCAACTATATGGGTGATGGACTGATCACCATGGTTCACCATGTACATCTTGGCGCTCTTAAATCAGGAGTGGCTGCATGTTTACTTATGATTACTTGTGGCTCTGCTCACTCCTTACGCATATTCATTTATATGAAAACCAACAGCTTCAGTAAAAAATTAATAAACATATTAAATACACATTAATTATTAAATAAATAAATAAATAACACCCAACAGTCTCATACATAGTCCTGAGCCCACACTAGGATTCCCTGTGTCGTGGGTATCAAAACTACGAGTACCATGGTACCACAACACCCAGACCCGGAAGAAATATTTGCAGAACTTGCAAACATTTCTTCCGCAGCGGGAATCTAACCCGCGCCTCTTGCGTCTCTGCCGAGCAATCACCTGCCACGCCACCGAGGCCGTCAATATTATGGGCGTGATAATTTGTATGTTGTACAATATTAAGACATTGTTTCTTTTTCCCCAGGTGAAGTTCCGATCCGGTCAAGATACGCCCGGCTGATCGTGCTGATGCCGCCGGATCCTCCAACGATCACCCAGGGGGCCGTGCTGCACGCTGTCGAGGACCGGGAGGTGGACCTGGAGTGCGTGTCTGCTGGAGGACGGCCTGCTTCTGAGGTACTAGTCTTCTAAGCTTCGTAAAGAAATCCTTTAGTATCATAGGAAGTTGACCTTAACCATAACTTATGGATTAATTTGTTTCACGATACCTAGTTTATTTTATTGTATACTAGCTGCCACCTTCGACTTCGCTGGCGTGGTGCCCGGATAAAAATAGCCTAAGATATGTTAATCCAGCACATGTACTATGTATATTCCAAGTTTCATTCAAATCCGTTCAGTCGTTTAGGCGTGATTAAGGCACAAACATCCAAACATCCTCTCAAACTTTCGCATTAATAATATAAGTAAGAAGATCTCCATCCGACTATAAAAAATCAAACAGAGTTAATAAAAGTTCGTCTGAACACTCTGAACAATTATCCTCTTATAATCCAATCCGGTGGTTCAACAGTTTGTAACTTTTAACTTCTAGTTCGAAGCCTTAATAGTCTGATGGATCCTACTTAATTCATGTTTCAATAATACGAGTATTCTGCGAAGGACTCTTAAGTTTAGGCTTAAAAATGATTTAAAACTTTTTGATGGAGATAATATTGACTATCTATCTATCTAGTCGTGTCACTAGTACTTCGAACCAGTTTGGTGAAAGGATTTAAAGTGATGGATATAATTATTGGTTACCGAAGTTTTCATAATGTCGGGTACGCGACTATTTAAAGTAAGTGAGCGAATACGAACGAATCAATGTGGAATCGAGCATTGATGGTGTAGTGGTAGTGTCCTCGCCTTCCCTACATACTGTTAGGTTTTAAAATATTTAAGACTTTTGTAATTTATTTTTGGATTATTCTAGTAATTTAAAAACAATGATTTTAATTATTAGTTCAATTGTATTTATTTTCACTCGAAGTCATGAACGGAAATGAATATTGTACTTAGTCAGTTTTAAAATAATAAAATCAAGATGGCGAATTGTGGATAGCATGACGGCAGCCAATTTTGAGATCGAAGTTTACATCTTAGACTTAGTTTTCCCCCAAGGTTTTCCCTATTTATCTGACTGCGAGCAAAGAAGGAGACAATGTTTTTTGGGTGACATAATGTGGATGTCTAAGTTTGTGTAAAGAGGTTTTTATCCCTTTGGTAGAATGAGAAAACATTGGTTTGCCACTATCGCTTTCACTAAACAGTAAACTATGAACAGAAGAAGTGACTGTCAATCAATTACTGACATCGTGACTGAGTAAAAAATATTCTGACCGGCCAGTGACAAGAAAGGAGAATCTGTGATAATCTATGGTATAAAAAAATATGGGAGAAGATTTTGGGAGCGTCTGGCTTGTAATGATCAAAATGTTTGAAAATTAAGAAATCAGTTAAAAATTACGGTTTGAGATCTCATATTGAATGTTTGTGGGTCCATAACATACCCACTGCAAAAAGGAATACCGGAATACCACATGGTACTCATATCCAAGTGATCCCCGTGATTTTATGGAATAAAAATGTTTGACTTTGACTTTGATTCCTTTGGCTGAAGCTAGTGTCCAAACGACTGGACGGATTTTGACAAATGAGGTGTCCTTAGATTCGTCTGGATCTGGGATAATTAGAGTGGCATGGATATAACCTTGGAACAATAAATACAGGTATAACAAAACTTCTGATACTTTTTTGTTACTAAAGTGTAAATATGACAACTTGAAAAAGCCATTTTTTAATGAACTAACCCCCGAATACTCAAACGCGACTCAGAGTTGACCACGTCTTAAGTCACGGTTTTTTGTCAGTTTTTGATGAAAATCTGTCAAAAACTCATCACTTGAGACGTGCTCAACTCTGAGATGCGTTTGAGTATTCGGGGGCAAGACTACAATGGTACAAAATCATCATCTTGATGTGTCAAAAAATATCTGTAGCTGTCGGGCTTTTTTTCTATTACATAAATACTTATTTATATTGTTTTTTTTGTTGCAGATAACATGGGTAGACAATGATGGTGGAGTTCTGACACAAGGAGTGAACTATACTGTGGAACCGATGTCTGATAGTCGAAGATTCACTGCTAGGTATTTATACCTTCTAATTTAATAAAAATAGATGATTTATACAACGTTGGAAGGCAATTTATGCTTATACTAATGTGATGTGTGATGTAATGATAAGTAAGTTTGTAGGAGCTAGTGGCCAACTCTTAATGGCTTAACGATTTAAAAGCCGGGACCGACAATTTAACGTGCCCTCCGAAGCACAAAAGCGCTCGTAATGCCACTTGCGGTCACCCATTCCAATCGTGACCGCGCACAACGTTGCTTAACTTAAACGATCAATCAAGAACGTCTAAGCAAGCCACGCCACGAGCACTTCAGTCTGGCACTATCACTTCATGCTATCAAGGTCAAAGGTCAAAATAATTTTAAAATGTGTTTTGTTTTTGCTCCTAGATCCATTCTACGTCTGCGTCCAAGAAGAGTACACCACAGCCAGACCTTCACGTGCCAAGCTCAGAACACAGCCGACAGGGCCTACAGAGCTGTGGCCATCAAGTTGCAAGTAAGTTATTATTTTACATACAAATTTCATTCAACACTCTTACATTATGTACATCATCATCATCTTCCTGCCCTTATCCCACTCTATGTGGGGTCGGCACAGCATGATCCTTGGATCACGCTGTAAGAGTTTTGGCTAAGGTGTTTTATGACCGGCCGCCTGCCTGACGTCAACCCTCCTTGGGAATACTTGCTTATTGTATCTCATCATGTTGGAGAGGATACTATCCCTTAGTCGACTTATTATGTACATCATCGATAGATAAAAGAAATATCCTTAAAACTAAATATTATGTTTGTGAGTCGGCGAAAATTTCAACTCCTTACCTAAAAACTTCGAAAATATGTGTCAAGTGCACGAAAGTAGCCTTTGACGCACTCTGATCCTTTCACCACACTGGTTTGAAAGAACTAGTGACACTGCTAGAGAGAGACTTCCAATCTGTCCCGCATACGCCCTGGAACAATACAATAACACTAAAGCTTAGAAATTACCATTACCAGCGGATTTCGTTTATCAAACGCACCCCATAATTTAGAGAGCAGATTTACAAAATCTTTGTTTTACCATAAAAACAGAGACAGAACAATCCAAAAAATGCTACGTATTTCTTGAGGAAAACTGTATGCAGACATCTTTTTTGCATAACGCTAAGGAAGGAAACGATGCGAGTTTTTCCTTCCACTGTAGGGTGGCAATGATGTTTTGTAGACTTCATATTTTATATAGATAATACAGGAAAAGTCAAGATATTTATAGGGATTTACCCTTTCAACATTCAAATCAGATCCTGTTCATGGTTATCCGCATATAAATCGTACAATGTAGGTGTAAGTGGGGATCCGGGTTTTCTGCCTACCTTTACGAAAAACAGGCAAAATAATAATAATAACACCCAACAGTCATAGTTACGAACCCACACTAGTATTCCCTGTGTCGTGGGTATCAGAAACCATGACCGACCATATGACCGGCCGCCCGCCTGACGTCAAATTTCCTTGGGAACACTTGCTTATCTTTATGTATGTCATCATGTTGGAGAGGATACTATCCCTTAATGGAATTTTACGACATGCTCAGGGAGAGAAGCCGCTGGACGCATTCTATGTTTTTTTCTTTACTCCCAACCCAGCAGAGAAATACCTAAATTCAATATACGATTGTAAATGTTTACAAAACGATGGTCACCTCACTCCTCCACTTTTAACACAAAAATTATGCAACCGGAGGCGTTCACTGAAACTTTTAAGCGTAAACCCTCAAACAAAATGGTGGTTTAATCGTAGCATCAAATTATCTCGTTTTTACCGAGAATTATCTTCGAGGCTCACCCTGTATTTCTAAATCCGTGACACTGTCGTGACACTCGTTCTTCCGAACTGATAGGTGTAAGAATTAATGTGCGCTTCAATAAGGCTCTTTTTGAACACTTGATAGGGAAAAATTAGTCTTAGAAATTTTCTAGTTCTGTAGCATGACGTCACCTCACGATATTCCTTTCACCGTTTGAGAGTTCTGGTTTAATTCTACTATCCTACTAATATTATAAGTGCGAAAGTTTGAAATGTGAGAATGTAAGGATGCATGGATGTGTGGATGTGTGGATGTGACGATGTATGTTTGTACCTCAATCACGCCCAAACGGATTTGAATGAAACTTGGAATATACATAAAACGTGTGCTGGAATAACAAACAGGCTACTTTTTATCCGGGTACAAAGCAAGCGAAGCCGCGGGCGGAAGCTAGTGAATTTATAAATTTTAAAACTGAAAAATCCATCGGTACACTTCGAACCCGCGGCTTTAGGATAGGAAGGCGGAATTCCACTAGAGCACTATGCTCTGACTTACGAATATGACCCCCGACCCGTGGGCCCCTAGCAATCGATTTATCCGTGGCCGTGGGCTTCAGTTGCCTCCATTTTATTCAAAGCTAAGCTTACACGTGCATATCCTCTGCGTGCGCCGCATTGAAGACACGTCGTAACGGCCTTTTAAACTGGGATAACCTTATATTGTTATAAGCATATTAAAAGTTATTAGTTACAAATTACATACTCAGACTTTCAGGTCTGACCGTTTGTAATATAACCTTTGATATTACAAAGTCCTAAATAACATTTTTTTATTAAATATAAGCTTATTTAGAGCACTTTATTCTCATCATGTAATAAATAAATTTACAAAGTCTAGATTTTATTTACTTTAGATGTCTGCGGTATTATTTTTGGCAGACTTTCGACTATGTAGCAAAGGTGTTGACTTTCAATTCGCCTCTATATTTTGTATGTTGTATTTTACACTAAATTATCACATTAAATCTCTTCTAAATTTTAACCGATTTTTATTGCGCTCTGGTGCATTGAAAAGCGTTCCGCGGTGGTCCCATATAGATTTAATTCTTGAGGGATTGATACTTTTCGAAAGACATAAAAGATGCCATAAACCTTTATTCACAAGTTGCTAATCTTGTGAATGATTTTGCTTTTGTTTTATAATTCAGAGTGTAGGTAACAAAGTATCATCTCGAGTGATCAATAATATGATGTGACCTTGTGCGTGCGTAGAAATAACAACTACCTGAAAGGTGTCATAAAATAGCTTCAGGAAGTTTTTTCATTCATCATGTTGTCGGTCTGTACCCTTAGAAAAAATTGAATATATTCCAGTACACATCATCATCCACAGCCCATAGTTTCTCACTGCTGGGTTTAGGTCTCCCTTTGTTTCTGCCATTCGCTCTGGTCCTACGCCTCTCGCATCCAAAAACTACGGCCCTTTTTGATTTGCGCCCAGCGCGCAGTTGGACGATTTCTACTTCTGTATCCGTTTCTAGGCCATCACTTGGTCAAAGCCTTACTCCATCCGTGATGGCAGTTGTCTGTTTGTCTGGCCAAGTGTCATACCTGCTTACGCTTACTCGTCTTGGACTTTAGTCCGACGCCGGATATCGGTATTAGAAACTTGATTTAGGAGATTTATACCGAGCATGTCACGCTCCATGCCTCGCCGATCTTCCAGCACTTCAAGGTACTTCAAGTTTTTTTAAATCAATTCATCTAATACTGGGTGATTGACATTTTTTATTGATGCACAAACATCTTCACATCTACACAAACTTTCGCATTTATAATTGATGATGATGATGTCCTCCGTGACGTGTTGATGGCGGAAGTTGCTACGAATTTTGTGCAAGCGGATAAACTTCTAAGGAGAGAATGTGACTTGCGATGCCATGTTAAACTTCCTGTCATAAGATGGACAGAAAATAAAATGCATACCTACCTATATTTATAGGGTAAAAGTAACAAAGGAAGTCATCATCATCATCATCATCTTCCTGCCCTAATGCCACTTTACGTGGGGTCGGCACAGCATGATCCAAGGTTCTTGCTGTAAGAGTTTTGGCTAAGGTGTTTAATGACCGGCCGCCTGTCTGACGTCAACCCTCTTTGGGAATACTTGCATATTGTATCTCATCATGTTGGAGAGGATACTATCCCTTAGTTTACTTTTACGACATGCTCGGGGAGAGAATTAGCTGGACGCATTCTATGTTTTTTCTTTACTCCCAGTCCAGCAGAGAAGTACCAAAAGAAGTAATAGGTAGATAAGTAGAAGGCTCACAGCTAACGACTCCACGAGTCGAAAAACACTGCGTCCTACAAGCAATGCACAGTCGTGCTCTGAATTAGAGACTACGTGTTTTCACTTTTCCAGTAAACCACGACCAAATTCAGGAGATCTGTCATGAGCGTGACGTATCGAATAGAGGAGAGTGGTATAATGAGGTTTTCAGACCCTACGTGAGTAGACTTTCATTTGAAAAATCGTGGAATGTAAACTACGACCAAATTCAAGAGATCTGTCATGACGTTTCGAATAGAGGAGAGTGATACGATGAAGATTGTTAAAGATTGAAGAAGATTGTTAGAAGTTTGACCAGTTGGTAGAAGTAGATAGACTTAATAGAATTAGTGCAAAAACTATACAATTAATCCGGTTATTCATGTGCCTGTCAAATGTTTTTAAAATCTGTGAGGAGAATGTCTTCTGCAGTTGTGTTTGCCACAATGTAATGTAGATATTTGTTTAAGAGAAGACTAAGAATATTTAAGAAGGAAGAGACATTTAAAAGCGCAAACACATTAATAACTTATGTTCTTTACCTTCAATATAAAACGTTGACTTTTTCTTAAAAGTTACTATACCATCACCTTAATTAAATTAATATTAATATGTTCAATATAATAACAACATGGGTATCTTTTCAAACCAACATTGTCATTGATTAATACCATAATGTGCCATAGACCATCATTACTTTGCCCAGTCTCCTCTCCCGCATTGACGAAATAAGAGCTTTAGTTACATTGGAGCTGAATTGGCGAATTTTCCAAAGGGGATGTACAACATTGAGGTACAGATTTTTTCAACTTCCTTTCCTTATTTCGCTTTTCTTTATATCCGTTTATCGCAAGCTTGGCTTTAGACGTAATTTATTATACAATCTCAAATTAGTGCATGAAAGGAACCTCTACAAAGCACAATGACTTAGGTTCGATTCCCAAAAGAAGCAAATATTTCTTCCGGGTTTAGGTGTTGTAATTTCATGGTTCTCATCGTTTCTGATACCCACGACACAGGGAATTCTAGTGTGGGGTCGGGACATAATCCTGACTATTATTAAGTTATCAATATTATTTTCATTACACTCATTATTTCCCAGCGGCTACACTACTCCCACACGTACTATTTTGAAGGTACGTATTTTCCTATTGCAGGTGAAGGAAAACACCGTGAGGAAAGCTGTCATTGAATCGAAAACACGCGTCAAGTGCACGAAAATCGCCTCTTTGAGGTGCACTTCTTTGAAAGAAACATTAATCCTAATTTCATAAACCACATTCATTTTGAATTGCTCAATACTGTATTTGTCGATAAAATACGAAGTAACGTTTTTTCCGTGAATTCAATGAATAATGACCTGGTAATTTTCCCGGGAACTTGTTATTGAAGTAGGTAATGTCATATATCTAGTGCTTCCTGATAAGTCTACATATTTAAATTCTAATGAAACGAAACCACAATATGATTGTAACGAACAATGGCAACTTGATATTGTGTATTGTATATTGAGGTCTTTTACCTTCACAAACGGGACGCTGTAGTGCCCGGGATCGAATTAAGATGGAGTAGGCTTGCCCTTCTATCCTCTCAGCTTAGTCGGCCTTGTCCACATAAAGACCATGGTCGAGTGATTTTTAGCACATTTTTTTTGTAGTATTCTTTTGTATTTCTTTTTCATACGATCTAAGATTTACCGATTTGTATAAAAATAATAATAATATTAAAAATGAAAGGGGTCCTCATAGAAGAGACGTGTTTCATTTTGCATTTATTTTTGCTTTATTTTAAAGAACGTGCTGTGGCCACCTAGGTGGCATATGTACACGATGGTACGGATCCCTTCGTGTGCTAATTGGACTCTCACTTGATCGGTTTTATTTACTGCAATAATGTTAATGTGACTTATCTCTATATTAAAAAAAACCCTGCTATTTTGAGTACTCTTGTTTTTTTTTCTTGCCAAAAAAGAACACTTATTTACCTACAATGCATATCTACACATACAAAACAAAATGATTTTTGTGATTTTATTAAATACTTACCTATATACCTACTGTGATGGAAAACATCGTGAGGAAACCGACATGTCATAGAACCTGAAAAGTTCGAAATCAAGTGCACGAAAAGAGCCTTTGAAGCTCAAGCTCATATTAAGGCCTTCATCACACTGGTTGGAATGAAGTAGTGACTAGAAGTATTGTGAAGTTCTTCAGCCGTGTATCACAAACAAAGCCATGGTCGTCAGCTAGTTACAGCTTAATCCAAGTCCTTTGTGCCATTATGCAGGCACTTATATACTACACTTCAGGCACTAAGCTTTGTATGGCTTCGTCTAGACCAGGGGTGCTCAAACTTATTGTCGATACGTAACTTACGAATCACAAAATCGGTCTTGATGATGATGCATGGCACTGCATATTATACATACATATTATCACGCCCGTATCCCTAACGGGTTTGCAAAGCTACAAGTAATCATAAGAGAACTTGCAGCCACTTCTGATCCAAGAGTTCCAAGATGGATATAGTGAACCATGGTGACAGGTGATCAGCCCATCGCCCATATAGATTTATCGTGTTGGAGAGGATACTATCCCTTAGTCGACTCTTACGACATGCTCGGGGAGAGAAGCAGCTGGACGCATTCTATGTTTTTTCTTTACTCCTAGTCCAGCCAAGAAATACCTACTGCATATTATGCGCAAGCATAATGTCAGGTGTTCGTCAGTGACTCGATTGCAATAATATCGATTAAATTTTTTCATTTGTGAATTAGTAAATCTAAATTTAATAATATTTTCATTGCAATGTTACCTATTTATTATGGAACTAGCTGCCGCCCGCGGCATCGCTCGCGTAGTACACTGGATAAAAATAGCCTAAATGTTAATCCAGTACATGTACCATGTATATTCTAAGTTTCGTTCAAATCCGTTCAGCCGTTTAGGAGTGTTTAAGGCACAAACATCCAAAGATCCTCACAAACTTTCGCATTTATAAATATAAGTAAGAGGAAGTAAGGTACTAGGTATATTTTGTTGACAATCGACTCGAAAAACTTTCGCGATCGACCGTTTGAGCACCCCTGGTCTAGACTAATACTGGCGCCTTTCGCGGGATTAAATTAGCCATTTAACCTTTTGTACCTTTTATCGATACACTTGTATTGATACAGATTAGACACTTGTATCGATACAGTGGCCCAATCACTTTCTTAATTCTTAATTCTTTAATGCACATATAAAATCACATAAGACACAGACATAAAGTAAGGACATGTACAAAGGCGAGCTTAACCCTACAAAGAGTTCTCTTCCAGCAAACCTTTGAGGCTACAGAGAAGTGGAATTTAAATAGCGGGTACATGTACAAAACAAGACAAGACAAATATTTACTCAATCACTATATCGAGGATGCTTGTCTGATTTGGCTGTTATGTCAAAATTAACACAGTCTGAATATGTATCTAGTATCTTACGTTCTGACGACCTCGGTGGCGTGGCGGACGAGTGCTCGGCTGAGACGCAAGAGGTGCGGGTTCGATCCCCGCTCCGGGAAAAATGTTTGTATGTTCTGCAAATATTTCTTCCGGGTCTGGTTGTTGTAGCATTACGTATTATTTATTATAAGTAAATTTACAAAAAAAGTATAAAGTATTCCATCAGCCATCTGGTTCCCATAGTACACGTTAAACTTAGTTCACAGAGTGTGTATTTTTATTGCCGCTATAGCAACAAATAATAAAAATTAAAGAAGTAAAAAAAAGAAAGAACAAAACATACAAGAATTTTATTTCTTATCGATTTTGATCATTTTAAAAAGTACATAGAGTAAAAGTCATAATAAAAAGTGCAGATACGGAACCCCTCGTGTTCAAATTCGATTCGCAGTTGACCATGTAGGTATCCACTTTAGTACGGTTATTAACAATCGTAAAAACAAAACACAAATAAAAACCGGTCACCGGTACCTTTTGTAATTCCAAAACCAAGTAGTTAGGTACTGAATTATTTACTACCGCTTGCCCAGAAACTGCCCTCAGGTTGTAATTAGCTCTAAAAAAGCTGCGATGTTGAAGATGCGGGTACGATTCTCGCTGCTGGACAAAATTTGCATGATCTGTAGGTAATCTTCATGTTCTAGTGTGGTGGTATTATTTTGAGTTTATGATGGTCTAGGAAAGAAACTTATAAACTTCGACTTTTACATTCGAAAATACTTACTTAGTTTGGAGCTAGACGGTGCTGTGTGAAATGTCTAAAAAAACTGGTCAAGTGCGAGTCGAACTCGTACACGAAGGGTTCCGTACTATCGTACATGTACTTACATAAATATTTCATTATAATGAAAATACATACTCTGTAAATCAACTCTACCTATTACGGTTCATGAGATACAGCCCGCTGACAGACGGGCGGACAGCTTATTAATAGGGTCGAGTAAGGAACCCTAAAAAAACGATCATTGTTTCAGCTCTCATTTTCAAATGCGGCGGTGAATCGAGGTACCACACTTCTTTAAAACAAGTAGTCGAACGAAAATAACACATTACTAAACTATTTCAAACTAGCTGCCGCCTGCGGCTTCGTTAGCGTGATACCCGGATAAAATATAGCCTATATGTTAATCTAGTACATGTACTATGTATATTCCAAGTTTCATTCAAATCCGTTCAGCGGGTTAAGCGTGAAAGTGTAACAAACATCCATACATACAAACTTTCGCGTTTATAATAGGTATTAGTTATAGGATATTATTTCCGAATTTTACTCGCTCGAATAATCGCTCTTTCAATGATCTTCTCAATTCTCTCAGTGAGTTGCTAAGTTTCTCACAAATTTCCACCACAATATGGCAGCCCTCCAAATGTTAAAATCGAGAAATTAATATTGGTCAGACTAATAGTGGGGTGAGACCCTAAGATAACCTTTTAAGAAGGTCATTAAGAACAGTACAAGTTCAGAGACTTAGATGTCTCGACCGAAAGATTTTATCAGTAATTAGAGGAATGCCCCGCGACTTTGTTCGCCTTAAGTTTTTACCCGACTGCGAAGGAGGGAAATGTATTTGGGGTGTATGTATGAATGTGCATTCCTTTGGCTAGGTAAGTAAGTAAGTTCGTATGAGCTAGTGGCCAGCTCTTGTAACGGAGCTTTTAGGGCGCCTAAAGGCCTCCGTCATAGCTTAACGACAATTTAACGTGACCTACGAAGCACGGAAGCGCTCAGCTCGTAATACCACTTGCGGTCACCCATCCCATTTGTGACCGCGCACAACGTTGCTTAACTTCAACGGTCAATCAAGAACGCTACCCCACGAGCGCTTCCCTTATGATTGATTGTCAGTCAGTCAGCCAGTAACGTTAGTGTTTTGTATATGAAGATTAATTAAAGTTCACAATTTCTGGATTAAGTTAGATGGATCTTGATTGGGATTAAGTCTATAATGTTATTAGGGTTTTAAAAGAAAATTAGATACGCTTAGTTGTTAGCCCCAGACAAGATAGGCATTGCAGATTTCTAAGGAATTAGGGTGGGCAGAGTCACGTCTATGGGAACCAGATGGCTGATACATAGGTACTTGTAATATATAATACTACAACACCCACACGCGGAAGAAATATTTGCAGGACATGCGAACATTTCTCCCGTAGCTGGAATCGAACCCGCGCCTCTTGCGTCTCATCCGAGCACTCGCCCTCCACGCCACCGAGGTCGCCTTACTGTCAAGTAAAGTCAACAAATTATTATTTTTCTATTTATTAACAGAAAGAAACTTACAACTATGACAAATATAATTTACAAAATACAAAAGAAACAGTCGGGCTATCTAAAGGCCGTTGCAAACGGTCTATAGATAGCTCACCTGATCCAGCTCATCTGACGTTCTATTTATTTGACTGGACAAACTATTTCCAGTTCATCATTGTCTCTCGCCCCTACCGCCGATCTCACCACACGCCACCAGAGTCAATTTCAAAGAAAGTCAGTTGCTACCGTATCCATTACTTCCTTATCACGTTCTCAGCGGTTTAGATTATAGTTTTTGCTAGAGACAATGCACAAAGGCAGCAACGTGGATCGGGTTCTAAGTGAGCGGAAAAAAGTGTGTCTTTACTTCCTGGAGCTCTGAACGACCTTGGGAGTTAAATAACGGTTTGAACGGCGACGACCTCGGCGTAGCGGGCGAGTGCTCGGCTGAGGCGCAAGAGGTACGGGTTCGATTACTACGGGATACTACGGGAGACATGTTTGTATGTTCTACAAATATTTCTTCCAGGTTTGGGTGTTGTAGTGATCCATCATCATCATCTTCCTGCCCTTATCCCACTCTATGTGGAGTCGGCACAGCATGATGCCTGAATCATGCTGTAAGAGTTTTGGCTAAGGTTGTGTTGTAGTAATTATAAGTATGTATATACAAAAAAAAGTATATAGGTACCTAAGTATTCTATCAGCCATCTGGTGCCGATAGTACAAGTTTTGCTTAGTTTGGGGCTAGATGGCGCTGTGTCAAATGTCCAAAAATATTTATTTTAAAAAGGTACCTACCTACTTATGGTGTGTTGTGTAACTTTATGATAGAACTAGGTGGAACGCCCGAGCTTTGGAAGATTTCCAAAATATCCGATTTTCGAAGTAGTTGCAAGTTTTCTTATGTTTACTTCTCTGCCCACCCCATTAGGAATATTAGGTAAGTAGTTAATAAATATATATAGGTAGAAAATATCTAGTGTATAGAAGTTTCACTAGTGCAACATAAAAAGTAAAAGAAAATAAGTGACTACAGCAAATTTACAAACGTTTTAAATCTACTATTTTGTCGATCGACTTTCTGGTCATCATTCTTAGTCACGAACAGAATCCTAACTAAGTACCTATTTGTTCTAAGTATTGTACAGATTGAGCGAGCGTAGATCAAGCTATCTATCTAGTCGTGTAACTAGCTCATTGGAACCCGTGTGGTGAAAGGATTTAAAGTGCGCCTCAAAGGCTCTACGGTTCTACGGATGTTTCCTTTACCCTTTGAGAGTACTGGTATAGCGCATAATTTTTTCTAACAGAAAACCTCATTGGTGCACGACTAGAATTGAATCCACGACCTTAAGATCAGAATTCGCAGTGAATTTATACCATTTGCGTAGTATTTTATTTCGAGCGAATCTATTGCACGATTCGCGGCGAATTCTTCCATTCTAACCAAGCTAACGAGGTATTTGACGACCTCTGTAGCGAGGCGGGCGAATGCTCGGCTGAGACGCAAGAGGCGCGGATTCGATTCCCGCTGCGGGAGAAATGTTTGCATGCTCTGCAAATATTTCTTCCGGGTCTGGGTGTTGTAGTATTATGTATTTACAAAAAAAAAGAGTATAAATTATGTATTCTATCAGCCATCTGGTTCCCATAATACAAGCTTTGCTTAGTTTGGGGCTAGATGGTGCTGAGTGATATGTCCCCAAATATTTATTTATTATATCTTGAGAGTTAAATTTTAAATTCGCGGCGAATTCACCCCTCTGAAATCTAAACTAACACAGGATTCTAGCGTTGAAATAAAACAGTTGCAATCAACGGAGCAAGTCAACAAAACAAGACTGCACTTCCCGACATCTTCGATAGCATTGTTCGTTTTGTAAAAAGGCTAGGTAGATAGCGCACTTTTTAGCGCTGTTTTAACTTTGTGCTAAAGGTCTGCGTTCATTTGCTGTGGAGCGCACTCGTGCATAGCCTATTTTTATAGCAAATTTTAAAGTTACTTTTTAGAAGAGTTATTTGTATTATATTTTCATAAAAGTAAGTAAAATCATCCAGGTCCGGCCTGCTACCTGGATCTGGATGAGACTTGCAACGGATCGAAGAGAGTGGCACATACAAAGGGAGGCCTATACCCAGCAGTGGGTAAAGTCAGGTTGCGGATGATGATGATGATGAAGTAAAATCAAGTAAATAATACAGAAAAAGCCGAAAATAATTTTTACAAATTCTTGAATCCACGAGGATAAATATCGAGGTATTTATCGTTTTAAACTATGATCTATCTAGTCGTGTCACTCGTTCTTTCAAACCAGTGGTGAAAGGATCCAAAGTGGCCCTCAAAGGCTTCTTTTGTGCACTTGACACATGTTTTCTTTCATCGTTTGAGGGTACTGGTATATCGCACATAATTTTTTCCAACAGAAAAACCGATTGGTGCACAACTGGATTTGAACCCACAACTACGATCGGAAGGTAGAGCCGCTCCCAATAGACCACCAGGACTCTCGAACCTACGGATAAAAAAATTACGACATAAAAATCTGTTTATGCTTTAATCTTCATATTTCTAATTCTGTCTAACGTGCTTCGGAGGGGACGTTAAATGGTCGGTCCCGGCTTTTAAGTCGTCAAGCCACGACGGAGGCCTTCAGGCGGCCTAAAAACTCCGTCACAAGAGTTGGCCACTAGCTTATACGTACTTACTTATTTTTTTCTAATTCTGTTCAAAAACCCGCAAAGCCCGCATCGATCTAATGGGGAGGTAGCTTAATCAATCTCCTTATACAACAGGAAGTGCTTCCGCTCGATTTCCTGGCTCCGAGCGACAATCGAGAAAGTTGGAGAGAAACGCAATGACTCATTCTCTTGTACAAAGATTCCATTTCCCCAGCTAATTGTTAAGACATGATTATTTCATTTCCTTATTTAACGTTATGAATATTTAATAGACGTTTCGTCTTAAATGTTTATTCAGAGAGGTCCATTTTTAATGGCAGTTGATGTCAGGTCATTGCTTGTACCTGCTCAATGGTTTTGAGATAACATAAAGTAAGGTAGTCTAAATATTTTATTGCGGGACACAATGGCGGCTTATTATGTTCTATTGGGTTGTAGTGTTTAAAACAATAAAATAATTCAAGGCATTTAAAATCAGGTAAAAATAGCCAATATACTACTACGCTGTACTTTGTTTTTCTGTCAATAAAATTTATGGTGTTTTACGAAAGATAACAAAGTTACGATAGTAATGAACGATCCCTCGTCTGTTAGTAAAATATTGCAACCGGGTACTAAAAGTTATTTGGACTTATATTTTGGTTGATTTTGTTTTGACGTTTTCGTTAGTAAATATCTGATTTTTTAATTAAACTTTAAAATTTTTGGTTTAAAGCTTTTAGTTATTAAAAGTACTTCACTAGCTTCTGCCCGAGGGTTTAATTGGCATAATTTGTTCTAAGACATAATTTATTTATAATAATTTAGTGTAATTTGAGTCTCTGGGCGCGGCTGAAAGTCTTTGAGCTTTTGATGTGTTTCGGTTATTCATTTATCTCCAGAAAGAAATTGTTCATTTTTTGTATAACTCATCAAATATGCAAAGACCTTGTCCATTGTTTTCTTTTGTTTTATTTGACTTCGGCAAACACAAAAGAGGCCAAAGCCTTCGTCTTTTACTACTATGAATACTTGAAATAGTTTCAAGAACTAATGCCTCGACTACATATACCTATAGAATTCATGTGGAGTCGGCATAACACGTTCTTTTCTTCTATTCTCTTGTATCAGCTTTCATCTCTGTACTCTTTACTTTTTTATCCATATCATCCTACTAATACTATAAATGCGAAAGTTTGTGAGGATGTGTGGATGTGACGACGTATGTTTGTGCCTCAATCACTCCCAAACGGCTAAACGGATTTGAATGAAACTTGGAATATACATAATACGTGTGCTGGAATAGCATATAGGTAACTTTTTATCCGGGTACAATGCGAGCGAAGCCGCGGGCGGCAGCTAGTCTTATCATAAATTCATAATTTACTTTCCCTACCTCCACCTCTAAATAAAAGTGAAAATATGTAATTCATTTATTTAATATTAATATTTTTACAGTGTGTATTTTCTATTGCTGCTGTAAAAAAAACTAAGGCCTTTAAACCATCTATAGTAGATGATTTATACAGCGTCAGGAGGCAACTTTTTCCTTCACAAACGGGACGCTGTAGTGCCCGGGACGAATTAAAATGGAGTAGGCTTGCCCAGCACTTATACCATCCTCTCAGCTTAGTCGGCCTTGTCCACAGGAAAGACATGGTCAATACGTGCGGAGCTGACTAAGCTGCGGGTTTCCTCACGATGTTTTCCTTCACCGTTTGAGAGTACTGGTATAGCGCACATAATTTTTTCACACAGAAAAATTTGTGCACGACCGGATTTGAACCCACCATAACCACTGTTAATAAAAATAGAATAAAAGGGGGCCCTACAAGAAAAAATTATGCACATATATACGATGGTACGGTACGGAACCCTTCGTGTGCGAATTCGTCTCTCACTTGACCGATTTTTTGTTTCAGGTACAATACGCTCCAAAAGTGAGGATGTTTGTCAAAACCGAAATCATGAAGAAGAGGATACAAGAGGGGGATACTGTAGTGATAGGTAATATTAATATTTATTGATTTGTAGCTTGTATCTTGATGAACCCGGAGGCATTTTTTTAATTCAGCACATGTACTATGTATATCCCAAGTTTCATTCAAATCCGTTTAGCCGTTTAGGCGTGAAAGAGTAACAAACATCCATACATCCATACATACAAATTTTCGCGTTTATAATATTAGTTTTATAATATTTATTACTATTTATAGGCGTACAAACGTAAAGGTTAAACCACAGGTTCAACGTAGATTATGGACATTCTACTACTACTAATTAGTCGAGTCCTGTTGTGCGCCTCAAAGTTTTCAAAAAGGTCCTAGTGATTTCAGTAAATTTTCTTTTGACTTAGGAAAACAAACAAACATTAACGGCCATTATACTCAAGTAAAAATAAAACTAAAGGCCATATATACGTTCTCACAAATGATCTACATATATAACCTTTCAATTCTTTATAATGTTTATGAGGGTAGTCAGAGATTAACTATATTTCTTTTGCAGGTTGCCAAGCGAATGCGAACCCAAACAATCTTACCTATAAGTGGTTCATCAACAATGAGCAGCTGTACGGTGACATTCGGAACGAATTAGTGAGTAGCAACCTTTATTACGTGCGTCAGTGCCGCAGTGTACTTTTTAACCGACTTAAAAAAAAGGAGGAGGCTCTATGTTCAACTGTATGTATTTTTATATGTATGTTGTTCACAAATATCTCCGCAAATAGTTAACCGATTTTGATGAATCTTTCATTGGTGTATAGAGAATAGTTCCAAAGTGATCCTATTCAAATTTTATGTTTAAGGATATACATTTTTCAAGTAATATTTAAAAGTGAAATTAAACTTTACAACTGCACATACATATTATGATGCCCGTGTTCCTAACGGGATGGGCAGAGCTACAAATAGTTATAAGAAAACTTGCAGCCATTCCTAATCTAAGAGACCCATGATGAATATGTCTGTATGGTGAAGCATGGTACATATTGTTGTAGGTACTTAGATTTAGAAGTAAAAACTTATTTTAATCTGCTTCGTGAGAGTCTGGTGCCTGTAATAGGTTTGTGCAAACCTGTGACACAGGTTTTAAAACATTTTAAAACCTTACCTAGGTTTTCTTTTTAGACTGTTCCGTATTAAAATATTTTCTTGCGACATTTTATCCATGAGTTTACGAGTAGACCCTTAATTTCTTACAGTATATTAAACTTTGCCTCCATATTTACGTCTCCATGTGTCCTGGAATATTTTACGTCGGAATATTTTCAAATTTCATCGTCGCTCTATGACCACAGGCTGGAGAAAACAACTGGTAAAGTTCATCTATCTCATTTAGAATACTAAATTGCGTAAACTGTATTGTATAGAAATTAGTAGTGTAACTTATTAAGATTTTTATAAAGATGCTTTTTTAGAGGCCGTATTTTGAAAGGAATAGAACTAATAGAAAAATATTTGCTTTGTTACGACATGTTAACATAGAGGAACATTTATTTCATATCTTAAGGTAGCTAAAAGGTCTGTGCTCAGCGTTTTGATAACAGATAATTTTCTCGATTGTCTTATTAGCCTATAACTGCCCACTGCTGGACATAGGCCTCCCCTAGTGAGCGCTATCGCGCATCTTTGGCTTGAAGCATCCAGTTGTCAGTTCTTCAGCAGATATGGCCATTCCACTTCAGATTCTCTAAGCTATGTCGATGACTTTGGGTCTCTGTCGGATAATATCGATGCAGATACTATCCTGTAAAGAAACTCCGAGAATAGCTCTTTCTGAGCTTGCTGAGCGACTTTGAGCTGGTGTAAGTATTAGCCGTACCGTGAGTGTTCACGATCGTTGTCATAATAAGAAGATAATTTTCGAAGTAATTTGTTGAAATGATGTTTGCGTATGACGTGTCTTGTTAAACATTAATTGGGTGGAGACCCGTCCTAAACCATATTTCAGGTTACACATATTTTTATTTTTATTTAATATTGTTTTTTAATTTTGATGCTAGCTTTTTGGCTGGCCTGCACCATACAGAGCGGGATTAATAGGCGCTAGGTATTTGTAATAGGTAGTGTACTAAATTTATGATTTTATTCTTGTTTTTTTCTGTATTTTTGTTCCATGTTTCTTGTTTGTTTTTATTTCGCATAAGAATAACATGTAACATTATCACGCTCGTATCCCTAATGGAGTGGGCAGATCCACAAGTAAATACAAGAAAACTTGCAGCCACTTCCGATTCAAAGTCCCAAAAGGGATGATGAACCATGGTGACAGGTGATCAGCCCATCGCCCATATAGATGGTCCATCATTTTGGAGAGGTTTATCCCTTAGTCGACTTTAAGAATAACATTATTTATTTATATGAGAAAACTTAAATTAAAGCTAAAATTTACATCATACCAGATAGCTGAAATGATGTAGCCATGCTGTTTAGCCTGTGGCTTGGCACACAGCGTACCTGCAGTATGCATTTTGCATTAGTTTTGTTTCATAAAACCGTGTAGGTACTTTTGGACGTGTAGGTTGAACAGTTACTTTTGATGAATGCACTTGACTTGAGTGAAGTTTTAATACGAAGTCTCTTGTGCTTCTTTGTTTAGGCCATCTATAGTAGATGATTTATACAGCGTCAGGAGGCGACTTTTACCTTCACAAACGGGACGCTGTCTGTAGTGCCTCACACGAATTAAGATGGAGTAGGCTTGCCAAACACCTATTCCATCCTCTCAGCTTAGTCGACCTTGTCCACAGGAAGGACCATGGTCAATACGTGCGGAGTTGAGTAAGCCGCGGGTTTGAGAGTAGGTAATTCTATAGCGTACATAAGTTTTTCGCCCAGAAAAATCCATTACACGACCGGATTCGAACCCACGACCTTAGGTACGGAAGGCGGGGTCACTACCAACTAGACCACTAGTGGTCTCTTGGTTTTGGGAGCTATTTGTACTTAAAAATTAAGATTTTTTTTGTATCTATATGCAAATTACATACATAATTCAGACCACTTCCTACCAGTGAGCGGAGTGCGGGAGAATTAGAAAAAGTAACCTTCGCATAAACGAAAAAAAAACTTTCTGACAAAACTAACTACCATATCAGGAGTAGCCTGACTTAACAGTAAAGAAAGAATGTATGTTTTAAGTTCATTTGAATCAGCACTTATACAAACATTTAACACTCGGGTATTATACGAAAAATGCTGGTGTTAGAATAAAAATTATAAATCTGAAATTTGTAGCACTGCGCTACGGACTTGTTTTTTTTTTAGCTACGACGAAGGCTTTTCGTAGCGCGGCTACGAATTTTTATTTACTTCGAAATTCTTGTTAAAACGTCAACTTGAAGTTAAGCCAGTTACACACCAATAACTTGTTCCAGGTACTCACAAACGTGTCCCGTAAGTTCAACGAGGCGACAGTCAAGTGCGAGGTGCACAATAGCGTCGGCAGAAGCGCTGATACCAAGACTTTAGAAGTCGCATGTGAGTCTTAGCTTTTTAGCTTTATTTTCTAAGGAAAGTCCTAGCAATGTCATATTTTATGAAGCTTACTATAAAAGTTTGTAGAGTACACTCCTTATTTACTGACTTGCTTCATACCATATCAGCTTTATACCATAAATATTTTTTTAATGTGCATAAAAATATTTAATAACATACAGAAGGATATAAGGGAATAAACCTGTAAGACAATTTAAGATAAAACTTTATGGTTGGCTAATTGATAAGTATTTTTATGAAGTTCATGATTTTTAGGATAACATACATACATTATTATCACACCCGTATCCCTAATGGGGTGGACAGAGCCACAAGTAAACATAAGAAAACTTGCAGCCACTTCTAATTTACAGTCCTAAGATGAATAATGGTGAACCATGGATAACATTGACATTAATTAATCAATTAATAAATTCATTGACTTTATAAAATTAATAAATGCCAGTCAGCAAAGTGTTTTGAAGCAAAACTGCTCTGAACTGTAGGTAACACCTACATTACCATGCTTCTTGCAAATAAACGCTTCCTTTCTTTCTTGATCCCGACCATAGATAATATACTTACTATAGTACCGACTATTTTCCGACCTCATATAATTTAAGATCAATGCGTGCGAAGTAAGGCAGGGATTTCGTTACGATGTTTTCCTTCACCGTTTTGAGCACGTCCAGGACTTTATTGTACAACAGTTTACACAATTTTTTTTTAATAATTACAATCTTACTTATACCTATTATAAATGCGAATGTTTGTAAGTTTGGATGTTTGTGCCTCAATCACGCCTAAACGGCTGAACAGATTTGAATGAAACTTGAATTAACTGGATTAACATGTAGGTTATTTTTTATCCGGGTACCATGCGAACGAAGCCGCGGGCGGCAGCTAGTAATTTAATAATTGGGTACAAGTAGGTGACATTCATTTCTAGTTAATGCTATTTAGGGCCTAGTGACTAGTGTGGTGAAGGATTAAAGTCCACTTCGTAAAGTGGGTCTCCAAAACAATGTTATCTCGAAGTCCTAAACTCTTGAACCCTTGAATATAAAAACATTAACATCATAAAATAACATTACTTAATTAAAACGTAGGCGAAAATAAACAAGGACTTAATTGCGTAACGTCCGCTGTGATTTAATTTTAATTATGGCAGCGAATTATTTCCAAAATATCGTGAATTAATTAAACAAATACCATCCAACAGTGACATACATAGTCCTGACCCCACACTAGGATTCCCTGTGTCGTGGGTATCAGAAACTACGGGTACCATGGTACCACAACACCCAGGCACGGAAAAAATATTTGCAGAACATGCAAAGATATCATCCGCAGCGGGAATCGAACTCGTTCCTTTCACGTCTCAGCTGGATTCTCGCTAACTACGCTATCGAGGTCATTCGAGATGGATGGATGAAAGAGAAACTGCTGTGCCGACCACAAATAGAGTGGGATAAGAGCAGGAAAATTATGATGAATTTTAATTATTTTTTAGGTTATGTAGTCTAGTTATAAAATGTTAGTAAGTATCTACTTACCTTTACTCCTTTATTTCTCTAAGGCATAACATTTATGACGAACATTCCAGAATTCAATATCGTCAGAATATATAACATAGTAATTTTATTTTTTGCGCGTATTTTATGGAACCAACCACTTCAATATCTAGAATTGTGTTAGGTTACCTATACTGTATTTCTGATATGGGTTTTGGTATTGAATAAGTCTGTAGGGGGTGTGAAAGTAAACTATAAATGACACCCATCAGTCACATGCATAGTTCTGACTCCCACACTAGGATCCCCTGAGTTGTTTAAATAAATTCGAATTTGAATCAGGGTATCAATTCTTGAAAATCACCGACTGATTTAAAATCACCAAAATAGTTCATTTCCATTGACTTTTTCAATTTCATATTCTTAAAAGTCATTTGGTTTATCTATCTAATCGTGTCACTAGTTCTTTGGAAGGATGGAAGAACAATCATTCAGACATTCTCACAAACTTTTAGATTCATTATGTTACTCGCGTGGTACCCGGATAAAAGATAGCCTATATGTTAATTCAGCACATGTACTATGTATATTCCAAGTTTCATTCAAATCCGTTCAGCTGTTACGGCGTGATTGAGGCACAAACATCATCACATCCTCACAAACATTTATAATATAGTAGGAAGTAGGACTAGGACTAGGATGAAACTTCTCTGCTGGACTGGGAGTAAAAAAAAACAAAGAATATGTCCAGCTGCTTCTCTCCCCGAGCATGTCGTAAAAGTCGACTAAGGGATAGTATCCTCTCCAACATGATGCAAGTATTCCCAAGGAGGGTTGACGTCAGGCAGGCGGCCGGTCATAAAACGCCTTAGCCAAAACTCTTACAGCATGATCTAAGGATCATGCTGTGCCGACCCCACATAGAGTGGGATGAAGGCAGGAAGACGATGATGAGGAGTAGGACTAAGATATAACTATCCAGCTGTATTTTGTAGGTCTATTCCGAACCTGGTATTCTTTCAGATGGACCCTCCTTCTCCGTGAGGCCTGAGAACGTGGAAGCTGAGCGAGGGGCTGCCGCCACCCTCACCTGCGTAGTGGACGGCCACCCCGCGCCTGAGATCACCTGGCTCAGATACGAAAACGAACGGTTCCTAGTGAGTCTTACAATATCCTTGATGACCTCGGTGGCGTGGCGGGCGAGTGCTCGGCTGAGACGCAAGAGGTGCGGGTTCGATTCCCGGTTATCATGAAATTTTCTGGAGGAAGAAAAAAGTCTGGTGTACAATTTTGTTAGGGCTTATTTTAGTGTTATGTGCGTTTATGGAACCATAAATAACTGGACATAACTGAGAACGGATTGCGCATATCGAGATTTTCATACAGATGTGCAATAAAAAGAAAATGGTAAAAAAAATCTATGAAGTTTTCACTATATGGGCACGTTAAACAGTCGGTCCCGGCTTTAAGTCGTTAAGCCATGACGGAGGCTTTTAGGCGGCCTAAAAACTCCGTCACTAGAGTTGACCACTAGCTCATACGAACATACATTTATATGCCGACGTTATGTACATGTACGATGGTACGGAACCCTTCGTGTGCGAATGCGACTCGCACTTGACCGGTTTTTTTTTATGTGCAGAGAGTTGGCAAGTCTTCAGAGCTGACGGTGTCAGTGACCCCGCACTCCGCAGGACAGTACTGGTGCAGAGGAAGTATCGAGGGTCGGCCTGATGTGGAAGCACCAGCCATCATCTATATACGAGGTCAGTGAACTTTTATTATACATATAAAATCCATTGGTGCACCACCGGGTTTGAACCCGCAACCTTAGGATTAAAAGATGGACGTGCTACCACTAGACCACCAGTTTTCGGTAAGTTGGGTACAAGGCCTTTTACAATCTATGGTATGAGGGCACGTTAAATTATCAGTCCCGGGTTTTAAGTCGCTAAGCCATGACGGGGGCCTTTAGGCGGCCTAAAAACTCCGGCACAAGAGTTGGCCACTAGCTCGTATGAACTTACTTACGGTTAAGTTCGCGAAGATGTCGGAATGACCTGGATAACGAGCTAGCATTTGTCGACTTTGAGCTCAGAATTCCGTGGAACTTTGTTAGCGTTGCTTTGAGAAACGGTGACCGTCTAGTAGCGCTCGTGATTAGCTGTATATATTACCCTAGCAGCCTCGCGAGGCAAAGAGCTTAGGACGTGCCTCGCTTGAGTCAAAGGGTAGTGCCCGGGGCGAATTATGATGGAGTAGACTTGCCCAGCACCTATTCCATCCTCTCAGCTTAGTCGACCTTGTCCACAGGAAAGACATGGTCAATACGTGCGGAGCTGACTAAGCCGCGGGTTTCCTCACGATGTTTTCTTTCACCGTTTGTGAGTACTGGTATAGCGCACATAAATTTTTCGCACAGAAAAATTCATTGGCCAAATAGCGGTAACAGTCTCATAAAAAAAAACTTTTGAGTGAAGTGGGTCGTTTTAACTCCGACTTATAATCAGGAGAAAATTATCCTGATAAGGTATTTTAAAGAGGTTCTTTAGGTTTCCGTGCTGACAGTTCTGTAGTGAAGTAGATATTTTAGTTTAGTTAGACAATTAGACTATTGAGCACTGGTCTAGTGGTAGTGAGCCTGCCTTCTGATCTAAAGGTCGTGGGTTAATTATTATTTCTGGTTTCTTCTACTGCTGGGTATAGGCCTTCTCTCTATTTTGCCAGCTTACTCGATCATGTGCGTCTCTTATCCAAGTTTTGCCAGCGATTTTTTCGATATCATCGACTCAAGGTGCTGTCGGACGTCCAGGATTTCTTCGGCCTGTCTTCGGCCACCACTCGGTGATAGCTTTACCCCAGCGGCCATCACCACGTCTAGCTGAGTGTCTACCCAACTCCACTTTATAATAATAATAAAGTCAAAGTCAAAATTTCTATCGGCGCAAAGGCATAACGTCGAGAGAAGCAGCTGGACGCATTCTATGTTTTTTCGTTACTCCCAGTCCAGCGAAGAAGTAACTTGGTGATCACTCATCATAGCAGACAAATTAAATTCCTCAAAAGAGTAACACTTATGTTTATTATTACTCAAAGTACAACACGCTTACATAGAGCGGGGCAGTACTACAATAAGTAGAAGTCTAATTGTATCATCAAAATATACAAGTGACATCACCAGGATGATGATGATAGTGACGTCAGCAATGCTGTCCAGCAGCAGCTTGAGCATTGCCCAAACGTGCCGCGGGATGAACCGATCGTTGTCGGTCTTTGAGACTGCATCAAAGGAGCTTCAATCGACCGCTCGCGCGCAATTGAGACAGTTGCCGATTTTGTAAATTGGTTCGCGCAGCGTATACAAGGAATGAGAGTGAAGCTGGTCTGGCTATCCGCCACGAGCTGTTCGAACTGGATCACTTGCCGAGCGCGGCTGCCGCGTTCTACTAAATTAATGTGATGTCCTCCCTGACGTCCTCCTTCTCTGCTGGACTGGGAGTAAAGAAAAAACATGAATGCGTCCAGCTGCTTCTTTCCCCGAGCATGTCTTAAAACTCAACTAAGGGATAGTATCCTCTACAATATGATGAGATACAATAAGTAAGTATTCCCAAAGAGGGTTGACGTCAGGCAGGCGGCCGGTCATAAAACACCTTAGCCAAAACTCCCACATAGAGTGGGATAAGGGCAGGAAGATGATGTCCTCCTTGACGTGTCCGTCAACGGCAAACCCTGTTAGCTTCGGACATGTGAGTGAATGTGACTTGCAAAGCCGAATTTGGTTTTAAAAGTCCTGTTACTGGGCTGAGGTATTGTAGGCATAGGAAGGCTTAGAACGGTACTTTTTAAAAAGGCGTTTGGTATCGAGATCTTGCAATCGATTTTCTTCGAAATTTGTTACGGACTTGTTAACAGAGTTGCCCCATTCACGTCTCTGTTGAGCGAGCTCTTCCCATCCATCTACAGATACGTCAATACCCACTAAATTAATGTCTACATATTGGCTCGAAAAACATTGTGTGGAACGGCTTAGTCAGCTCCGCACGTATTGACCATGTTTTTCTTGTGGACAAGGCCGATTAAGCTGAGAGGATGGAATAGGTGTTTGGCAAGCCTACTCCATCTTAATTCGTGTGAGGCGTCCCGTTTGTGAAGGTAAAAGTTGTCTCCTGACGCTGTATAAATCATCTACTAAAGATGGTAAAAGGCCTTAGTTAGTTTAGTTTATTGGCTCGCGCGGCAAATGTCCTTCTACTCCGATCGAACATTGGCTTCCGCGCGTAATACCCACCTTACACGAACGAATTCATAGGTTTTGTTTGTTGCAGGTCCTCCTAAAATAATGTCGAATCAGACGCAGTACGGGGTAGAGGGAGACAGCGTTAGGATAGAATGTGTTTCATTCTCTGTCCCCAAGCCTGACTACGTGATGTGGAGCTTTGGAGGGAACGAGATCAACTCCTTCCATAATCAGGTAAGTCACTTTTATACATAGGTACATTTGGTTAGCGGCTTCTTACAATAGCCGCTGCATCCGAGTTCTGTTAATCCGTTGATTGCACGGCTCTTGGACTGGTGACCCGAGGCCGTTGGTTATATTAATCATCTATTGTAGATTTGTGAGGTGACGCGTTGCGTTAATATGAATGCCGTAAGCCGTAATAGACCATGAAAATAAAAATGAAAATGTTTATTGCTTTAACTTAAAATAAAAAACATAACAAGGTTTGGAAATTCCTTTTAAGCAATAAAATATGTTTTTGTTAGGAGAAACGGACCATAATAGGTACATATTGACAAAATTAGCAGAAAACCTTTGACGTAGCTTTGTTTTACTTTTTTGTGCCGATTTCGGAGAGGCCTTCAAAAACAGAAACTGGTTTTTTAATTTACTTTTCATTCGTTTTTAATATTAACCCTATCATGATGGATAGAGTTCAAGTATGGTCCAGGCAACATACATAAAATCACGCCTGTTTGCCATAAAGGTAGGCAGAGATCATGGATCTCCATTTGCTACGATCCTGGCATATTTATTTCACTTCATTCACTCTTATTACATTCTACATGCATGCTCGATGGTTTAGGGTACTCTTGACCAGGCCCTTTTCTAAAACGTCGCCAATTTTGTCCAGGTAATTCCGCCTAGGTCTTCCCCATTCAACGGTACCATTTATCATCGCCTCAAACACAGGCCTATTTCTTATTTAGTTCAAATAAATTAAACTAAAATATAATTTCAAAACAGAACAGTGATGACAGCGAACTAATAAATCCATTCGAACAACTGATTGAATTCCGCAAAAGATAAATAAGGAAGCCACAAGCTGAATTTTAAAATTCTATTTTACTTTGAACGTATTTCCTGTGTCTCCACGCTGCAAGTTTTACTTCCGAGTTGTACCATTGTAGTGCGACATAGATATAGGAAAATGTAGAGTTGTCTGGCAATATCGTAAAAAATATCACAGCTAAAGGTGTTCGCCTACTACCTCCTTCCATAACCGGGTGAGAACCGCTCGTGGCGCTGCTTAAACGTTCTTGATTGATCTTTGAAGTTAAGCAACGTTGTGCACTATTTCTACGAAATGTTTTTAGCTACGAAACTGTAGCATTATCCTTTCTATTTCGCTTAACTCTATCCTTATGTTGTAGTACTACGAAAGCCGTTTGTCGTTTCTATTCCACCTAGCTCTGTGTTCAAAACCGCTACAAATGCTTGTTCTTCCAGGAATATGCATTCTTAGAAGAAACTTTGGCTGACAGGATGACGAAATCCACGCTGATCGTGCGACGGAGCGAGGCAAAGCATTTTGGACCTTACAACTGTACTGTTATGAACTCTTTTGGCGTGGACAGCGTTGAGATCACTTTGGTACCCGATAGTAAGTACCATTGAAACTATAAGTATCGTCCTTCAAGCTCCTATCAACACCTTCTACTCATGACACCACAACATAACACAAATTTCTACACCGACTCCTTTACTGTTAACGCGGTTCGACTGTAGAACTCTCTTCCAATACAAATACGCCAAGCCTCATCCATGGGAATCTTCAAGTCTAAAGTATATCACCATTATCTTGCAGAACAGTCATCAAAATTGAGCACCTGTAGGTATTTTTGTATATAATATATATGTCATGTCTAAGTTTGTTTAAATGGGTTAAATCCCGTTGGTAAAATGAGTTTGTCACAATCGCCTTCAAAAGAAAAGAAAATAAACTGAACAGAGCAAGTAACTGTCACTGACAGTTGCTGATGTTAATCAAAATGTTCTACCGGCCAGTGTGCTTTGCTTGTCTTTGGTTGGAATCGAATGATAAAATAAATTATTATTATCTGTGGTATAAGAAAAATATGGCGGCAGAAAGATTTTGGGAACATCCCGCGTCGTAGTGTTCAAAAAGTTTGCAAATCGAAATAAATGAAGAAATCAGTTAAAAATTACGTTTTGAGTTTACATCAGATGTGGGATCAAGAACTTATCACCGCCCACAAGTGTTGCATTTAGTTGAAATGCGTGTATTTGGCAAATACTTGGTGATTGATATTGTAAAAGAAGAATGGTCCTCTTGTATCCTTTTTTTATCTACGTATCTGGTTTGTAAGCAAGCAGAACTCATCTCATACATGAAGAGATTGTAAAGAGATGTTCAGAAGGACGAGAGTGCGGATGTTACCTAAAATTTCGATGGGACGTGACGAGATATTGCGCTGCACTGAACGTATTAGACTTTGACGCCGGCTTGGGTGATGTATTGAGTTTCCATTATGTTTGCATTGTTGCATTATGTAATTAGCTGAAGCTAAATCCATCCCGTTAAGCGATGGCTTTCAGCCATATCAAGTAGGTACTGGACCAGAGCTTAGTAGGATGAGCTTTATCAGTACCTAGGTAGGTATGTTCTTGCAGACAGTGTGCCTACCTACAAGGTGTTGAAAAGGATTTTGTATTCCATAAAATTAACCATGGTCTTTGAATGAATAAGTTTGCCATTTTAGCTGGTCATCTTTGTGTAAAGCACTTATCGAGTAGGTGTACTTATCAACTCTAGGAAATATCATTGCTTACCTGCTATGAGGGGCTGGATGCATGTTTGTAATGAGCGGTTTACTCTGTGAATTTTTGTTTTTCAGATAAAGGATAACAATGTTTGTAGAGGTCAAACGCTGAACTCCAATATTTGAATGAATTTTTTGGAACCTGAGAACTTTTTGAAGCATCAAAAAAGAACCTCGGTTGGTCTATTTCATTTTGTTGCTAGCCTTTAATTTTGTTTAACTGTGTGCATAATTCAAGTTTCTGAGTTCAATGTATGGGACGGTACAAAAACAATAATTTTCCTTTTGTAAGAAAGTTAGAGATACTCATGTATTTGGTTTGTTATCATAACCACATGATAATATGAGGAATGATAGATCATACCTTGATGAAATCCATGAGATTAAATAGCAAACATTAAAATGATTTCATTTTCAAGTTGCCGTTGAAATGGTTCTGTTTGAAATTAAGCACTCATAAAGCTAACAAATTTTTGTTTGATGCAGTTTTATATGCTAAGATTTATTCCAGTTAACAAGATAGATTCTAAATGTAATATTTGGACTTGCCTCTGACTACACTTCTGGACAACAATAATGAGAGCCTGAAGGTTTTAAATGAGGTCAACTGCGCTTGGGGTACCTATAATAATTGTAAACCTGTTTATGCTCAGTGTTTTCTTGTCATATCACTGGTTCTTCTGGGTACATTGGGTTTAGTCAAAAACTGGGTTGTGGTTTAAAATAAAGATACCTAACACTAAAGGTGTATGATGTATGATGATGTGGTGCTGTTTTCTTTTTATTTTGTTTTTAGGTGGCTGAATCTTATTGAATCACAAACATGATTGCTAAATTAGTAAAATTACTAGTGGGAACTCTGACAAGTAGCTGAACAAGCGGTAATATGAGTTTATGCGGTAAGGTGCTTTATTGAAGTTTTGACCTGGGAGATTTGGTGAGTGACTTGTTGTTAATTTTAAATGATTGAAAATGAAAAGTCTTTTCATTTGTTTGGCGGAATCCAATAGCGATTCAATTTCATCTGAGAAAACTTGATTTGTCATTAAGTCTTGTGTTCTGTACGGTACCAATGCACAACTGTGTATGATATTTGAGCGGAATCGGATAACTAAGCAATATTTGTCAGACATTACAATATCGATACGATATGTTGAGAGCATGTCAACGGTTTTTAGGTATGTTTGGGTATAATGCAGACTCATGTCTAATATGCGGTTCGGTTTAAACAGTAAAAATAATAATTAATGATCCTTTGTGAGAGAGTATTATTGCCTGTTTGTTGAAATTGGTAGTGTGAGTATCCATATTCAAATAACCAAAGTTTAAGATTTTCTTATGAAGTTGAGAGTAACTTTTGGGTTTCCATTTCTTACTGATAGAATATCTTAGTGGGTTGATTTGAAATTTACCTATTGCACTTGGCATACGGGTGTTTGAAATAACTTAATGTTCATGCTGTATAGAACGTTTAATAAATGTAACGAGATGCGACACCTTAAAGGCGTATAATTAACGTGCATTTTGAGTAGTATGTTGAAGCGTTATTTATTGGGGACCAACGTCTATAATCGGGAGATACCAGAAGGAAGTACCAACGTTATTTGTTTTGATTTTTCGGAGTCTAAGTGATAGACTGTAATGAGTAAGTCGTCAATCGACATTTATTTTTGAACCTTAGCAGTTATTCACAGTAACCCTAATCGAGTCCTTGATTTTAGTAAAATCGTTAATTGAAATTATTTTTAATTCATTACATTCTAAAATAACGCGTTCCGTGATCATTAAAATCTATCTGGGAGAGCGGGGTACTATGGTGAATATTGGCAAGTTTCATGCAGAGTCAGTCTCGGGAGCCGTGCTGGGAAGCCAGATGACAATGTCGTGCGTGATCTGACCTGTGGTTGGATACGCTGCGGTTGCTGCGAGATTGGACTGACCACGTGACTTGCTGTTGCGGTGGTGTGAGGAGAAAGTCTGAACGGATGTTGGACTGACCACGCGTGGATTCGCGGTGGTGTTAGAGTGTGTGTCTGGCCTGTGGCTGGAGCATGCTGGGTTTCTGGGGTTGATGGATATACTTACTCAATTAGAAATGTTTCGATGGCTTTGTTGAAAGCTCTGGCCGAAATAACGTTTGGTTTGGTACTGTCCTTAATGGTAGTTTGGGTGTTTGAAGTATTTAAAGTTTTGTATTGCGCGTGCCTTAATAACTAAAGAATTAATTGATCCTGTTTGATATTGAGTGATGCTAAATTATGACGAATTTGGGTTATTTGAAGTTGGTAAATACTCAGATAAAACAGAAGGCAATTAAGAAAAAAAATCTTCATGTAAATCCTAAAAATAAGATTTATTCTTGATGGAGAGTGCAGAGTCGCCCGGTGTAACTCTAGTTGAAAACTGAAACCCTAACTTTCAAGACTTTCCTTGAATTCTTTAATTTGTTCTGAAAACTGTTTTTGTGGAAAAGTATTTTCTGTTTAAAAAAATCGTATCGTACCTGAAATGAATCGTGTAATGTAAATGTTTTGCGTTTGACGTTGTGAACGCCATCTATCGTAACCGTAATGAAAAGTAAAAATTGCTACTCCATGATTAGATACTGCTGAGTAAATTAAAATGTTTTGCTAGCTAGTGTGAACTAAAGCTTTGATCGCGATGAACTAAAATTGTGACTATTTGCGTTTGAAAGTATTAATTTTGTGACTGTATAACAATGTTTAGGTCAGAATTGGCCGAGCGGTGAATTGAGCCTTAGATTAAAGCGAATGTGATCCCGTAATGTAAGCTACACGAGGACGTGTGCTTGTAGGATGGCCGTGTCATGTCTAAGTTTGTTTAAATGGGTTAAATCCCGTTGGTAAAATGAGTTTGTCACAATCGCCTTCAAAAGAAAAGAAAATAAACTGAACAGAGCAAGTAACTGTCACTGACAGTTGCTGATGTTAATCAAAATGTTCTACCGGCCAGTGTGCTTTGCTTGTCTTTGGTTGGAATCGAATGATAAAATAAATTATTATTATCTGTGGTATAAGAAAAATATGGCGGCAGAAAGATTTTGGGAACATCCCGCGTCGTAGTGTTCAAAAAGTTTGCAAATCGAAATAAATGAAGAAATCAGTTAAAAATTACGTTTTGAGTTTACATATATAATATAATATATAAAATATTATGTTATAAATTAGGTAGATATTATTTGTATTTATTTTTGTATAATAATTATTTTTCTTGAAACTTTTCTACAATGCACTGCCTCCATTTTTTTTCCAAACTACACAAGGGTAAGCTGGAAGAAAATGCTAATTAGCATTCAGTTCGCCTATGTACATGTTTTCTTGTGTGAGTTGTGTGCAATAAAAAATTTTCTATCTGTCTATAAATTAAATAGATAGGCGATGTTCCGATCACTGGTCACCATGGTTCACCATATCTTGGGACTTTGAATCAGGTAGCTGCAAGCTTTCTTATGATTACTTGTGGCTCTGCCCACCATATTACTGATACGGCCGTGATAAGATGTATGGTATGCATGTAAAATACGCGTTTAAGAAGAGCGAGGCAAGAGAGCAAAGGGGCCTCGACAACATGCTTTAAAAATGGACACTGTGTGAATTCAAAAAGATAATTCAGACGGCTCCCGATGTATTTAGATGTCGGATACGAAAGCGGGAGGGGCTGTGTTAACTTTGACATTGTGAATTCAAAGGTTTTATATACCTAAAATTGCTTACTATAATAAAACGGGTTTTAATACTTAGTTGGGGTAAATTTTAACAAATGTTTTACATGTAAATTCATTTTGTAGCCTTTGAGTCTATTTTGCTTAACTCTTGAATAACATTTCCAAGAAAAACTCAAATAATCTACAAATTCTACGAATATAGATTATAATGTAAGTTCATTTTGTAGCTTTTGAGCCTATTTTGCTTAAAACTTGAATAACATTTCTAAAATCTACGCATAGATAATAGAAAATTACTTGAAAAATATACCAGTTGATACTGAAAGCAGCTAATCATCTCAAAAGGTTCTAAGAACTTACTGAAAGGTGATCGCGACTCTTTCAAATCTTTAGAAACGAATCTTCATTATGAGAAATAGAACACCCTAAACTTGTTGAAAAGCTTTGTGAATACATATTTCAAAAGAAGCAAAAATTACATTATTTTCTATGAAAATTAACATTTTATTTCTTACTAGCTGTTGCGTGTGGCTATTTTTACTTTGAGTTAAAAAAAAAACACGTTCTTTCTGACTGCAAATTGTGTTACACTGAGTTTCATCAAAAAATATCAATCAGACAGTTTTTTAGTTCTTATTTGGCTTAACGGATCAATATTGCCATTCAGCGTGGCAATGCGGCCAGCGTCTTGGGCACGCTTCCACCGTCTGATGAGCTGGATCAGGTGAGCTATCTATAGACCGTTTGCAACGGCCTTTAGATAGCCCGACTGTTTCTTTTGTATTTTGTTAATTATATTTGTATTAGTTGTAAGTTTCTTTCTATCAGACAGTTGCATCAGACAGTTTTTTTATATCTTTTTTCAATGAATGTACCGTGAAATAAGTATTTTCCAAAATTACAGACAGACACGTAATATATATTCGTAGGTAGGTATACATTCAGATATTTCTTGCCTAAATAGGCTATATTATTATAGTATAATGAATTTCATAATTAAAATACCTCTTTTCAACTATTGTTTCAGCTCTGAAATTCTAGACAAAGAATTTTCAGCCTTTTAGCTAATTACCTGTATATGTAGCCTGAGCTTTATCTCATTTGTTGAAGGCTTTTGTAGTTGCGCAAACAAGTTAATTAAATTTTATAATCATTAATCAATTTTAGCTACCTATCTATTACCGTTCGCAACAACCTTTAGATAGCTCGACTGTTTCTTTTGTATTTTGTAAATTAGATTTGTATTATTCTGTTAATAAATGATATTTATAAAAAAATACTAAATATTTCATACATACATCGGTACATATTATCATGCCCGTATCCCTAACTGGGTGGGCAGAGCCACAATTAATCATAAGAAAACTTGCAGCCACTCTTGATCTAAGCGTCCCAACTACGAATATAGAAATATTATTTGGCAAAAAATAATCTAGCTTCTAGCTTCTGAAATACGAACTAACACGATGATGATTAATATACAGATACTTATTTTCTTAAAGGGTTGGCTCAGTTATTATTATTTGCATATTCGGACGAATTCCATTTTCATACAAAACACGAAGTTTGCCGAGCGGCACAATATTTGCTGTACTAACTGTACTTCGAATTTGATTGCAAATAAGATTTAAAAGTGTTTGAAGTAATCGGGCGGACGAAGTCACTTTCTGTGCTATAAGGTTTCTGTTCCACCATTTTGGTTCGGAATCGTACAGTCAGCATCAGAAGTTGGTGGCTTTTTCAGAATTTGGACTTTAATAGTTCTGATCTTCATTTTGTTCTCTATTCTACAAAGCTTCAAATTGGTTAGTTTTCAGTCAAAAAAGGTTTTGGAAAGTTAGTTAATCATTTTTCACTTTATTCTGATTTACTGAAGCAGCTGGTATGGCAAAAAGTTTTAAGCCAAAACTTGCAAAAAAAAACGAATTTAACCAATAAATTCTTTTCAGAATCCCTTCCCCTAGTTCTCATCATCTCAGCGTTAGCGTCCATCATCACCAGCATATTAATCATCATGCTGATCATCATGCTGTGCCATCGGAAGACCAAGGACGTGAAGCCTGACCTGATGGAGAAGACCTGCGTGGACTATAAGGAGAGCGATAGACACTCCAACATCAGTGATCTGAAGCTGGAGTTAAGGCAGGTGGAAGGAACTTGTGATATTGTAAGTAACTTACCATTCATATACCTTCATACTAGGTACATACATATAAATTGTTAAGTCCTTATCCCTAATGGGATGGGCAGAACAACAATAATCATAAGAGAAGCAGCCACGCCTGATTAAAAGTCCCAAGATGGGTATGGTGAACCATGTTGACAGGTGATCAGCCCATCACCCACATAGATGGTCCATCATCTTGGAGAGGATACTATCCCCTAGACGACTTTTACGACATGTTCCGGGAGAAAAGCAGCTGAACGCTTTCTTTTGTTTTCTGTATTCCCAGTCCAGTAGTATCTTTCATACTAATGTTATAAATGTATAAGGGGTCTTTGAAAGTGGGATTTATACATGGTTTTACCAGACTGCACTTCACTGGAGAGCACTGGTGGTCTAGTTGGTAGTGATCCCGCCTTCCGATCTTAAGGTCGTGGGTTCAAATCTGGTCATGTACCAATGGATTTTTCTGTGTGAAAAAATTATGTGCACTATACCAGTGCTCTCAAACGGTAAAGGAAAACGTCGTGAGGAAACCCGCGGCTTAATCAGCTCCGCACGTATTGACCATGTCTTTCCTGTGGACAAGGCCGACTTAGCTGAGAGGATGGTATAGGTGCTGGGCAAGCCTACTCCATCTTAATTCGTCCCGGGCATTACAGCGTCCCGTCTGTGAAGGTAAAAGTTGCCTCATGACGCTGTATAAATCATCTACTATAGATACTAAAGTTAGTTTTTTAGTTTACCCGACTGCGAAAACGTGGGGTAATGTTTTTTTCATAAAAAGCCGGTCAAGTGCGAGTCGAATTTGCACACGAAGGATTCCGTGCCATTGTACATAACTTGTACACTCCGACATACGGACATTTCGCGAACTTTCTAACCATTGTTTGCTGAACAATACAACTAGTCGGGAGCTAGCTATCTTATTCTTAGTCATGTTTTTGATGTCGAGTTGGTTTGTGTCGAGTGCATTAGGGAGTTTTCGAGGTGCATTTTAAATAATAATAATAATAATAATAATAATATATTTATTTTTCTTCACAAAAAAGTTTCTTGGCTTCAAGCTGACACAGAGTAAGGTTAGTAAGTAAATATAGGCTAGTAAGTACCAAGAAAACCTGTTTTGTGAAGAGCTGGTGCCTGAGATAGGTTTTAGAAAAAAACCTGTAATACAGGTCACCAGCGCCCCACGCCACGGATCTTCCAAGGGCCATCTCACAACGGTTTTCAGACCATTACAAAACTTTATAAGAAAAATAAAATTAAACAGAGAGAATTAAGACTAAAAAATAAAATAAAAATAGAAATAACTAAAAATAAAAATACAAACAATAGTACTATGAATATAAAGATATACAAAAGCAGCGCGCGCGTATGAGTGTATGTGCGTGTTTGAGAGAGAACATGCGTGCGAGCTTGTGTGTGTGTGCGTTCGTGTGTGTGTGTCCGTGTGTGTGTGTGTGTGTGTGTGTGTGTGTGTGTGTGTGTATGTGTGTGTGCGCGTGTTTATGTAGGCTATTTAGGTGCGTGTGGATGTATGCTGTGCGGGAGAGTGAGTGAGTGTATGGGTCCTTGGGCGTGTATGTGTAAGTATGAAAGTTGTACGATGTATATTATTATTTACACTATTAGTGTAAAAGTATGTAGCTGCTATGACTGCGATAAATGTGTGCTATAGTTATTCTGCGAGGCATAACAAAGTTTCTGTTTCTTGGTAGGTTAATGTTTTAAGCCATTTGGTAACATTTTTTTTGCATCTTGCCTTATTCTGTGGGTAAATATTTATGACTTTATTTATCTTGTTGTAAATATATGGGCCGAGGACGCAGAAGAAGTTATGAGAGAGACTTGTACGAAAGGCTTGAGAGCGGCAAACAGTGGAACTGCGGCGTTTATTTAGTAGTTCTGGCACATACACAAGCTGAGAATGTTTTCTTAGAATAATTTGTAGCAGGAAAGTTTGTCTGACAGTAAGAACATCCCATTCTTTATATAGGGTGGTAGTGGGGAAGCTGTAAGGATGGTTAGCACTTACCTTCAGAATGGCACGTTGAGCTCTCTCTAATTCGAGTATATGAGTCTTTGCTGCCCCGCCCCATGAGGAGATACAGTACTCAACAATCGGATGACATAAAGCAAAGTAAACCATACGAATGGTCTTATGGTCTGCCACATGCCTCATACTTTTGAAGATATAGATCAGTTTGCGCATCCTGGTTACAAGTACATCAATGTGGGGCTTAAAGCTTAGGGTCTGATCTATAGTAACACCTAGATACTTTATTGTAGTTGCCCTTTGAAGAGATAGACAGGAGCAGAGGGTTGTTTCCGAATTACAGGAATGAGCAGTAATTGTATAATCTGCTGGAGGCATGAGATTGGATCGAAAGGCAAAGGCTATGAATTTAGTTTTTGATATATTAAGAGTCAGAGCGTTTCTCCGCAACCAAGCCCCTACTTTATTAAAACCGATTTGCGCATCAGCAAAAACGTTTTCCCAATTGCTACCTGCGAAGAACAGTGCAGTGTCGTCGGCAAAGGTCAGGATCTTGCCATTTGCAAGTTGCATGTTACATAAACTATTGATGTAGATGAGAAAGAGCGTAGGGCCGAGTATACTGCCTTGAGGCACACCAAAATTAATAGGCCGCTCTTCACTCGTCCATTGGTCGATCCTAACAAGCTGTGTACGATCGCTAAGGTAATCTTCGAATAACTGCAGAGGCAATCCTCTGATACCCATATCATTTAGCTTACAAAGGAGGTAGGGAATTGAGACTGTGTCAAATGCCTTTGCTAGGTCTAGAAAAACTGTTAAACATTTCCTTTTAGCATCGAGGTTATTTATAATGGAGTTTGTTAGTTCGTGGACAGCATCGTTTGTTGACTTGCCGGAGCGGAAACCAAACTGAAATTCTGACAGAAGATTATTTTTTTCTAGATAATCAACTAAGCGCTTGTTCATTAGCCTTTCCAGGATCTTAGAGAGTGTAGGTAGAATTGATATAGGCCTAAAGTTATTGACACAGTCTCTCTCACCCCCCTTATGTATGGGTTTGATGAGTGCGGTTTTGAACGAGCGTGGGAAAACACCGCTGGTAAAGGCGAGATTGCAAATGTGCGTAATGGGACTAATGAGGACATGTACGTATCTTTTAATAACTTTACCAGAAATTTGGTCCAGGCCCACAGCGCAGTTATCTTTAAGGCCTTTAATTAGCTCGGCAACTTCAAGCTCATCAGTAGGTACAAGGGCAAAGGATCTTAAGCTAGTTGTATAAGAGTCGGGAATACTCTGAGTATTGGGTAAGCATGTGTGATTTATTTGTTCGGCTAAACTTTTTCCAATGCCTGCAAAAAAGCTATTCACGTCATTGACACTTTTTATAGGATTAGATGCTGAGATTAGTGAGGATGAATGGTCGACTGTCCCTTTTTGACCGCTAATACTTTTAATAACGTCCCAAAGTTTCCTCTTATTGCTCATAGCGTTTTCGATTTCCTGTTTTTCATAACTCCTTTTTGTTTTTTTAAGGAGAGTATTACAGAAGTTTCTGTATCTTTTAAACGTGTTTCTTAGTATTTCATTGTCACTGTCTTTCTTAAGTTTTTTATAAAGGTTATCCCTGTTTTTCATGCACCGTAAAAGTCCTACTGTAATCCAGGGTTTAATTATCTCTTTTCTTTTGCTGCAATTTACCACTTTGGAGCTTTTCTTGATTGCTGAGGTAAGATTGCTGATCAGAAGATCTGTGGAAATATTTACATCGCTACAGCTTAGAATCGATCTAAAGTCAATTTTTAAAATCTCTGAATCTAAAAGTTCATAATCAACGCGGACAATTGGTTTGTTCTTAGCTACCAATTTCGTGGTCAATTTGATACTAAGAGCAACGCACTCATGGTCAGTAATAGAAGACTCGACATTGAAGCAAGTGGCATTATGCTTGGTTTTTATCATCATATGATCTAAGCATGTTAGATCATTACGAGTGGGAGAAGTATGACCAGGAAGTAAACAGTGACTAGCCAAAATATTAAGATATTCATGAGAACGTTTATCCTTTGTATTCGGTTGAATATCGATGTTAATATCTCCACATAATATAATGTTTTTGAAACTAGACAAATTGGAAAGAATGGAATCGATAGAATGATTAAAGTTCGTTGAATTTATTTGAGAAGGTGGGCGATATACCCCAATGATGCAGATCTCTGCGTTGAGTTTTAGTAAGAGACAGTTTGCGTCACAGATAGTGGGTTCCTCAAATGAGATTTTATAGTGTTTGTTGTAGTAGATGACCACCCCTTCGTTCTGAGTATTATTTGAGGATGTAGATACATGACAGTATCCATCAAGATTGGGGATAACGTTTGTTTTGGGGAGCCAGCACTCAGTGAGCACTATTACGTCCCAGTTTATCTTAGATCTTTGGAGAAGAGTTATAAAAGAATTTAGGTTGCAGTTTATGCTTCTTATGTTTTGGGAGATTATATTGAGATTGTGGAGTTTGTCAGGTAGTAGATGACTTTCAATTTCATCAATATCACACCTAATTGATTTAGCAACAGAAATTGAGTCAATGCCAAGATTGATCGTTTCAATATTAATAGTGTCAAACATTATTAGTTCGAAAGTAAGTATTTATTGTTAAGAGCGCGTGCCGTAGATAATAGTATTTGTTGCGCAGAATAAAAGTGTAATGAATGTGATTGAGTGTAGATGAGACTGCTAATTATAATAATAGAAATATAAGCTATTAGAAAGCTAAATCCTTTAATAATAATAATAATAATAAAGCCTTTTATTTCCCAAAAAAACCGCTAATCTATCATAGATAAATTTATAACTGATCGTGCAGATTACTTTCATTATCACCTATACAAATAATTGTTAATTTTGACTATACCTACACTTATTATTCATAATTAATTTTGGGATGTCCATTTTTGGACGTAGGCTTCCTCCATCTTGCTCCAGTTTTGTCGGTCCTGAGCTAGGCACGCCCACGTGGGCGTTAAATCCTTTACCACTGGTAATATGTCATAGTAGGACGAACAGAAACTGGTCTCCCTCGTGGTCCTACTAGTAAGACAAAATAGTACCACGAGAAAACGGCCGTTCGAAGTACTATCGAAAATACTGGTCAAAGTAGACCAGTAGGTACTTTACTACTTGGATCAGCCGTTTACCTAATAATCATGCAATTTTGTGACAACCCCATAGAATTTCGTAAGTGAGTTCGTATGAGCTAGTGGCCAACTCTTGTGACGGAGTTTTTAGGCCGCCTATAAGCCTCAGTCATGGCTCTGTCACCATAGTTCACCATATCCATCCTGGTACTTTGAATCAAGAGTGGCTGCAAGTTTTCATAATGATTACCAGTATTATTTATTGTTATTGGGATGGCATAAAAAACAAACCATTGGCTCCTACGCTGCTTTCATTTCAAGTTTCTTGGACGATGTATTTGTTGAACACAATAGTTATCTGATGAATATTTCTGGGTTTGTAAAGTTGCTTTCTCACTGAGAGTTTTGCCGTCAGAATACATCATCACGATTTCAAAATTTATAATATAAGTAAGATTGTATCAGCCATCTGGTGCCCATAGTACAAGCTTTGCTTAGTTTGGGGCTAGATGGCGCTGTGTCAAATGTACACAAATAAAAAAAAAAAAAAAAAAAAAAAAAGATTATACCCTTATCCCATAAACAATGGACATGTGGTAGGTACTCCCAGTCCAGATGAGGATAATAACAATTACGATCACACCAAATCTGTCATCAGACGAAGAATGGTCGGACATCACCTAACTCGGCCGATCGAATCCAACGTATGCTAGAAGATAGTGGGTACACTACTATCAACATCGTCCATTCGATTCCATCAACATCTGATCGGTCGACGACGTCCGATACTTCGGCCGATGACAGTTTTGGTATAATCGTTCCGTAAGAAGTCAAGTTGTATAAATCAAATAGCGCTCGTATGTTTTATACCGCTCCATCTAAAAAGGTCCTAAGGGTTTAGTTAAACATTGAATAATGCTAAGCTTTCAAAGTTCTGTCTCCGTTTGAGCACTTTTGTATTGTGATGGTAATTCTATTGTTTGGGATTCGATAGGTATTTTTACAAGCTTCTATTTAGCTTGTACGTTTGTCTGTCCTAACTAAGTATAGATAAATCGGCATCGTGTAACCTACCAATTTTCAAGGATCCAAGGATCTTTCTTTTCGAAAAAATTACGTGCGCTATAATCAGTACTCTCAAACGGCAAAGGAAAACATCGTGAGACATGCCGTAAAACCTAAAAGAGTTCGAAAATAGGCGTCAAGTGCACGAAATGAGCCTAAGGCGCCTTTAAAGCCTTTCACCACACTGGTTCGAAAGAACTAGTAAAACTGATAAATTATATACCCAAACCCATGACCTAGAACTACTAGTCGGGTCACTAGTTATTTCGGGGCAGTGTGGGGAGAAGATTTAAAGTGCGCCTTAAAGGCTCCTTTCGTTCACTACGAATGACTAAAGTCAGTGGTACCACCGGAGTTCACAACTGAATGTGATGAGCTGAAGATTCTTCTCTTCCCCAGGATAACCCCAACGGATCAGAGACAGACCTACACCCGACCCTCCACCTGACCTCGAACCTGGGTCTTCCTCTAGCAGGGCCGGTGCCGCTCCCGGACTCAGGGTACGACAATGAGCTGATGAAGCATCAGCGGTACAGCGGGGACTTCAACCAGGCCATCAACCATCTGAATTTCAAGGTTAGTCAGTTCTTTTAGTCACTTACTCAGGTTTTCAGGTGAACCTTTTGTGATGACGCAGCCAAGAACTACAGGAACAGTCAGCTCAAATTCAAGGTCAGGTGGAGGTCTTTAAGCTGGACCTTCATCGCCCCTGCACAAAAAGTGCCAAGCAATGCCTTGCCGAAAATTTGCTGTTATTTTTTTTTGCTTTGACCTCTGTGCCCGGTCTGTCCATCTATGGACCTCCACCTGACCTGACCTTGAACCTGGGTCTTGATCTAGCAGGCCCGGTGCCTCTCCCGGACTCAGGGTACGACAACATGCTGATGAAGCAGCATCATTCATCTATTTTAGGTTTTCAGGTGATCCTTTTGTAAATGAAACGTAGACTTAAGACGTGTCCAAAGTGATCCCCGTGATTTTATGGGATAATTTTTTTTGCCTTTGACTTTGACCATGACGTAGGATTTATAGGACCATTGTGAGCACCTAATGGTCTAGTGGTAGCGGCCCTGCCTTTCGACTCTTCCTTTCTGGTCGTGCACCATTGGATTTTCAGTTCGAAAAGTTGATACACACTAATTACCAGTACTCTCAACAGGCGCGATCCGAAGGAGGGGGGGTCACAAAGGACATGTCCCCCCCCCCCCCAAAATCGTATACGTCAAATTTAAAAATCTTCTAAAAATTTACAAGACGTAAAAAGGCAATTTTCTGCCCATAGCCGCGATGCCAATAAAATTAGAAGGCTTCCATTTGTTTTATAATGTGTGCAATCAAATCTGATTTACTCGACATTATTAATTACCCCCTCCAAAATTACAGGCTGCGATTGCGCCTGACTCTCAAACGGTGAAGGTGATCGTGAGGAAGCCGGCATGTCGTAAAATGTTGACTCTGACGGCCCAGTCGTGGAATGGGAAACTGGGAGGAGACAGAGTTCACTGTAAAGTCGAATTCAAAATGCATTTAGCGAGGCAGGGAAGCGTTGTGAATCGAACATGTTTTCATTAGCGTTCTATGTTCAAGCAATCGGAGCTTTTGTCTACTGACCTCGCTGTGCAGAAGTTTATGTTTTCAGCTGAATGTATATCTGTGGATAGATATTTATGTAGACATGTTCCTTTAACTGTCGCTGTATCCAGCTACCTATTTAGGCAAGATATGGAATCTGAGCTTTTTTTAAATAAAGGAGATGTTTCACAAATGTATGGAACCTAGGCCTGGTCGGTGTACAGTTTTATAAACATAGATAAATTTGTGTAAAACCTTTTCTTATTGACATTTTTGTCATTATTTTGCTTTATTTAATACACGTTCCTAAATAATATGTTTCACACTGAGAGCAGCACAAAACATACATATATGGCGGGGATGTATTGAATAACTTTTTGACAGTTGTTGACTCTGTTAAGTAGGTAAAATGGCTGCATTTTGTTCGCGTAGAATCGAAATGATCGTAATAAAGCCAACAAAATCACAAAGCTGCCAAAATATTTATGCATTATTTATGTAACAATAACAGCTACTAACTATTCCACTGTCTAGGCCTCCCAGAGAAACATGTTACCATTGTAAAAAGTCTTCATATTTAAACATTTATCTGCAAAAATATGCTTCAAAATTGGAGTTGGAGTATTTTTTCAAAATTCACTGTTTTTTCCATATTTCTGTATTGTGTATAGATCAGTCCTGCTATGAAATATCTCCTTTAGGTAGGTTAGTAATGTTTTCAGCTGAATGCATGTAGGTATGTATGTACCTGTTCCTATAGAAGATCAATAGCTATTTATGGCACTGAATTGCCGAGTTGACAAAGCAGAGGGTACAACAAAAAAAAATGCTCACATGACCCATAAAATTGTAGAAAGCTTTTTATTGATAAAGCTATTAGACCACTAGCCCGTTTCATAACCAGACTGTCACCGGCACAAAAACAGCAAAGTTTGCTTGTAAAAATTTTTCTTTGCTCTTTATGCCGAGACTGACGGTCCAATTTATCAAATGGGAAAGTGGGATGAGACTTTTAGGTATATTACGAAACTGTGAGGTTATTCAATTACATAATAATAAGTCTAGCAGCACAAAGATCTAGAAAAATCGCCCACTAAAAATGGCCATATAATATTATTATCACATAATAAAATTACATGAAACACGCAATTTATAAGATTTCATAGCTCGTAAAAAGATGCTGGCATAGTGAGATATAATTTAATACGTGGAAGGAATTTTTAGTTTCTCTAACGCGAAGATGAAAGAAATATGGATGCGTCTTTTCCAATATGGCATTGATAAATTAATATTTATTATCATCGTAGACGTACCTGACACAAGAATTTTTCACACTAAAGGTATTATTATGCCCATAACACCGTTCCAAAAAATCTGTCTAAAAAAAAACAAAGCAGAAAAGACAAGCAAACTTTTGACAGAACTTTGCTTTGCTTTTTGTGCCAGGGGCGCGGAGACCTTAAGTAATACGTATCATAGTTATCTAAATGACCTTCATGAAATGTAAGTTTTTTTTGTTACTGACAGTCTATGTACAGAAGTACCTACCACAAATATTGTGCGCCTCAGCATACTTTGTACTTTGTATGAGAACCAATTTGTTCGAACTAATAGTCAACAAATAATAACTGAACCAACCCTTAAAAAAATAAGAATACGTATCTAAATAATTATTGTAAGATATAAAATAAAATAAATGAATAAATATTTGTGGACACAGCGCTATTTAGCCCCTAACTAAGCAAAGCTTTACTATGGGAACCAGATGGCTGATATGCTTTTTTTTGTAAATTGTTAAAATTATGAACGCAAAGTAGATGCCTACAGTTGCATGCGCCTGATCAATTTATAGGAGCAATAGCAAACACACGCGTCAAGAACGCCAAGGACTACAGGAGCTCCCTCTTTAGTTCTTACTTGGTTCAATGTTAGTTACTCTGTGATAAATTAATTATTTCCCAATATATTGCTAGACCTATCCAGAGTTTCGAATATTGTTTTAATTGTTTCATCATAAATACATAACTTATAATAATGCATAATACTATAACACTCAGACCCGGAAGAATTATTTGCAGAACATACAAACATTTCTTCCGTAGCAGGAATTAAACCTACGCCTTTTGCGTCTGAGCCGAGCACTTGCCCTCCACGCCAACGAGGTCGTAGTCACGTTGTCGGGTAAGAAAAAAGCCTCTTTGTTGGTCTTGGTTTACAAGTTACCTACTCGTAATACAATACTGAATCTCGACAAAGAAATAGCAATAAAGATTCTTATTAGGTTCCAAAGAAATCTGTTGAGAAACTTCTTTGTTTTGTTTGGCTTGAAGTTCTTGGAAGATTTTATAAGCCTTTCATTTAATACTACCCGTTCCTGCACGCCCTGTGACTTTGTCCCCGTTGAGTTTTATTTTTTGACGACCTCGGTGGCGTGGCGGGCCAGTACTCGGCTGAGACGCAAGAGGCACGGGTTCGATTTCCGCTACAGGAGAAATGTTTGAATGTTCTGCAAATATTTCTTCCGGATCGGGATGTTGTAGTATTAGGCAATATAAGTATGCATTTACAAAAAAATTACCTATTATAATCAGCCATCTGGTTCTCATTGTACAAGCTTTCTTTAGTTTGGGGCTAGATGGCGCTGTGTAAAATGTCCACAAATATTGATTTATTATATGAAACTTTATCTTCCCGCTGCGTCCTCTAGGAGTTTTAATTTGGGGAATTTCTTTCTTAGTGCCCCCCTAAGAGGAATATGCTCTCCAAATTTCATGTTTCTCAAGCTTATGGTTTAGGCTTTTTGCGTTGATTGTCAGTCAGACAATCACGTAAAAGTTTTATATATCGTCGTCGAATAGTGAAAACTCCGTTAGTCGGTTGTAGTAAGCTGTTCTGGAGGAAGAAATCCCACATGTATAATGCTAAAAGGTTAATGTTTTTCCCAGGGTCAAACGCAGGCGAACGGCTACGTCCCCTACGTTGACTATTCTCGGGACTACGCACCTCCTAGCATCCCCAGCGACTCTCTTTCGGGATCACTGTCCAGGAGCATCGACGGCTCCTACCCTCAGGGCTCTCTGAGACGCCAGGCCAGCTCGGGAAGGCTTGGTGGACTGATTGGACCTGACGGTAAGTCATCAATAGATGGATGTGTGGAGTGACCAGAATGGATAAGATAAGGAAAACTACCTAGTGCCCCTAACGTCTCTCTCTCAGATTCACTGCTCAGGAGCATTGATGGGTTAGGACCCGTCGCCCTGAGTGTCTACCCTCAAGAGAGCACTGAGGGTAGACCCTGAGGGCTCTCTGAGGCGTTAGTCCAGCTCGGAAAGGCTGCGTGGATTGATTGGACCTGATCAATTTATGGATGTATAAAGTGACCAGAACGGATAAGTTATGGAACACCTCCTAGTATCCTTAGCTACTCTCTTTCAGAATCACTGGGTCCTACCCTCGGATACAGATATGACGTAGGTTGTTTGACTAATACTCAAACAAGGCTTTTACATAGGAAAATAATACACAATTTGCGAAACATAACGATTCGATCCATTTCTGACAGTCTAACATAGAGTATCATAGAGTTTGTATCTCTATCCTGGTTCCCATAGTACAAGCTTTGCATAGTTTGGGGCTAGATGGCTAAAGATGCGCGTTATGGTTAGATAAGTGTGTTTTAACCGTAAATCCGTCTATCCGTCTCTACGATAAAGCAAAAATAATTAAAATTTTGTGATTTTCCACAGTAATCCCGATGACCAATCCAGGGGTGGTGATAACTGGTGGCGTAGATGTCCGATACGCAGCCACGTATGGCAACCCCTACCTACGCGGCAGTGGGCAAATATGTAAGTAATTTTAACAGATCACGTGATCGCAAGAGCATACATACCTACATGGAGTGAGCAGAGCCACAAGTGATCATAAGAAAACTTGCAGCCACTCCTCATTTAAAGTACCAAGATGGTTGGTGAACCATGGTGACAGGATCAGCCCATCGCCCATATAGATGGTCCATCATATTGGAGAGGATACTATCCCTTAGTCGACTTCTACGACATGCTCGGGGATAGAAGCAGCTGGACGCATTCTATGTTGTTTCTTTACTCACAGTCCAGCAGAGAATTGGTCTAATACAAGAAGGTTAAAAATAGATTTTAACAAAAGTAAAAGCACTTTATTTATTGTTCCGAGCACTAAATGCTAGTATTTTTTCAGCATACCCACAAAATACCAACCCCCCAGGAAAACACGCCCCCCCTCCATACTATACAGTACGGAACACGAATCACACATCGTCAGGTAAATAAATCATATATTTTTCTTATTTTTTTAGTTTTGGTGTCGTCCATGAATTACTTGATGCATTTTATCCTATAGCAACATTGTTGTATGTATAGGCGCCATACATTTTCTTTGTCAGGAAAACAACAATGATCGATCCGTTGTCGGTTAGTAGAATATTGAAACCGGGCTGTAGTCACAGTTTAGATAGATGTTTGTTGATCACGGTTACGCTTTAGTTTTAATGTTTTAAAATATATTTTCACTGAAGTCAATAACTTTTTTCTCTTACCATTTATCAGGTCACCAGAGACCTTTGGGATAACTATCCGTGTATCAATGGATTTTTCTGTACGAAAAATTGATATGCGCTATACCAGTACTCTCAAACGGTGAAGGAAAACATCGCGAGGAACTCAGCATATCGTAGAACCTGTTTGTTCAGTTCAGTTCAGTTCTTATTAGTGGCTACTGATGTTACGTCACAATACTGCCAATGTCCGTGTTGCTCTAGCTAGAGTAGACTGGTGGATATTAAAAAAAAAGAATATGGCCGGTAAAAAAAAGAGACGATCTGCCAAAAAAAAAAAAAAAAAATATTATTCTAATAAGAAACATCACAACCTAAATAATTATATAGTTAGTAAGTATTTACATAAAAATAAATTGTTTACAGAAACCTGTTTGTTATTTTATTTAATTTCTTTGCTTTGACATTTTGTAAAATTGACATTGACTGACTTGACATTAATATAATATTGTAACTTTCTAAATGTTTGTACGGCCTACCGCCAGAATCTAGACTGGAGGTCTAATTGCTTTAACCTAACACCTATTATGTATATTAGGTATTATGTTCACAGACAAATAAATGATTTATGATTTTTGACCTTTGAGTTTAAAAACATGTGTCAAAGGAGCCTTTGAGGCGCACTTTAAATCCTTTCACCACACTGGTTCGAAAGAACTAGTGACACGACTAGTAGTAGTATACCACCATACATAGCTACTGTGATTGTTAGTTTGACAGTTAGTTCGTCTTCCCCAGGTCCATCGATATCTCCAGCATCATCTTCATCATCCAGACCTGTCACCAGTCCACTAGCATCATCATCATCTACCACTAGTGGGGCTCAGCCTCAAGTAAGTACACCTACCTAACGTATGGCACTCTCAGACTAAATAAAAATAAAAGACGGCGTGCCGCGAACAACAAAAGTGAAGCCACACAAAACCGTGCTCCTGCGAGTAAACATGCACGCTCACGCACACACCTACACTAAAACCATGCTCATCGCTCTCGAGTCGTTGTCTAGTTAACTTAAAATTTAAAAATGTAATTATGCCTTCCTGTGTAATGAAAACTTGTAAAAACAGCAGCAAATCACATAAAAAGTCTCACAGAATCACTTTTCACTTTTTCTTAATTATTATACTATGTATTTTAGGTTACTTGGAACACAAAACCTTCGACACACACATAGATAAAAGGTGGCTTCACTTTTGTTGTTCGCGGCGCGCTGTCTTTTCTTTTTATTTGGTCAGAGATGGCACTATATTTGCAGATATGAAACTCTTACTGACTGACACATCCTTATCCTTAAATCCTTAAGGTTAATTCGGACTACGCTAGTATTTTAGTCGAGTAGCGAGTAATTTAGTAACTAAACGTGTCTGAACACAAAAAATTTAGTCGAGTAGATTAGTAGTAGTAACGTATTCTGAATTATACTCTAGCCAAATTAATGTAACCCAAAATGTTGTCAAAAACCTAATAAAAACGTAATCTAATTTAAATTACAATTTTGTGAACAGATAGCTTCTTTCTGACGATTTAACAAAACTGTAGTTTAAATAATCAGAATAAGTTTTTATTAGGTTTTTGTCAACATTTTAGGTAATGTTTTTGTTTACCTTTATTCTACATCGAAATTGGCTAGAGTATAGGCTAGAATGCGATGGGCTAAGTGGTAGTAACCCCACCAGCTGATCCGTGGATTCTATTAATAACCTAGTCTTGATATTTTCGGTCGTGGATGATTCTAGCCGTCCAATAATTTTATGTTCGAAATATTATGCGCTTTGTCAGTACTCTCAAACTGTGAAGGAAAATATCACGAAGAAATTGGTTTGTAGCTTAAAAAGGTTATGGACAATGTGTCAAGAGCACCGAAGAAGCTTCTTCGAGGCACACTACATCACAAATTTTTACCACACAAGTGATACGAATAGAAAAAAAAAACATTTTTTTTAAACTGCAATCGAAATCGTTTCAGTAGTTAGTTTCAGAGGTGCAAAAAGCTATGCTAGCTGCTCAAAACTTTCCCTGAAATGACACCAATAAAATGCAAAAAACCGCATCGAAATCTGGTAGGAATCATCATTATCATCATCTTCCTGCCCTTATCCCACTCTATGGTGGGGTCGGCACAGCATGATCCTTGGATCATGTTGTAAGAGTTTTGGCTAAGGTGTTTTATGACCGGCCGCCTGCCTGACGTCAACCCTCTTTAGGAATACTTGCTCATTGTATCTCATCATGTTGGAAGATACTATCCCTTAGTCGACTTTTACCACATGCTCGGGGAGAGAAGCAAATCTGGAAATCTGGTAGGAATACAGAAATAATATTTTTTTTTATCTACAGGTGCCTAAATCTTCTCCCCAGTCTTCGGGAGCCCTGTACATCCTCCCACCATCCAGCCAAGGGAGCCTACATTCACAGAAGATATTAAAAGGTACAAGCACGTCCAAAGGCATTGTGTATCTTTAAGATTGATGATAGTAATGTTACTGATGATGATACTGTTGTTAACTGATGCTGATTTCAATTATGACATCATAGTTACTGCTAATATGTAAAATCTTGTTTTTATAACTTGTAGTGAGGCTATGATTTACTCGTAGTAGCAGATAGAATATTTATCGTATTTTGTTGAACAAAATATTTTATTGTTTGTGGACTTTATACTTTTTACATTTTCACTCTTTTAGCTTGTTTTTTATATTTAATTTTTTTTATATAACGTTTTCAATTATGTACTCTAAATTTATTTTTTATTAATTGGCATTGTAGGTATGTAAGTTTAATTTTTTTTCGATAATTGTTTTTGTAGTGTGCATAGTGATATTGAGTGGTAGTAAGCTTTATATTTTGAAGATATATAGTTAAATCTTTAATAATAATAAGTAAATAACATCTCACAGTCACATGCTTAATTCTGACTTCACACAATTCCATGCGTCGCGGATATCAGAATGAGTACCAAATCACTTAGATCTGGAGGAAATATTTGCAGAACATGCGCATTTATCCCGCATCAGAATAGAACCTGCACCTCTTGCGTATCAGCCAAGCACCTGTCACGTTGCCGGGGCCGTCTTTGACAGATAATTTATTTTTTACAGGTAGCCACCTCACTCCTGGTACTCATGTCTAGTTTTTATATATAACAAAATATATGTGTGTCAAATTATTCAACTTTAATATAGTGGACTATTCGCCTCCCCACTAAAAGTTTTATTATTTAGTTAAGGTTTAGCTTTATTAGTTTTTAAAATATTATTTTTCTTGGGACGATAAAAGAATTTACTCGTTTGTATTATTTAGTTTCAAAGATTTCTAATTAATAACTGGTCTCAAAGAGACTGAATAGCAAAATTTTCTAACAAAATAATTAAATTTAAATGAGCTATTTTCGTCGTAATTAGAATATTATCAGATATTAATTTGAATGGGTTTAAAGTGCTTGTGAAAATTAATTTTACAAACGTTTTACAAACATACATAATTATCAAGCCCGTATCCCTAATGTGGTGGGCAGAGATACAAGTAATCATAAGAAACTTGCAGCCACTCCTGATTCTAAGTCCCAAGACGGATATGGTGAACCATGGTGATAGGTGATCAGCCCATCACTCATATTAGATGGTCCATCATGCTGGAGAGGACAAATTCTTTAACATGAATTCGAAATAGGCAATTCATTAGATATTTTCATTAAAAAAACATTTGGGTCCTCTATGACCTTAATTTTATTTGAAACAAGCCTAAAATTTAAAAGCTTTAAGTGTTAATATCAAAGATTAAGAGTTTTAAATTAAATTTAAGAAAATAGGTTATTGTAGATTAATGTTAGATTTTGCTCATTCTTTGTGTGAAATATTATAACAAGTTTTAATATAAAAATACCTATGCTTTTGATCTCTGAGATTTTTATATAATTATTTTTCAGGGATCATAAATTGTCATTTTTTATTTTATTAAAATTAAAGATAATTTTATTCTATTTGACTGTCTTGAGCTTAAGACTATTCATATATTTAACTGTAATTTTTCACCTTCATGAAAATGACTAATTAAAATTAATAATAAGTTAAAAGTTGCACCTTATTGTATTTTTTCTTTGATACTCTTTAACTGAGACTGAAAAATATAATTTTAAGTGTAATGTATAAACATTTGTAAATAAAGTGTTTGTCCATAATTATTAAAAGTTTAATTTATAATAAGTACCTGGGTACTTGTAGACATTCTAATTGAAAAAATACTGATTTTGATTAAAACTTTGACATAAACTGTCTTAATCGTCCTTAATCCTAAAACAATTATTGCCAATATTTTGAATGTATGTCGCCTTTTGATGTTGGTAATTACCAATCCTTCTTTTTAAGTAATGTTTTGGAATCGGGCGAGAATCGTTCTTAAAGCCGTCACATACGTAGCTATAATATGGATGAATATGATTATTATGGATGAACTTAAAACATAAATGAAGTAACAAAACCTGAGAACAAAACACTTTTCCATATTTCAATGTGACATTTTGTTTTCTTGTTTGACTGCTAACTATGTATAATGAGGTATAATTTAAGTACATTTTTTATTAAGTAAGTAGGCCTAAATAATTTTTTTAACTTGTAAATGCAAGTAATTTTATGTAAAAAATCAGAAGGTTCTACTTGCCTGTAATATTAAAAATAACCTATGTGATTTTTTTGTAATATTAATGGGTGCAAAAATAACTCATGATGTTCTTAAATGCCATGAAAATTATGAATAAAGATTTTTAGAAATATTTTTCATTTTTATTTCTATTAAAAAAATCATGACTCTTTTTTTAGGCTTCGTGTATAAAAAATAATGAATGATTATCACATCTATTAAGTAACATTTATTTTTATTTATTCAGCAACAATTATAAAATACCAAGAAAATCCAAAGCGATGTGTGTAACACAATAAGGAAAACATAATTAATTTGTCAGTACTAGGTTATGTACACCGTTTGTTGATTTGTGATTAGGTACCTACTTATATGTTATCTTTACGTATTTATAGGCCGATAGGTAAGCAATATTGTGTACCTTCTGAAGATGCAAAACCTTCGGCAATCTTTTGAATTAAAACAATATAAAACTGTGCTAAACAAAACTCACAAAATGACCGCCGACGCGGCGGCGTCTCTGGCCGGGCGCCGTCATACTTTTATTGCAGTAAATGAGTCATAGATACTAAGCTAAGTAAATGAGTCAATACCTTGAATCAAGGTCAACCCTTCCTTCGGAATACATCACGTCAGTCGAATACAACTCGTGGCTTACTCTGCACGCACGTCATTATGTAGTGACGTAGTATGTTTGTTGATATATTTGTGATCTGATTGTAACGTGTGGAGTTACGGTAAGTTTCTTGAATTCTCAACAATACTTTTAAGGATTTTTTTTCCTGGTATCTGCAGATAAAAAAATAACATCAAACATATTAGGTATTATACATAGGTACAACAGGGCGTTGGTATTTTATTAAGGGAAAATGAGCGTTATGCCTAAATATATATAGCATAGAATTTATTGTACTTATGTGTTTTTATAAAGCCTGGCTTTGAAACTGGATAGCATCTCATGACCAAGTGACATTTAAAAGTATCAGTAATACAATCAATCGGTTTACATTGTAGATAATGAAAGTAACGCAGCATAAGTAGGTGACCTTGATAAAGTTTATTTACCTTTTGATAAAGTGTCGTTTTGGCTAATGAATAATCAATTTATTTATTAAATTATTTCCTTTTGTAATAACCTTATTATTGTGAACCTATTCATATAACTATGTGCAATTTTTGATGTTTTGATGGATAATGCTGTGAGAAGTCAATACCTTCATTGTAATTTTCTTGCTCACAACATATTATTTCATAATGTACTTATCTGAAGTTTATATTTTGTTGTTGCAGCTAAAATATCCAACGAAGAAACAAGTTAATTAATAAAAATGGCATCCATTTTACCAATTACTCTAAGCGGAGACAATCTTGGAAAACGACACAAGCAAATAAGCGGTTTGGTGAACAAGGCGTTCGATGCTGGTATTAAAGATTTTAAAAACATTCTAAGCGTTCCGGAAAAATCGGCTATTGACAGACTATTCAAAATAGATCTTGCTTCCAAACATCGTGATGTGGACTACATAATCAAGAATCTTAAGGACAATGACATGTTGTACGTAAGCAGAGCTCTTAAATCAAAGTGGCTTCTTGACCCAGAACACAAGTCTATTGTGAGTCCAGTATATTTGGCAGATAAAGTTTATCCGTATATGATTACAACAGCAGTAAACAAAATGAAGCACTGGATCCATTTAAATCTAAAAGATGAACAAAGATCAGAAGAGTTCTATACATACTACATCAATAAAGATTTTGAGCTAGCTATGAAGTTTCTAGTTAAAAGTTCTGAAGAATTCATTTTGGCCATGTATCCGAAACTGGTGCATAAAGTAACACCAAAGTATTTCAAATTCCTATGCGAGAAGAACCCTAAAGTTGCAAAAATATTTTTTGACTTAATAGGCACTGATGAAGCTGTAAAATCTTCGTATATTAAAAATGAGAAGGATTATTTTGATGGTATTAAATGCCTTATAAAATCTGATACAAACGTGTATCTAGACATTGTTGAAAAATATTTTCATAATTATAAATTTAGCCGCTTAAGCGCAGACGCAACAAAGTTTATTATGACGCACCACAAAGATAGATTTTTGAAAAAACGTGAACTTTATGCAGCTTGGATTCTAAATATGGAAACTTTAGCGAAAACTTTAACTGCTAAAGAAGCAACAGATTTAGTGGAAATGCTGGCACGAGCTGAATATTTGAAAGAGTGGTTTTCTTACAAAAATGTTGAACCATTGATCAAACGATTGAAGTCTGAAGACAGAGCTGTGTTTAAGAAGAAAGTTTTTGTAAATAAAGATATAGAGCCTAATGTCCTAGAATGGCCTTACAAACCCCCATCGATACCAGTTATTGAAGACCTTGTGCAATCAGACATATTTAAAGACAGCCAACACGATCCGTATGAATATGATATTTGCCAAGACATAAGAAGACGAAGAGAATGTCGAAACTACTCGAGATATATGTGTAGAGGTATTCGTCCACAGGCTTGCAGAGGAAAAATTAAAACCATGTTGGACAAATTGTATGACGAATTTAGGTTCGTTGGCTTTGAGAAGACATCATTCGAATTACAAAAAAGGATTTTAGCCGAAAGTTCTTCTCAAAACAGGCAGTTTATTATGTTGGTGCTTATAAGCAAGACCGGTGGACGAGCCAATGCAATCGCTTCTTTAATGGAATTATTAGCTCGTCATGATAACGAACCTGCTAACCTTAGAGCCGCGGTTATTAGAAGTTTAGTCAAACGAGCCTGCATTTGGCGTTTACCAGAAGAAACCTGGAAGAAACTTCTACAGTTCGGTCAAGGTCTTGGTCTGGATGGGGGCCCACCAGAAGCAGATTGTGTGGAAGGGTTGCATTCAGTTGTTATTCGTAGTTTGATCCAGAATGGCACCTGCGATTCTTCAATTTTCAATGCTTTCTTAGAACAGTTTTCAGACTTGAGCACTTACTCATTGACATCAGAAGAGAAAACATGTATCAGCGAGGCATTGCCAAAGATGTTGCTTTTTGCGGCAAAAGAGAAAGTTCAAGTTAAAGATGCCGTACCTTTAATCGAAAAGCTTATGATAATTCTTAGAACATACAAGTTAAATGTAGAATCTTACTTAGATTGTATTCCAACCGTGATAAGTCTAGCCGAAAGAGATTATTCTACGTGCTCAAACCTTTTGGTTAACATATTCAACGCTAAAATAGCTCGAAAAATTCTATTTCGTTTCACAAGCAAATTGATAAAATCTGATGCTTCTCATATAAATGCCTTAAAGCACGACATTAGCGTTCTTGATTTTGATATCTTTTATGAAACTTGTATTACAAACAAAACCAAATTTCATAACTTTTTCCTTAAAATTGCTATATATTTTAATGAAAATGACGGTCTAGCAATGCAATATCGCAAGAAATTAAAGGAGAAAGATCACAATATATTAATTGGTCGTTCGTTAGTAATACTTCTTGGAAGAGAACTCGGAACATACCTTGAAGAACTAGATAAAGAAGAATCAGTTGAATCAAAGGTGTTTGCAGCTACAGTAAGAGCAAATGCTCATCTGGCTAGGCCTAGTCTTGATATTGATACCTTTGGGTGGCGCAAAGCCGGAGCCAAAGTCATAGCAAACAAACTTATAAGTTGTCCATCTGTAGACATAAAGAACAATATCGAAAAGCTGTTAGAATGGGAACGAACGGCAAGACTGGCTTATGCACTATCTAATAGAACTCAAAATATTACTGATGTGCTTATTGCAGTAGCCAAAATAAGACCAACGATTGGTATAAAACTTGGACTTAAACTTATAAGAAAACAAGGCGATAGCTTTGATACTAAAGTCTGGGAAACAATCAAACCGCTTATCCAATACATTGATTTCAATAAAAAATTAAAAAAAATTTACGTCAAAAATATACTTTCTGCTGTTGATTCAATACCGATCAAAATAAGACCTGAATATAATATTTTAATTTTCAACGCTTTAGAAAAAGCAGAATCTTGCGATTCCTATGCACCAATGCCTTATCTTTGTCGTATAGAACATTTACTTCCAAACGTGAGCGAAAACTTCATCGAAACTATACTTACCAAGTTCCTTGAAAAAGACTTGTTACCCGAAAAAAATGCCGACAAATATGCTCATACCACGTGTTATTGTATATATTTGAGAATTATTTTCAAATACATTTATCTTGCAAAGTCTGAAGATATTCAGAAATCTAGATTCGAAATGTTCGGAAACAAGGTATTGGATCGTATGACTGAAATTTTGGAAACAAAACAAATATTCGAAACTTACCTAAAGGAGATAATGCTCAATTTCAAGAACACTAAAGTTTTTATGGATTCTAAATATGTATCGTGTCTGCCTGTGATGGAAAAGACAGTGAATTGGATGCAAACAATACTGCCAATCGAAGAGAACTTCGACAAGTACGCAACAATACATTTGACGATGCTGTACTATAAAGCAATACGGCAAACTGCGCAACAGGCACCTGAGGTTTTTGAAAACAAAACAAAGAGACACAAAGAAGCTGTTAAGATTGTGGGAAATCTTTTCGGAAAGTACATCGCTAAAGAAGTGAAAGATCTAATGGAGAAATATTTCGAAAGCGTTATTTATCTATACAAAGATGTTCTTGGAAGTTATTTGAATAATTATTTCAATTATATACAGTCAAGTGACTTTATTTCTTCGATCATAAAAGGAATTATTGAGGAAGGTAAGGAGGAGGTTCAGTTGGCTATGTATTTGATGAAAGACAAATATAATAGTATGGATGAAAATGTTTTGCTGGAAATCAAAAGCAGTTTCGCGGAGGTTACAGATCTCAAAAATAAATTATTTCTTTTTGCTGAATTATACCTATGATTAATTGGTAGGTTTATGGTAGGTATTCGATTTTAAGGCATCAGCCACCTTGTATTCGTAACAATAAACACTTCAACATAATGTTTTGTTTTATTGAGTTTTCTTGATTTGTAAACAATAGTCTATTTATAGAACGCTGAAAAACACATTACAATTTTAATATAAAAAACCTCTGATTTATCTAATTTTAAACAGCTGGTAATGGTTTAATTTTAATGGTCGAAGCCATACTTGAACCGAATGGTCTGCTTCGTGATGATGGTAAAAGACCCGACGGTATGACTTTAGTTCCTTGATAGATAGATAGATAGATAGATATATTTATTTCTTTAAATTTTAACAAACATTGGTTAGTAGTGTTTGTAAGCCTATGTTAGGTTTGTCTAAACACTATGTTCTCGTTTACAAAATTATTAATAAAAAGTTCGAGTAGAAAAACACGTCCAAAATAACAATAACAAGGGATACCTAACCTACCTAATCAGGAGCGACCTTGGGAGAGGGGAAGGCCTTTGGTGTGGGACGCCACATGCGTAGATACCCTTGTGCGTTCTCATTTGCCGGGGACTTCAGTTAGGGCCGGCGCGGTGGCAGATTCGGCCGAGGATCTCAAAAGGCGCAAATATGCAAGCCTCGACGGGGTCGAGACCAAAGGTCCGTGGGGCACGGGTGCCCACCGCGTTTTCAAAATTCTTTCAGGGCGTCTGGTCGAAACGATGCGTGATCCAAGAGCTAGTTCTTATTTGGCTCAACAGATCAGTATTGCCATTCAGCGTGGCAATGCGGCCAGCGTCTTGGGCACGCTTCCACCGTCTGATGAGCTGGATCAGGTGAGCTATCTATAGACCGTTTGCAACGGCTTTTTGATAGCCCGACTGTTTCTTTTGTATTTTGTAAATTTTATTTGTAATAGTTGGAAGTTTCTTTCTGTTAATAAAGAATATGTATTATTTTAATAGGCATCGATAATTTTGGACGCCCCCAGCTAAGTTGAGTGACGATTTTCATAAGGCTGATAGAGACTGGATGCGTCAAGCCGAAGATAGAGCGCGATAGCGCTCATTATTTTTTTAATTTAAATTAAAACTAAAGTAACTTAATATAATTATGAAACAGTAGCAAAATGGTCCCAATTCAGCATGAGCTGGTTGAAACCACCCACGCTGGTCTTCCGTTGGGGTCTTTGAGAACCGGATACATTAAGAAACATAATATACGGAGGACTTACTCACATAAAAACAGAATAAAACGAAAAAAGGAACAATAATCAAAGAAAAAAGAAGGAGGCCTATAGCATTATTGAAGGCCTATGTACAGCAGTCGACTGCTATAGATATGGGCTATTGATGATACCGATCTATCGTTTAAAATAAAGCTGCCAAACTTAATTTGCATCTCGACGGCCGGCCGGGCATTGGTTAGCAAAGACATTTTAGTGCAGTGAAAATGAAACATGATTACTCGTACATCGTACATACTATACGAATAAATCAAGGTCAACGACTATTCCTTCGAAACACACCAGTCGAACAGAGCTTGCGGCTCAGACACACACGTACAGTGACGTCATATGTTTATGATACCTTATCTATTTTTATTTTTGTGAACTATGTGATCAGTTTGGATGTGTTCATAATTTATGGTGAGTTTTGTATTTTCTTAATAATATTTAGTATGAAAAGTTCCGTATCCACTGATGGTAATCTAACAAGGCACGGGCTGGGCGCTTCTATTAATAGTTTTAGGGAAAATTAAAGTCATCAATGTAGAGTTCATTCTTGTGTATTGATTAGTTGTTTTACAAGAGACCTGTTTTTGATGATAAGCTGTTTAATTATCTACCATATTTTTTTAATCATTTGGAAATTAAAAACTAAATAATATTTATGAAGTAACGTAGCAGTATTAGTAGACGACCTTGATTTATTATGGATATGATGTCACTTTATTTTGTATAGATATTGTGTGTACTAATAAATTATGCGCCTAAGCTGCCATTAGGAAAAGCCCAATTGTTTTCTAATGTATTTAAAAATTAAGGATTTTTCGTCATCACCTTATCTGCGCGTCTATTTAAAGATCGTTCATAATGCGTCATTTTATGTTTTGGTGGCCAAGGTTGAATAATGCTTAAGAGGTCAATGAAATTATAATTTAGAGGTATACCATAGTGTGATAAAGCCCTGTTATTGAACGTTGAGTTTATTTTTTACAGATAAAATCTAAGGAAGAAATAGTTCCTCAAATGAAAATGGCATCCGTATTACCAGTCACTCTCAGCGGAGACAATCTTGGAAAACGTCACAAGCAATTAAGCGATTTAGTGAACGAGGTGTACGGTGCTGGTATTGGAGATTTTAAAAACATTGTAAGTGTTCCAGAAAAATCTGTCATTGATAGACTATTCAAAATAGATCTTGCTTCCAAATATCGCGATGTCGACTACATTATCAAGAATCTTAAAGAAAATGACATGTTGTACGTAAGCAGAGCTCTTAAATCAAAGTGGCTACTTGAACCAGAATACAAGTCTATTGTGAATCCAGTATATTTAGAAGATAACGTCTATCCCTTTATGCTTACAACAGCAGTAACTAAGATGAAGCACTGGGTCCATTTAAACCTACGAGAAGAACAAAGATTAGAAGAATTCTATGCATACTACAATGAGAAAGACTTTCAGCTAGCTATGAAATTTCTAGTTATAAGTTCAAAAGAATTCATCGTGACCGAGTATCCAAAACTAGTGCATAGAGTAACATCAAACCATTTTAAACTATTATGCGAGAAGAACCCAAAAGTTGCGAAAATATTCTTTGATTTATTCGATACTGATGAAACCGTTAAATCCTTGTATATAAAAAATGAGAAAAAATATTTTGATAGCATAAAATGTCTTCTTAAAACTGATACAAACTTATATCTTGACCTACTTGAAAAATATTTCAACAATTATCAGTTCGGGCGCTTAAGCCCCATCGCAACGAAGTTTGTTATGAAGCATCACAAAGATAGATTTTTGAAAAAACGCGAACTCTATGCAGCTTGGATTTTAAATATTGAAACTTTAGCAGAAAGTTTAACTGTTGAGGAAGCAGCAGATTTGGTGGAAACACTGGCACGAGCTGAATATTTACAGACGTGGTTTAGTTACAAAAATGTTGAACCATTGATCAAACGTTTGAAGCCTGAAAACAGAGCAGCGTTTAAGAAGAAAGTTTTTGTGAACAAAGATATAGGGCCTAATGTCGTAGAATGGCCGTACGAACCTCCATCGACACCTACAACTGAAGACCTAGGACCAGACATATTTGAAGACAGTCAACATGAACCGTATGAATACGAAATGTTATCGAAATTATTTAAGAAAAAAAGACTAATACAAAAAAAATGCGCTAAATATATGTGTGATGATGCATACATAAGTGAAATGATCAGCTGCGACAAGTTTAAAACAGTACTGGACAAATTATTCGATGAATTTCGATTTGTTGGTTTTGAGAGGACATTTTACGAATTACAAAAAAGGATTTTAGCCGAAAGTTCTTCGCAAAATAGACAGTTCATGATGTTGGTGCTTATAAGTAAGACTGGTGGACGAGCCGATGCTATCGCTTCTTTAATGGAACTATTAGCTCGTCATGGTAACGAACCTGCTAATCTTAGAGCCGCGGTTATTAGAAGTTTAGTCAAAAGAGCTTTCATTTGGCGTTTACCAGATGATACCTGGAAGAAACTTCTGCAATTTGGTCAAGGTCTTGGTCTGGATGGTGGTCCATCAGAAGCAGATTGTATAGAGGGGTTGCATTCAGTTGTTATCCGTAGTTTGATCCAGAATGGCACCTGCGATGCTTCAATTTTCAATGCTTTCTTAGAAAAGTTTTCGGATTTGAGCACTTACTCCTTAACGCTAGAAGAGAAAAAACGTATCAGCATAATATTTCCAGAATTATTGCTATCTGTAGCAAAAGCAAAAGATCGAGTTGAAGATGCAGTACCCTTGATTGAAAAGCTTATTGAAGTCCTTAGAACATATAAAATAGACGTAGCTAGTTACCAAGATTTCATACCAACTGTATTAAGTCTAGCTGAAAAAGATTGTTCTGCCTGCTCAAACTTATTACAAAAATTATTTAATGCTAAAATAGGACGAAAAAATCTGTTCCGTTTTACATATAAATTAATAGAAACTGACGCTTCTCATACGAATGCATTGAAACATGATCCAAGAGTTCTCGATTTTGATATATTTTATGAATCTTGTATTAATCGCAAAATCAAGTTCCATAATTTTTTCCGTAAAATTATAATTTATTTCAGCGAAAATGATGGTCTGGCTATGCAATATTGCAACAAATTAAGGGAGAAAGAACACCACATATTAATTGGTCGTCCTCTAGCAATTCTGCTTGGAAGTGAACTTGGAACATACCTTCAAGAACTAGATAAAGAAGAGTCGGTTGAATCAAAGGTATTTGCTGCTGCAGTAAGAGCTAATGCTCATTTGGCTAGGCCTAGTCTAGATATTAATACTTTCGGGTGGCGCAAAGCTGGAGCCAAAGTCATAGCAAACAAACTTATAACTTGTCCATCTGTAGACGTAAAAAATAATATCGAAAAGCTGTTAGAATGGAAGCGAACGGCGAGATTGGCTTTTGTACTATCAAATAGAACTCAAAATGTTACTGATGTGTTTGTTGCAGTAGCCAAAATAAGACCAACGATCGGTATTAAATTGGGACTTAACATTTTAAGAAAACAAGGAGATCATTGCGTTGCTAAAGCGTGGGAAACAATCAAGTCGCTTATCCAAAACATAGATTTCAATAAAAATGTAAAAGAATTTTACGTCAAAAATATACTTTCTGCTGTTAATTCTATGCCGTTCAAAATAAGACCTGAATATAATATCATGATTTTCAAAGCTTTAGAAAAAGCAGAATCTTGCGATTCATATGCACCCATGCCTTATCTTTGTCGCATAGAACATTTACTCCCAAATGTGAGCGATGATTTTATCGAAACTATACTTACAAAGTTTTTTGAAAATAACTTTATATCCGAAAAAATTACCAACGATCATACTGATGTGTTATGCAACTGTATGTATTTGAGAATTATTTTCAAATACATATATCTTGCAAAGTCTGAAGAAATTCAGAAATACAGATTCGAAACATTTGGAAACAAGGTATTGGATCGTATGACTGAAATTTTGAAAACAAAACAAGTATTCGATTCGTATCTGGATGAGATAATTCTCAATTTCAAGAACACGAATGTATTTATGAATCCTGAATACGTGTCGTGTCTCCTTGTGATGGAAAAGACAGTGAATTGGATGCAAACAGTATTGCCAATCGAAGAGAACTTCGACAAGTACGCAACAATACATTTGACGATGCTGTACTACAAAGCAATACGGCAAACTGCGAAACAGGCACCAGAAGTTTTTGAAAACGAAACAAAGAGACACAAAGAAGCTGTTAAGATTGTGGGAAATCTTTTCGGAAAGTACATTGCTAAAGAAGTGAAAGATTTAATGGAGAAATATTTCGAAAGCGTTATTTATCTGTATAAAGATGTTCTTGGAAATTATTTGGATAATTATTTCAATTATATACAATCAAGTGACTTTACTTCTTCGATCATAAAAGGAATTATTGAGGAAGGAAAGGAGGAGGTTCGGTTGGCTATGTATTTAATGAAAGATAAATATTATAGTATGGACGAAAAGGTTTCGATGGAAATAACCAGCAGTTTCGCGGAGGTTACAGATCTCAAAAATAAATTCTTTGCTTTTGCTGAAGTATATGCATAACTAGTCTACCCCGTGTTTTTACTCATGTAATCTGATTTTATTTTTTAGGGCATAATTTCCTAATTCCTTATCTTGGTGAAAACTTACACTAACACTTGATGATACGCTTCAAGATCAAAATTGTTTTATGGCTGTGTTGATTGATGGCCAGCTTCATTATGAGCTGTACCTATGTATGTAACTTTTACTTTAATCACACCGTAATACCATTTTTATTTGTTTGTCTTACCTATTATATTTTAATTTACAGAATAAACAGTTTTATTAAAAACACTGAAGATTTTCTTGTTAAAATTTTAATTAAAAAGTTATTTAAATAAATGAGTTTTTATTATGCTCTTCAAAGTACTCAAACAACTTGAAGGGCTCTCGTAATGGTCTCATTTCAATAAAACTAACATTGAAGTCATGTTTTTTCACAAAATCACTGAGCACCTAAAGCTGGGTTATAAATTCTAGGTAACCTCTCTTCAGGCTAAGCTGTTAGCCGATATTCGTCGGAGAAGTTACTACCTACTCGTATAATGGTACATTGCTGTAAAAGCAATAGTAATAGTAGCTACAGCAAAGACAAATCATAATGTAAAATTATGATTATGATGAAATATATAATATTATTATTGTTGCAACACATTTAAAATCAGATGTTTTACAGATATTATATGGAATCTAGGTCTGGTTAGTGTACATTTGTATAAACATAATTTAAAACCTTTTCGCATTGACAGTTTTTTATTATTTTGCTTTATTTAATGCATGTTCCTAAAATGCCTTTTTCACGAAGGGCAACACAGAACATAAAACAATATGGCGGGGCCTCAGATCAAATAATCTGATCTGAGGGCGGGGCGGTATTGATTAAAATGTTTTGACATCTGTTGACTTTGACAAGACAAGTAGTTTTAAAATGGCTGCGTTTCATTTATAATTGTCAAAATCATAAAACTGTCAAAATATTTAAGTGACACTGGCAGCTACGAATGAATGTATCAGTGTAAAAAGTTTACTGTAATTCTTACTGATTTAAAAAAAAAAATCAGTCTTGTGTATGTACAAAGAGGTGCATAGACCTGGCCTGTTATGAGACATCTCCTTTGTCCAAACTAGTCATTTTTCTCAGCTACACGCCCTGTTATCGATACAAGAAAGTAGGTACCTAGTACCTTCCTAATTCTTTGCAAACACATTTGCAAACAAAAATCAAACTGGCGCCGGCGGCATGTCTTTGAATCGAAAACAGTTTCTATTCTAAGCATTGTGTAAAACTCACGAAAGGAACGTGTTTGAGGCGCACTTTAATTCTTTCATCACTCTCGTTCTAAGGAACTTGGAATACTAGGTGCCTTCTAGTTAAGTACCTACTAAGTTTCTGCCTAAACATACCTACATTCAGTTTTGCTTGCTTTAGGTTTCTAGGCTACCCGAGGTCAACAGTACGTAAATAATCCTATTTCTATGAACTATTGGTTGATGTCCCTACCATAGATTCGTGTGAGATATTCTCGAATGTAATTCGATGACTAATAAAATTTATTTTTCTTTCTATGTGTGTGTTACTTCAACGCCAGTATATTTTAGTCAGGTACATACATTTATAGATCCTCCACCCAATGGAATGAAGATACCTACCGTTCGTCAGCTGATCTTTCTGGATAAAGTCCAGATAGATTGGATGGATAAAAAACTCATGATACTGATTTTTTGTTTGATTTGTGTTCGATCAAAGGCAGACTTTTAAAAGCTGAGTGCGTTTTATTATTATTATTATTAACTCATTTATTTCAGATTACAATCCATATTGTCAAGCCGGTGATGGCCTGTCGAAATAACCATTAAGGCCAAAGATTTCAGAAGATATTACAGTCATGGGCTCTATTACGGTCTGAAACAATGGCATGAGGAACCATGTCATTTAGTTTTGGTCATCAATATTTTGCTAGGCTTTACATTCCCGATGTTCGATTTAATCAATTATTACGTTTTTAATGCCTAGTTTAGAAATAATTTCGTAAAATCGGGCATAAAGTTTTGTGAAGATTTCTAACGTAGGATTACCTACTTTGGGATTACTCGTTAGGTAAGTACATATCTCGTTATTTTTCAAAATCGAGAAACCGTGGTAGAGGCTTGGGATCAGACGCCTAGATTGAACGTAAACATAATGCTTGATTGGTTTCGGAAACATAACCATGTCTTGAAGGACGAATAGACCAAGCTTATGAAGGATAGAATTGGCTATTTCGTATAACAACAATTGTTTTAGCCCATGGTTTACCTGCCATACAGACAACAAATACTTGACCTACTACAACAAATAAATTAAGCTTGACCCAAAAAAACCTTTATTATTTCTTCATTAAAACTAAACACATAAAACCAAAGAGAACTAAATTGAAATAAAATTTGCATCCACTCCAAAAGCAAACTCCAAAAGCATCCACTCTTTCCTTTCCTTCATAGCAATTTGTTTGTTATACCTATAGAAATTTGTATTTGCCTCTGATTAGTCGGGAATCGAATCTGTTTCTCTCATATTACTGGACTCCTCTGCCACCAGGGTTTAAGCTGTGACATTGATGAACTGACGAGTTCACAGGGATCCCGGTGAGTGGGCTAGAGGATCCTGGTAGAGGAACTGACCGAATCCACAGCCCACGGACATGAACTACGCCCACGCTGGCAACTCGACGCATCCGTGCGTAGCGTGGCCTGAGAATAACGACTACATTTTCAAACAAAACGAAGCTAAGAGATACAGTCGTGTAGCCAAAAAACATCCTCACAAACTTTATATCCGGAAGTATTTCATTATTTTGTGAGCGCATTTGTGGTCTAGCGGTAGTTATCCTACCTTCCTATGGCCGTGGGTTCGAATTTGGTTGTGCAACAACGGATTTTTTCTGTACAAAGTAGGATCAGTACCTACTCTCTAAAGATAAAGGAAATCATCATGAGGAAATTGGCATGTTGTAGAACTCAAAAAAATAGTCTTTGCTTAGTTTGGGGCTAGATGGTGCTCTGTGAAATATACATAATTATCACGCTCGTATCCCTAAAGGGGTGGACAGAGCCACAAGTAATTATAAGAACACTTGCAGCCACTCCTGATCCAAGAGTCCCAAGATGGATATGGTGAACCATGGTGACAGATGATCAGCCCGTCGCCCATATAGAAATGGTCCATCATGTCCATCATGTTGGAGAAGATACTATGCCATAATAGTCGACTCTTACGACATGCTCGGGGTGAAAAGCAGCTGGACGCATTCTATGTTTTGAAATGTCCACATATATTTATTTAAGTATTTATTTAAGTATTTATTTCTGTGCACATAAAATCCTTTCACCACACTGGTTCGAAAACTAGTTACACGACTTGGAGTATGCACATCAGTTTGATGGGCAGAAAAATAAATAAATAAGAATGGAAACGCACATTCGAATGCCGGAAGTGGCGGCAAACAGTGTTTCCGGTTTGAAAGGACTGTGCAAATGTAATTTGCAGACAGTTTGATTAATTCAATGATATTTATCAACACTTGCTGAGCTTTATTTTTAAATTATGTAGTTTTGGAAAAAAATACGTACCTCAGGGTAGACGTCACGGATAGACAAACAGACAGACGGACAGCGGAGGCTTGGTACTTAATAGGATCCCGGTGGCACTCTTCGAGTATGGAACCCTAACAATCACCTAGGTACTTTAATTAGAGCACTGGTGGTCTAGTGGAAGTGACCCAACAGTCTGACTTTAAAGTTCTTTGTTTAGAATCCGATTTTGCTATTCGAAAAAAAATTCGCTTTACCAGTACTCTTGAACGGTGAAGGAAAATATCTTGAGGAAACTGGCATGTCAAAATAAAATCCTTTCACCACACTGGTTCGCACGAGACTGGAACTGATGATAATGGTTATTCCCACCATATCCACTTTCTCATTCCAGTAGCAAAAAATACAATCCAATATCTGATATTGTGAGCTCGAATCCCTCTCGGGAACAGGTGAGAAATATCTTATAGGCAAGTGCTTTGTGAGCACGATTGTACTAGCACTTGTGAATCCGATTGTACATTGTGAGAATGGTGCTAGAATTTTAAAGCAAGTTTTCATCGCGAATAGACATAATGTGAGTTTAACTGTAGATTTGTTATGCAATTTTCTAGAGCAGCGATTTTTATGTGCATTAAAGTACCTACCTAGTTAGAAAAGTAACTTGTAGGTATCTGTTATGACTTAAAAAAATACTACGCCAAATTTGTTTTCACAAAACAAGAGCAAATGTTTCATTATGCCAGTTTTTCTGTAGGTACTTTTCACAAAATTGTATTGCGCTTTTCTATATGCTAAGGTAACTAACGATCCGTCGTTCGTTAGTAGATGGAACCGGGTATAGTTAGACTACGTCCACTCGTCCATGAAGGAACTGTTAGGTACCTGTACAAAACAGCAAAGCAAAGTGTCTAACAGAACTTTGATATGTTTTTTTGTGCAGGGGAGTGAGTCCTTCCTTGGAATCGAATAACAACCTACGCTCTGGTTTTATTTAATTAAATTAGACTACCTAGCCTAATTTAATTAAATAAAACCACAAATGTACTGACATGTGCTTTTATTCAGCAAAATACTTACATCAAAGTACAGAAAATTATTAAAGTAGCATCTTTCTATTTTCATAATTTTTCAAGAACTCCAGACATTCTGTTGTTTTTTTTTCTCACAGTTTGAAATTGGAACAAGACCGAGAAGGTTTTAGTTAAGTATTCTACCAAAGAGTCGGCATTATGAGAATAATCAGTAGTGGGCAGAGAAGTTAAAATGAGGTTATTTTGTCTAGATAATAGATACCACCTACGAATATGAATTTTACGTTGCTACGCGGATGACCGACTTCATCTGATTCATTTAGTTTTGATAAGGTAAGTAGGTATTTTTTATCATAACTAAGTACTTGAAATAAAACTTGATGAAATTATATAACTAGCTGCCGCCCGCGGCTTCACTCGCGTGGTACCCAGATAAAAAATAGCCAATATTATGATTAATCCAGTACATGTACTATTTATATTCCAAGTTTCATTCAAATCCCTTCAGCCGTTTAGGTGTGATTGTGGCACAAACATCCAAATCCAAACATTCTCCACAAACTTTCACATTTATAAACTAGGTATCAGTTAGGATAAACTTTAAGTTTAAATTGACAAAAAAGAACACAAATAGTACCTAATAATAACGCATCATTTATTACAAATTTACAAGTACTTAACCATTAATATTAAATAATATTATACCAACATAGAAATAAGATAAGATAGAAGACTTTATAATTTTTTTTTAATGAATTTGTAAGAATTCATTTGAAATTTAGTTTTGTCAGTTATTTCTCAAGTGCATCGAAACTCGATGAGCACTTTACAAAAACAAAACGCGGGTAATACCGCGAGCGGAAGCTAGTAATAAGCGAAAGTTTGCTTGGATGTGTGCAAATGCTACTGGGGCGGCGCGCCGGGCCGTCAAAACAGCAAAACGCAACGATAGCGCGTTCTAGAAACCGTACAAATTTAATCGCGCCATCTAGTTGTGAATTCGGAACTAAACTGCGTAACTTGCTCTAATCTTCAGATTACTTACGTAAACCGATTATAAACTAATTTAATATTAATGTTAAATATTTCTGAGTATTTAAAAAATATTTTTGACATGTTTTGCTCGCGACTTCGCTCGTGTTAGATACTGAATCGCTACGAATTTGTAGTCCGAAAGTTTTCTTTTCTCACATACTTTTTAGGGTTTCGAGGGATGCCAACGGGTTCCTATTACTAAGCCTCTGTTGTCCGTCCGTCCGTCCGTCCATCTGTCTGTCAGCGGGCTGTATCTCATTAACCATAATAGGAAGAAAATTGATTTTTTATAGTGTGTAATTCTATTGCCGCTATAACAACAAGTAAAAAGGGTGCCCAATACAAGAAATATTTTTTAATGTACGATGATACGGAACCCTTCGCGTGCAAATTTGACTCGCAATTGACTGGTTCTTTTTTCCTTGGATTGTTAATGAATGCTAGTAGATGCCAATGTATTGCCATTTCTATTGTGAAAACTACATAGTAAGTGAAACTTAATTAATCTTTTAATAGGCTTTGTTCATTTATCAATTTAAATCCTAATAATAGGTAATAGAAATGAGAATTTATGAGGATATTTGTGCCTCAACCACGCCTAAATGGATTTAAATTGTTTATTTAAAATGAATACTTACTTACATTATCTACAAATTTAATTTTTACATACATACATATTATCACACCCGTGTCCCTAATGGGGTGGGCAGAGCCACAAGTAAACATAAGAAAACTTGCAGCCACTTCTGATTTAAAGTCCCAAGATGGATATGGTGAACCATGGTGACAGGTGATTAGCCCATCGCCCATATAGATGGTCCATCATTTTGTAGAGGTCTATCCCTTTTACGACATGCTCGAGAAGAGAAGCAGCTGGACGCATTCTATGCTTTTTCTTTACTTCCAGTCCAGTAGAGAAGTAAATTAAATTTTTAAAAGAAATAAAGTCAAATAAACAAAAAAAAAATGATAATTTGACAAGGGTACAAAAACCACTGATTGCATTACTGCGTTTGTATGGCCTAAAAAATTGTTTGCTCTAGGAATGAGCCACCCCTCTTATCACCTGCGGTGTCCACTAACAATGATTAGATTATTATATTTTTATCACATCTATTCGTCACTAAAGACGAAAAGTTTTAAGTGCATACTAAAAGAGCTACTTTGGTCCCTGTTTACGAGGAACCAACCAGCTCTTTTTGAATACAATGTGATAAAAACTACCTATGAAAGTAAAACTCATCTGAATACCTATAGGTACCTAGGGTTCCGAGATCTAGGATCAAAACATAGATTTTTCAAGATTTTATTTCAATAGTATTTTTTTTCTCTTATCGCGTTTTCACTTTGAGGAACCGAAAGAAAAATGTGAAAATTTCATTTTTTTTTTAAATAAACAAATTTCATTAACGCACAACAGAGTTCTACATGCTACTGCATACCTTTAAACTTGGAATAAAGGTACATATCCTGGAATATGTACCTACCAACCGGTATTTTTATCTATCGAGATATCAAAGCCGCGTACGGAAGCTAGTACATTATGAATTCAGAGTGTCATAGTAATCAGACTTGTGGGACCATTGAAAATTCTATCAAGTCGATCCACTGTTCAGTATTAATCAGGGCATTGTCTCTGGACAATACTACTCCCGTAGGATTGGTGACCTCGGTCCATGTTTAGAAGAACCGATTACCGTTATTTTTGACAGCTGGCATGTCCTTCGTTCTTCGGAACTAGTTACCGAACCAGCATTACAAGCTGAGCGCTTCCGTACTTCGGAGGGCACGTTAAATTGTCGGTCCCAGCTTTTAAGTCGTTAAGCCATGACGAAGGCCTTTAGGGGGCCTCAAAACTCTTCACAAGAGTTGACCACTAGCTCATACGAACTTACTTTTAGCTAGTTTTTCAAAATATATTGAATCAATCTTTAATAGGTATAAAATGTGCATTTTTCTGCAACCAACGCACAGCCCAACCAAACTGCTGAAAGCTGAAGGAAAGTAGTTTCTTTTTACAGCAAAACTACCCATTAAGCCGGTATTTTCGATTTTTAACCCCTAAAGGCGTGAAAAGACTCTTTTCAAAAGAAGCGAAAACATTTGTATGGATCATATAATTTGCTTTTTTTGATTTGCTTGAAATTTGGTCCGAATACTAAAAATGCAAAATAAATGGACATAATGTTTCAGGATCTTTTAAAACAACCCTTAAAAATGGGTAAAATGGGGTACAAAGATTGTAGTAGTATTGAGCCCCACACGCGTTTCCATCTTCGAGGCTGCCATTTAAATAACCTTTTATACCTTTTAACCTTTTTATCCTCAATTTTGAACTATGACCTAATCATTGCCACTTCAATTTGCTTATTCTCGGAGCTATGTGGGTGAATCCATTTCTATGAATATTGTCTGAAGCCTCTGAGATTTTGTATGAAGTGAGTAGGTCATCACTAGCTTATTAATTTCCTATGAATATTGTATTTCGGTTTTAAGATAGTAATCTTACTTATATTATAAATGCGAAAGTTTGTGAGGATGTTTGGATGTTTGTGCCTCAATCACGCCTAAACGGCTAAACGGATTTGAATGAAACTTGGAATATACATAGTGTATGTACCTACTGGATTAACATAAAGCTATTTTTTATCCGGGTACCACGCGAGCGAAGACGCGGGTGGCAGCTAGTTTATACATACATACGTGATTAGGGAGTGGCAGAGCCACAAGTAATCGTAAGAAAACTTGCAGCTATTCCTGATTGATAAACACTTTATTGCACACAAGAAAAAACACAGAAGAGTAAATAAAATACAAACAAAAACAGTACAATGAGCGGCCTCACTCACGTCAGCTCCGCACGTATTGACCATGTCTTTCCTGTGGCTGACTAAGCTGAGAGGATGGAATAGGTGCTAGGCAAGCCTACTCCGTCTTAATTCGTCCCGGGCACTACAGCGTCCCATTTGTGAAGGTAAAAAGTTGCCTCCTGACGCTGTATAAATCATCTACTATAGATGGTAAAAGGCCTTAGTTTAAGTATCACTATCACATCACTGTTTTCAACGCCACAATACGACCTCAGTATCCCAGAAAACTAGGGATTAAGTCGGGTTCCCGATTGAAGCGTAAATTAGCTTGCCTTATCAATTTTGGCAGATAAGATAGTAACTACCTAGAACGTTCAGTGTGGTCACCATTTTGGATGAGTGACAACGGCTAGAGATGGGCGGTATTTATCGATATCGGTAAAATATCGATATTATGGACCGAAATATAGAAATTTCGATATCGATATTGTCAGTTTTAAATTATTGAAGTATCGTTTGGCGACCTCGTTGGCGTGGCGGGTGAGTACTCGGCTGAGACGGTTCGATTCCCGCTACGGGAGAAATGTTTGCATGTTCTGCAATTGTTTATTTTCAAAACGATAAATTCAATAGTGTACGATCAGATTCGAACTCACGGCCTTAGGATCGGAAGGCGGGGCAGCTTCCACTAGACCACCAGCGCTTTTATTAATAAGTTAATTTGCATAACAAACATGCAAGCAAAGTTAATACACAGTAGTCTATAAAACCGGACCCAGAAGCCAGCAGAGTTCATTTATCGCTAATAAATCGACATAAACTACTAAACTTTAATCGTAAATTAAATGTCCAATCGTAAATTCAGACGTAAAACGAATCGGAACGCTCGTAGTCCAAGAGCTGATGGTTGTGGTAAATCTACGTCATTGAGTACCAGAATGACTTCAGCAATGATTATGGTAAAGATGTTAGTTAACTTCTCAGAAAAAAAAATCGTGAAAGTTATCTGAAATAATATGTAGAGACAAGCAAAGTTTTATTCAACTAAAACTCTTCAGTAAAGTAAAACAATGGAACTTGGATACGTGTTTACATTTTCCACTCCAATCTTCAGTACTAGCTTCCTTCCACCAGTAGCTCAGTTATTCCGTGAAATAAGGACAAACCAAAATACAAAAATCTTATCTCATTTATAATTAGTAAGGATACCCAGTCAGGATGAGGTTAATTTCTCCTAAAACGCTTACAATTTTCGGGCATAACTCCTTGCCTCATTATGCTTAGTACTGGTATTCAACGTCATTGGTTTCCGACGGTTATCTCCCGGCCTATTTTGTGATCGGTTGCGTTTCGACATTTAAATCGGGAGTTTGATAAAGATGTTGAATGTGAAATCTGGTTTAAATTAAAGATTAGGATTTTCATGGGTCCGGCTAAGAATTTATGTACCTACCTAACACTAACTTCCTAATAAATAGCCTACAGAGCAATGGTGGTCTAAAGTTCGAAAGCATGTATCAAGTGCACGAAAGGAGCCTTTAAGGCGCACTTTAAATATTTCACTACGGTAGGTAGTTCGAAAAAACTAGTGACATGACTACAGTAATTGTAATAGCCTATGTTATTAGGTCAAGAACCGGGGATATTCCATAAGTTTCATTAAAATTCGTTCAGCCGATTGAGTTACGAACATTACAAACATTCTCACATCGTCAATATTTTTGGTTTCTAATATTAGTATAGATATGGCCTGGGACGACTTTTTTGATTAAAAGAATATTTTGGTAAATTTCAAAAATTTGGCACCCACAGTCCCAAAAACAAACTTACCTAATTTAAATCCTTGAAAACGAAAACATGTCTTTTAATACAGCCAAACTTCCCAGCATAAAGCTTTCGCAACATTTGATAAACCTTCTGGGGGTCGGCTAAACGAGAAATGAGAAAACTTTCGCAAAACAAGCAAAAATTAGTTGGATGTCGGACATTGAAACAAAGGTCTTGCACTAATTGATTATAACTTGCGGGAGTTGCGAATTGCGGGCGAGAGATGGCATTGTACTCAATTTTACAAAAAACTTTTTTGTATAAAAATGTTTGTGTACGTTTATACTAGCTGCCACCCGCGGCTTCGCTCGCGTGGTACCCGGATAAAAAATAGTCTAAGTATATGTTAATCCAGCACATGTATTAAGTATATACCAAGTTTCATTCGAATCTGTTCAGCTGTTTAGGCGTGATTGAGGCACAAAACAAACATCCAAACATCCTCACAAACTTTCGTATTAATAAATATAAGTAAGATTTACAATATTTGTTATACTTACCATAGTTTGAATAGTTTACTTTAGAAGACCTTCATCAATTTTTCCATAAAGTCTCGTCCGAGTAGAATTTTTGGGAAAAATTTAAAATAATTCGATCACACGTTAATTTTCTTTGTGTGTTAAAAGTTCAAACGCTTCGTAACGATACGTTCAAAGTAAAGGTTGACCTTTACTTGAACCATATACGAATTAAAACGATGTACGAAATAAACTGACTGATTTTAAACTGTACATGCTAGGTACGAAATAAACTGACTGTACACGCTAGTGTTGCGGAACCTCGAAAAATAATCAGGATATCGATGGTGTTAATAGTATCGATAGTATCGATAGCGCTTTATAACCATCGATTGTTTTTGATTAAAACTGTTAGAAACAACAATAATATCGGTTGGTACCATCGATGCTATTAGACGTAAAACTATCGATAGTATTGCTCATATAGATAGTATCGATAATAGTAGCATGTGGCGATACTGTTGTTAGTCTATCGATATTCGACTATCGATGAGCAACACTAGTACATGCTAGGTTCGAAATAAACTGACTGATTTTATTGTTTACTAGAGCTATATGAAACCTAAATAATCTAGATCGTTGTAGGTACTAATGTCTTCACTCTAATCCAATCAGAACACACCCAAGTAGGCGCCTATAATTAGACCCCACCTTAAGAGCTTGACTATACTTACGCGAATTCAAATCCTTTGGTATTTAACAAAAAAACGCATATTCTGTATACTATAGATGACAAAAGACGGTCTTCAAAATGGCGTCTTTGTAGTTTTTAACCAACTTTAAAAATGAAGAACGTTTTATGTTTGATAGTTTTTTTACTGTATGCTCACTAATATCTCCGCCAATAGTTAGCAGATTTTGATGATTCTTTCACTGGTGTATAGATAATGGCCCCGAAGTGGTCTCATATAAATTTGACGTTGGAGGGATTTATAATTATCAAATTAAAAAGTCGTGAAATTAAATTTAGAAATGACAGCTGGAATGATAACTACTTATATACTCAATTTATTAAAGTCATGGACATTTTCAAGGTTGCGTATCATCTAAATAATATAAAACTTTTGCGTTACTGACCGACTATCTGGTGTAAAAAAGGCATCAACATCAGGACCCTACCGCTAGAACGCGGGCTTAATATACACAAACAACATTGATTACAAAGCTGACACATTCATTTTGATGGCGTCGTGCAAGAGTGAGCAATTCAAAATTTTGTTGCATTTTATTTGGATGAGGTATGCTTTTAATTTGTCGCACTAATAGATTGCAATTGGATTTTTACGCCAAGTTAAGCCAAATAAAAAACCGGCCAAGTGCTAGTTGAATGCACACGACGGGTTCCATACCATCGTAAATGTACATAAATATTTTTTGTATGGGGCCTCTTTTTATTCATTTTTATTATTTTGTTGTTATAACGGCAAAACAAATACACACTATGAAAATTTTATCTCTCTACCTATAACTATTACGGTTCATGAGATATAGCCTGCTGACAGACGGACGAACAGACGAACAGTGGAGGCTTAGTAATAGAGTTCCATTGGCACACTTGGATTGCGAGTTTTTAAAAGGCGTTGTTCACCCGAGCCCACACATTATGGTCTAGGCTAATATTAAACAAGTATTATCGTGAGGAAACCCGCGGCTTAGTCAGCTCCGCACGTATTGACCATGTCTTTCCTGTGGACAAGGCCGACTAAGCTGAGAGGATGGTATAGGTGCTGGGCAAGCCTACTCCATCTTAATTCGTCCCGGGCACTACAGCGTCCCGTCTATGAAGGTAAAGTTGCCTCCTGACGCTGTATAAATCATCTACTATGTAAAAGGCCTTAGTTTTTTTTAATATTATACAAGTAGACATTATGCACATACCTTTATCTTGGAAATTTTATAAAAAAATAACAAAATCACGTAATCTCAGCGTTTGCTGAGATACTATTACTGTCCGGGACGCTTGCCAAAGTCTAGTCATTCCGAAGCTAAAGTGAAATGCCTGAACTGCATTTTTTAGAAGCAATTCGCTGAAAATTGTTTAATATAATAATCACGTGAGTCTGCGCAGTGTAGTTTCAGATAGAATAATTGATATTATGTAGGTATAACCAAGGCCTTTTACCATCCATAGTAGATGATTTATACTGATTTATTTATGACTTCTGACAGAGGGAAATGGAAGAGAAATACATGTTGTGCCGACCCCACATAAAGTGGGACAAGGGCAAGGAAATGATGATAATGAGTAGATGATTTAAACAGCGTCAGTAGGCAACTTTTACCTTCACAACAGGGACGCTGTAGTGCCCGGGACCCATTAAGATGGAGTAGGCTTGCCCAGCACCTATTCCATCCTCTCAGCTTAGTCGGCCTTGTCCACAGGAAAGACATGGTCAATACGTGCGGAGCTGACTAAGCCGCGGGTTCGCTCGCGATGTTTTCCTTCACCGTTTGAGAGTACTGGTATAGCGCATATAAATTTTTCGCACAGAAAAAATCATTAGTAGGTTAGGATTGACATTGGGATCGAAAGGCGGGGTCACTACCAACTAGACCACCAGTGCTCTATGTAGGTATAAGTTTATAGAGAATTAGCAAACTGAACAGTGGGCTGGCCATATCTGCCGTAGAACTGACAACTGCTGGGGTAAACGAGTTTTTAAGTGGACTCACGACTCGGAAAACGTAATGTACGCCCCCCGGTGGTGTGACGATTTGCGAAAGGCTGCTAGCAGAGACTGGATGCCTCAAGCTGAAGATAGGGCGCGCTGTCGCTCATACGGGGAAGCCTATGTCCAGCAGTGGACTACCTAATGCTGATAAAGGATAAATCCATATACATTACGTTGAAGCGCTCGTGGGTAACTTGCTTAGACGTGCTTGATTGATCGTTGAAATTAAGCAACATTGTGCATGGTCACAATTGGGATGGGTGACCGCAAGTGGCATTACGAGCTGAGCGCTTCCGTGGTTCGGAGGGCACGTTAAATTGTCTACTTTTATTACATTAAGTTTATAATGCTTAAAAATGTTTAGCATTATTAAATTGTGTCTTGTTACATAACACCCTCCCCTAGGGCGCACACATCTCGGAGGGTACAACAAATATTAATTGCATCAAGCTCAGTGCAAGCCGTGAACGCATTACCCCGCCTTTTCCCGAGTCGGTTTATTTTTATTAACATTAAAGTTTACTTACCGAAAATATGAAATCTGGCTTATTTGCGATGGAAATTTATTATGCTGGGAACTGTTTCGTTGATTTTTAGCTACTACTAAGTACAATCGTCCGTCCGTCCGTCTGTCAGCGGACTGTATCTGATAGTTACGAGAGTTGAAATTTTCACATAGTATGTGTTTCTATTGCTGCTATTATAAAAATAAAATAAAAAGTAAAAGGGGGGGGCCATCCAAGAAACATTTTATAATCGATCATCGAAGTTAAGCGATGCTAGGCGCAGTCAGTACTTGGATGGGTCAAGTGAGTTTTGTGCATTTTTATTGTAGTATTTTTTCAAACGATCTTAAATTTACTGATGTGCACAAAAATCATAATAAATTTAAAAATTAAGGGGCATACAAGAAACATTTAGGTATGTAGGTATATGTACGATGGTACAGAACCTTTCGTATGCGAATTCAAATCGCACTTGACTGGTTTTATTACAAAGTCAAAGATTTGTCAGTCTTGTTAAAATAAAATTTCTTGTAGAAACTTTACACCGTAGCACCATTTATTGTTACCAATTTCGACACAGGTTTCTAAAAAGAAAGTAAGTTTTTTACTTCAACACGCGAAAAAGAACGAGAGAAACCTACAAAATGTTGTTCGTTTGTGAAAATTTGAGGATGTTTGTTGAGTTCATGATACCGAACGGATTTAAATGAAATAAAATTGAATATTATACCTACTATAATCGTGTCACTAGTTTTTCAGAACAGTGTGGTGAAAGGGCTTAAAGTTCGCCTCAAAGGCTCCTTTTTCTACTACGACATGCCATTTCCTCGCGATGTTTTCCTTCACCGTTTGAGACTGGTACAGCGCAAATTTTCCGTTGAGAAAAATCCACAGTTGCATGACCGGAATCGAACTCACTAAACCAACAGTGCTCTTAAATAGGTTAGAATGAACTATTTGCAAAGCTATTTATGTTAGGCAAATTACCAGCTACGACGATGTCAATTCTCGTATTTTATTTTCTCTGTGAATTTCAAAGCTTTGAAGTTTTACAACTATCTATTTTTATTTTCAAATTTAGTTTGCTCAATGCTCATTAGTTACTATACTCCATTTTCTAAAAGTGTTACCATTGTCTATGACGGACTTAACAGCAGTAGAGCACTGGTTGTCTAGTTGGTAGTGACCCCGGCTTCCGATCCAAAGGTCGTGTGTTCAAATCCGGTCGTGTACCAATGCATTTTCTGTGTGAAAAAATTATGTGCGATATACCAGTACTCTCTAACGGTGAAGGAGAACATCGTGAGGAAACCCGCGGCTTAGTCAGCTCCGCACGTATTGCCTATATCTTTCCTGTGGACAAGGCTGAAAAAGATTACTGGTAAAGATTCATTAATGAGTATCTTTCCCATCGCCCAAAGATGGTCCATCATGACATAGAGGATTAAGAAAACTAAAAATACTTGTTCTCTACTGGACTGGAAGTAAAGAAAAAGCATAGAATGCGTCCAGCTGCTTCTCTTCCCGAGCATGTCGTAAAAGTCGACTAAGGGATAATCCTCTCCACAATGATGGACCATCTATATAGGCGATGGGCTGATCACCTGTCACCATGGTTCACCATATCCATCTTGGGACGTTAAATCAGAAGTGGCTGCAAGTTTTCTTATGTTTACTTGAGGTCTTATGTTTACTTACACCCTATTAGGAATACGGGCGTGATAATATGTTATGTAAAATACTTGTAACAACATAAAGGAAATATGGAATTCTGAAACACCTTTGCCTTTTAACGTAATGAAACGGTGACTGCATTACAAAAGCCTTATAAGCCAAATGAGCTGCATAAATTTTCAAAAAAAGCGCGACTAGCAAATTGGAAGTTCAGATTACAAAACCGAAGTCAGATGAAGACGGTATGAAAATAGCTGATCTTTTCAAAATATTCGCTTGAATTACGCCAAGGTTATTATACCTGGACGTGGTTGAGTACAGGGAGGGATTAAGGGGAAATTAGCGATTCTCAAACTACATCAGAAAATGTTTCTCTCCGCAAACTAAATAATTAGGTACCAGTTCCAAAACCAAAGTCAGTCAGCCATTACGGAGTCTAATTATATTTTTTTTATCAAAAAGAGAAACAAACTTTTGACAGTATTTTTTTAGGGTTCTGTACCCTAAGGGTGCAAACGGGACCCTTAGGGTAAGCGAAGCCTCTGCTGTCCGTCCGTCCATCTGTCATCGGGCTGCATCTCATTAACCGTAATAGGTCAGAGTCGGAATTTTCACAGAGTGTATATTTCTATTGCCGCTATTACAAATCCTTACTAATATTATAAACGCAAAAGATGTATGGATTTTTGTTACTCTTTCACGCAAAAACTACTGAACGGATTTGAATGCGACTCGGAATATACGTAGTACATTTGCTGGATTAACATTATAGGCTATTTTTAACCGGGTACCACGTGTACAAAATAAAAATAAAATAAAAGGGGGCCCCATTTATGTACATGTACGATGTGCGGAACCTTTCGTGTACGAATTCGACTCGCACTTGACCAATTTTACTCATTTTGTACATTAGTCGTGTATTCCCCTAGGTCTAGCAGTGGATATAATAGGCTGATGAGATATTTTCTTCTCATCCCCTTCCCCCCTGTTCCCATTATCTTCATAAACATTACCCCTTGTCCCTGGCTACGACCACGTCAGCCGTTTTATCTGGCAGCCATTTTGTCCCACCTGATCGTAAAAAATAATTGGATTGCAAGACGTAACGCTCCGTAAGACCGGGGAGGGTTTCAATTAGATCCAGTATTTGTTAGCGATAATAGAGATTTTAAAATATATCAGTTTTTTATATCCTTGTCTAGAACTAGATGGTTTGGTTATGACAGTCATGAGGGGGCTGATTGTAGCATGTTGCAACCAGTTTCTATTTGAAACTTTAAATTATGACAGATATGTAGACAGATGGACATCAGGCGCTGATTATGCCTAGCTGCCGTCCGCGGCTTCGCTCGCGTGGTACCCGGATAAAAAATAGCCTATATGTTAATCCAGTTCATGTAATATGTATATTCCAAGTTTCATTCAAATCCGTTGAGCCGTTTAGGCGTGATTGAGGCACAAACATCCAAACCTTCTCACAAACTTTCGCATTTATAATATACTAGCTGCCGCCCGCGCCTTCGCTCGCGTGGTAACCGGATAAAAAGAAGCCTATATGTTAATCCAGTACATGTACTATGTATATTTCAAGTTTCATTCAAATCCGTTGAGCCGTTTAGGCGTGATTGAGGCACAAACATCCAAACATTCAAACGTCCAAACATCCTCACAAACTTTCGCATTTGCAATATAAGTAAAATTGCAATCAGTTTATATTTGAAACTTTAAATTATGACAGCTTTGTAGACAGATGGACATCAGGCGCTGATTATGCAACAATATTGCAATCAGTTTCAATTTGAAACCGACAAAAACTACAGATATAAAGGCAGACGGATATCAGGGGTAAGTTATGTAGCATTTACCAAAAGGTTTCAATTTGGAATCGAAATTATAATGTCAAAACACCTTTAATCCGTTAATTTCACAATCGACTTACGAAACTGTTGGTAACATAGATACATAGGCAATCACCATACAGAAAAAGAAAATAAAGTTTGTACAACCCCGTGTTAACTTGTACGACAATAAACAAAAACACATGTTCTGTATCACATTTTGAAATATTAGCGAGGATTTTATTTCATGTTGATCTGAAATATAAATTGATTTACAGTGTAGTTTTTCCTTTTCGCTACTCAATGGCATCGCGATTTTATTTAGAGTATAGATAAAAAAAATAACATAGTAGCATAAACCTTGTTTCGGCTGTGGCAACACTAGCTGTCACTTTTTCTTCGCGCGCTCTGCCGGCATCGTTTGATTTCTGTATATTTTTTGCAAAATCCTTGCAAATCCAGTTAATCTTCTACAATATTAAGTGTTTTTGTTATCGGTGATAATAGTTCGTTGGTAGACATGCCCAGTGCTAAGAAATTACGAAAAAAGATCGTAAAATACGAAAGGCAGCTTCACCGACAACACCGGGAACTCCGTAGAAGCTGTAGCAGAAGTCGTTCCAGATCACGTCTTCGTCGGGACTCTTCGCCTACGAGTATCTCCAATCCACTATCGGAAGGTAAAAAGTCTCCTTGTATTTTCAGATTTCATCTTGTACCTACTAACCTTCTCCTTATAGGATACTTACCGTGCCTGTACGAGATACAATTGAGCACGAAGATCAAACTTGGTACGAGATACCACAGCTTTGATTCGGTACGAGATACCAAAAGCACACGTACGTGATACGGTGTACTACTTATTTAGTCTACAAACCAGAACACGCGATGTTCTAGTAGACAAAAAAGCTACCTGCCTACCGTGCCTGTACGAGATACAATTGAGCACGAAGATCAAACTTGGTACGAGATACCACAGCTTTGATTCGGTACGAGATACCAAAAGGCACACGTACGTGATACAGTGTACCTACTTATTTAGTCTACAAATCGGAACACGTTAAGTTTTGGTAGACAAAAAAGGCAACCTGTCTTAGAATATGGTTGATGGGTTTCAGAATATGTGGACAAAGAATGCAGCAATGTGGTAGAAGTTATCGAAACAATCAAGCCCAATGAGCAGCAACAGTTACCAGGACCATGTCGCTTCAAGGATGGAAAAAATATCTCTCAGGAAGAGAATTATCAACTATTGGACGAGGAAGTTAAGTCGGTCATGACAGAGAGCTCTAAACTGAGGGATCAATCTCTTGAAAGGGTACACATCAGTTGAGAACGGCTACAACAATTGTGGGCCAAAATGATGACAGACTTAATTGGAAAAAAGGAGATCAATAGAATTAACTTTCAAAAAACTGAAACAAATGGGAAATTGATTGCACTACTTCTAGACAATAACTTCAACTTTATAGAGAAGGTCAAGCGAGATAAACACCTCTATGGCATTGACTTGGGGTCAAAAATAAAAACTAGCCAAGAATTGAAGAAGTCTTCATCACAAATCAAGAAGACTATACGAACACCAAAGACTGTAGCACTCCAGAGTGTTGGCACCCCGAAACCGTGCCACACAGCCGCTGCCTCGGCAAGGAAGCCACAGCTACAGCCGTTCACGCCCCTTGAGGGCTGCACCCCGAGGACCTCTGGCACCTCAGGACCTCAAGCACTGAACAGTCAGGTACAGGCAGGCAATGTAAAACAATATTTTTCCTATTGGAATCATATTACTAATGACCCTGTACTTCTATCTGATGGATATCAAACCCCTCTCTTTGAAGTGCCTACACAAAGCATAATACCTACAAATAATATATCTAGCACAGAACAATATGCAACAGGCTATCACTAATTTGCTAGAACTAGGAGCTATACAGCCATGTAATCATAGTAGTGATTAATTTATCTCCAAAGTATTTCTAAGACCCCTAATGGGAAGTTCAGATTAATTCTTAATTTAAAACCCCTTGAAAAGTTCATCAAAGTTGAACATTTTAAGATGGAGGACATTATAACAGCTATAAAAATAGCAGACCATAATTTTTATATGTGCTCTATAGATTTGAAAGAATCTTATTTTTTCGTGTCTGTGGCCCCGGAGAACAGGAAATACTTGGGTTTTCAGGTTAAAAATTCCCTGTATCAATTCACAGTTCTCTCTTATGGCCTTATACAGCTCCAAGTGTCTTTACAAAATTACTTAAACCTGTCATCAGTGTCCTTCAAAAACAAGGATTCTCATTAACCATTTACCTGATGATTACTTATGTACTGGTCATACATACAATGAATGAACAGCTAACAGGGATGCAACATGCAACTTATTTCATTGTTTGGAGCTTATCATAATACAAACATACATATTATCATGCCCATATTCCTAACGGGGTGGGCAGAACCACAAGTGATCATAAAGAGGCTTGCAGCCACTTCTGATCCAAGACATAAACTATGAAAAAAGTGTCTTAAGACCAAGCACATCTTGCAAATTCCTGGGTTTCATCATTAATTTACATGATATGACTCTTGACCTACCACAATAAAACAAATTTAAGTTTTAGTATCAAAATTCAAAAATCTTAAGCATTGCTAAATAAGAGTTTTTCAAGCACTTTATTAGCAGCTTGGCCAGATGTACCTTTTTGGCATATTACATACTAAAATATTAGAAAGAAAAAAGTACTTAGCTCTATCATTAAATCATGATAACTATGATGCTACAATGACACTAAAACCTATTCTCTTACCTGACTTAAAGTGGTAGTCTTCTAACATCAATCTCACAAATAAAAGTATATGTTGTAAACAATTCAAAATGGAAATATTTTCAGATGCATCTTTGATTGGATGAGGAACACATTGCAGTGGCGAGAGTGTTGGTGGTTTGTGGTCACACTTAGAACAAGAAATTCACATAAACCAGTTAGAACTCCTGACAGCCTTATTTGTATTAAAATGCTTTGCGAAGTCACAAAGTCACTGCAATATATTAATTCGAATTGACAACGCTACCGCCATTGCGTGTATTAGTAAAATAACATCAATACTGAGTGGGAATTAAGCAATGAAGCCTATTCTTTTATAAAATATTAGTTTGAAGTCCCCCACATTGATCTATTTGCTTCCAGAATCAATAAAAAATGTGATAGTCATGTCTCATGGAATAGAGAACCTTGTGCATTTAACATAGATGCTCTGACACTTAACTGGGAATCATATTTTTTTTATGCTTTTTCCACCATTTGCCCTTGTAACTAAAAGTTTACAAAAAATAAAAAATTATAAAGCCAAAGGCATTATAGCCTACCCAGTTTGGGAGTCACAACCCTGGTATCCACTTGCCATGAACCTAATAATAACAACTTGCTGATATCTTCTTTTAGGTCAATATACCCGCTGAGCAGCCACCTTACCCTGGCAGTGAACATCTTCTGTGGCAGGCATTTAGATGCTGAGGTTTGCCGGAAAGCTCATTGAACGTCATGTTAGCTTCCATATCTGAAGGTACTATGAGGCAATACAATACTACTTACAAAAGCTGGTAGAGGTTTTGTCACACACAACTAGGAGTTTTTTCTGACATCTGTGCCATTTGTCATACAATATTCTTTTAACAGAAAAAAAAAAAAATTAAAATGGAGCAGGTTACAATAACCTTAACTGCCATAAATCGGCACTATCCCTCATCATGGGGGAAAAATGAGCACAGATGACAGAATTAAAAGGCTCCAAAAAAGGAGTGTTCGGACTAAAACCTACCATGCCACAATATGCAGAGATTTGGAACCCAAGTATTGTTTTACATCATCTTGCCAAATTATCTTAAAACTCTACTTTGAGCAAATAAATGTTCACAAAAAAGTTGGCCACTATTAGCTTTAGCAACTGCTCAATGGGTGCAAACAATATCTTTGATTAAGACATAACATTACTATGTCTAATAATAACATTCTCATAAACTATTAGTGACTTAGTCAAAACATCTGTAAACACAAGAAAGGCTACTAATTTAAACCTCCCATTTTATTCTTAAGAGCCTAAAATATGCCCTGCCAGCTTCTTCAGCTTCACACTTCAAGATTACATTCAGTACACAGCTTCAATTAGAAATGAGAAACCATATCTCTTTCTTACCTATAAGAAACCTTATTACCATGCATCAAAGCAAACTATAAGCAGGTGATTAAAAGTACCCTCACTGAGAGTGGAATTTATACAAGTAAATTCACCACTCATAGTACCCGTCACTCTGCTACCTCATCTGCTAATAGAGCCCTGTGTCTATGGATGTTATCAGGAAAACAGCTGGCTGGTCAAATAGTTCATCAACATTTGCCAAGTGTTAGGTATAATTTACCCATTGAAAACCAAAATAATAACAATGATTTTGTTCAGTCTATTTTCAATGTGACATGTCTTTGTATAATATAATAATTTATTTGACTTATGATTAAGTGGATTAAATATTACATAATTAGGCTGATCTCATGTAGGTAGTAGAAAAGCCTACTACCATACTCATCAGTAAAACCACACAACAGGAAAGTGCTGTGTAGTCATTTATTGTGTATCATTCAACTACATAGCTAACAATTAGTTTATTTGATTTGAAGTTTGAGTTGAACTTATTACATAACTAGATGGCAGCACAGGTAAAATTAGTACGCGCTATCGTTGCGTTTTGAACTTTACGCCGGTTATTTCTAACAAACTAAAGCTTTTCAATTTTATAATATAAGTAAGATGTTTTGTGCCAACAATTAGCTTAATGGATTTGAAGTTTGAATTGAACTTATAACATAATGTTTTGTTTGTATAAGGTAACCTTATATACTACAAATTAAACAAAATTGAAGTTTAAAAGATTTATTATTGTTAAAATAATTCAGATTAAAACAAAACCAAATCTTACTAAATATCGCCCATTATGCTCTTTACTCTAAACAACTACACTGTAAATCAATTTATATTTCAGATCAACATGAAATAAAATTGAAAATTGGATGAACTTACCCAAGTGAAATCCAATTGTAATTTTATGAATGTTGATCTGAAATATAAATACCCACCCAGCCCTGTATCATGGCCCAAGGCATAATGGGCACCTAGGAGGTATCCGGGTTCAGCTCTGAATCAGTGACAGCTAGTGTTGCCACAGCCGAAACAAGGTTTATGCTACTATGTTATTTTTTTTATCTATACTCTAAATAAAATCGCGATGCCATTGAGTAGCGAAAAGGAAAAACTACACTGTAAATCAATTTATATTTCAGATCAACATTCATAAAATTACAATTGGATTTCACTTGGGTAAGTTCATCCAATTTTCAATTTTAGTATATTTTGCGTAAATTTTACCTAGCAATAACCAATTTTAAAACAACTTATAATATACACAAATCACCCATAATGAGGTCTCTCGACGTGAACGAGTCATCATAATCAATTTATCAATGAAGTTAGAGTGCAAAAGACCTACACATAATTTTATGTGTAGCTCAAAATAGAGAGAGAGAGAGAGATAAATTATATCAATTTTCAAATTATGATAAACAGATCAGATTTTTGTCAAAGTTCTTAAAGATCAAAAAGAAAAACTTTATAAATATTTCCTATTTCCAATAAAATAACGTAATCCTTTGATTAAAATGTTATTATGGTACTTAGGTGTAAGCAAGTTTTCTTATGCTTACTTGTGGCGCTACCCACCCCGTTATGGATACGAGTCTGATAATTATGTATGTAAAAAAAATCGATCAAGTGCGAGTCAAATTCGCGCACGAAGGGTTCCGTACCATCGTACGTAAAAATATTTTATGGGGGCTCTTTAAATTTTTTATATAATTTTACTTTTACTTATTGTTTGTTGTTATAGCGGTACTAGAAATACACTCTGTGAAAATTTCAACTCTCTACCGTTTTTACGGTTCATGAGATACAGCCCGCTGACAGACGGATGTACGGACGGACGAACGGCGAGGCTTAGTAATAGTCCTTTTAGGTACGGAACCCTAACGAGCAGTGGCACATACAAACAACACACGTAGGTACAATGAGATCGTTCTAACATTTTCCAAACAAAAAACATTTATAAAATTCCACTGCCTTTTTGAAACTCTGGAAAACCGATAAATTACCTTTGAGAACTTTTCACGACTTTTCTTCTGAACTTTGGTAATTGTGAGTTTTCCTTGTTCGACTTTCAAACCTATACAACTCTTGAGCTGCTGTCATTGTAAAATGAGCATTATTGCATCAGCATTAGAGTCAAAATAGCTCAATTTTCATCTTAATTTTTCAGAGGGCAGAGGTGTAATAAAAACAAAATAAGAACGTCTAATTCTGGCTTACGAAATTGGGCTGTCAAGCGTTAGAAATAAGTTTCAATATTGCTTAAATGTGATAATTTGTTAAAAATGTTATTGGAACTTCATCATCAGGAATATTTATTTCTAAGCAAATTCCATTTTAGTCCATTCGAATCCAACATTTAGTTTAGAAGTTATCACGAGTATTATATAAGTTGGAGCGTTCTCTGCAATACCTCGGGATGTCTCGAACGGCTACAGAATAGTTAAAACGAAATAAATGGACACAATGTTTCTGGATTTTTCAAAACAACCCTTAAAAAGGGGTGTAATGGGGTGTCAAAGTTTTTATTGGAACTTTTTAACGGGCGGTGCGATTGGCTTGAAACTCGGTATGGTTACTATAAATACAAAATTATGGACAGGTGTTTCAGGATTTTTCAAAACAACCCGTAATAAGGGCTAAAATGGGTGTCTAAATTTGAATGGGAACTTTTTAACAGGCGGTGCGAATGGTTTGAAACTCGGTTTGAAATCTAACGCGTACGAAGTCGCGGGCAACAGCTTGTAACCCTATAAAAGGGGAAAATGTGGTGTCAAAATTTACACTACGCGAGCAAAGCTGTGCGTATATACTAGTTTATTCTATGTCAGGTTAGGTTTATTTTACGAGGAAAACAGTCTTTAACACGTATTCGGAGAAAACGATTAATATGAAAAGTTTTAACGTATTTACCACGATGTGTTATCTTAGCGAAGTTTGTCTGTTTGTAGAAGGGGATGGCCTGATTCTTCATCCCTTTCATCATCATTAATGTTATTGTTGGAAACTAATAAAGGGGTTACAACAATTGTTTGCTCGATGTTTTAGTTCAGTTTCAAAGTGATCGCTTAAGAATTGAAATTGGGTCATTGAGGTATTTTCCACTGACTTTTCTTATGAATGATGATGAGAGCACTGTTGGTCTAGTTGGTGGTGACCTCGCCTACCGATCCTAAGGTCGTGGGTTCAAACCCGGTCGTGTACCAATGGGCTTTTCTGTGCGAAAAATTTATGTGCGCTATACTAGTACTCTCAAACGGGAAGGAGAACATCGTGAGGAAACCCGCGGCTTAGTCAGCTCCGCACGTATTGACCATGCCTTTCCTGTGGACAAGGCCGACTAAGTTGAGAGGATGGAATAGGTGCTGGGTAAGGGCCATCTTAATTCGTCCCGGGCACTACAGCGTCCCGTTTGTGAAGGTAAAAGTTGCCTCCTGACGCTGTATAAATCATTTACTATAGATGGTAAAAGGCCTTAGTTTTTTTTCGTTCCTGCCAGTCCAGCAGAGAAGTATCTAACTTTTCCTAACATCAATAATTGCTTCTAATATTGTCTGTGTAAGAATTTTTATGATACCGGAGATTGAATAGATTTCTCAGAGCAATCTCGTGAGATTTTAATCTTACGACCAATCCAAGCAATTTATTTCTGACAACAAAAACTCATAACTTTATCCACAAGGTTGTTTTACTGTCTTTTTACTGAAGGCGACACGATAAAACAATGTACGACACGATTAAATAATGTAAGAAAAAATTATCGCCACACAAAACAGAATCATCATCAGCTTATAAAAACCCTCAGCTAGATATAAGCCTCCCCATTACACTTAAAAAAAAACCGGTCAAGTGCGTGTCGAATTCGCACACGAAGGGTTCCGTACTATACACATAAATGTTTCATATATGGGGCCTCCTTTTAATAATTTATTTTTATTTTTTATTTGTTGTTATAGCGGCAATAGAAATACACACTGAGAAAATACAAACTCGCTACCTATTACAGTTCATGAGATACAGCTCGCTAACAGACGTACGGATGAACAGCGGTGGCTTAGTGATAGGTTCCCGTTGGCACCCTTCGGATACGGAACCCTAGTAAGTAAGTAAGTTCGTATAAGCTAGTGGCCAACTCTTATGACGAAGTTTTTAGGCCGCCTAAAGGCCTCCGTCACGGCTTAACGACTTAAAAGCCGGGACCGACAATTTAACATACTCTCCGAAGCACGGAAGCGCTTAGCTCGTAATGCCAATTGCGGTCACCCATCCCAAATATGACCGCGCGCAACGTTGCTTAACTTCAACTATCAATCAAGAACGTCTAAGCGAGATACGCCACCGCCACAAAAACCGATTATAATATATCAAATTAATTATTTAGAGGAGAAAATGGGGGCCTGTTGATAATAAGCTTGTATGTAGCAAACTGAAAGTGAGTCAGAGGAAAGCGTATAATTTGCTTCTACATCTCATTCCACGTATCGTTCATCATTTAGCGATTCGAGGAAAGACTCAAAGGCGCTTTACAAAATGTATAAAATAATTTTGCTGCTGAATATGAAGCGTATTTTCCTGCAGAAAGAATCGAATTATTAGCATGCTATATTATATTACTTATTTACTTTTACTTATATTATAAAATTGAAAAGCTTTAGTTTGAAAAATCGCGCCTGTTTTCCATTGGGGTAGGCAGACATCACGGATCTCCAACACGGTGCTAGCCTAATACATTCTCTTTCTAAAGCCTTTTACCATCATAGTAGGTGATTTATACAGCGTTAGGAGGCAACTTTTACCTTCACAAACGGGACGCTGTAGTGCCTGGGACGAATTAAGATGGAGTAGGCTTGCCAGCACCTATTTTATCCTCTCAGCTTAGTCGGCCTTGTCCACAGGAAAGACATGGTCAATACGTGCGGAGCTGACTATGCCGCGGGTTTCCTCACGATGTTTTCCTTCACCGTTTGAGAGTGCTGGTATAGCGCACATAAATTTTTCGCACAGAAAAATCCATTGGTACACGACCGGGTTTGAACCCACGACCTTGAATCGGAAGGCGAGGTCACTACCAACTAGACCACCAGTGCTCTCTTTTCTAACCAGCTACGAAGGAATTAGTGCGCGTATCTACTCTCGGATATGATTTCCAAGCAATCTCAAAGAGTAAACAAAAATATCTGCCTGTAATAAATCCTGATATCCTTGTATTAAGGATTTACAAATAATTCCGTGTCTGAAATGGATGTGGCAAGTCACGTGTTACGGTTATGCGGAAAGGCGCAGGAAATCGATTCTTGAATATCACCGATCGGTCTTGTGTTTACTATCAAGTAAAGTTTTTGTTTTTAGTTGTTTATTTAAAAATAATTTATTGCACAGTAAAAATTGTAAAAAAGGAGGGCTTAATGCCTAGACATTTTCTATTAGCCAACCAATGAGGTGGTAAGCAGTGGTTGGCGTGCGTCATAATAAAGTATCAAAATTACTTATGTCTAAAAATATACTTACTTAAATAAGTATGTCTAAACACTTTTTTATAATACTTAAGCATACTCCCCGAGCATGTCGTAACAGTCGACTAAGAGATAGTATCCTCTCCAAAATGATGGACCACCTATATGGGCGATGGGCTGATAACCTGTCACTCTATCAACATGGTTCACCATATCCAATCCATATAAAGACTTTAAATCAGAAGTGACTGCAAGTTTGCTCATGTTAACTTGTGGCTCTGCCCACCCTATTAGGGATACGGTCGTGATAATTATGTATGTACGTTTATCTATACGGTTCATATCAGATTTTCCACGCTCTATGTTGTAATACGGTAGCGCAAAGATTGTAATTTGCGGGGACAAACATTAATTTTCTTCAGGGTAAACTTCTCCGTGGCTACGGTGAAAAAAATAGAGTTTACCGTACATTCCCTAACCTGTAGTCTAGACCATTGACAACCTCGGTGGCGTGGCGGGCGAGTGCTCGGTTGAGACGCAAGAGGCGCGGGTTTGATTCCCGCTACGGGAGAAAAGTTTGTATGTTCTGCAAATATTTCTTCCGGGTCTGATATAGTACCGGGTATATTAGGTATGTATTTACAAAAAAAAAGTATATAAGTATTCTATCAGCCATCTAGTTCGCATAGTACAATCTTTGCTTAGTTTGGGGATAATAATTAATTAGCAAATATTCAATTATTACTAACCTTTTAGTTAAAGGGAACCACCTAAATCTAAAAAGCAGGGAAAGTGGTCTACGTGTAAAAAAAACACATGTCCTCTCCAACATGATGAATCTATATGGGCGATGGTCTGATCACCTGTCACCATGGTTCACCATATCCATCTTGGAACTCTTGGATTAGAAGTGGCTGCAAGTTTTGATTTTTCTGATGATTACTTGTGGCTCTGCCCACCTCGTTAGGGATACGGGCGTGATAATTATGTATGTATGTGTAAAAAAACTTAGGAGACCTCTAGACCCTTAAGAGTTAAGACTTTTGTAATTATTTCTATCTTTTGTTTTCGTTATGATAGTGCTCTTTGTTTATTCGATTTACAAGAAATAATTGAGAGCTCATGCTGAGTATTCTTTTAATTAATATTGTAGTATCTTAAATTTATTTATTATTTTTCCTGTTTTTTTACCCGACTACGAAGAAGGAGGGTATCGTGTTTACCAATACTCTCAAACGGTGAAGGAAAACATCGTGAAGAAACGGCATGTCGTACAACAAAAAAAGTTCGAAAACATGTATCAAGTGCACGAAAGAAGTCTTTTTAAGGCGCACTTTAAATCCTGGACTGAGAGTAAAAAAACATAGAATGCGCCCAGCTGCTTCTCTCCCCGAGCATGTCGTAAAAGTCGACTAAGGGATTCCAACATGATGGACCATCTATATGGGCGATGGGCTGTGATCCCCTGTCACCATATCCATCATGGGACTTTGAAACAGTAGTGGCTGCAAGTTTTCTCATGCTGACTTGTGGCTCTGCCCACCCTATTAGGGATACGGGCGTGATAATGTATTATGCATGTAGGTACTTTAAATCCTTTCACCACACTGGATAGAAAGAACTAGTGACATGACTAGTAGTAGAACGACATACTTGGGGAGAGAAGCAACTTTGCGCTGCCATTTTTTCTTAACTCCCAGTCCAACAAATTAACTATATTATTTTTTTCTTAGCTTATACTGTCCCACTGCTGGGCAAAGGCCTCCCCTGTCTTTTGAAATATCCCACCACTCCTTGTCGAAGCAATTAATTATATTAATAGTAAATTTATACTAATACACTATCAAAACGAAGACTGCGTTCTACCGTCTAATTAGAGGTTTTGAGACAAGGCCCCATTTAGGAAAGTGGGTTTCCTTGTACACTCCACCCCGTGGTATTGCGTGTCCCACCCACTGTGTTTGTATAAAGCAAGGTTTAGACGAAGCCGAAAACGCTGGCGCCAGTCCTCAGACAAGTCAGCGCCGGCCTGGCCCGTGTTGTTGAGATGAGGTCATCTAAACGCTCTATTCCCGCCAGTACTGGCGCCAGCACTGGCTTCGTCTAAACCTAGCATTACTGGTATACAAAATTATGGTCTGCACCTACGGAATTATGCCTGGGCGGAATAAACAAAAAATTCGGAGTGCTAAAGTTCGCGAATGTTTTTTCCACTTATTCTTTGGATATAACCTCATTCAAATAACCAGTGATATGTGGATTTTTATAACTTGCCTTTTTAAACGAAACAAAGTCTTATTAGATTCCGCGGAGGAAAACAAAAATGTTTTGGTTATCTGCTTGGAAAAAATCCTTCTAACTAATTATTTCGAGGAATATTTTTTCTGGCTGATGCTATTTATATAGTAGATGATTTAAACAGCGTTAGGAGGCAACTTTTACCTTCATAAACGGGACGCTGTAGTACCCGGGACGAATTAAGATGAAGTAGGCTTGCCCAGCACCTATTCCATCCTATCAGCTTAGTCGGCCTTGTCCACAGAAAAGACGTAGTCAATAGGTACGTACTAAGCCACGGATTTCTTCACGATGTTTTCCTTCACCGTTTGAAAGTACTGGTATAGCGCACATAAATTTTGCGCACAGAAAAACGTATGACGGAAAAATACCTAGCGTTCAAAGGACAAATTTTGGAAACATTAGCTGAACCACAAAATATCTACAGGTTTCCAATCCACATAGAAATTGGTTTTCCTGTATTTATAATCCATAAAACCTAACGGTTCTCAAACAACACAAATTCTAACGGACCATTGTCCGAACATCACAAATATTCAATTAAAAAGCACGCATACAAAGCTAACCAATTACGGAACCCCAAAATACTTACAGTTTTCAATACCTATATACATACCTTTAAAAGCTTCGGCTTTCTGAAAATTGTTGACCGTGATAATATAGCGTTCGTAATTCTGACCTCCTAGTGAAAAACGCAGTAACTAGCATATTTGACAAAAATTTGTTTGATAAATATTCGGAATTGCCTAAGAAAATACAATATTCTGTTCACACTCACGTATCAAAACATGTTTGACATAGTTACTGCGTTCCTCACTAGGAGGGCAGAATGGCAGTGGCAACCCCGCCTTCTGACCTTAGGTCATTGGAAAACCGTGAAAAAAATGATTTCATGTTCGAAAAACTAATGCTCTTGTATTGTATGCCCAGTACTCTCAAACGGTGAAGGAAAACATCGCATTTAAACCCTTGGCTGCATCAGCTACGCATTTTATTGACTATGTTCTGGATAGAAGCCAACTAAACTGATAGAATGGTGTATGTGCCAGCAAGTAATAGCCTAGTACATGTCAAATCAATTAGTGTAGGTAGGCAAAAAGTTGTATAACTCATTTGGTTTGTGTTGTGCGCTGGCTCAATTGACGCGGATTCGATTCCCGCTGCGGGAGAAATGTACCTTCCGGGTCTGGGTGTTATGGTACCATAATGGCTACGAATTCCCTATGTCGTCATAACAATCCTAGTGTCCCCCGCATAAAAGGATACCATTAAACTAAGCTTATAATTACGGGCGTGATAGAACGGTCACTGCTTCTTAGGACCTCGAAGCTTCCATTTAACGAGTTTACGGATAAGGCAATTATCACGCCTATTTATAACACGGACCTATTACAGTGGCCATTGTGAATTTCATCTTGGTATTTTTATGGGGATTTGTCGGAATTTGAGGTTGTTTTGAGGTATTTTTCAAGAAATTTTATCCATAAATAAAGATTCGTACAAAAACCAAAAGTTTATGAGAACTTTTGTAGTACCAATCTTATCACGAGACTGATTCGGAGCAGTAGAGATATTTTATATATTCTCGTAAATTACCAACTTACTGAACGCATTATACAGAGTCTGCGAAATTAAAAACACATACGACGTGGCTTATATGTTTGAGCCTTTTGGGGTCGAGACCCTAGGTCCGTGGGGCAAGGGTGCCCACCGCGTTTTCAAAATTCTTTCAGGGCATCTGGTCGAAACGATGCGCGATCCAAGAGCTGGTTCTTATTTGGCTCAACGGATCAGTATTGCCATTTAGCGTGGCAATGCGGCCAGCGTCTTGGGCACGCTTCCACCGTCTGATGAGCAGGATCAGGTGAGCTATCTATAGACCGTTTGCAACGGCCTTTAGATAGCTCGACTGTTTCTTTTGTATTTTGTGAATTATATTTGTATTAGTTGTAAGTTTATTTCTGTTAATAACACTCTGTTTCCTACTTCACCTAAGTTGTCTGTGATTCTGTCACCTGCCGATGAGAATTTGCTCATAAAGCTCGGCCATAAAAGCGTTACTATACAAAAAACCGGTTACAACATAAAAGTTACAAAATGGCGACTCTATTATGCCCTAGAACAATGAGCTAGTGCTCGAAAGCTCTGGCGTTGAGAAGCATCACTTGAGCACACGAGTAAACGGAGACAAAGAAAACAACAGTAGATACAATTCTGGAATAACCATGTATTTCATAATCAGGAGATCAGGAGATAAGTTGCATCTCGGATGTAGGTAAGTAATAATTGCATAATTTTGTTGTTATTAGTTAATTTAAGTACTTATAATTTTTGAATGATGAGTTGAATGATTGATGACTCGTTATGGTCGTGGGTATCAGAAACTACGAGTACCATGGTACCACAACACCCAGACCCGGGTGTAATATTTACAGATCATGCAAACATTTCTTCCGCAGCGGGAATCGAACCCGCGCCTCTTGCGTCTCTACCGAGCAATCGCCCGCCTCGCCACCGAAGCCGTTAATGAAGGAAAACTTCACAATCGGCAGCCAATAGTAGAAGCTAAAATGATCAAAAACAATGCACGCTTTGAAGCTTTAAACGCTTTCACAACATTATTGTTTCAAAAGAACTAGTGACTCGAGAGAGCACTGGTGGTCTAGTTGGTAGTGACCCCGCCTTCCGATCCTAAGGTCGTGGGTTCAAACCCGGTCGTGTACCAATGGATTTTTCTGTGCGAAAAATTTATGTGCGCTATACCAGTACTCTCACAACGGTGAAGAAAAACATCGTGAGGAAACCCGCGGCTTAGTCAGCTCCGGGCGTATTGATCATGTCTTTCCTGTGGACAAGGCCGACTAAGCTGAGAGGATGGAATAATGCTGGGCAAGCCTTCTCCATCTTAATTCGTCCCGGGCACTACAGCGTCCCGTTTGTGAAGGTGAAAGTTGCCTCCTGACGCTGTATAGATCATCTTACTTCTTACTTATATTATAAATGCGAAAGTTTGTGAGTTTGGATGTTTGGATGTTTGGATGTTTGTGCCTCAATCACGCCTAAACGGCTGAACGGATTGGAATGAAACTTGGAATATACATAGTACATGTACTGGATTAACATATAGGCTATTTTTTATCCGGGTACCACGCGAGCGAAGCCGCGGGCGGCAGCTAGTATTTTATAAATGCGAAAGTTTGTGAGTTTGGATGTTTGGATGTTTGTGCTTCAATCACGCCTAAACGGCTGAACGGATTTGAATGAAACTTAGAATATACATAGTACATGTACTGGATTAACATATAGGCTATTTTTTATCCGGATACCACGCGAGCGAAGCCGCGGGCGTCAGCTAGTCTACTATAGATGGTAAAAGGCCTTAGTAATAGTGACTCGAGAGGTAGTAAAATTAATAAGATTAATACTTCTGTTAGATGATTTTGCTCGTGTGTCGTCAGTGGAGAAGCACCACTCGTCGCTACCTAAGTGGTGGCAGAGTCTCAGAAAAAGCGCTGGGGTGAAAAGTGTGGGGTGGTCACACTTAATTTCAGAATTGCTTGAGACAGAGTATCGGTAGATCTTTATTACTTCAACTAGCTGCCGCCCGCGGCTCCGTTGGCGTGGTACCCGAATGGAAAATAGCCTATATGTTAATCCAGCACATAAAAAAACTAAGGCCTTTTACCATCTATCTTACTTCTTACTTATATTATAAATGCGAAAGTTTGTGAGTTTGGATGTTTGGATGTTTGTGCTTCAATCACGCCTAAACGGCTGAACGGATTTGAATGAAACTTGGTATATACATAGTACATGTACTGGATTAACATATTGTCTATTTTTTATCCGGATACCACACGAGCGAAGCCGCGGGCGGCAGCTAGTAGTAGATAATTTATACAGCGTCAGGAGGCAACTTCAGTCCGACAGACGGACAGACGGACAGCGGAGGCTTAGTAATAGGGTCCCCTTATAATAGGGCACCCTTCGGGTACGGAATCTTAAAAGTACCGATTCACGGGGTGTTCCACCAGTTTATTAATATTAGTGAATATAGGTAGGTACCTACTTACTTTTACAATATAGGTAAATTCTATTGGTTTAAAACATGACGTGGGTAATACATTCAAAGCAGGCTTTCAGAAAACTAAGTAGAAAGAAAAACCCACAGCACTCAAAACAATTTTTTCGTCTTATTAAAAGGGGAAATTTTTCTTCCGCTCCAAATTTTAAAAGGTAAGATTATGGAAATCGGAAATAATGCGATAAATTGAGTGTTTAGATACAGCCTTATTTAAATAGCCGGTTCAATGTCAAAAAAATACCTTAGCGGCATTGTTGCAAACAGGCTAGGCGAAATGAAAAGTTACAAGACGAAATTCAACGTAATTTATTAAGACCATGTCTAAAAATTATCCTAGTAATTTGCAGGAATAAAGTACTTTTTGAATAGTAGAACTCTTAGTCGATCTGTGAGCTCAGCCACTCAGCTTTTTATAGTGGTACAATCGCTTATTCTAAGATTACATTCCATAACATTCTAATTCCCTGTTACTATATTAAACTAACAGACAACAGATGCTAAAAACTACAGTAACTTTTTAAACTGTAAAGAGGAGAAATATTTTTTTGAAAAAAAAAGTCGTCAATCAGGATGACCGAGGTGTCTTCCCTTTCACTGTGGCAAAGCGTAGGTAGGTCCCCCGAAAACCGTTTTTTTTCAACAATTTACCGGTATTTTGGTCCTGATCGTTTTAATGGTGGCTCGTTTTCTTAATTTATGAGTTCTTTTGAGCATAAAATGTTTCCGGTATCAGATGACACGTGAAGATTGCCTTTGATCTATAAATTGTATTAAATAACCATTTTGATTGAATAATCAATATTTCGTGGAAGTGATTTTGTACAACGTTTTTATGTGAGATATAACATAAAAACGTTGACGGCCTCAGTGGCATGGCGGGCGGGTGCTCGGCTGGGACGCAAGAGGTGCGGGTTCGATTCCCGCTACGGGAGAAATGTTTGCATGTTCAGCAAATTTTTCTTCCGGGTCTGGGTGTTGTAGTAGGTATTATGTATAATATTATAAGTATGTATTTACGAAAAAAAAGTATATAAGTATTCTATCAGTCATCTGGTTCCCATAGTACAAGCTTTGCTAAGTTTGGGGCTAGATGGCGCTGTGTGAAATGTTCACAAATATTTATTTATATCTATACAGGAGGCAACATTTTGCGCGTACACTAACAGGACGCTGGTTGCGCAGTGGCCATGTCTTTCCTGTGGACAAGGCCGCCTAAGCTGAGAGGATGGAATAGGTGCTGGGCAAGTCTACTCCATCTTAATTCGTCCCGGGCACTACAGCGTCCCGTTTGTGAAGGTAAAAGTTGCCTCCTGACGCTGTATAAATCATCTACTATAGATGGTAAAAGACCTTATATTATATGAAACAAAAATACGTAACAAATATTCAAGAAGTCGGTAGGTACGGGTAAAACTTGTCATTTCTAAGTGCATCGTCGTAAAAATGCTAAATTGAATGCTGGCTCAAACAAAAAGGTCTTGTCCCCTTATTTACTACTAACCTTTAAAGTTTTTATGTATGTTTGTTCGAGCAGTAATTTTGAACGGTGAAGAACTTTGTGAGGAAACCCGTGGCTTATTCAGTTCTGTGGTTTAAGGTTTAATACTTATCATTTATTCACAAAAAAGAAAATACAATATCAGTTACTTGCGAAAAATGTACATTAATATTATATGTAATTGTACTGTTTTTGTTTGTTTTTTTTTTATTTACTTTCTGTGTTTTGTGTGCAGTAGTGTTTATTATTATGTAAGTAGGTATTAAATGTGTAGGTCATTCTTAATTACAGATTTTGGTCCATCTAACGCATTTTATTTACTAAGAAGTGTACGGTCTTGGATAATAATTATGTTTGAACTTTGAGTACATTAATATCCAAGACCGTACACTTCTTTGTAAATTAAATGCGTTAGATGGACCAAAATCTGTAATATAGGTATAGTTAAGTTTTAAGGACGGTAGTTTATTATATAACTGTGCGTCTTCGTTGGTTATAACTTTTACCGTAAATTCTGCACGTATTGATCATGTATTTTCCCGGGGATAAAGCTTAAGATAAGTAAGTTCGTATGAACTAGTGGCCAACTCTTGTGACGAAGTTTTTAGGCTGCATAAAGGCCTCCGTCATGGCTTAACGACTTACTCGTATAAGCCAGGACAGACAATTTAACGTGAACATGGATATGGTGAACCATGGTGACAGGTGATCAGCCCATCACTCGGGGAGAGAAGAAGCTGGACGTATTCAGTTTTTTTTACTCCTAATCCAGCAGAGAAGTAACGGTTTTATCAATCACCCTTTATTATTCTATGAGACGCGTTTATAGCATCGGAATTTTTGGGGTCGTAACTTCTTTGTGAATAGGGGGACATAATCGTCTTTGTGTCCGACGGTTGGCAAGAAAGCGAGCGATTCTAATGTACCTTTCTATAGGTATTTTATTCTTTGTCTTTCTAGTAGTCTTAAGGCTCAGACCAAATAAAAAGAAAAGACCCTGCGCCGCGAACAACTAAAGTGAAGCCACCTTATTATCTATGTGTGTAAGGTTTTGAGGTTTTGTGTTCCAAGTAACCTAAAATTCATAGTATAATAATTAAAAAAACATATACATAGATAAAAAGGTGGCTTCACTTTTGTTGTTCGCGGCGCGCCGTCTTATCTTTTTATATGGTCTGAGGTACTATTATTACTCGCCTGTCATCCGCCCCTTTGGTTTCCCAACACTCAGATCCCATACAGCACGACAGGTATTTTTATAAATAGCTCAGACCAAATAAAAAGAATATTTAAAAATAGTAAAACGAATCTTTTTGTTTGGTCTGAGATAAACAGATAATTTTACTTATACCTCGTAGAGAAAGCCGTGAATGGAAGTGAATTAATTTTTGGAAATGGATATTTAAAATGAGAGCATATTCTGCGAATATCATAATTAATAAGTTTTCGAACAAATAATGCATGAATTGAAGCACTGTCGAGGATTAATTTCGCGAAACATTAATTGTTTAAAACATAATATTATAGGAATTCGTATATTAATATAATTTATAATAATAGTTTTTTTAATTCGGGCCGTAGGCGGAATAAAAGGCGGCTCCGGATGATGATGATGATGGATGTATTCATTTTAGCATAAACTAGCTTACGACCGCAGGTTTGCGTGCTTTGGCCTTTATATTTGGCGTTATTCAAACGCTCAAATTGAGTAGCACAATTTTTGTCATATTGCGATATACTTATCTAATACTTTTTTCCCGAAAATCAGGGCCATAACAAGAACCAGTGACACGAAAGGATCCTAAAATGTTTAACACGAAAATGTTTTTCCTAAAAAACTTTATTAGCAGAGCAAAATAGGCTTTTTAGACTCCATTGTGTATTCGCGGTCATCAAATTATCCTTTCCTAAACTCTAGCTTTAGAACCGCAGTTCACCAATTTATAAACGAGTGGTTAAAATCATAAATTTTAGTCTACTCTTGGTAAAAATACTTAATATTAGGTACCTGTTATACAAGCTTCATGCACAGAACACACAACTCGTCTGATTAAAAAACCGGTAAACTGCGAGTCCAATTCGCATAGGGTTCCGTACCATGGTACTTGTACCGAAAAAAATGTTTCTTGGGCCCCCCTTTTTTTATTTTTATTATTAGTTGTTATAGTGGCAATAGAAATACACACTGAAAAAAATCAACTATACCTATTGACGACGACGCGAGATACAGCCCGCTGACAGACTGACGGACAGCGGAGGCTTAGTAATAGGGTCCCGTTGGCACCCTTCGGGTACGGAACACTAAAAACCATAAAAGGTGGCGAAAAACCTTGACAGAATAAATAAAAATTTGTGGTCATTTAACACAGCGCCATCTAGCCCCAAACTAAGCAAAGCTTGTACTATGGGCACCAGATGGCTGATAACTTTTTTTTATACATACTTATATAATACTACAACAGCCAGACCCGGTAGTAATATTTGCAGAACATACAAACATTTCTCCGGTAGCGGGAATCGAACCCTCTTGCGTCTCAGCCGAGCAATCGCCTGCCACGCCACCGAGGCCATCGTCATATTTATTCCTCAGTTATTCTGTTGGTGTACTGTGCCCTACCCTAGGTACTTTGCCTAAAACTTTCAACCCTAAGCGGCCTGCCCGACCCCTAACGAGGCCGTGACAAAAGGGTTAACTTCTAACTTTCGTCTGGGGGACGCTTTGAAAAACTGGATACGTGACATTTTGCTTAGTTTTCTCATAGATGTTGATGTGTCTGAAATACTAGGCAGCAAGTTACTAAGACTAAGTAAGTAAGTTCGTATGAGCTAGTGGCCAACTCTTGTGGCGAAGTTTTTAGGCCGCCTAAAGGCTCCATTCATGGCTTAACGACTTAAAAGCAAGGACCAACAATTTAAGTTACTGACTAAAAGCTATGGAAGCTGCTACAAGACAACTAGTAAATGGATGAAACATTGGTTCATCTGTTGAGCATTTTCTTAAACTTAATTTAATTTGACAGTTCTAAATATTATCATCCTTTCTTATATATTGAAGCTAGCTTTTGCCCGTGACTTCGTACGCGTTAGATTATATCGCACCGCCCGCCCTTTAAAAAGTTCCAATAAAAACTTTAATTGGTTGTTTTGAAAAATCTTCAAGCACATGTCCATTTATTTTGCATTTATAGCATCCAAACCAAGTTTCAAGCCAATCGCACCGCCCTTTAAAAAGTTCCATACAAACGTTTTCACCCTTTTTCACCCCTTTAGGGGTAGAATTTCGAAAAATCCCGCCTTTGCTCTAAAAGGAAGCTACCTTCCAAGTTTTAGCTCTCTAGCTTCAGCAGTTTTGGCTCGGCGATGATGAATCAGTCAGTCAGTCAGGTAAGCTCTTTTATAGGTACAGTATAGATAGTTAACAGGGATCGTTATAATTTTAGAGCTATCAAATTAATTTTAGGAAAATACACAACAGAATGTTACGTGTCGAAGAGCGTCATACATTTATTGACAGAAAAATTACAGCCAGATTGACGGCATGTCGAACTCTGACTTTGACGATTAACTGACAACGATAGAGTTATTTTTGACACTTCCGACAATTAAGATTATGTGCCTTCTACCCCATTCTATAACGTACACACTCGTAGTCTAGTGATAGTTACCCCGCCTTCAGATCCTAAGGTCGTAGGTTCGAGCCCCGTCATGTACTACCTAGTATACCTGTGTATACCTGTAATTTACCTATGTACTCTACATTATAAGAGTACGTTCAAACGGCCAGGAAAAACTTAGTATGGAACCGACATTTTGAAAACCTAAAAAGTTTGTAGACGTGTCATGAGCACGAGCCTCTTTGAGGCAGACTTTAATCCTTTCACGGTTAAAAGATTAAAGTTCAAAGGAACTATCACGGGTAGTCGATACCTAGTGGTTACAAGTTATGTACCTAACCTACTACTTATCGTGTCACTAGTTATTTTCGAATCAGTGTGGTGAAAGGATTTAAGGTGCCCCTCAAAGGCTCTATTCGTACACTTGACACGGGGCCCCTACCACGTAGACCACTGGTGCTCTCAGGTCTGTTAAAAGTACCTAAGATGTTTTTGAAATAACTTAAGGTGCCATGTTTTTAAATGGAATTGTTCGTGGCGTAGCTTGCTTAGAAGTTATTTACAAAATTAATATGGATCTTAGTAATATCATCATCTACCAGCCCTTATCCCACTCTATGTGGGGTCGGCACAGCATGATCCTTGAATCATGCTGTAAGAGTTTTGGCTAAGGTGTTTTATGACCGGCCGCCTGCCTGACGTCAACCCTCCTTGGGAATACTTGCTTATTGTATCTCATCATGTTGGAGGATACTATTCCTTAGTCGACTTTTACGACATGCTCGGGGAGAGAAGAAGCTGGACGCATTCTATGTTTTTTTTTACTCCCAGTCCAGCAGAGAAGTATTTTAGAAATATATTTTTTGGAAATTTTCCAGTTCAGAACCTTTCAAAACATCTTTTATGTATCACATCGCTTTTCAGGGGTAGTAAGACTTTAAGTCAATACAATAAGGGTTAGTTTTCAAAGTTTGTTGTTTTCATTGTGTTTGAATACAAAGAGAGATCGTCAAAGGAAAATATCGAATAGACAGCCTTTGAAAATATATGCTTTGAGGTCAGAATGTTTGAATCTGATTGGCTGATTTCTGGTTACTAATGCTTCTTATTATAATGTGTATAATATACAATTGTTTAAATAATTTGAGCTAACTACAGATCGTTTGTAACTGCCTTTAGATAGGTAATTATTTTATCAATGAGTAATTTTGTTTCAAAAACTTTGCTGTGATCATTAGATTCATGAAAAAATAATAATTTGTGGACATTTCACACAGCGCCATCTAGCCCCAAACTAAGAAAAACTTATAAATAATATGGGCACCTTATGGCTGATAGAATACTTTTATACTTTTCGTTTTTTTTTGTAAATACATACTTATAATACATGATACTACAACACCCAGACCCGGAAGAAATATTTGTTGAACATACAAACATTTCTCACGTAGCGGGAATCGAAGCCGCGCCTCTTGCGTCTCAGCTGAGCACTCTCCTACCACGCCACCGAGGTCGGTAGTTAACAAATATTTTAAAGGGCAATTTTACGCTTCTATTTCAAAATCCCGAGCGAGATTACTTTGTCAGTTAATGATTTTTAAACTTTAATACAAAGAAAATTGTTTAAAAAAGCTTACTACAATATATCCAAATAGAAGGCAAAAATACTAGTACTTGGTAGTGAAATAATGCTCCAACTCGTTTTATAAACACGATGATTTTCCAAAAAATAGCCCAGCGTGGTTTCTTGCCCTTATCTTCAACGCTTGGTCGCGTTACGAACACACGTTGATTTAAGACTTTTCTATATGATCCCAAGATTTTACGGAATAAAGTTATTTCGAATTCTCAAATCAGTCCAATAACTTATTCGGTTCTCTAAAAGTACGTCATAGTACATACTGAGAGAAGTATTTGCATTGTCTGGACCGAAATTCATTTAATTACATGGAGAATTTAGTCTGCATACTACTCAGGAACTGATGTTTCCAATTTCAAGTCTTGGACGAAAGCCTTTGTTTTAGAATTTCATCCACATCTGACGACCTCGGTGGTGTGGCGGGCGAGTGCTCGGCTGAGACGCAAGAGGCGCGGATTCGATTCCCGCTACGGGAGAAATGTTTGTCAGTTCTCAGTCTGTAACGTAATTTTTGTATTTAGATTATGACAACTTTACCCCAAAAGTTTGTGATAATGATGGAAATATTCTGATTCAAGATACATTCTGGTATTATTTATTAAAAAGTAACGATAGCGTTCAACTGAAATTTAATAAAGCTTGGACACATCAGATCAGAGCACTGGTGGTCTAGTTGGTAGTGACCCCGCCATCCAATCAATCGGTCGTGGGTTCAAACCCCGTCGTGTACCAATAGATTTTTCTGTGCGTAAAATGTATGTGCACTATACCAGTAGGTAATCTCAAACGGTGAAGGAAAACATCTTGAGGAAACCCGCGGCTTAGTCAGCTCCGCACGTATTGACCATGTCTTTCCTGTGGACAAGGCCGACTAAGCTAAGAGGATGGAATAGGTGCTGGGCAAGCCTACTCCATCTTAATTCGTCCCGGGCACTACTACAGCGTCCCGTTTGTGAAGGTAAAAGTTGCCTCTTGACGCTGTGTAAATCGTCTATTACAGATGGTAAAAGGCCTAAGATAAGGACACATCAGATACGATTCGTGTACAGTCAAAATTAAATAAGACTGAGACACATCAGATGCGATTGGTCTAGAGTCTAATACTGTAGTAGTTTCATTTCCAGAAGTCTAGCCGGGGCTTAATTGGATCGCGTGGAGTAACACTCGGTGTGCGCCCGGACTAAGCTCAGAGCTCGATACTGAGGCTAGGGTTGACACTCTCAAATATTCAATTGAAAAAAAATAAGTTACTATCCCCCGAATACTCAAACGCGACTCAGAATCGAGTACGTCTCAAGTCACGGTTTTTTGACAGTTTTTGGTGAAAATCTATCAAAAACTCGTCACTTGAGACGTACTCAACTCTGAGATGCGTTTGAGTATTCGAAGGTAAGGCATTTAGAATAAAGAAGAATAGAAAAAGGAATTTATTGCAACAAAAACAGGTGCAGTGGCACATATAACTAGAATAACTAAGTAACATAATATTGAATAATGATTTTGTACCCAGGGTGTATTGTATAGCAGGGTCACAGCGATTAATAATAATATTAAAAATAACAATAGTATTACCCAACTACCACATACATAATTCTGTCCACATATAACTAGGATTCCCTGTGTCGTAAAGACTACGGGTACCACAATAATTTGATATCCAACTTACTTATAAGTAAGTTCGTATGAGCTAGTGACCAACTTTTGTGACGGAGTTTTTAGGCCGCCTTCTGGCTTAACGACTTACAAGCCGGGACCGACAATTTAACGTTATAATATTAATAGGATAAAATAAACTTAATTCTTCAGCCATACAAAAAAAAAATATTATCTTGTGATAAATATTTTATTTTTTATCGCATTCCTAAAAAATGTCAGTAAACTTTAGAGTGGCAACCCTAAGAACGTCTCACGCGGAACATTAATTTGCATTATACCCCGGTGCATAACCCTATAAAATGTGGTAATGGACAAGCTTATGTGCCATAAAGTGCTATTTCGCATGAATTTGGCGAGAATTCGCGATGTTCAATTTGATGAAACAATTAGTTAGGCGCACGGGATTTTCGCCTTTATTGATCTGAGTTTTAAAATTACGTGCTTCCATTATTATTAATGTAGGTACTGAGATCATCATCATCATCCACAGCCCATAGTATCCCACTGCTGGGTGAGAAAATTATGGCTACTAGTACTTAGGTGGATAACCAAAAATACCTAACACCAAACATACATACATAGTTTCTGACTCCACACTAGGATTCCCTGTGGGTATCATACCATGATAGGTATCGTACCCATGACACCACAACACAAGAAAGAATAAAAATTTGCAAAAGATGTAAAAATTTCTCCCGCAGCGAGAATCGAACCTCGAGTTTGATGGCCTCGGTGGCGTAGCGAGTGCTCGGCTGAGACGTTTGATTCCAGTATGGGGTCAGGACTATGTAAACCTCCGTTGTCCGTCTGTCCGTCTGTCAGCGGGCTATACCTATCTCATGAATAGTAATAAGTAGAGAGTTGAAATTTTCAGAGAGTGTTATTTCTATTGACGCTATAACAAAAAATTATATACTAAAAAGTAAAATACAAGAAACATTTTTCTTTAACGTTCGTAAGCGATCATAGAAGTTACTAATTTAAAAGTAAATGTACAATGGTACGGAAATCTTCGTGTGCGAAATCAACACGCACTTGACCGGTCTTTTTTAATCTGTTTTTAATTCCAAGGTACTTCCTACCAGATTTAACTCCAAGTTAAGCGACAAAATGTACCTACTTAGATTGGAGTAACCGTGTTTAATGCATGTGGGTCCAAGAATACCAACTACAGCGTTCCTGAAATGACGTTGAGGGTGAGTTCAGAATTTAAATGAGTTCTCCAACATTTCTTATTAACTAAGTCCCTGTTGTTTGTAAAACTACCCTTAATAGTTTTGGGGTGCCTTAAATGGCAAAGTTCATCGTAATTGTTTACGCACCACTACCTTTGCACGATCTGACACTTTCTTTATGAGATTCCAAGATTGTGCTTTGTTATGTGAAGAGCTCATGGCGTAGCTAGCTTAGACGTTCTTGATTGATCGTCGAAGTTAAGCAACGTGGTGCGCGGTCACAATTGGGATGGGTGACTGCAAGTGGCATTATGAGCGCTTCCGTGCTTCGCAGGGCACGTTAAACTGTCAGTCCCAGCTTATAAGACATTAAGTCATGACGGAGGAAACTCCTTCACAAGAGTTGGCCACTAGCTCATATGAACTTACTTAGTTCATATGAGCTAGTAGTTATTTATGACGGTAAGTACCTAAATATTTTTTTGTGGCGTGATAGACGGCCTCGGGCGATTGCTCGGCTGAGACGCATGAGGCGCGGGTTCGATTCCCGCTGCGGAAGAAATGTTTGCATGTTCTGCAAATATTTCTTCCGGGTCTGGGTGTTGTGGTACCATGGTACTCGTAGTTTCTGATACCCACGACACAGGGAATCCTAGTGTGGGATCAGGTATGTATGTGATTTTTGGGTGCTATAGAGAAGAAAGCCAGCAGTGTCACTAGCTGTACTTAGGTATTGATAGGTAGGGAACAAAGGTAAGTGCGATAGTCTCGCTGACCTATCCGGGTGAAAATAGATAACCCTTTTGAAACTATCCGGTTTCTAAAACAATTCGGACATAATTAAACGCGAACACGTGAAACTGATTAATCTCAGTCGAGCAGATTTACCGCTGAGTATTATAATTGGAGGGATGATTCGGCTTCGGCTTTTATTTCGGTCAAATCGCGGATTTCGTACGAAAACTTTGACCAAGCCGAAAAAATGTTGACTAATTCAACGAACTACTTGCATTTTTTAACTTTTTAAACAGGCACATTGACATAATTCAGTAGGTAGGTAGTTACAACTAACTATAAAACTGCATCACAATTACATAGGTACAGGGTGTTGCACAAGTGAGAGTACTGGTGGTCTAGTTGGTAGTGACCCCGCCTTCCGATCCTAAGGTCGTGGGTTCAAACCCGGTCGTGTACCAATGGACTTTTTCTGTGCGAAAAATTTATGTGCGCTATTACCAGAACTCTCAAACGGTGAAGGAAACCCGCGGCTTAGTCAGCTCCGCACGTATTGACCATGTCTTTCCTGTGGACAAGGCCGACTAAGCTGAGAGGATGGAATAGGTGCTGGGCAAGCCATCTTAATTCGTCCCGGGCACAACAGCGTCCCGTTAGTGAAGGTAAAAGTTGCCTCCTGACGCTGTATATACATCATCTACTATAGATGGTAAAAGGCCTTAGTCTTAGTTGCACAAGACCGCACTGTTTATACCTACAGGATGTTGCATTGCACAAGGCCGCACTGTGTATACAGGATGTTGCACAAGACCGCACTGTGTATACAGGGTGTTTCAATAAAATTGGCGCACAGGAATGGATTAAACATGTTGCTTCGTTTACACACAAACTCTAAATTCTACTTAGCCCTATTTAATGTTGTACATGGGTTGTAGGTAACTGGATGGAACATTATTTTGAGCGACGAATGGGCATAATGGGCAACGTGTAACTGAATTATTGATAGTTATATATGAAAATAGTCCTTCTCGCAATCTGAACAATTTCCACGACGCTTTTTTTTATCAGATTCCGTCTAGCCGTTTGGGCTACAGCGACAGTCAAAAGAACTGACATACATATTTACTTTTTTGCTTACTTTTTTACTGATATTATTTAGAAATACTTAGAACCATCCCAAAAACATAACCCTCCTTTGCAATCGGGCAAAAATACATTCGCATTTAACTGCTTACCTATACATATATAAACCCGCCATTTGTCAGCAATTGTTTGGTTTGTTGTTTGCATTAAAGTGTTTTTCATTTCAATTCATAAAATGAAAATTTAAGATCAGAGTTCTCCGACGTCCTCTCACACCAACTAAGGCCTTTTTACCATCTATAGTAGATGATTTATACAGCGTCAGGAGGCAACTTTTACCATCACAAACGGGACGCTGTAGTGCCCGGGACGAATTAAGGTGGAGTAGGCTTGCCCAGCACCTATTCCATCCTCTCAGCTTGGTCGGCCTTGTCCACAGGAAAGACATGGTTAATACGTGCGGAGCTGACTAACCCGCGGGTTTCCTCACGATATTTTCCTTCACCGTTTGAGAGTACTGGTATAGCGCACATAAATTTTTCACACAGAAAAATCCATTGGTACACCACCGGATTTGAACCCACGTCCGGGATCGGAAGGCGGGGTCACTACCAACTAGACCACCAGTGCTCTCACACCAACTGGGTCTTAAATAATTCTGCTACTTCTAGGTACCTACCTACTACTATTCGTGTCACTATTAGGTACTTTGGAACCAGTGTGGTGATAGGATTTAAAGTGCGCCTCAAAAGCTCTTTTCATGCATTTGACATACACGTTTTAGAACTTTTTAGGGTCTACGACATGCCGGTTTCCTCACGATGTTTTCCTTAACAGTTCGAGAGTGCTGGTATAGCGCACATAATTTTATCAAACAGAAAAAAATTCTAGTGCTCGGCAAGATTTGAACCCGCCTTAGGATCAGAAGGTGGGGCAGCTACCACTAGACCACCCAGTGCTCTAATAATTTTGCCAATAATTCTGCTGACTTATCCAGCAGCGTTATATCTTCAAGCATGCCTGATAACGTTAGCATGTCAGTTGTTTTACGCGGGAAACTTTCCTAACCCGAGCGTGGGGCAAATTAACTTCACACTGAATCTGAAACAACTCACACACACACACATACATTGTAGGTATGTTCGAAAACATAACATTGTATGTGCATGTAATGGTAATGTTAAATAACCATAATTTAAGTCACATTTACCAATTGCATGAGAAAGGATCTCGCCCATATTTTTAACTGCCTTGTTGGAGGATGTTATCAAAACGCTGATGGGACAACTGCGGCATTAAGTAAGTATGAGCTAGTGGCCGACTCTTGTGACGGAAGAATGTCATGTGAAGAGAAGATTATAATAATAATAATAACACCCAACAGTCACATACATAGTCCTTACCCCACACTAGGATTCCCTGTGTCGTGGGTATCAGAAACTTCGAGTACCATGGTACCACAGCACCCAGACCCGGAAGAAATATTTACAGATCATGCAAACATTTCTTCCGCAGCGGGAATCGAACCCGCGCCTCTTGCGTCTCTGCCGACAATAATGTTGCTTTGGCAATGAACGCTCCGTTGTCTGTAAGTAGAGTAATTTAAACCGGGCTATGAAAGCGTTCCACGCACATCAGGGGCCTTGAAACCCTCGAAAAATACCATTGAAAAACCGATTCAAATCGTAACAAATGATCAATACATTTCCAAACCTTATAATTAATCAAGCGCCGAGTGGAAACACACGGGCGCGCATTCGAGCGAGCTTTTTGATCTAATTTGCGACAAGTTTGTGCCGAGTGTGATTCAATCAGACTGAGTTTGTAAAAAGTGTGGGGCGTTATTTGACGGATGTCAGGACAAATGATGAAGACAGAAGAAAATAGAAAGACAAATAGGTTTTGCAATATGTCATAGTTCGACATGTCAAGGTTCCAACTTATCAAAAAAACCGGCCAAGTGCGAGTCGAATTTGCACATGAAGGGTTCCGAACCATTGTACATGTACTTACATAAATGTTTCTTGCCCCTTTTGTGTCATAATTTATTTTATTTCACTAATATTTACACATCTTTATTATTCTTTGCATTCTTAATTCAAAGCGATGCGAAACTGCGTGTTCTGTAAGTTGTCAACTTGTCAAAAAAGTTACACGGGATAACTTCGAGGTTATTAGTTTTATTTAAATAGTTGTTTCCGATACGAAATTCTAATTTTAAAACTTTTTAGATATAAGGTAAGAAACGAATTTTTCGTCTGCACAAAGAGTTTGTTCTTACGTCTTATATAGATACTATTTATTTATTTAAAAATAAGGCCCGTCACCCACAGAAGCGAGAGTCGAAGCGGGAACCCATTGGGACGGTACCCTAAAACCGATTATAATATAACGGTAGAAGTTTCATAGAAATCTAATGCCGTTGAGCTGAGCTTGTCACAAACGAGGTATGACAATGAGAATGGGAAAATGGATTGTAGAGGGCGCTACAGGCAGAATTTTTGATTACGATTCTCGTAGAGTAACCACCACCGTAGGTGGTACAATGGTAGATCAGTAAATCTGAACAAGATAGAATCACGACTATCTATAAGATCTGATGTAGATAGATTAAGAGATAACGTTTTATTGATTACCACACATCATCATCTTCCTGCCCTAATCCCACTCTATGTGGGGTCGGCACAGCATGATCCTTGGATCATGCTGTAAGAGTTTTGGCTAAGGTGTTTTATGACCGGCCGCCTGCCTGACGTCAACCCTCCTTGGGAATACTTGCTTATTGTATCTCATCATGTTGGAGGATACTATCCCTTAGTCGACTTTTACGACATGCTCGGGGAGAGAAGCAGCTGGACGCATTCTATGTTTTTTCTTACTCCCAGTCTAGCAGAGAAGTTCTTGAAGAAATTGATTACCACAGATAATTTTTTAAATTAAACTTGCATAAATTTATAAATCTGCCTACCCCGTTAGGAATACGAGCGTGATAATATCGACGATTGAAAGGCAATAATTACCAAGCGACATTTTTTGGCGATATTGAGTTATACATAATCATTGAAATCAGAAAAAAAATCTACATCGATTGGTCCTACTCTCTTGCCGCTAGGACGAAGTTTGCTGTCGTAAATAAACCAAAACCAAAACAAAAAAACTTGGTTTGAAATTTAACGCGTACGAAGTCGCGGGCGACAACTAGTACAATATAGTAGATATATCTAATCTTTTTAGCATTTATGACTAAATGCTAATGCTAAAACGCTCGCTGTAGTACTTGTCTTTCAGCCAAATAGACCTTATCCACAGAAAATACATAGTCAATGCGTGCTACGTATACATTTCACACAAACAAAAAATAATTCAGTTGTAAGTTACTGTAAAATAAAAGCTCCTTAACAAATGTTCGTAAATTACATCCTTTGAAATAGACTCAGCCACTCAAACTGGATTGATTTACGAATCCTTATAATTATCTGTGAGGAGTCTGCAAAGTAAATTACTGATAGTCTTGTAGAACAGGAGATGGCGGTTATTTTTAACCCCCGACGAAAAAGAGGGATGTTATACGGTTTTTAGTATGTATCTGTGTACATACTACAAACATACGTACATTGTGTGATCGAGATAGTTCTTAGCTAATAGTTTATGAAGATCTGTTGAGGCGTTTCAAGATCATCAGCTCATTTCCTACTTGACAAAAGGGTCTTTTCGACTTTTACAGGTCCGATTGATTTGTGATATGTTCGGGGGGTTATTGAAATGTTTAATTTAAAAGCATGGTGTCGTTATATTAAACTGATAATAGGACTGATTTAATGATGCCGGTAGCAATGAATAGTGCTTGTAAGGGATCGTAAGGAATGGCGTATTACAGAGGGGCCTTTTTATACTGAACAAATAGATACTGATGTATGAGAGAAAATATAGGTTAGCATGTTATGCGAAGGCAGGAGAGTCATGTCACAAGGCGAACGATGAATATGAATGTGGATGGATACACTGCCAGAGGAAATTCAAAGGATGGATGGATTGTGTGAAAGAGGATATGCGTGTGAAAGAAGTACTGAAATTACGAGTGATAGGAGAAGATGGAAGAGGAAAACATGTTGTGCCGACCCCACCTAGTAGGATAAGGGCAGGAAAATTATGTTAAAATATATACCGATATGGATTTTTAAGAAGAGATAAATGGACTGCTTGAAAGATGATTTGAGTAAGAAGTAAATAATGAGATGACGGCTGATACAGGGGAGTGAAAGAAGCTGGGCAAGCCTACTCTATCTAAAATTGACCCGGACACTATTACACATCCTGTTAGTGCAGGAAAAAAATTGGCTCGTGATGCTGTTCAAATCAGATGGTAATAATCTCAATTTACTGCAATAAATTTCCTGAAGTATTCGTAGAACTTCAATCTTAGAACTTGTAAGCTGCTTATCATGGAATAAAACAATTCCTGGTATTTTTCAAACTACTTTAAGGCTTATTAATATTCGTGGAAACTAGAACGGCCGGAAAATATACATTACAATGTTTAAATTTATGACAGATTTTAAAATGACGTATTTTTGATTTCCCTTGATCAGAGGTTGGAGTTTTCCATTTTTAGATTTTATAACTGGTAATTGAACTCAAACTGGCCAATGTAGGACGTCCTCCGGTTACCTGGAGTGATGATCTGCGAAAGGCTGCTGCAGAGAATGGACGGCGCGCATTAGGGAGGCCCAGCAATGGACTGCTATAGGCTGATGATGAATAATGAAGAGGAACTGCTACATAACAGGTTTAAATAATTTACCGCTATCTCCTACACCACAGTTGACAAACAAATTAATGAGCATTTATTCTAAATAATGTTTTGTTAACTTTCTTCGAATATTTTCAACAAAATATTCGTTTATTCATAGAACATTCAAAAACATATATACACACATAAAATCACGCCTGTTTTCCTAGGGGTAGGTATCACGATCGATTTGCTACGATTCTGACATACGTACTTCTTTCGCTTTAATCACTCTTATTAAATTCTTCATACATGCTCGTCGGTTTAGGGCACTCTTGACCTGGCCCTTTTCCAAAACGTCGCTGATTTGGTCCAGGTACGTGCGCCGAGGTCTTCCCCTTCCAACGGTACCATTCACACTCGCCTCATACACCTGTCTCGTCAATCTTCTTCCATTCATACTCTATACATGACCATTCTCAATCCTCATCACTATAATTTAATTTTTAAATTTAATTTTCAATCTACATTGAGAAAATCACATTTAATTATGCGAAAGTTTGTGTGAGTGAGGGAGTGAGTGTTTGTGTATGCAAAAACACACACACATACACACACAAGCACTCACTCCCTCTATATTTATGTTCGTCCGTCTGGCCGTCCGGCCGTCTGTCAGTGGGCTGTATCTCATGAACATAAGTCATAAGTAAAGAGTTCAAAATTTTACAGAATGTGTGCCTATTTCTATTGCTGCTATAACATCAAATAAAACACAATAAAAAAAACATTAATGTAATAACCCTTAGGGTACGAAACCCTTCGTGTGTGAATTTGACTTTCACATGACCAGTTTTATTTATATTACATGTAGGTTTGTTAGTCAAAAAGGTGTATGAATATACACCTACATTGTTTAGAATATTTTATTCTGTTTATACTGAAATAAATTATTAGCTCACATAACAGGCCTTGAAAAACAAACTACCTACCTAACGTTTCGAAACAAAGCGATTTAATAGTCAATTACTATCTACTCCACTTAAATATTCACACAACCCCTACTTAGCGAAACAATTTAATTTGCATCGCTATCTAAGTAGGTCTCGGGTCACTATTTCATTGGCAGAAAATGGCTCCTGTTTGGAATTTAAATTATAGAATACTGTTGTATTGATGACGCTAATGGGACGCAATATACGACGACCTCGGTTGCGTGGCGGGTGATTGCTCGGCTGAGACGCAAAAGGCGCGGGTTCGTAGGAGAAATGTTTGTATCACTGCATAACGAAGGCGGAACTGGCGTTTTAAACCTGTCCCTCCAAAGCGTAGACAGAAAATTACAAAAAACAATCAATTTCAACCGAACCAACCTCGTTTTACTATCAGACTCCAGCACGCCATTTTGTTTTGAAGCTGACAGCTGTCATTATGTTATCAAAATGGCGGCCGATAAAGTCACAATGAGGCCCAATCCATCAACCTCGGCCTTTATAAGTTTCCTATTTCAATTCATTATGATAAACGGTGCAATTTTTCAAAGATTACAACAATAATGGACTTTAGGATTACCATTAATCGTTTTTGTATAGAACTTTGACAAAGGGAGAAGGAGCGGCGAAATCGATTGTGTAAAATTTGTAAATCGGCAATTTGAAAATTGGTTTTGTGTTCTTTTTGTGTTCGGTGTTTGAATGGATTGTAAGATTACTCTTGGTGATTGAGTTATATTTTTTTGTATGACCTACTTTTGAGTTTAACATACATACATACATATTATCATACCCGAATCCCTAATAGGGTGGGCAGAGCTACAAGTAAACATAAGAAAACTTGCAGCCACTTCTGATTAAAAGTGCTAAGATTGATATGATGAACCATGGCGTTAGGTGAGTTTTAGTTAGTAGTAATGGTACCTACCGCTGGAAGTAGAAGACCTAGGCGTACGTACCTACCTGAACCAAGGTGGTGAGGTTTTGGAGAAATGCTAGGTCAAGAGTATAGTATTTTTTTGAAAACCGGATTTATCCGAATATGCAACTAATAGTCAACTAATAATAACTGAAACATCATCATCTCCCAGCCCTTATCCCATTTAAGTGGGGTCGGCACAACATATTTTCTTCTTCCATTCCCCTCTATCAGCCGTCATTTCAGTATTCGCTCCTTTCTTGCTCATGTCATCATTCACGCAATCCATCCATCTCTTCTTGGTCTACCTCTACCCTTGTATCCATCCACTTTCATATCTAACATTCTTCTCGTCACATGACATTCATCCTTCCGTATGACATGCCCATACCATGCTTATCTATTGCTCCTCAACTTTCACAGGCGCTTCTTTCAAACATCCTCTTCCGAATTCCATTCTCGTCACTCCACACATCCATCTTAACATTCTCATCTCCGTTGCATACAAAATCATTATCGCGTTAGTTCGTAATTCAAGCTAGACGAAAATTGCCGAGGCACACAATATTTGTGGTACTACTGTACTCTAAACCGACGAGCATGCATGAAGAATGTGATGAGATAACAAATGGAGATCCGTCTGCCTACCCCTATGGGAAACTGGCGTGATATTATGTTATGTGTGTTTATTACTTCTTCTACGGTAAGTGCTACGAAATTTGTAGCCGTAGGTATTCGTAGAACACAAAGGCTACGAGTTTTTTTTTGTAGTAGGATAGTACCTACTAAAACATACAAAAAAAATAGAATGAGTTCTGATCCAATATTTTCATCCCGCAAGCATTCTTTTACATTTTTAAATCTCATTTGCAGTTCACGTTTTTGGCGACGATTTTGTCCCTGGAAATGATTAAAACCCACAAAATCATCGTAAAATTGGCCAATTTTCAAGTCTGAATTGGAACGTGTAGGTTCATTGTGAGACTCAACGTGTTTTGAATGCTAGAAACGGTTGACAAGGAAAGTCGAACGTTGAAAAATTCCCCAATAGGTTTCCGCGATTTTTTGGCCTTGTTCAGAATCGTACATTTTATTGTTTGAATGAAGTAAAAATGTATGTTGGCCTAGCGATAAGATCGAGGAAGAACTAGCTCATACGAGCTTACTTATTGTTGTAGAATTATGTTGTTAGTTAATAAAACGTGTTTATTAAAAGAAAAATGAAATTTTAACTCTTTTTTTCTTTGGTTCCTCAAAGTAAAAACACGATAAGTGAAAAAAACACGATTAAAAAAAATCTTGACAAAAGGTTTCGCAAGTTTTGATCTAGATCTCGGGAACCCTACCATATTTTCAGATAATTTTTACTTTGATAGGCAGGTAATAACTATTACTTTAGTTGTTGAAACCAGTTTTTTACTGAAAGGATTTTATTTAAGAACACAGCTACAAAGACAAATTATAATAACATTAAAAACTTTAAGGTAATCAGTATAATAATAATAATAATAAGAAATAAAAATGAGCTCAGTTTTTTATCTGAGTTCGCCTACAGATAGAAAACAGAGCTCAGATCACCGACCGCAGGTAAGGTCCCCAAAAGGCTGGCGACGTTACCTCGTTGGATAGCTATACTTATCCTTTGTCCGAGGTAAGCGCCAGCCCTTTGGTCATTGGTCATATCTATTAGCTTCTTGGATATCTCCTTAAAAAGAAGCCACGCCTCCGGACCCTAGGGTCCTAAAGTTTCCCCGCCAAAAGGCATAAATATGTAACCATCACCTAAGGATGCATATTTACGCCTTTTGAATATTTCAGCCGCTGCTGCTGCCGCGCCTTCCGATTTTGAGGTCGCCGTGACGTGAGACGCAAGTTGCGTCCCACACCAATGGCTTGCCACGACTCCAAGGGATCAAAGACATACCGTCAGGCCTTTTGCCATCGTCACGAACCAGTTTTTTATTCATTTTGTAGTTTTTTGTAATTACTAATATTTACTTAGGCGGATTATTTTGATTTCAATATTTTGCGCGGTTTCACTCTATCTTTCTTTCATACACGAAATCTGTAGTGCTATGTTTTTCAATTCGTGGGTATCGTAATAGTAATTAAAACTAAATTAGTTTGAAAAATTGAGCTTTCTAGTTTTATAGAATTATGCGTAATGACCGAACAGGCCTAAGAATTAAATTAATGGGATATAGACTCATTATTTTGAATGTAGGCCGGTGCTTAAATATTCATAATTAGATTATACCTTAAGTTACGCAATTAGTAAGCTTATCGGTAGATTAAATTTCAAAAATACGTGGAGGAAAATGTAATCAGTAAATAAATAACATCTTTTAGGAATAACTAGTCCTGGCCTGGTAGTGACGACCTTGGTGGCGTGGCGGGCGAGTGCGGGTTCGATTCCCGCTACGGGAGAAAATGTTTGTATGTTCTGCAAATATTTCTTCCGGGTCTAGGTTTTGTAGTATTATGTACCTAATAAAAGTATGTATTTACAAAAAAAAAGTATATAGTGCTCTTTCATTTTGTAAATTAACTACTAATCAATTCTCTTCGCGCACGTCTGCTCACGACTGTGACAAGCTGACGAATGCTAGCTATACCAAACCGGAACACACAAATGGCGGCGCTCCCTCAAGGGGACTAATTTTGACACTATCGTCGTTGGGCACATTTATAAGAGTTGAACGGTAGAACTGAGACTTGCAATGGGTTTAAATTTGTCAAATGATAAAGCTCAACGTGAAGGAAAACATCGTAAGGATGGATAGTTTGTTGAATGGTCATTATTTACCTGACTGACGAGGAAAGGGGGTTATGGTTTTAACAGTCTTTGTACACTGTGTTCGTTTATCTGTTGAAAAGTCATACAAAAACCTAAAGTGGCCTACATTCGGTAGGTTGGTAAAAAATGCGGCCTACCATCGTAAGGCCTAGTGCACATTATCGGCACGGCACGGCATGTACTCTTCTGCGGCATGCCTAAGGACGCTTAAGGATCCCTTGGCATGCCGTGCCAATAATGAGCGCCGGCCCTAAGGTTGAAGTTCATTTGCACGTCATAAAGCAACAAGGTTTATTTTCCCTTGCAATAATATTCTAAGGCCTTTTATCATCTATAGTAGATGATTTATACAGCGTCAGGAGGCCACTTTCACCTTCACAAACGAGACACTGTAGTGCCTGGCAAAAATTATGATGGAGTAGGCTTGCCCAGCACCTATTCCATCCTCTCAGCTTAGTCGGCTTTGTCCATAGGAAAGACATGGTCAATACGTGCGGAGCTGACTAAGCCGTTTTCCTCACGATGTTTTGCTTCACCGTTTGAGATTACTGGTATAGCGCACATACATTTTTCGCACAGAAAAATCCATTGGTACACGACCGGATTTGAACCCACGACCTTAGGATCCGAAGGCCAAGACTGACTAGTCCACCAGTGCTCTTGAATATTCTGACAGTTACCTATCAATGTATTGTCTTAGCGGGATTTTGGTTACACAGAAAGTTTTATCAAAATCGATAGACCACTTTCTTGACATACACAGTACATAGTATGGTATTCCAAAAAAATAGTACCTAGGTAATATCGAAATCAATGGTTTTTTTTCAACTGGTTTTTCCTGCGCCTGGTCAGATAACATTAGGTCAACGATTCTGATGATTCTGATTCCGATCAATCGCGAAACACTCATACTCAGACGACCTCTGTGGCGAGGCGGGCGAGTGCTCGGCTGAGACGCAAGAGGCGCGGGTTCGATTCCCGCTGCGGGAGAAATGTTTGCATGCTCTGCAAAAATTTCTTCCGGGTCTGGGTGTTATAGTATTATGTATTATAAGTATGTATTTACAAAAAAAAGTATATTATGTATTCTAGCAGCCATCTGGTTCCCATAATACAAGCTTTGCTTAGTTTGGGGCTAGATGGTGCTGTGTGAAATGTCCTCAAATCTTTATTTATTATTTATTTATTTATAATGCGTTAACCTGAGTGCCAGAAATGCCCAGAATGTAACTGACCGTAAAAGAACCATTGTGGTGAAATTCAGTTCTCTCAGCTCCCTTCATTCAGACTAACATTCAACTGATAATACAGTCACAGCATTAAATCCCACAATCGAAAACCGGCCTTGAAGCTGCAGTCACAGAGGCGTTAATCCCGTGGATTAATTTGAATCGTAAAATATGCTTGTTTGCCCATTTCCGTTATCAATTCACGCAGAATCGACGTGTGTCGTGCAATTTGCATCAGATTTACGCTTTGTATTGTCCTGCAGGGCTATTCTGAGTATATCCACACTTGAACAACTACTACAGGTTCAATGAAATATAGAATAGAATAAACTTTATTTGGGACATACCTACACACTATTACACACACAAGAAAATGACTAAGACTAAACAGAAAAGTAGAAAAGGTAAATAGACATCTTTATTAGCAGAAAGAAACTTACAACCAATGCTACTAGTCCTACTAATATTATAAACGCGAAAGTTTGTATGTATGGATGTTTGTGAAAGGATTTGAATGAAACTTGGAATATACATAGTACGTGTACCTACTGGATTAACATATTGCTATTTTTTATCAGGGCACCACGCGAGCGTAGCCGCGGGCGGCATTTAGTACAAATGTAATTTACAAAATACAACGGAAACAGTCGGGCTATCTATAGGCCGTTGCAAACAGTCTACAGATAGCTCACCTGATCCAGCTCATCAGACGGTGGAAGCGTGCCGTTTAAATAGACGGAGACAATAGTGATGAAAGCAGATGGTTGATGCCCTACATAGAATAAGGTTACCAGGTATTTAGGTTGCAACCGCAGCAAGTTTTCTTATGTTTACTTATGGCTCTGCCCACCCCTTTACAGAAACAGGCGTGATAATAATAATAATAAATAATAACACCCAACAGTCACATACATAGTCCTGACCCCACACTAGGATTCCCTGTGTCGTGGGTATCGGAAACCAAGAGTACCAATGGTACCACAACACCCAGACCCGGAAGAAATATTTACAGAACATGCAAACATTTCTTCCGCAGCGGGAATCGAACCCGCGCCTCTTGCGTCTCTGCCGAGCAATCGCCCGCCACGTCACCGAGGTCGCCGCAAATAATGTATGTATAAAAGAAAAACTATAGGTATATCTACAAATACCAAAACGAATGGACATCCATCAACATTCAAACAGTCAATATTATTCAGAATAGCAGTGGAATAGATGGAGCTGGTAAATTATTGAGCCGTGCTCGAGTCGAGCCGCCGTAAATAACTAGCTGTTAATACAGCCTACCCTCGCAATCACAACTGGACTTGGGGCCCTGTACCATGGACATTACAATTTGATTGATAAAATTAAAAAAACACAGTAAACTTTATTTTTTAAATCGTACGCTACTGTATTATAAATGTGAAAGTTGGTGAGGATGTTTGTATGTTTGTGCCTCAATCACGCCGTAACGGCTGAACAGATTTGAATGAAACTTGGAATGTAGGTACATAGTATGTGTGCTGGAATAACATATAGGCTACTTTTTATCGGGTTACCACGTGTGGCAAATTCAAGAATCATTTAAAACTTCGTTTTAATTTGAAAAACCCTGAATGTAGTTCAAATGGTTTTTTAAATTAAAACAAAGTTTGAAATGATTCTTTCAGTAAAAAGGTCTACCTTTGGTATGTTAGGTAATTTTTCTCCGTGTGGCATAGTCGTGTGACTGTTTGACTAATCGTACCATATACTTGACTTGTTTGGCAAAATAATAATAAATCAAACAATAAGTTTAGTTAAATACCTATAACGAGTATTATCATTGTCCTAGGTGAGCGACAGAAGGCGATGAGTCAAGCGGCTCACACCAAGCATCTAGTCGCAAATCAACAGTCAACAATCAACAATCCACGAATGCATGTGTAGTGACTAGTGATAGCTACTATTTTAAATAATAATAATACGTATTTGTGGACATTTCACACAGCGCCATCTGGCCCCAAACTTAGCAAAGCTTGTACTATGGGCACCAGATGCCTGATAGAATACTTATATACTTTTTTTGTAAATACATAAAAAATACTACAACACCCAGACCCGGACGAAATATTTGCAGAACAAAAATATTTACAAACATTTCTCCCGTAGCGGGAATCGAACCCGCGCTTGTTGCGTCTCAACCGAGCACTCGCCGGCCACGCCACCGAGGTCGTCTTAAAGTCTTTTAATATAATGCATTAATTGAAGCTCACGTAGGACGATGGTCTTGGTAAGTTGAATGTATACAGGTCCCCGGCCGTAGCTTGTGTCAACGATGGATGAAATAATGTTTACCAGCCTGTCTACCTGAAAATTAATCAAAATGCATCTGTTTGTATGAATCCAACATCAAAACAGACGTAGTCTTATCATTCAACAGATCATCTTTAAAAGCGGACGAAATAGTAACAAACTTAGACTACCCCCAAATAAAACTGCGCTATTTAACAAGAGTGTATTATGCAAGGCTATCAGTGTGTACAACCATTTACCAACACCTTTACTCGATAGATACATCAAATGTTATAGTATTCAAAGTGAGACTAAATAAGTTATTACTAGAAAAGGCTTATTATTCTACTCATGATTAATTAGATGATAAAAATATTGACTTGTAATTAAATGTAAAAAAATTACAGTCATTATTTTTATTAGACTTCGAAGAATTTAAATAAATTAAATTAACATTACTTATTGAATATTGCATTGTACTATGCTGAGTATGGCTGTTCTAAAATTTTATCGCAAAACATCTATACAAACCTATATTACTCAATAAATGATTTATGATTCATCTACACAGTTTTATTCGTTTGATTTTGATAGGGAAGGGTGGTTTAAGTTTGAGCAGTTTTGAATTCTGACTGCGGTCATATTTAAACATGCGGTATAACCAACAATTGTTTATTTTATATCTTTACTTTTCTTGCAAGTCTAAAAAAAGTTGTCAAACAGAGTTTATTACTTTTCATATTATTAACGAAAAAGCGGAAGTTGGGACTCGAGCAATTTTACACACCCCGGTATGTAATATTGCGCAGAGACGGCGATAAGAATGCCCAGTATTTTTTTAGACAAATTACTAAATAAAATCATATTTGATTACCCCTAAACCAAAGCAATCAGTTGGAATGCTTTTCATGCTTTCACACTTGACATTGTAACTTCTGCGACCAATTTTTGAACAATGGATTTACTATACCAGCTTTGGTAACAAAAAAGAATTTCGATATTCAATGTAGGGTCACATTATCTAACTAGATTTATAACAATTTGTGGTTGATGCAGTGGGAACCGTAGACATCCTTAGAGACTAAAATAGCTTGTACCTTGCTCTCTCCATCTCCTCATCTTAGTGCAACCCCACACCATTAGAGGAATACAGTATCTGAGCAACGCAGAGCGCGTTGATCGTCAGTCAGTCAAATCAACGCAGAGCGCGTTGATCGTCAGTCAGTCAGATCAACGCAGAGCGCGTTGATCGTCAGTCAGTCAGATAAACGAAGCGCGTTGATCGTCAATCCGTCAGATCAACACAGAGCGCGTTGATCGTCAGTCAGTCAGATAAACGAAGCGCGTTGATCTTCAGTCAGTCAGATCAACGCAGAGCGCGTTGATCGTTAGTCAGCAACGTAAGAGTTTTACAGTATTTTGATGAATGATTTTTTTCTAGTCGTGTCACTGGTTCTTTCGAACTAGTGTGGTGAAAGGATTTAAAATGCGCCTCAAAGGCTCCTGTCGTACACTTGACACACATTTTTTAAACTTTTTAGGTTCTACGACACGCCGGTATCCTCAAGATGTTTTTCTTTACCGTTGAGAGTGGTACAGAAAAATCCATTGGTGCGACTTGATTTGAACCCACGACCAGTGCTCTCAAAATATGAATATGAAACATGCATATAATCGCATCTGAGCACCTTCACGCTTCAAATGACACGTTCAGATAAAGGCCTGTAAGCCCTTGAAAGCCTCCAGAACACACGGTTGTGTCATGGCCAATTTACAGGCTAGCTTTTATAATTAAAACATCATCATCATCATTTCAGCCCGTCTCCGCCCACTGCTGGGCATAGGCCTCTTTATTACGCCATTCTCTCCGATCCCTCGCGAATCTCATCCAATGATTCCTGGCTATGTTCACGATGTCATTCGACCATCTTGAGCGTCTCGTCTCGTTGAATTAAAACATGCTCTATATAACGGATTTTTTTGTAAAAAAAAATTACTTCATCATCATGATTGCGTTTACTGGTGAGAGTACTGTTGGTTTAGTGGTAGAGACCCCGCCTTCCGATTCTTAGGTTATGGGTTCAAATGCAGCCGTGCACCAATGGGTAGATTTTTCTGTGGTCAGTCATTTTAATTTATGTGTTAATACTATGGGACAAATAAAATAAAATTTAAACATTATAAGGAAACCTGGAATGTATTATGGGCGATGGGCTGATCACCTTTGAATGGGGCTATGAATTAGGAGTGTCTGCAGATTTCCTATAAGTAAGCAAGTTCGTATGAGCTAGTGGCCAATTCTTGTGACGGAGTTTTAAGGCAACCTAAAGGCCTCCATCATGGCTTAAAAAAGTCGGGACCGATAATTTAGCGTACCCTTCGAAACACGGAAGCGCTCAGCTCGTAATGCCACTTACGTAATGCACAACGCTCAGCGAACAATCAATTTTGTTAAGATTACTTGTGGCTCTGCCCACCCCGTTAGGGATACGGTGTAAGTATACAGAGTCATACTTCGATCTTCTCACCACGCTGGTTTGAAATCAATCATATAGCTGACCACCGATCTTTTTCACGGTGACTGGATTTTGTGCTCTGAATCGACTTGCTGACAAAATAATAGCTAGCACGTATTCCAATGTCATAAAACGAGGTGCTGAGACATCGATTGTCCTCGAATCGATTATTCGAGTTCGGGATTATAGTACGACGAGATTTATCGACTGCTGCGGTAATAGGGTGGGTTGGATGCTGGGAAAAACGGAAATTCTGAACTGTATTTATCGACTGTTGCAATTATAGGGTAGGTTGGATGGTGGGAAACACGGAAATTCTGAACTGTATTCATCGACTGTTGCAAATATAAGGTGGGTTGGATACTGGGAAGGAAACACGGAAATTCTGAAGTGTATTTATCGACTGTTGCAAATATAAGGTGGGTTGGATGCTGAGAAACACGGAAATTCTGAATTGTATTCATCGACTGATGCGGTTGGGTGCGTTGGATACTGGGAAACACGGAAACTCTGAAAGAAAGAAAGAAAGAAAATGATTTATTGGCAACCTAGGTAGGTACACAAAAAATACAGAAATGAAAAAAATAAAAATAAAATTAAAACAAAAAATAAAATTAAAAGACAGAGCAATAATTAAGATAGAGTAATAGGGCAAAAAGAGACAAAAAGAGAAGAAAATACATAAACAGACCTAACCTACATAGCACATGTCCTGGTTGCTCTGTCAATTAAAGAGTTGCCAAGAGGTCCTGACTCAGCTTTGAGCTACTTCACTTGGTACCTACCAGGTGAAGTAGCGCTGGTTTTCAGTCAAGACCTTGAGAAGGGTGACGTCACAAACTATTAAAATTTAAATGAAATAAAATATAAAATCCGCAACAAGAATACATACATACCTTTTTATAAATAAATAAATAAATCATATATAAAATTAAACATAACAATACTCCAGAAAACACTAGCTTGTCTCTTTGACACTGACATCTATTAATAATTGTAATCTTGATGGCCAAAGGGTAAAGTAATGTAGAGGGCGTTGCCAGCATACCAAAACAAAATATTTAAACAATACAATAAAACATAAATAAAAACTACCTACTTGAAGAGAAAAGAACGAAAAGCCACCGATACCTAACAATTCAATAGACAATAAGTACAAAAGTTATTGAGTAAAACGAGAAAAGGTAGAGACTGAGAGTTACTCAAGTGTTAATAAAGGTGGTGAGCAGCTTAATCTCTATTTTGCTTTGAAATAAGATGTTTCTTTAGACTATTTTTAAAAGTATTTAATGACTTTGAGGCACGAATGGGAGGAGGCAGATCATTCCAGCATCGAGAAGCTGCAAACCTAAAAGAACCACGAAAAGATACCAACCTGTGTCTTGGCGTAACAAAAACCTGAGTGCAATATCTATTTGGGTAGCGATGATGATCTTTGGTCCATTTTAGCTTTAGGAAAAGATAAGACGGCAGTTTATTGGCAATGATTCCAAACAGGAGTGTAGCTAGGTGGAGTTTTCTTCGTTCTTTCATTTTCAACAGGCTAGATGAATTAAGATATGGGGTAACATGTGTGCGTGGTGGGATATGAAAACAAAAGCGAGCACAAGCGTTTTGAACCCGTTGAACAAGCTTCTCTGTTCTGCCCAGCAGACAGGGTCCGTAGACCACATCACAGTAGTTAAGTTTAGAAAGTATTAGTGACTCACATACCGAGATGCGGACTTCTTCACTTAGATAGGGACGAATTTTGTAAAGAGTCCTTATTCGATAAAAACAATTACGCACACATTCAGTAATGTGGCTTTCAAAGCGGAGATCACTGTCCAGTGTAACCCCGAGACTTTTTGCTTCAGAAACTCTTTCTACATCCACACTACCAACCTGAATGTTAAGATGAACATTAGCAAGCTTAGCAAGCCCAACTCTAGTCCCGAACAGCATGAATTTAGACTTCTTTGGATTGAGCACTAAGGAATTTTCCTGAGACCAGCATAGGACTTTGCCTAAATCACTATTAACATTACTTATAGCATCGGGGCATTCATGCGGAAGGAAAGAATGAAATAATTGTACATCGTCTGCATAGAGATGAAACTTAGAACATGTAATAGCTTGAGTTATATCTGCACAATATAGAATGAAAAGGATTGGCCCAAGAATAGATCCTTGAGGGACGCCACGTGGAACTGGTTCAAAAGAAGATCTGAGTGAATGACCATTAGGCAGCTTAAGTTCTACACACTGCTTCCTATCTCTCAGATAACTAGAAAACCAGTTTATTGCATTTAAGTCAAAACCATAGTATGCTAATTTGGATAGAAGAAGAGGAATGCTGAACTGTATTCATCGACTGTTGCAAATTATAAGGTGGGTTGGATGGTGGGAAACACGGAAATTCTGAACTGTATTCATCGACTGTTGCAAATATAAGGTGGGTTGGATACTGGGAAGGAAACACGGAAATTCTGAAGTGTATTTATCGACTGTTGCAAATATAAGGTGGGTTGGATGCTGAGAAACACGGAAATTCTGAATTGTATTCATCGACTGATGCGGTTGGGTGCGTTGGATACTGGGAAACACGGAAACTCTGAACTGTATTCATCGACTGTTGCAAATTATAAGGTGGGTTGGATGGTGGGAAACACGGAAATTCTGAACTGTATTCATCGACTGTTGCAAATATAAGGTGGGTTGGATACTGGGAAGGAAACACGGAAATTCTGAAGTGTATTTGTCGACTGTTGCAAATATAAGGTGGGTTGGATGCTGGGAAACACGGAAATTCTGAACTGTATTCATCGACTGTTGCAAATATAAGGTGGGTTGGATACTGGGAAGGAAACACGGAAATTCTGAAGTGTATTTGTCGACTGTTGCAAATATAAGGTGGGTTGGATGCTGGGAAACACGGAAATTCTGAACTGTATTCATCGACTGTTGCGGTAAAAGGGCGGGTCGGATGCCGGGAAACACGGAAATTCGGTATTGTATTTGGATGTTCTGATTCTGATATCCCATTTAGGTACTCTTTGTCAAAGAATTATAAGAGCTTTAAGGTTTGAAACAATGTTTAGAGTAGTTAGAATTAGGTAGCACAAGAGCACTGGTGGTGTAGTGGTAGCGGCCCCACCTTCCGATGCAACGGTTGTGAGTTGAAATCCGATCATGCACTATAGGGTTTTTTTCGAAAAGTGTATGTGCGTTACTCTCAAACGAGAAAGTGAGTTGAGAGCACTGGTGGTGTAGTGGTAGTGGCCTCGCCTTCCAATCCAAAGGTTGTGAGTTTAAATCCTTTCTATACTAGTACCTACCTACTCTGAAACGGTGAAGGATAACATCGTAGATCCTAAAAAATACGAAAACATTATGTCAAGTGCACGAAGAGAGCCTTTGAGGCACACTTTAAATCCTTTCACCACACTGGTTCGAAAGAGCTAAGTGACACGACTGACTAGTCGTACTATAATTCATTATAATACAACACCCAGACCCGCAGGAAATATTTGCAGACCGTACAAACATTTCTCCCGTAGCGGGAATCGAACCCGCGCCTCTTGCGTCTCAGCCGAGCACTCGCCCGCCACGCCACTGAGGTCGTCATCGCTAGTGATTAAACGGAACATTGTTACACGCCTTCCCTACCCTAGGACAGTAAGAGATATCTATTCTATAGTGTTCCGTACCGGAATTGATTTTTTTTCACATTTTTGTTTTATTTATTGTGATGATGATAATGAGTGCATTCTTAAATTGTTGGTGTGGGTAGCAATACATTTCCTGTGCAAGCAGACACAATTTGGAGGGTAGGTCGAGAAATCTTTTTTGACCTATCTGTTTTCTTATTGGCTGGTTGGTTTGACGACGCCTCTCACGCGCTCTCGTGAAGGAATCGGCCAACGAACATTCCTCGCTCCACCGTCATCGGAGACGAACGTTTACGCACCCTGACTGCCGTTTGCCCCGATTTTCCCACGCGCCCGCGCCGGTATTCTATCGCGTTGTGTGTGCGTGTCTACGGTCCTTCTTTTCGAACAGACGACACGATCTGTGAGACCCTTTCACCAGTCCTGTGGATTTCTACAAGTGCGGACAATATCGGTGCTATCTTGGAAGGCCCCCGGACTCGAGTCAGCCGTGAACCCAGGTACGTCTTTCCAATACCAGCCACTGAATTTCCCGTACATACTTTTTGATCCGTTCGAGCCGGATATATTTCTTGATTCCTCCAGATTGTGTCATCTTTCATTGGTTTCATTGCTACACTACGTGTACATTTTGTAATTTTCCGTTGGTCGTTTTTGCTCATCTTTGCTACGCAAAATGGCGGACGACGCGGGAATTGAACAAGATATTTTCGAGCGAGATATTATTCTAGAAGACATTAAAAGAACGTTATTATTTGCTACTACTGATCAAGTTCAATTCAAATCAAGATCTACTGATCTAAATGCTCAACAAAGAAAGTTTAGTAAACTTCAATCTAAAATTGAAAAAGCGTTGATGAAGTCGAAGTTGTTTAACAAAGACGAACAGTTAAAAATTCGTAACGATTTTAATGATTGTTATTATGCTATTTTAGTTCATGTAAATAATTTGAAAGAAGCCAGTCAGGAATTTAGGCGCATGAGTCGCACTAACATTAATTCAATGCCTCATGCACATAATCATAGTTTACATTTACATAAATTGCCAACGTTACCGTTGCCGTCATTTAGCGGTGAATCTACTGATTGGCCCTCATACTTTGATTTATATCAAGCGTTGATTCACAACAATGATGCCTACACGCCAGCGGAGAAGTTTCGTTATCTGTTGTTAACTTTAAAAAACGAACCTCATAATTTGATAAAATCGATTCCCATTACAGACGAAAACTATTTAGTTGCGTTAGATATTCTTAAAAATAGGTACGAAAACCGCCGAATTATTGCTTCGAAACATTTGGATCGCATTCTGGACTGTAACACCTGTACCAATGAGTCATATTCCATTCTACGAAATTTGCTAAATGTATACATGGAAAACATTAAGGCTCTTGAAACGATGCGTTTCCCAGTGAATGAATGGAGTTTCATTTTGTTGAACGTTTTGTTGCGAAAAATTCCTAATACCATTCGTAAGCGTTTTGAATTATCTCTTTCAAAACCGTCCGAAATACCTAACGTAGATGTGCTCATTAGGTTCTTAGAACAGGAAATTTCCACATTTGAAATTATGACCGGTGGTGAATTGAAGGAATCAAAGCGGATAGATAGCAGTTCTCGTTCCCGCGCAAACAGCGTGGATCCATATCGATCGAATGCGCCCTCCGGGTCGGGTCCGCGTCGCTCGTTTGCAGCTACCGAATCATCCGACGTACAAAGCGAGAAGCAATGCATTTTGTGCGATGCGCAGCACATCCTACCGAGGTGTTCTAAGTTTTTGAATATGTCTCCCGGTGATAGGTATAATTTCATAAAAAACAAAAATGTTTGCTACAATTGTTTGAATGTTGGTCATAGTCTCGTAAACTGTAATTCCAAATATACATGTCGATCGTGCAATAAACGACATCATTCATTATTGCACTTTGAGAATCAGGTAAACAAGCCTATTCATTCAAATCAGGCCGTCTCTTTCCCTCCTTCGGAGAAACATATGGTTGTCGCGTCTGAACCCGGCCCTCCTGCCGTGCTACCTCAAACGACCGCCGTGAACCACGCGATAAGCGCGAACTGCGAGTCGTCCATTGCGCCCTCTACGAGGAAATGGACCGTAATGCTTTCTACCGCGCTCGTCAATATACACGTTGGTACGGTGAAACATCAATTACGTTGCTTAGTTGATTCGGGAAGTCAAGCTAGTTTTATTACGGAGGCTTGTTCTAGACGCATAGGCTTGAGCTCTAGGAATATTAATATTCCGATTTTTGGTATCGGTGAAGAAAAACCGATTTATCCTAAAGGTATAGTTACGTGCGTTATCAGTCCTCGAAATCAGGATATACCAGCTATTTCAGTGGAGGCTTTAATTTTACCAAAACTAGTTTCGACCCTGCCTAGAATACCGGTACCTATAGATGCGTGGCCGCACATCAAAAATTTGTATTTAGCTGATCCTGATTTTAATGCTCACAGCTCTCAACCCATTGAAATGCTTTTAGGTGCAGATATTCTATCTCACATTTTGCTAGGAAACATTGTCAAAGGTCACCCCGATGCACCGATTGCAATGAATAGTATTTTCGGTTATTTGTTGATGGGAAAGGTTTTTTTTCGATGTGGTGAACCCGCCGCCACTCCAGGTTTGTCATAGCTCCTTTTTCGAGGACAACGACCTTCAAAAGTTCTGGGAGCTGGAGGCAGTTCCAGAAGAAAAAACCCTTTCTGCTGATGAAAGATTGTGCGAATCTTTTTTCGAAGGATCGCACACACGTGACGAATCCGGTCGCTATGTAGTGGCCCTTCCATTCAAAAGTGCACCTATACTAGGTCAATCCCGTGACATCGCTCTCTCGCGTTTTCGAAAATTAGAATATCGTTTAGAACGTAATTCTGCCCTGAAAAGGGAATACCACTCGTGCTTACAAGAGTATTTAGATTTGAACCAAATGGAACTTTGTGATCCCCCCTCCAAAGATGATACTTCTCATTATTATATTCCGCACCACTGCGTGGTCAAAGAGTCTAGCGAAACTACTAAGGTTCGGGTAGTGTTCGATGCTGGTTGTAAAACCACAAATGGTCACTCATTGAATGATCTTTTGCTTACCGGTCCGAAGCTTCATTCGGACATTGTCGATATTTTGTTAAAATTTCGAATTCATAATGTCGTGTTTACAGCTGATATCAAGGCTATGTACCGTAATATTGCGGTTAGAACTTCAGATTGGGACTATCAACGCATACTTTGGCGATCCTCTCCTGACGCACCCATTCTGGATTATAAAATAAAAGTTGTTGTTTTCGGCGTGAGCTCATCTCCTTATCTTGCTTTACGTGTGATGCGCCAACTCGCACAGGATGAGGCTGAGAAATTTCCGCTCGCGTCAGCAGTTTTGATGGACTCCGTCTTTGTCGATGATATTATTACAGGAGAGGCCGACGAGGCCAAGGCACTCGCTCTGCAAAAACAATTAGTAGATGTCTGTGCAAGCGCAGGGTTCGAACTTCGAAAATGGCATAGTAACTCGCCGGCGATTCTCGCCGCAGCGCCCTCACCTCACGGTGAGCGGCCGGATAATGTTTCGTTCGCATTAGTGGAGAATGATACTTCAATAAAAGTACTCGGACTCCAATGGAACCCTTGTTCGGATGGTTTCTCAGTCAATGTTCAATCTTCTGACTCGACTTATACTAAAAGGTCCATTTTGTCGGAAATCGCAAAAATCTACGATCCCCTAGGTTTATTATCACCTGGGATTTTGTATGCAAAACATATTATGCAATTACTGTGGATCGCTGGGACCGGGTGGGATGAGTCACCGCCCATTAATATAATTAAACAGCGTATACATAAATGCACTTCTTGTTTTCGAGCGCGGCCGACTCACACACAGCCACGCATGGCTCCTTTACCTAGCGTACGTAAACAATCAGCGCGTCCATTCTTAAAATCAGCTGTTGATTACGCCGGACCATTTTATGTGCGCGCTAATAAGATTAGGAACGCTAAAATAATAAAATCCTACGTTGCAGTTTTCGTTTGCATGAGTGTAAAGGCGAAGCATCTCGAATTAGTTTCAGATCTTATTACTAAATCGTTTTTAGCTGCGGTACGACGTTTCACGTCTCGTCGGGGTTTATGTACGGACATCTACTCTGACAACGGCAAAAACTTTGTTGGGTGTAATAACTACTTACAAGAGTTATATGCATTTCTAAATTCAGATTCAGTTCAAAAGGCGTTTCATGAAAAGGTATTAGGTCAAAACCTTACTTTTCATTTTCAACCCGTTATCGGGTCACATTTTTGTGGATTAGTAGAAGCTGGTGTAAAAAGTTTCAAACATCATTTGTATCGTGTTCTTGGTTCTCGCACACAAACCTACGATGAAATGCATACTCTTCTTTGTCAGGTTGAGGCAGTGTTGAACTCGCGCCCTCTTTGCGTCTTGAGTACTGATTCCCAAGACCCCTTACCGCTGACTCCAGCACATTTTTTGATAGGCGGTCCTATCACGGCCCTACCGGACGTTTCGTTGGCGGACTTTAATCCTGATCGGCTTACTCGATGGCGATGGATCCAACAAAGCGTTCAACACTTTTGGAAACGTTGGAGTTGCGAGTATTTACATGAATTACAACAATCTCAAAAATGGTTTCATAGTCGTGGACCTCCAATCCGTGAAGGCATGATTGTTGTTGTGCGTGATGACAACCTACCCCCTTTACAGTGGAGGTTAGCCAGAGTACACGCTCTGCACCCGGGCAGTGATAACATTACCCGTGCTGTCACTCTTAAAATGGGAAACTCTTTTACGAGGAGACCCGTCGTTAAGATTTGTCCGCTTCCTTTAGATTAATAAATCTACTTTACTAGTTGAGCATTTAGTTAGTACCTAAGCAAATATTATATATTTTTGTTTTTCCTTTTCCTTTCATATTTCTTACTTTTTTTTGTGTATATTTCGTTAAAACAACCACGTTCTTTTAAGGTGAGCGGCTATGTTCCGTACCGGAATTGATTTTTTTTCACATTTTTGTTTTATTTATTGTGATGATGATAATGAGTGCATTCTTAAATTGTTGGTGTGGGTAGCAATACATTTCCTGTGCAAGCAGACACAATTTGGAGGGTAGGTCGAGAAATCTTTTTTGACCTATCTGTTTTCTTATTGGCTGGTTGGTTTGACGACGCCTCTCACGCGCTCTCGTGAAGGAATCGGCCAACGAACATTCCTCGCTCCACCGTCATCGGAGACGAACGTTTACGCACCCTGACTGCCGTTTGCCCCGATTTTCCCACGCGCCCGCGCCGGTATTCTATCGCGTTGTGTGTGCGTGTCTACGGTCCTTCTTTTCGAACAGACGACACGATCTGTGAGACCCTTTCACCAGTCCTGTGGATTTCTACAAGTGCGGACAATATCGGTGCTATCTTGGAAGGCCCCCGGACTCGAGTCAGCCGTGAACCCAGGTACGTCTTTCCAATACCAGCCACTGAATTTCCCGTACATATAGGTACGTTCAAATTCTAACAACACTCGATAAATCTCGACTCGAGTACTCGAGAACAATAATTTCGGGACTCGGCTTCGCGGCACAATGCTTCTGCATTTGTGCAGCTTACTTTGTTTTGATATCTGTACATGACATTCGGCTGGCAAGGGAAAATGGTCTTTAACACGCCGCCGTTAAAGACAAGGTTACAATGGGTTGAATACTTTCGGTAAATATCTTTTGAAGTTTGATAATACTGGATCTCTTAGCGACGAATTTCGTTGTTTTATAATTTCTTCGCAATATCTACCTAAGTTGTTTATTCCTAAAATTGGAAGCTTTGGAGTCGAGGCATTACTTTAACATAATATATTTTTTTCAAATAATGATTATAAATACTAATCCAATTAGTATAATATCGTACCTAATCAAAAAAAAAATACAAAATTATTTAAGAGGATTAGAAAAACCTGTTTTTGTTTAAAAAATGTTCTGTTGCTTAACTTCAACAATCAAGATCATCTAAGCAAGCTTTGCCACGAGTACGTTGATGCCTGCTGTGCATTTCTCGTAAAACATCTATTGTTTTAGAGCTGCTTATTTTTATAGTAGTATGTTTTACTTTATTTAAGCCAAGGCTCTATTTAAAAGGCTTTTATATAAATATAGTTTTAGAGCTATTTTACTACATTCGTTTGATATTTATTTATGAGAAAAGTAGCTTTCTCCAGCGGCTTCACTCGCTAGGGTTCCAAAATGTTTGTGAAATGTTTATAATTTTCAGATAGAAATTGCTTTGTGATCAATGGTCTCAATGGTAATGAAAATCATCGTGAGAAAAGCAGCATGTCGGAGAACCTGAAAAGTTTAAAGATGTCAAGTGTAAGGAGCGCCTCTTTGAGACGTATTCTAGGCACACCTTATCCTTTCTCCACACTGGTTCATTCAAACCAGTTATCGTCAGCGTATAGTGAGAACCTCATAGATTTTTATACTATTTTCTTATCTGTAAGAAAACCTTGATACGCGCAATCCGTTCTCATTTACATTGTTATTTATGGTTTCATAAACGCGCATAATACTAAAACAGTCCTAACAAAATTTTGTACACTAGACGTTTTTTCTTCCTCTAAAATAGTTTACTTTAAATTGACCTACGAGGTTTTCATTATACGCCGACGTTATACGAGTACTATAGACGCGCATAAGTTGTTAGTCAATTTATCTTGTCATACAGGATAGTATGTTTTACTGATTTAAAAATAATTTATTCATACACTAGTGCAAGCGAAAACCGACCTCAATATCCTCCTCCTTTCTATTACGATTCATGAGATACAGCCCGATGACTGACGGACGGACAGACAGACGGACGGACAGCGGAGGCTTAGTATTAGGGTCCCCAAAAGTGAAAACCGTGCTACGTGTGATATTTAAACTCTTCATTGACTGGTTGATAGGGTATCTAAAGCTGGCATCAGTTTGATTCTTTCATCAATCACTTTTACTTGGCCATATCATTTTGAACCGTATTCGTAAGTAATGAATTCGTCTACATCGGCGTTTTATGGTGATTTTTCACCTTCCGTGTCAATATACAAATCCATTAGTCTTCCCTACCCTTAGCCCTTTGATACGTTTTCATAACGGGTTTTACTAGTGTTAAGTATAAATATTTAGGTACCTACAGTAGTACCACAAATATTGTGCGCCTCGGAAAACTTGCTTTGTATGAAAACCAGATTTGTCCGAATATGCAACTTATCATCATCTGCCTGCCCTTATCCCACTCTATGTGGGGTCGGCAAGAGTTTTGGCTAAGGTGTTTTATGACCGGCCGCCTGCCTGACGTCAACCCTCCTTGGGAATACTTGTTTATTGTATCTCATCATGTTGGAGGATACTATCCCTTAGTCGACTTTTACGACATGCTCGGGGAGAAAGCAGCTGGACGCATTCTATGTTTTTTCTTTACTCCCAGTCCAGCAGAGAAGTGGTATGCAGCTTATACCTATTATCTAATAACTGACCTGCACCAAAAGAGCCTTTATGTTCTTTCACAAAAAAAACTGGTTCAAAAGACTTGGTTCGTGTCACCATAGATTCTTCGAACCAGTGTGCTGAAAGGATTTAAAGCGCGCCTCAAAGGTTCCTTTCATGCACTTGCCACCATGTTTTCATCGTTTGAGAGTACTGATATACACAATTTTTTCGAACAGAATAATCCGTTTTTGCACGACTGGATTTGAACCCAAGGCCACTACCACTAGACCATCAGTGCTCTAGAATAGTAGTAGTAGATATGATATGTATATTCAGAATCTGAATATATTACAGTGAGATATAAATGGGCACGTAGTTTATCCCTTGTGATTTACCTACATCAAGGGATGGCATTATGAAAATGTTTTCTTACTATTTCCCTCGAGAATATTACCGGGGGTCTGTCGTCACGGCGCAGGCGTAGACCTAGTTATCCTGGTTCTTTCTTGGTCTAGATAACGTAAGGTAAGATAAGATAAGCTGACGCATACAAAGACAAAAAACAAAACAGAAATATATACATGAGACAAGAAAATAATCTAAACCAACCAAATTGTTATCTAATACTTCTCTGCTGGACTGGGAGTAAAGAAAAAACAGAATGCGTCCAGCTGCTTCTCTCCCCGAGCATGTCGTAAGAGTCGACTAAGGGATGGTATCCTCTCCAACATGATGAATCTATATGGGCGATGGCTGATCACCTGTCACCATGGTTCACTATATCCATTTTGGAACTCTTGGATCAGAAGTGGCTGCAAGTTCTCTTATGATTACTTGTGGCTCTGCCCACCCCGTTAGAGATACGGGCGTGATAATATGTATGTATGGTATCTAATCGTACTACAATAGAGCCTAAAACATCTATAAAATATAAGGAGAGCAGATAAGCCGTAACCGACAAAGTAGAATGATGGATCTGATCACAAAATATCTAAATATTTTGAAATTACAATCGCGATCCGCTGATCGTGATCAAGATTGAACGTGTAAGCGCAGGATCGCATCAGTCTCGCTGTGCACTTCTACGAAAATTTATGTTTTCCCCCATCCTGAAGTAGTTTTTGTAATTGTCAGTTTCAGCAGTTTAAGTGATAAGTACCATAGATTTTTATACGCAGTAAACAGCTGCTTCCGCAACGCGCCGTGTGGAACGCCTTCTGATCATTGTTTGTTCCAAAAGCAGGATGACCTTGCCCTAAAAAGATGACACCTCAGAACAGGCTGTTCAAAAGCTACGAGCCCCATTTATTATTATTTATTTACAAACTGGTCACGTACATTATTTATTCGTGGACGTGCAGCAATTATGTAGATTAAAGAGGAATTTTTAATCGGATAGAAGTTATTAGTCCCTTTGTTCACAGTTCCTCGTGTCACTTTTCTACATAACGTTTAACAAACTTGTGTGTGTAATATTATTTTGTAACTTTCAATTCAATTTTCATTTTGAGGACCTTACCTGCAGTCGGTGATCTGAACTCTGTTTCCTATCTCTGGGCGAACTTAGTAAACTTACCTCCTTTTCATTTCTTACTCAGACCAAATAAAAAGAGCAGACGCCGCGCCGCGAACAACAAAAGTGAAGCCACACAAAACCGTGCTCCTGCAAGTAAACATACACGCTCACGCACACACCTACACTAAAATAAAAGTAAAGAAAAGACTGCGCGCCGCGAACAACAAAAGTGAAGCTTTTTTTTATCTATGTGCGTGTCGAAGGTTTTGAAGTTTTGTGTTCCGAGTAACTTAAAATTCATAGTATAATAATTAAGAAACGATGTTACTTGAAGTACTTACAAAGTGAAAAGTGATTCCGTGAGACTTTTTACGTGATTTGCTGCTGTTTTTGCAAGTTTTCACTACACATGAAGGCATAATTCAATTTTTAAATTTTAAGTTTACTACACGACGACTCGAGAGCGATGAGCATGGTTTTAGTGTAGGTGTGTGCGTGAGCGTGTATTGTTTACTTGCAGGAGCCCGGTTTTGTGTAGCTTCACTTTTGTCGTTCGCGTCGCGCCGTCTTTTCTTTTATTTGGTCTGTGAATTACACAAAGCAAAACAAAAAACCCCAGAAAGGTACCCTGGAGGCCAAAGGGAGAAGGTTAAAAATAAAATAAGAAACACGGGCATGAACACAGAGTACTTGGTTTGATAAATGACCTTTGAAAATAGGATATCTCCGACAGTTGACCTTTTGAGGGCTTCGTATCAAATATTCTGTCTGAATAGAGTTATTCGTGGTTCGAGGGCTTATTAATTTATCTTCATTGTTAAGAATAATTTGGAATCGTATTGAGGGCTCGTTTAAGTCTAACGATAACGGTATTTCATTATCTTTCGGAATAACTGACGACCTCGTTGGCGTGACGCGCGAGTGCTCGGCTGAGACGCAAGAGGCGCAGGTTTGATTTCCGCTACGGGAGAAATATTTGTATGTTTGTATAAGTATTCTATCAGCCATCTTGTGACCAGAGCTTTGTGCCCAGAGCTATGCTTAGTTTGGGGCTAGATGGCGCTGTGTAAAATGTCCACAAATATTTATTTATTTACCAGCTGCTTCGCGGCTTCGCTCGCGTGGTACCCAGATGAAAAATAGCCTTTATGTTAATCCAGCATATGTACTATGTATATTCCAAGTTTCAATCAAATCCGTTCGGCGGTTTAGGCGTGATATAATATAAGTAAGAAGTAAGATTATTTATATTTAACTTTAAAAATAGGTATCTATCTATCTGTCTAATGGTCGTGATCCCGCCTTCCGTTCCCAAAGTCTTATCAATAGATTTTTTGTATAAAAGTTTAAGGCCTGGCGCTCACTATCGGCACGCCTCGGCATGCTTAAGGACGCCTAAGGAACCATTGGCATGCCATGCCGATAGTGTGCGCCGGGCCTAATGTAGGTTGTTTTTATTTGACCTCTAAACTAAAAATCTTCAAATATTTAACTGTTATAAAAATGGCCTAGATCGAAATGTTTCCAACAAAGTCCATTCACCCTGCGATCAATTCGTAGCCAGAAGTAACAGACAGACTAAGCCCAGTGGATTTCAAAATAAATAGCTACCTCCATCTTGAGCTAGAAGAATGCTCCGCAATACGTCACCGGTGGCGCCGATTGCTGAATGCCAAATAAAAAGCAATGCTGGGGTAACATCATCGATATCGATAAAAAAAAATGTATACGCACTTATTTGGAGTGCCTTGTTTAAACAATGCAAATAGCACTGGTGGTCTAGTTGATAGTGACCCCGCCTTCCGATCCTAAGGTCGTGGGTTCAAATCCGGTCGTGTACCAATGGACTTTTCTGTGCGAGAAATTTAAGTGCGCTATAGCAGTACTCTCAAACGGTGAAGGAAAACATCGTAATAACCTAACCTTTGTTTTAATTATTAGTGTATGACATTTATTTAATCCTTATTTGACTGATTTATTAATGTATTAAGTAGAACAAATTTTGACAAACATTATATAATTATTGCATGCTGACTATATAAGCGAAATGTGTTGGACATTATTATTTAAGTACTTTTAAGACTATGACATCTACATTGGACCACATTTTATGCAATAAATTTCATTTCATTTCATTTCATTTCATTTAAATATATTTTAAATTTAACAAATAACTTGGGGCACAGACCACAGGCATGTGTCCCAAGCATTTCTCACTGATTTATATAAAAAGATTTATAATTTCAGAATAAAAACTGAAGAAATTAAACGTGTTTTTCTCTTGTACAATCACGTTTTTGAAGTTATTATATTATCGATACTGAACCGTCGAAAATTAACCATCTTACACTATTGAAACCGTATCCAGTTTACAATCTTTTACAATAAAATGAAGTACTAAGAAAATAATAATTACAAAAAATACTAAGGAAAAGCTTGGGCCAATAAAGCATAACCATAAGCACAAATCAACCAATGAGATCAGCCGCCACCGCGAGTATCTTGAGAGAAGTGACCTCATAAAACAATCGACAAAACAAAAGATATCGACAAGATCTGGCCAGAGTCACATCACTATTTTTCTATTCAGTGCAGACTAATTTTATTGGTTGGATTTTGAAATACGATAACACACCGAGAGATGTAAGCAACCTTTTTTAAAAAAATAATCACATTTTTACGTTGTTAAGTAAAAAATACACCCCCAGGCAATTTTCGTTTGAGTAGTAAAAAATATAGCTCTGGGCAATTTTCTCTCATATGTAACTACGTGTAATATTTTTTGTATTATGATTTAGTTTTCTTCTTTTGAACAAACTTTATTCGTAGAAACATTCAAATACATTGTTTTTAGAAAACTGTCAAACGCACAGACCATATTTTTAATTTGTTTAACATTTTATACAACAACTAGCTGCCGCTCTCGGCTTCGCTCGCGTTGTACCCGGATAAAAAATAGCCTATATGTTTATCTAGCACACGTACTATGTATATTCCAAGTTTTATTAGAATCCATTCTGCCGTTTAGGCGTAATTGAAGCACAAACATACAAACATCCTCACAAACTTTCACATTACTATTATTATAAATGCGAAAGTTTGTGAGGATGTGACGATGTTTGGAGCATTAGATTTATTTTCTATCTAATCTTCTTATGGCCAAGACTTACAACTGTACCAAGCAAATAAGTCATTCAACTTTATGACTAAGTTTTTATGAAAAAGAGGGCTATATCTACTTTAGAGTTAAACAAACTATTTAAGTCAGACCACTCCCTTGACTAAAAACGAGCAAATTTGTATAATTTTTTTAATTGTGATTTGTGATTCTCAATGCCGTTCCCCGGACCCCGCGCCCTGTAAACACGCAGGGAGGAGTCTGATTTATGTTCTTTGCGTTAGCATAGTACAGTTTTTGCACAACATCCCGAATTCAAAGGTAGATGCCATAAATCCTTTAGATGTTAGAATCACATAAAATATTCATACCAAACCTTCGGTTCTCGAGATGCTTGCGGTTTTTCTACCCCAAGGGTTGAAGGCATAGTATACTAAATTCTCGTAATGCAACAAAAAAAATATGTAGAAAAATTATTACACTCTCCACTCACCACACTCTACCTGATGTTAAGTAACAGTGTGGTCTAAGATGAAGCACGCTTCTTACTTAGAAGAAACCTATTGATTCTCGATTTAAAGACACCCATATTATACTCTTCAGGAAATACAGACCCCCCGGCAGAGAGTTAAATAATACTAATGATTTCCCGCGTCACCGCTCGTCAGCTAGTTTCTTAGCGCTGCGAACCAAAATTGCCAACACTTACCTATTCTAATATTTCCTTTTTAGTTGATGTTATGCTGCATTCTTATCAATTTTCTATATGATTGTACTTTTCTTAATAATCCAATGGGCACTTTCAATATAATCTTTTCGGAAGGTCGAATGGGGCCCACAGATAAGGTCCAGTGGGTACAGTTGCAGTAGGGTCTAATCTTGAAGGTCCAGTAGGTACCAGGCAAATTAAAAAAAAAAACGGTCCAATAGGCGCATTGAATATAATTTTTTTAAGAAGGTCGGATGGGCCATTTAAATGAGGTCCTATAGGCACTTTTTGCTTTTGGGTCGAATCTTGTAGATCCAGTGATTACCAGATCCTAACATGGCCATGGCTTAAAAACCGGGACCGACAATCTATCTATCTATCTTAACTTCAACGATCAATCAAGAACGTCTAAGCAAGCTACGCCACGAGCGTCATTGGATAGTGATGATGATGATATGCAAACTATGACCTTGAACTACATTGAACTACTGCACTCACTCTACTATGTTTGAGGTCAGAAATCCCACTTTATGCTTTGTCCGTCGGCTGGAACATCAAAATTTAATTTAAGCGCAAATTAATTACTCGTCTTCGGCGTTTCAAATTTAGTGAGATAAATTTTAGTTTCGGTAAGCCGTTTAGTAAAATTGCGCGCTAATACGTAGGAACCTGCCTCGGTCAGTGTCTAATCATCATCATTATCAGCGACGTCATCATTTGACGACCTCGGTGGCGTGGCGGGCGAGTGCTCGGCTGAGGCACAAGAGGCGCGGGTTCGTTTCCCGCTACGGGGTAAATGTTTGTATGTTCTACTAATATTTCTTCTGGGTCTAGGTGTTGTAGCATCGCGAGTGGTATCCCCTGCCAAACAGGGGACCTTTTGGGTCCGCGGTAGCGGAGTGAGGGCTCCGTCTACCGGCTACGGATCCCGGGAGGGCGGCGATTCTTGTGGCAAGTTTCGTCGTAGCACGCGAGGGTGCCGGGCGTGGCTGTGGGTGCCATTACCGGGACAGTGCTCTAGAGCACGATGCGAGAGGGGCACCGGTGCGTTCCGTATGGAGATCCCGGAGCCCCTTGACATGCATCGAGGCTGGCCACCAGGTGGTTTTTTAGTGGGTCGTCGGAGTTCGACAACCCCACACTGTCCAGCTGCGACCCTTATCGCAGCTGGTTCGTCTGGGAGCAGATTTTTCCACCTGCCAAAAAAAAAAAAAAAGGTGTTGTAGCATCATGTATTATTAAGTATGCATTTACAAAAAAAAGTAATTATATAGTATAATAGCCCGTAGTACAAGCTTTGCCAAATGAAACAAAACTTTTTAGATAGGTACAATTTCGTACGGATACAGAAATATATTGAAAATGAATAATTCTGGGCAATAATTATTTTTTTGATAAATTGTTCTTATAATTATATTTCTCTGTACCTACGATTAATTTCAAGAATTTACACTTTTGTTTTTTTTTTTATTCAACAATATTTTCCGCTGACACGACCCATAAAAAAATATCAAAACGATCACATTAAAAATATACCAACCATTCCCGTTATTATAATTGCTGTAATTTAGAAAAGCTGTCCCAGCGGGCCGTTTGAGCGTCAAATCTCGGCTCCGATCTCGATCCAGTCGATGTGTGGTCCAGTGAGTGATTGGAGTCCAGTAGCTGAACTCTCCGCGAAAAATATTGGGTACATTTGTCATGTTTGGTGTAAGCGATGCGGATTGAGAGTTGAGACAATTTCTTTCAATTTTATAACTTTAAGAGACCGCCATAAATGAAATGAAATGAAATGATTTATTAAAATTCAGATAAGCTTACAGGAGATAACCCAAAACGCTTAACTACCTACCTTAAATTTACATAACTCAAATATAATCTAAGACTACCATAAATTAACCATAGACTAACATTGAAGACGTCGATATGCTGGAACTCATCATAAGATCGCGTCTACACCGATTTCTAGTCGAATTTGCAAAATTTAAATTCAAAGAGTGAGACTGCGCAAAATATTGAAATCAAATAATACGCCAAATCAAATTATTGGTACTAACTTGCTTTCGCCCTCGGCTTCGCTCGCGTGATATCTGGACAAAAAGTAGCCTACATGTTTTTCCAGCACTTAAACTATGTATATTCCATGTTTCATTCAAATCCGTTCCGCCGTTACGACGTGATTGAGGCACAAACATACATCGTCATATCCACACATCCTTACTTTGGCATTAATAATATTAGTAGAATTACAAGAAAACTACAAAAGGAATAAAAAAAACTGGTTTCAATAACTAAAGAAATATAAGTTACTACAATATCAAAGTATAAATCATTTGAAAATATGGTAGGGTTTCTGAGATCTAGATCAATGGATTTTACATCAATGGACGTTACAATAGCGTATTAGCTTTGCCTTTGCGAAGCTTGCTTCAAAATTGTTCTCTCTTCTCTTTTCTTCTTCTCTTCTATCTTTAGAACTTTAGTGGTGAGGGCACTGGTGGTCTTGTGGTTGTGGCCCCGCCTCCATTCTTAAGGTCGTGGGTTCAAAGTTAGGCCGATGCCCAGAAGTAAGGCATGTCACAAATTTTCATACATTTTTAGGGTTCCGTGATCCCATTACTAAGCCTCCGCTGTACGTCCGTCCCTCCACGTCCACCAATTGAACCCACGACCTTACGATCGAAAGTCGACAGTTGTCTCCGTCCCGAGCTTTTAACTTGAACCAAACAAAAGGGTTATCTGTAATCTCAAAGGGTCACAGTGTTATTTATTTGATCACTTGTCACATCACATGGACAGTCAACGTCAAAAATACATATCTATCTAACCCCCCAAATACTCAAACATGACTCCGAGTTGAGTACGTCTCAAGTCACGGTTTTTTGACAGTTTTTGATGAAAATCTGTCAAAAATTCGCCACTTGAGACGTGCTCAACTCTGAGATGCGTTTGAGTATTCGGGGGTTATTTTATCATTTTCTGATGCCGACTGTACCTGCTAGTAATGTTTTACAAATATTGCCCTCGCGTCACAGAAAAATCTCAAACGAGCTTATTAGCTAACGCGGTGCGGTGCGGTGCGGCGCGGTTTTTTCTTATCCTGCGGCTACACTATGGACTACACTACGTTTATCCTGTGACAAATTGTTATGACTACACTCTGTACGCGTATTCTTTTCAGATCCGTATTTGCCCTATAATGCGGCTGGCTAGTCAGGCAGGGTTAAAAATGTGTGATAATTAGGTAAACTTTCCATTAATATTAGAAATTAACTTATTGCTTCATTATACCTATCACAGTTTGTGATTATTAGTGGCTAAGTTTTTACATATTTAACATAATAGAGTATGTATTATTGGTAAACGGTGTAAATTCAGCATTAATTAGCATAATAGAGGTCGTCAATATTAATAATGAATAGACAATTAGTAAAACCATAACTACTAAATTATGTCACTGTAAATTTGTGTGCAAGTAAGTGTCGAAAACTTGGTCAGCAATGCTGGTGTACCTGTCCAAATCCAATTAAAAAATATCCAGGGAATGGATACTAGGGTGTGTTCCCTTAAAAAATGTTCTTGATTTACTCCCGAATACTCAAACGCGACTCAGATTAGAGCACGTCTCAACTCACGGTTTTTTGACAGTTTCTAAAGAAAATCTGTCAAAAAATGGTCATTTGAGATGTGCTCTACTTCGAGATGCGTTTGAGTAAACGGGGGTTAATTGGATAAACTTGATTGATTTAAGTTTTTTTTAATTGCTGTAGAGATCGTAAAAACCGCGACGCAAACGTACCGCAACCGGACCGCATATTGTAAAAGCTTAAAAAATCTAGACGGATTCATATAATAAATACGAAATACGAAAGTTGATAGAACTGGAAATCTAGATACGATTTGTTTGATTCGAATTGGCGTGAAGAAAAGATGAAAACCATTTTCGAAGTAATATCGTATTTGGCTGATGTTTTGAACAAAATTGTGTTATAAGAAATAAAAGCTTGTTTACTTAAAGCTACGTTTACACTGTATATTCGTTTATATTCGTGTTTAGGGTTCCATACCCGAAGGGTGCCAATGGGACCCCATTACTAAGACACCGCTGTCCGTACGTCCACGCATCCGTCCGTCTGTCAGCGGGCTGTATCTTATGAACTGTAATAGGTAGAGTTGAAATTTTCACAGTGTTTATTTCTATTTCCGCTATAACAAAATAACAAAAATAAAAAGAGAGCCCAAACAAAAAACATTTATGTACCTCGAAAATTCTCATTTTTTTTTCTTATGACGTATCTTTTTGTGAAACATCTAGGTTTACATAATACTCTTCGTACATCATCATTATCTTCCTGCCCTTATCCCACTCTATGTGGGGTCGGCACAGCATGTTCCTTGGGTCATGCTGTAAGAGTTTTGGCTAAGGTGTTTTATGACCGGCCGCCTGCCTGACATCAACCCTCCTTGGGAATACTTGCTTATTAGGTACTTACTATAATCTCATCATGTTGGAGGATACTATCCCTTAGTCGACTTTTACGAAATGCTAGAGGAGAGAAGCAGCTGGACGCATTTACTCCCAGTCCAGCAAAGAAAGATACGTGCATTATAATTTACCATAGAAATAATTCTTTTTTCTCCCGACTTTTCCAACTACCCTCAAATCGGCATCCAATCACAAACAACGGTAGATCAAAACATTTGTCCCGCAGGTCCTTATGAGAAGTGGGGGCGCGTGACCAATTAGGGGGAGCCGGGAACCGATATGGACTGATTGGGGAATAGGGAAATGTGGGGGAAAATGTTTGGCCAAATTAGCTATGGTGCTTTACAGTTTTCCACTGTGTCACCATTTTTTCTAACTCCTGTGGAAACTCCTGATTTTACCCAAAGACTTGACGACCTTTGGTATAACTTTTGGACAGTCGTCTACTAGTTCTTTCGAACCAGTGTGGTGAAAGGATTTAAAGTGCGTCTCAAAGCATCTTTCTGTGCAATTTAATATTTTAATATTAGTGGACCTTTCACACAGCGTCATCTAGACCCAAACTAAGCAAAGCTTGTACAATGGTCACCAGATGGCTGATAAAATACTTATATACTTTTTTTATAAATACATACTTATATAATACTATAACACTCAGACCAGGAAGAAATAACTATTTGAAGAACATACAAACATTTCTCCCGCAGCGGGAATCGAACCCGCGCCCCTTGCGTCTCAAACGAGTACTCGCACGCCACGCCTCTGAGGTCGTCAAAATTGACCAATTGACACATGTTTTCAAACTTTTTAGGTTTCACGACATGCTGGTTTGCTGGTTTCCTTACGATGTTTTCCTGTTTTACTGTTGGTAAAAGTTAGAAATCTTAAGTTGCTAAAAAAACACTTTTATGTAGTCCAGATTCGCCTAAAGGTCGAATAGCTTGTTTTTTCACTTGTTTCCTAATATTCTACTAACGGTCGAAAAGCACGATACTTTTGACAGACAAACGACGTTGCTATGGTAACGAACGATCAGTCGTCCGTCAGTAGAATAGAATCTTAACTTAAAGACTTACGGCAAACAGTCGTAATCCTTTTAACGTTTATTGGGGTTGTCATATAAGTCTTAATTTCTACGACTACAGTAATGTACAATAGTACCACAGATATTGTGCGCCTTGGCCAAATTCGTGCTTTGTATGAAAACCGAATTTGTCCGAATATGCAACTAATAATAACTGAACCAACCCTTTAAAAAAATAAGTATCTACATAATTATTGTAACATGATATAACATTATTGTTTCTCTCCCCGAGCATGTCGTAAAAGTCGACTAAGGGATAGTATCCTCCAACATGATGAGATACAATAAGCAAGTATTCCCAAGGAGGGTTGACGTCAGGCAGGCGGCCGGTCATAAAACACCTTAGCCAAAACTCTTACAGAATGATCCAAGGATCATGCTGTGAGAGTCACCCCACATAGAGTGGGATAAGGGCAGGAAGATGATGATGATGATATTACATTATCATCATCGCGTTAGTTCGTATTCCAGAAGCTAAACAAAAATTGCCGTGGCGCCTAATATTTGTGGTACTTACTAGTCCGTTCATGGATCGAAAGCCGGGGTCATAAATTAGCTTTATGAGAGCACTGGTGGTCTAGTTGGTAGTGATCTCGCCTTCCGATCCTAAGGTCGTGGAGGTCAAACCCGGTCGTGTACCGTAAATTTATGTGCGCTATACCAGTACTCTCAAACAGTGAAGGAAAACATGGTGAGGAAACCCGCGTCTTAGTCAGCTCCGCACGTATTGACCATGTCTTTCCTGTGGACAAGGCCGACTAAGCTGAGAGGATAGAATAGGTGCTGGGCAAGCCTACTCCATCTTAATTCGTCCTGGGCACTACAGCGTCCCGTTTGTGAAGGTAAAAGTTGGCTCCTGACGCTGTATAAATCATCTACTAGATGTTGAAAGGCCTCAGTTTAGTGCGTTTATATTGGGGTTGTCATATAAGTCTTAATTTTTACGACTACAGTAATGTAGTTCGTAAACTCAGGGCGCAGTAATCAGCCATCAATGCCCTCAGAACTGCAAACAAATCCCGGAACAATACTGCTCGATTTTATGAGTGTTTGGGGTACAAGACACAAGACTACGCTTGCATAAAAAGTCGACATACAAAACAATATTCTACTTCATACTATTATTATAAATGTGAAACTTTGTGAACAATATCCTACAAGCTTCATCAACGATGCTTGTTTAGGTTGTTGAGCAAAATTAAAAAATAAAGAAATTATCGCCTTTGTCATAATATTTGAATATCTTCAGAGTCAAAAATGTTAAAAGTTATACCTATTATTCAGCTAAACTGGAGATACAATTTATGTACTTTTGGAATAGTTAAATTAAGGTGTAAAAATAACGAAAAATATACTTTGTTTACATAAATTATATCTCCAGTTTGTTTGATGTATAGTATCACCTTGCGTATAGGTAATTCAGTTTGTAAGTAGTCTGCCTCAGAATTACGGGTGCATTAAATGAAAACTATTGAGTCCATCTGTGGTATCTACCTCATAATTTGTATACTTACCAAATAATCATTTTAAAATGATAATCAAAATGGTTTTGATAGAACTCGTCTTACAAAAAAATTACGTAATTTCAAATCAAGAGCAAATAACTAAGGCCTATTACCATCTATAGTAGATGATTTATACAGTTTCAGGATGCAACTTTTACCTTCAAAAACGGGACGCTGTAGTGCCCGGAACGAATTAAGTGGAGTAGGCTTGCGAGCAAATCAACCAATAATAAAGTGTAATATTTTTTATTTTTTTCGCTTCCTCTTCTATCTTGTACCAGCCATGGGCGCTTCCACGTGGGGCTATAAGTAGCAGCTATCTCAAGAACTCTTACCACCCATTACAGTTCAAAACGTGACTTTCAGTGATTTGCTGATCACCCTACCTTAGCTGCTGCCCGCGTCTTCTCTCGGGAATAATAATTCGTAAATATTAGAAATGCTAAAAAATGTTGGGGTGAGGTGTTTTATCATGTACCGTTGGGAAGTCAAGTGTTCGAATGTGGTTCTTATTATTATTATAGTTTTTGAAATAAATGAAAAAATTGTTGGACCCTTGGCTCTTTTGTTAGAGTTTCAATGTTTTCGTGGTTCAGGTTAGACTGGAAATTCACGCAGGTAATAAGTGAGCGAGTTCTCAGTTCGGTGCAAACTACTAGTATATTAAGAGCCCGTTACGTCCCACTTCTTGCCTCTCCTTATGGAGGTAGGTAGAGAGAGACCACAGATATCCATTTGCTACGGTCCGCATGCTTCATTCACTCATCACATTTTGCATTATAATATCAAACTTTGAATATTTTCGAGAGTATCGGGAGAAGTACACACAGATCACGTTGGTGCGGTAATATTTTAGTGCGAGCGTGATAATGTTATTTATCAGACAAATCACTGATCAGTTTCGGAATTGGATGGCTCATATTACTACTCTATTAAACTAAGGCCTTTAACCATCTATAGTAGATGATTTATACAACGTCAGGAGGCAACTTTTTTTTACCTTCACAAACGGGATGCTGTAGTGCCCGGGACGAATTAAGATGGAGTAGGCTTGCCCAGCACCTATACCATCCTCTCAGCTTAGTCGGCCTTGTCCACAGGAAAGACATGGTCAATACGTGCAGAGCTGACTAAGCCACGGGTTTCCTCACGATGTTTTCCTTCACCGTTTGAGAGTACTGGTATAGCGCACATAATTGTTTCTCACAGAAAAATCCATTGGTACACGACTGGGATTTGAACCCACATCACGTTAGGATCTGAAGGCGGGGTCACTACCAACTAGACCACCAGTGCTCTACTACTACTACTCTATTAGGTTAGGTATATATGCTCGATGTTCCACCTAGTCATAGCTTTATTAAAATAAAACTGGTCAAGCGCGAAACGAATCCGCACGCGAAGGGTTCCGTACCATCATACATGTAGATACTCTTTATTTGTTGTTATAGTGGCAATGGGTATACAGACTGTAAAAAATTCAATACTCTATCTATTACGGTCCATGGGATACGGCGCGCTGAAAGACGGACGGACGGACAGCGGAGGCTTCGTCAAAGGGTCCTATTGGCACCCCTCAGGTACGGAACCCTAAAAATAACAGAGACAAGCAAGTTAACTCCCTAACCAAAGACAGCCCACATCTCATGTACGACAAACCAAATAATTAATACTCAACTACACGCCTCAGAAACCGACGCTGGCTGGCAGGCGTCCAATTAGTGTGGGGTACATTGGATAGGTTGTCGTTTGATATTGCTATAAGCACTGAAGGAGTTGTGACCCCCACCCTTCGATTTTAAACCCCCTGGTTTGGTGGTGCACTAATAAATAATAATAAATAACACCCAACAGTCACATACATAGTCCTGACCCCACACTAGGATTCCCTGTGTCGTGGGTATCGGAAACTACGAGTACCAATGGTACCACAACACCCAGACCCAGAAGAAATATTTACAGATCATGCAAACATTTCTTCCGCAGCGGGAATCGAACCCGCGCCTCTTGCGTCTCTGCCGAGCAATCGCCCGCCACGCCACCGAGGCCGTCAACAGATTTTAGAACTAATTAAGATTTTTTTTTCGAAAGAAACAAAGTTACTTTGCCATAGAGACGTATAAAACGTTGAAAGAAAATATCATAAGTAGTAGTTGTTATTAGCTGTTGTCCGTGACTTCGTTCGTCCTTACTAATATTATAAACGCGAAAGTTTGTATGTATGGATGTTTGATAAGCTTTTGTCCCTTATTTCACCCCCTCTATGAGTAATGTAAGCCTGCGCCTTGCCAAATTTTATCAAAGTCTGCAAAGCAGTTTAAGCGTGAAAGGGTAACAGACAGACAGTTACTTTCGCATATGTATTATACTATACACTATACTATTGTACTATAGTTCTATTAATGTAAGCAAAAGTTGCCTCCAAACTCAAATACTTATAATATCATCAAGTGTACACGGTATAAGGCTTTAGTTCAACGACTATGAAAAACTGTCTTCCCAATTACCATTGCATTTCAGTAAGCCTGCATGTACCGTCAGTGCAAACTTTTCCTCACTTCACCGGTCTCATTACCCTGCTACACAAGCAAGCATGTTGCAGTGAAATTGAGAATAGTTCAATCACTCTACAAGACTCGCCAGTTAAAGTAAATTCATATGAGCTAGTGGCCAACTTTTGTGACGGAGTTTTTACGTCGCTTAAAGGCCTCCGTCGTGGCTTAACCGACCGACAATTAAACGTGCCCTCCGAAGCACAGAAGCTCTCAGCTCGTAATGCCACTTGCCGGTTGAAACAATTCCTCACGATAAACTGATGTTTTCTTTCGTTGTTTATGAGTACTTACTGCTAAAAACATCGAAAGGCGAAGTCACTACCACTAGACCAAGTTTTTCCAAAATAACCCTCATTAAAGGGTCTAAATGTCTTTGTATGGAATTTTTAACAGGTAGTGTGATTGGCTCGAAACTTGGTTAAGATAGGTACTTTAAATACAAATTCAATGGACACGTGTTTCAGAGTTTTTCAAGATAACTCTCAAAGAGGGGTAAAACGTGTTACGAGTGTGTGTGTGTGTGTGTGTGTGTGTGTGTCTTAGGGAGTCAATTTACCTTCTGAGCCATTCTACCTTCCCCAATTCATGTTTTGAGTGAGCCAATTTAACATTACCTGTAAAACCACCCCTACAATAACATGTTCCAAACTTACTTGACACTTTTGAGCGCGCTCAACTAATATTAAAGTTATCTTCTGCCAATGTGGCTTCATCGCTCTTAGGACCAATTTTAGAGCAGAACTGTTCTATTACTGTAAGCAGAACTGCACTTTGAGAGATAGAGTGAGAAATAGCGTGATAAGAGAGCGATGTGGAGTGAACGAATATGTAGTAATGAGGATTGAGAAAGGCATGTTAAGATGGTTCGGTCATGTAGAGAGGATGAATGAAAAAAGATTAACGAAACAGGTGTATGAGGCGAGTGTGAACGGTACCGTTGGAGGGGGAAGACCTCGGCGCACGTACCTGGACCAAATCGGCGACGTTTTAGAAAAGGGCCAGGTCAAGAGTACCCTAAACCGACGAGCATGCATGAGGAATGTGATGAGAGTGAATGAAGCGAAAGAAGTATGTCAGGATCGTAGTATTTACTGTACTATTTTAACACGCGCAAAAACGGTATTATTAGTTTGACGTGGGTGTCTGTCTGTTTATCTGTCTGTAAGTAAGTAAGTTCGTATGAGCCAGTGGCCAACTTTTGTGACGGAGTTTTTAGGCCGCCTAAAGGCCCCCGTCATGGCTTAACGACTTAAAGCTAAAAAGTTCAAACATATTGTCAAGTGCACGAAAGGAGACATTGAGGCGCACTTTTACCAATCCTTTCACCACACTGGTTCGAAAGAACTAGTGACACGATGAGAGACAGATCATTGTTACCTACTTGCTATTTCTAAAACATAATGAAATTTAATATGAATAGTCTATGTTATTTTGGATCGAAATACACAGATTCCGCGGTAAAATATTTACCAGCCAGGATCATAATCTAGTCTTAATGTTACTGTTGTTCAAATATTTTTTTTTAAATAACACCCATCTGTCACATACATAGTTCCGACCCCACACTAGGATTCCCTGTGTCGTGGGTATCAGAAACTACGAGTACCATGGTACCACACCCAGACCCGAAAGAAATATTTGCAAAACATGCAAACATTTCTTCCGCAGCGGGAATCGAACCTGCGCCTCTTGCATCTATGCCAAGCAATCGCCCGCCACGCCACTGAGGCCGTCGACAAATATCACCCACATAGTTGCAGCCGTAAGATAATAGCCATAGGGTAAAGTAGAAACCAGGTCACCATATTGTGTAGTGATTGAAATTTAATGCCTGAGTTCGCTGTTAGTTTTGAAAACTTTTCACCACTCTACAGCAGGCGTAGTAAACTCAAAGCAGTGGTGCAAGTCGTGTGCCTTTGACGTAAGACTTGTCAGGCTTCAGTTTTGATGATAATAGTCGAGTCTTGCCAGGCGCGGTCGCAGCCTGTAATTTGGAGGGGGGGTCACTAAAAATAGAATATGTTGCAATACACAATTTTAATGCACACATAATAAAACAAATGGAAGCCTTCTATTGGAATCGCGGTTAGGGGCAGAAAATTGCTTTTTTTTATTTTGTTAATTTTTAAAATATTTTTTAATTTGGAGGGGGGGGGGGATTTGTGATTTTTGAATAAGCAAGTATTCCCAAAGAGGGTTTATGTCAGGCAGGCGGCCGTGGGATAAGGGCAGGAAGATGATGATGATGATGACTTTAGGGGGGGTCATGTCCCATGTGACCCCCCCAAAATCGTACTTACGTAGGAGTAATGTGTACTTACGTAGGACTATAAATAAACGATCAGATAAAAGTAAGCATACAAGTAAAAGTAAGTAGGTACTTACTTATTACACACATCTGCATAAAGCTACGATGCCCGGTAGATTTAGTACCGTGTGTAAACTTGTAAGTTGGCGTAAGTAGGGCCTAAGTTCGGGGTAATGACCTCAGATTTACCTTGGGCAAAGTTGCCGCTAGACTTTCACAGAACGAGAAATATTTCACAAGTTTTAGCTGTTAAACATGTTGTAAATACAAACTTATAATGCATAATACTAGAACACCCAGACCCGGAAGAAATATTTGCAGAACATAACAAACATTTCTCCCGTAGTGGGAATCGAACCTCTTGCGTGTCAGCCGAGCACTCGCCCGCCACGCCAACGAGGTCATCAGGTATGAAAGTGAATCTTCTGTTTCTCAAGATATTGTGTATTTCACCAGTTTAGTTACCAGACCACGTGCCATTTTTATGTACCCTCAGCTAAGGGCATTGATAGTGCCAATAATTTTGATAAGAGAATTATTGTATCGCCTTATTTTATTGTTGTGCTACAGTATTATTGTTTCTTAAGTTTCCTTTCCTGTTTTGACGACCTCTTTGGCAAGGCAGGCGAATGCTCGGCTGAGACGCAAGAGGTGCGGGTTCAATTCCCGCCGCGGGAGAAATGTTTGCATGCTCTGCAAATGTTTCTTCCGGGTCTGGGTGTTGTAGTATTATCTTCTTATATTATAAGAATCTTTGTCCTGACTGACTGACTGACTGACTGACTGACAGACAACGCACAGCCTAAACCGCTGGACGTAGAGACTTGAAATTCTCAGTGTAGGTAAATCTTGGTACGTAGGGGTGTACTAAGAAGGGATTTTTCAAAATTCAACCTCTAAAGGGGTGAAAAGGGATGAAAACCTGGAATCAATTTTTGGTCTAAAACTGCACATAACCTATATCAAATTAAAGAGCCGATTTTTCTCATTTAGTTGATGTCATAATTACCTGCAAATTCTTTATTTTTGGCATGTTTTTCATGAAAAATAGAATACTTTTATTTTGACATTATGACAGCGATGATACCAAAGATTAGTGATAGATGATACAAAACATATGGAAAAGGAACTGTCAATGTCAAATTACCTGTGAAAGGAAGCATAAATTATTACTGGTCTAATAAGTTTCTAATCTTGATTATTCATGGAGTTCTGACGTAATTCTACGTCTGAAAACTAGATGTCGCTGCTAATTCTGATCAAATTCTAGAACGCGCTGTCGTTGCGTTTTGAAAAGTTTACCTTAACTCACAAAATTTTTACTAAATTCATTTTTTCGAAATTTCTTAATTTTTAGATTTAGGTATGTTTGTTACTCTTTCACGCAAAAACTACGGAATATACTTACATACCCTGTTATTCATATTCGATCGCTAAAGTTAGCCATTGCTTAAAGTTAGCCCTGTCACTGTTTGTCATTATGAAATGGTAAGAGATGGCAATACTTTAGTCATCGTTTAGCGTACACTATATTATAATGAATAATGAGGATAGTAGGTACCTAGACCTACGTGTGCTGGAATGGGACATAGGGTACTTTTTATCTGGGTACCGCGTGAGCGAAGCCGCGGGCGGCTGCTAGTGTATTATAAGTATGTATTTACAAAAAAAAGTATATAGGTATTCTATCAGCCATCTATTCGCTTGATTCGAATGGTCGAGTTGATTCGATGGTTGTAATTGGAGAGACCTACGTCATGCAGTGGACTGTTACAGGCTGATGATAATGATGATGATTCCAAAATGTATCTGAGTGTTTTTTATTTATATTTATGTATCAATTGTTCGAATCATCGTATCGATTCGTATTGATTCGAATCATCAATCAAATCGAATCAAGGGTTAATTCGAGTCCTGATTCGATTTTTTTCCGGATGATTCGAGTTGATTCGAATATTCATCTTCGATTCGAGTCCCATCACTATGTCATCGAATCACCTCATACTCGATAGCCAACCAAAAACGCCTGTCCTGAATTTCAGCAACTTCACACAAAGCTTGAACGAAATTAACTGAAGCACTGTTTTTCATACTCATGTAACGGCCCTGACGGCGCCGTGGTCAAGCAGAAAATTGCTTGATTGCCATATCGGAGACTCGATACAAACTTATTATGCGAAATCGGTATTTAAGTGCCTTTTTCATCGAATCGGTATTAAAGTTCCTTTTTCGGGCTCGCAGCGTTGGATCTGATTGGGGTTTTGATTTTCTGTATTTACATATGGAATGCCGTAAGACATAAATCTATACTAATACTAGCTGCCGCCCGCGGCTTCGCTCGCGTGGTATCCGGATAAAAAATAGCCTATATGTTAATCCATTACATGTACTATGTATATTCCAAGTTTCATTCAAATCCGTTCAGCCGTTTAGGCGTGATTGAGGCACAAACATCCAAACATCCAAACTCACAAACTTTCGCATTTATAATATAAGTAAGATTATAAAGCTGCAGAGTTTGTTTGTTTGTTTGTTTGAACGCGCTAATCTCTGGAACCACTGGTCCGATTTGAATGATTCTTTCAGTGTTGGGTAGTCCATTTATCGAGGAAGGCTATAGGCTATGTTTTTTTTTTCAAAATTAGGGATCCGTAATAAAATTGCTATTTTGTAACACAAGGTGTAAAATCGAAAACCTATTTTTGCGTGCGCTGCAAAAACTATTGACAATAGAACAAAATGATGTACTACGGATTTGTAGATCCCATTAAGACCTACAAAAAAGTCCGCGAAAACATATATCTAGCTATCATGGTTTAATCACAATAACCGATTTTGTGTTCAAAATAATTATTAAATCGTGTGAAGAAAAAAAAAACTACGTTAAATATGTATCGTAATATAAATCTTTATCGAAATTAAGCATTATGTTATCAAGAGTATTTATGTAGAAGTAAAATACTTTTTGTTTCATCTCAATCGGATATTTCGTTTAAAAGTTATCACGTGTGTAAGATGTTAAGAGTTGGTACCTATTAATGAGTTATGGGCCATAGTCCATTTATTGAGGGAGGCTATAATACCTATAGGCAATATTTTATCTCGGTATTTCCACGGAAACGAGAAAAACGCGGGTGAAACCGCGGAGCACAGCTAGTAAATAATAAATACTCACTACCCACACTAGGATTCCCTGGGTCGTGGGTATCAGAAGTTAGTTTAGTTTTAGTCTGTTGTTGCAAATAAATAATTCTGATTTTGATTCAGATTCAGAAACTACGAGTACCATGGTACCACAACACCCAGACCCGGAAGAAATATTTACAGAACGTGCAAACATTTCTTCCGCAGTGGGTATCGAAACCGCGCCTCTTGCGTCTCTGCCGAGCAATCGCCCGCTACGCCACGGAGGCCGTTATAAAAATGTAAAAACCACAAAACCCGGTTCCACTGAATGGATTTCCATGAAACCTTTTCGATTGTATTGTTAATAGCTTAAATAAAAAAGTTTACTGATCAAAATTTTCCAATCTCGATTACAAAGGGAGTTCTGAAGTTTGTATGGCTTCTTTCAAACGGGTGGTGCGATTGGCTCGAAATTCAGTTAAAATACTCTAAATACAGAATTTCTGTTTTCATATTGTCATTGTTCAACCATGAAGCTTAACCATAAAGATATGCCAATACCCTTATTGATAATCGTACAGACACCCACAATACAGATACTTATCTAGTGTGGGCATCACAGGCAACTAGACCAGATTTAGGTACTCTATCAGTAAAGTAAGAACCACTTCATGTAACTACATACTTACTGTAAATGTGTTTTTTTTCGTTTGCTTTACTGTAAATAAATATTTTTTCATTTTTCGTGTTTTGCATTAATCTAAATTTAAAATATCGTTACATAAAGCAAACTATGATAACATACGAGTACAATAGCATAAAAAAAAATAGCCAAGCGTGGTTTCTTACCCGTATCTTCCACTCTTGGTCGCGTTACGAACAGGTGTAAATTTACGTTAGATTTAAGATGTGTCCAAGTGATCCCAGTGATTTTAAGGAATAAAATGTTTTGACTTTGACTTTGATAATATCACGCCTGTTTCCCATAGGGCTAGGCGGAAACCACGGATCTCTATTTGCTGTGGTCCTGACAGAATCTTTTACTATGATAACGTAGAAATTTTTAACGCGTAGATTATTCAAAATTCAAACAAGTCGTGAATTTTCACTATCGATTCGAACATTTCATGCAGTAAGCCTCTTATCAATAAATTTAAAGTTTAAGCCCATTTAACCCCCTATAAGCCAATATCACATAATTTGTAGTCCTGAAATAGGAAAGGTGTACTATCACAGCTGGTTTACTAAACACAGGTACGATACAAAATAACAAGTGGAATGCTAGACCAAGACCAGAAGGGTGTCAATGGGACTCTATTACTACCTAACGGTACGTCCGCCTGTCCGTCTGTCATATCTCATGAACCTTAAATCCGTAATAGGTAAACATTTTAACAGAGTATGTACCTATGTAGAGAGGATGAATGAAAGAAGATTAACGAAACGGGTGTATGAGGCGAGTGTGAATGGTACCATTGGAAGGGGAAGACCTCGGCGCACGTACCTGGACCAAATCAGCGACGTTTTGGAAAAGGGCCAGATCAAGAGTACCCTAAACCGACGAGCATGCATGAGGAATGTAATGAGAGTGAAGGAAGCAAAAGAAGCATGTCAGGATCGTAGTAAATGGCGATCCGTGATCTCTGCCTACCCCTATGGGAAACAGGCGTGATTTTATGTATGTATGTATGTTTAAGAGTGTGTATGCACCATTGCCGCCAACAACAAATATTAAAAAATTAATTAAATTAAAGAGGGCCCTATACAAGATTTTATTTTTAAACACTACGCTACGGAACCCTTCGAGCGCGAATTCGACTCTCACTTGCCAGTTTTTTTTTCATCTTCCCGTCGCGTGCTAGGAGCTGAAATTCGGGAATTCGTTTCTTAGTGCACCACTACACCATGAGAGGAATATGCCCTTCAACTTTTATAAGTTTTATAATTCTTGGACGGTGATGGCTGTGCGAGGAACCAGATGGCTAATAGAATACCTACTTTTATACTTTTTTCTTGTAGGTATGTATGTTCGTATGAGCTAGTGGCCAACTCTAGTGACGGAGTTTTTAGGCCGTCTAAAGGCCTCCGTCATGGCTTGACGACTTAAAAGCCGGAAACGACTGTTTAACGTGCCCTCCGAAGCACGGAAGCGCTCAACTCGTAATGCCACTTGCGGTCACCCATCCCGATTTGTGACCGCGCATGTCATTGCTTAACTTTAACGATCAATCAAGAACGCCTAAATACTAATACCTAATACCACACCCAGACCCGGAAGAAATACTTGCAGAACACACATTTCAAAATGAACAAGATGTTTCAAACCAAGCTGTGATCAACCTACAGGGTGACATACTTTATGTGGTAGTGACAAATGATTTTGTATGGGACAGTAATTTGCCAAACTTTGGATTTAAGGGCTTAAAGGAGTTACGAATTGTTACCCAACTTACTGTATGTACCTATTTTACCGTGATTTGAGTAGCTACACCTGTGCACATTCATCTTCAACATGACTTTTACCATTATATACCTAGACTAGCGACCCGTCCCGGTTTCGCACGTATGCAATATCATCGCGGACTTTTTTGTAGAACTTTTTAAGGTGTACAATACTGATAATTATTTTGATCTATCTCGTAGGGTTCAGCCAGCGTTTGCAATGGCCAATGTAAGCACAAAAAATGTGTTTATTTACGACATCACATTAGAAATCTCTAAAATTATCAGTGTTTATCTACTATAGCAGAGTAGTGGGCAGAGCCACAAGTAGTCATAAGAAAACTTGCAGCCACTCCTGATTCAAAGTCCCAAGATGGATATGGTGAACCATGGTGACAGATGATAAGCACACCGCCCTTATAGATAGTCCATCATGTTGGGGAGGATATAGAAATAGCTGTGCCTCAATTACAGCGTAAAGGCTGAACAGATTCGAACGAATGTTAGGATATATAATTATTACCTACTAGCGGCCCGTCCCGGCTTCGCACGGGTATTTAACAAATTAGGATTTTTTACACCTCGGGTTACATTATTGGAGTTTTAGTAAAGATCCCTATTTTTTTGAAAACAAATGATAGCCTATGTTATTCCGTAATAATGCAGCTATCGGCTGGTGAAATAATTTTTTAAATCGGTTCAGTAGTTTCGGAGCCTATTCGTTACAAACAAAAAATCTTTCCTCTTTATAATATTGGTGTAGATTATGATATTCATGACTTTTAGTTACAAAATAGTCTACTTTTTATTTAAGTTCCACGCGAGCGAAGCCGAGTACGGTAGCTAGTGTGTCACACAAAATACACGACAAGCGCTTTTGATCCACACTCCATAGCCATTCCCGTTGTCCCCATAAATCCCATTACACAATAATCGAATAGCTTTATCGATGCCGAAATTAATGTTCCCATTATCGAAGTCGAATCACGTAGGATATAATCGAATTAACTCTATTGATTTAATCGATGAACTTGCAAAGTCCAATCGGTTATCTAGGGCTGAAGTTTTAAGCGTATTTGTGTAGATGTTTGTGACACTAGTGTTGTGCCTGTGGGTTCTTTCGCCTAATGTATATAGCTGGATCTAACCACAGAACATTAAATAAAACTATAACTTTGGCTCACCGAAGTCGAATCACGTAGGATATAATCGAATTAACTCGATTGATTTAATCGATGAACTTGCGGAGTTTAATCGGTTATAAAAGTTTTAAGCGTATATTTGTGTAGACATTTTATTGAGGTTTGTGATACTAGTGTTACGCATTTGGTTTCGTTCGCTTTATTTAGGTAGTTACTTGACTCAACTATACCTAGAGTAAATTATATGAAACTAGCTTTCATCCGCGATTTTGCTCGCGTCATCATCATCATCATCATCAGCCAGCAGTCCACTGCTGGACATAGGCCTCCCCTAATGAGCGCCATCGCGCCCTATCTTTGGCTTGACGCATCCAGTTTCTGCCAGCAGCCTTTCGCAGATCATCACTCCACCTAGCCGGAGGACGTCCTACACTACGTTTGCCGAGTCGCGGTCTCCACTCAAGAACTCGTTTACCCCAACGGTTGTCGGTTCTTCGGAAGATATGACCAGCCCACTGCCACTTCAGTTTGCTAATTCTCTGAGCTATGTCGGTGACCTTGGTTCTCTGTCGGATAACATCATTACGGATCCTATCCTTCAGAGAAACTCCGAGCATAGCTCTTTCCATAGCTCGCTGAGCGACTTTGAACTGGTGGACTAGCCGCACTGTGAGTTTCGGTTTTGTCCACGTTTCGGCTCCGTAAGTCGAGTTGCTCGCGTGGTAATGAATGAATGAATGAATCAATTATTTTATATAATTCATTCATTCATAAGATAAAAAAAGTCGCGAGATGTTCCCCTTGTTACCTATAAAATTAAAAAGCTCGGTGTTATTGTCAAACGATAAGACAGTTTGACCAAGATTTTATGGGTATAAACGAGTTTGCTAAAGTTTAATCTATAGGAAAAGTTGTTTTATCGAAAATTATATCGGATTTCCTTCAATTATTACCTACTTTGACAATTTAATGTTTGCAGTTTTATGTTTCATTTTTCATTTCATTTTATAATATCCATTCATGACGACTATACAGGCGACATTATCAGATGAATGTAGATTTTAAACTTCGCAAAGGAAGTAAAAACCTATAATTAACCAATTTCCCCATAACGTAACCTACTTTTTAATAACAGGTAGGCATTCCTACTTATACAATTTAGCTGAAATTCTTTAGTTGAAATAGTTTTCTACCCGGCAAACAACGCCTTGGTCTGTTAAATCTTTCAATACTTACTCTTACGGCTGTGCGATTCTGTAACAATCTCAGACCAAATAAAAAGAAAAGACGGCGCGCCGCGAACAACAAAAGTGAAGGCACCTTTTTATCTATGTGTGTGTGTGGGTGTGTGTGTGTGTGTGTGTGTGTGTGTGTGTGTCGGTTTTGAGGTTTTGTGTTCCAAGTAACCTAAAATTCATAGTATAATAATTAAGAAACGATGTTATTTGAAATACTTACAAGTGAAAAATGATTTCGTGAGACTTTTTATGTGATTTGCTGCTGTTTTTACAAGTTTTCACTACACAGGAAGGCATAATTCTATTTTTAAATTTTAAGTTTACTAGACGACGACTCGAGAGCGATGACAATGGTTTCAGTGTAGGTGTGTGCATGAGTGTGTGTGTTTATTTGCAGGAGCACGGTTTTGTGTGGCTTCACTGTTGTTGTTCGCGGCGTGCCGTCTTTTCTTTTGACTTGGTCTAAGATGTTCATGATGATGATATGTCAGTAAAAGGAGGAACGTAGAACATACAAGAAAATAAAATCACTGAAAGTCAAAGTAGCAAAACACAACATAAATATTAGGGTTACTTAAACAATACAAATTAACAATTAAACGGGAGTGACAAATACAGGTGGCGTCGCGTCACGTGGGAGTGACAAGGAAGTGACAAGGGTCCAGTACCCGAAGATAATTTATATGGACTGATATTTCGGCTTCATTTAGTAATGATACTAAACGGAACGTTTGATCGAAATATTAAACTAATAATAGAGATCTATATTGGCAAAATAAATAAAATAACAAAAGTACTAGTAACGTATAACGTAAGACTAATATCGGGTTCCAATCAAACATCAAAATAGGTAGTTTATTTAGGTAAGAACGTTTGGGATCATTTTAAAACATCTTGTCAATCAAGCGTGGAAGATACAGGCAAGAAACCATACTTGGTTTGTTTGGAGATTATTGGAATAAAAATTGAAATCTGTTCTGATCAGAGGCTTTACTATAAAATGATGACGAAAAGACAGTTACTTCCGCATTTATAATATTAGCATCTACCTACCTATAGTTGACGGTATTTTATTTAGTCAGCTTAGGACTGAGTCACATAAATCTTACACCTTATGTCTTAAAGACTTTACTGTCGTCACTCAATCTCAGCCTTATAGCTCTTTAAAAACATTAATTCTGGGGGTGAATGAACTCAATTTCCCCCTGTCATGGAAGTACTTCATTAGGTGAATAATTTATTGTTCCAGCAGGTAATGTACAACCCTTGTTTGAGGCACAGCTTAGAAAATATTCTCGTTCGTTCACATCAAATTTGAAGACTTGAACTTTAACTTTTTAATAATATTCAAGTTTTTCCAACGTGTAAGAGTATCACTTGTGTCTTATTGCAACTACATTTAAGTTTTTATCGGAGTTTTTTACTTTGAATTATTATTTTGTTTATAACAGACAATACAATAGGAGAGAATAATTTGGACTGTCAAATGCCGGAACACAATTTGATAAAGTAAGTTCGTATGAGCTAGTGGCCAACTCTTGTGACGGAGTTTTTAGGCCGCCTGAGACTTCGTCATGAAATCGTGGTTTGACCAGTATTTTGTAAGACTTAACTAGACCATCATCGTGAGAAAATTATAGTCGCATTTTTCTAAATTAACTTCATGAGACAAAAATTTATTTTGCAAATGGCGACCTCTACAATCACTCATAATGGTCGCTTCCTGAAAATTTTCTTCGTAAATATTTTATAAATAACATATAATCTGTGGTATATTGAGCTCCATGCTAAGGATGCCTACCCCACATAGAGTGGATAAGAGCAAGAAACATAAAATGATGATGGAAATGCAAAGTATAATAAGTTTGTATAGTACAAGATGCCGATATAGTAACAGGCGATTCGAGTATAGATAATTATAGTACAAGATGACCAGCTGAACAATCTAAGCTGTGAATGTTGGTTGCAGTGAATTTTGTATGTTTAACTGGCTTTTATATCAAAAACACCTCATTTTCCTCTGAGTAATAACACAAGGCTTTTTGTTTCAAAATAATGATAAAAACAGTTACTCAGAACCTCCTTTTTGAAGTCGGTTAGAAAAGTAAGCTTATTTTTGTATAACGATAAAACTTACCTCTATATTTTCTACCTTTGATATGCTTTTATTGAAGTGCGTTGGCGTGGATTTGATCCCACGTCTAACAGTGGGGTCGATAACTACTAAACATGTTAAGTACTTACGTAGGTACCTACTTCAGTAAAAGAGCAACACTGCACCGCCCAACCTATTTCAATAAGGCTGCCACAAAACCTTGGCATTTTGTGCCATTTATTGTTACGGGAGTTGGTACGGGATTGGAAGGAAACTACTGACCTTCTGAGATGACTTTTATTGAACTCTTCAAAACACCGTACACTGACGGCTGACAATAGTTACAGGATCTCGTCTGTTTCCGACGTAGTAGACCTCACTGACGTAGAGTCCACGTAGTCTTCCTTACTGACGTGGAGTCCACGTAGCCCTCGCAGAGCTGACGTAGTCTCACGGCACTCACTTCACTGCACTTTTATTCTTCTTCCAGTTGTTTCCAGTTCGCTGGACTTTTTCAAACTGCCGGTGACTCGTCTCGTGCCCCCTTATGTCCTTTGTCGGCTGAATTTCGATCGTCTTTTCGTTTTTCTTTTCATTTTTCATTTTTTTGTTCTTTCTCGCATCTTCTGGAACTTCGAATTCTTCCAAGTATTTGAATTCATATTTGGCATATTCTTAGAATATTTCAAAATTCCAAATTCTCTAACAAAACTCTTTGCAGGTCGCCGAGGTTTGAACCCACGTACCCGAATCCGCAGGCAAGCAACTTCGGCCATTAGTCCTTATAACAGCGTAACAAAATTTTCAAACAGTTAATATAAAAATAAATAACAGCCAACAGTCACATACATAGTCCTGACCCTACACTAGGATTCCCTGTGTCGTGGGTATCAGAAACTACGAGTACCATGGTACTACAACACCCAGACCCGGAAGAAATATTTGCAGAACATGCAAACATTTCTTCCGCAGCGGGAATCGAACCCGCGCCTCTTGCGTCTCTGCCGAGTCATCAACCGACAATGATGGTTCGGACGTCACACTATAGTATATTCAAATGCAAGTTCTGACAACCCTATACAGACTTTAGCTTTATAAACGCAATAATAAATTCACATTATGCCTGGAACAATGAATATTGCTAGACTTTATCTTGCTCGTATGAGCGTATTTTATTCTAACACATACTATTTACTTACTTACTTTAAACAATGTAAGCAAATTGTTTTACCATACTCACTACATATTACTGAGAAAATGATAAGTTATTAAGTGTTTATCATAATTATCCATGTTGAGATCTTCAATCAGGAGTGGCTGCAAGTTTTCTTATGATTACGACCTCTGTGGTGTGGCAGGCGAGTGCTCGACTGTGACGCAAGAGGCGCGGGTTCGATTCCCGCTGCGGAATAAATGTTTGAATGCCCTGCAAATATTTCTTACCCTTAATCCAGATCTAAACCGAAGATGGAGTGATGGTAAACAGTGGAAACTTTGATGGGATGAAGATATATGAATGCAGGAAGAGATTGGTTGTTGGTTGGTTATGGTATTTACAAAAAAATAGTTAGGTATTCTATTGGCCATCTGGTTCCCATATACAAGCTTTACTTAGTTTGGGGCTAGATGGTGCTGTGTAAAATGTCCACAAATATTTTTATTTATTACTTGTGTCTTTGTCCACCCCATTAGGGATAAGGCCTTATACCATCTATAGTAGGTGATTTATACAGCGTCAGGTGGCAACTTTCACCTTCACTAACGGGACGCTGTAGTGCCCGGGACGAATTAAGATGGAGTAGGCTTGCCCAGCACCTATTCCATCCTCTCAGCTTAGTCGGCCTTGTCCACAGGAAAGTCATGGTCAATACGTGCGGAGCTGACTAAGCCGCGGGTTTCCTTACGATGTTATGTGTATGTCTATGTATTAACAGTTTAAGATTACATTTTCCATGAGATTTTTTATCAGAATATTATAAACGCGTAAAAGGTTTTCGTGACAGATAGATTATATAACAGTTAGTACAGCATAAGCTGCATAAGTGATCTCTAGACTAAACTTACCACATTATACAAGTCATAGAGTATGTAAGAGTTAGTATAGTAAAATAGTCATAGATTCTTTGATAGTTAGTATAGTTTAAGACACAGGTTAAGAACGAGTTATTACAGTGTAAAAGTCAAAGATTACGTAACAGTTAGTACGGGTGGAGTCGAAAGTCGAACGAATGGTATTGCAGATAGCTCGCATACGCTCTAATTTGCCAATCGTTGGAAAAATTCTACTTAGGACGGCTTTGTCGGAAAGAGAACCAAGAACTAACTACATATTATACTACTTGTGTTCCTTTAGCATGCTGCAGAGGAATCCATTGATTTATGATTTTTGACGTTTTAACTCTAATCGGTCATTATTATCTGTTGGATATCCTATTACTCCAACTAATATTATAAATGTGAAAATTTGTGAAGATTTGACGATGTTTGCGCCTCAGTCATGCCGTAACGGCTGAACGGATTTGAATAAAACTTGGAACACACATAGTATGTGCGCTGGAATAACATATAGGCTATTTTTATCCTGGTACCACACGAGTTAGTAATAATATTATGTATCGGTATATGTAATAATTACAGCGGATTTTTAAAAGGTAGTTTGCTGTTGGTAGTTATTACAAAATAACCTACAGCAATTTCCTTAATCAACATCAACAAAGGAAGCAAACATTCTTAAATATTTAGATCGGACCAATTAAAATTAAATTGTTTCTAAAATAAAACAATACCAATATCAATGTATTTTCATTTAAACTGTTTAAGTTTTAAAACGGAGCACGTCTTCCTCAATGAAATAAGTTAACGTGTATTTAAATAACTTACTGCATCCAGTATAATGCCGTCCAGTACGTGTTTGGAATTAGAAAGGCAACGGTTCTGAAACTTTTGACTTTACCTTGCGAATCGTAATGAGGCTTAATACCGACGGATAAGGTAAGGTTAACTGGCTGATTCGGTATTATGTGGTATTGGATACCGATTTATAAATGTGCTTCGTCAAATTGGCCAATTTTGATAGCATTCTCATAGAATATACAGTTTTATCTAAGACCTTTTTCTATAATTTGTATTGAAATTCATTTAATTTTTTTAACACCTTGCCCAGCACCTATTTTGTCCTCTCAGCTTAGTTCTCCTTGTCCACAGGAAAGACATGGTCAATAAGCGGAGCTGACTATGCCGCGGGTTTCATCACGATGTTTTCCTTCACCGTTTGAGAGTACTGGTATAGCGCACATTAAATTTTTCACACATAAAAATCCATTGGCACACGACCGGATTTGAACCCACAACCTTAGGATCAGAATGCGGAGTCCGGTAATGAGTAGGGACTCACTACCGACTAAACTAAAAACGTAGGTAGACTAAAATGGTACAAATTCATCATCATGTTTCACAAAATCAAAATATCTTACTTATATTATAAATGCGAAAGTTTGTGAGTTTGGATATTTGGATGTTTGTGCCTCAATCACGCCTAAACGGCTGAAAGGATCTGAACGAAACTTGGAATATACATAGTACATGTACTGGATTAACATATAGGCTATTTTTTATCCGGGTACCACGCGAGCGAAGCCGCGGACGGCAGCTAGTATCAGATAAATTATGCTACCTTAATTCTACGCAGTCGAGTTTTTTGTTCTTTTAAATAATACTTGTCCCATCTCTTCAGGTGTTTCAAGCTTTGGAATTCAGTTACACACATAATCGTCACTGATAAAAGTGATAAGGGAAAAACGCTAGCGCTAAGCTTTTCATCATGCTTCTTTGTACCTATCATACTAATATTATAAAGAGGAAAGATTTTTTATTTTTTTGTTTGTTCGTAACGAATAGGCTCTGAAACTACTGGACCGATTTCAAAAATTCTTTCATCAATAGAAAGCTACACTATCAGGGACCAGTATAGGCTATAATATATTTTCAAAAAATTAGGGATCCGTAAGAAAATTGCAATATTGTAACCCTGAGTAGAAAACCCAAAATAGTTTGTGACGTGCGTTGCGAAAACTATTGATTATAGAACAAAATAATGTACTACACGCGTACGAAGTCGCGGGAAACAGCTAGTGTAAAATAAAATTCACCTACCTAAAATTAACATGTTTTTACTCTTGTTTCTAAGTCGGTTAAAAAGCTCAACAAAAGCACACAAGCTCCAAGCCTGGAATATCTTTCAGCTGAAGCTCCTGATAGCATTGTGGTAGAACAATGCATTGACAAAGGCGCCCTCGACTTGAGGGCTTCACGAAAGAGGGTATTGATAGACTCTTTACACAGATTTTTAGGGTTCCGTATCTGAAGGGTGCCAACGGGGTCCTATTACTGAGCCTCCGCGGTCCTTTCGTCCAACCGTCCGTCCGTCCGTCCGTGTCGGTCCGTCCGTCCGCCTGTCAGCGGGCTGTATCTCATGAACCGTAATAGGTAGAGTTGAAATTTTCTAAGAATGTCTATTTCTACTGCCTCTCCAACAAATAATAAAAATAGTTTAGAGAGAAGAAGCTGGAAGCATTCCGTTTTTTTTACTTCCAGACCAGCAGAGAAGACTTTTTTTTATTTATTTATGGGCTTTGTCGCTTTGCGACCACATCACCCATATAAAAACAAAAATTTATAAAAAACCAAGAAAAACTTAAACTATACTTATAACAAAACTTAACTACCTATTTACTAAAAGCAGAGAAGATAATATTGTGTTAACAGTCAAGTAATAACAAAAGTTTTCATCAATTTTAGACAAACCTATAGAAAGTTTTAATTGTTCTTTTTAGGATATTGTTTCTAGTAATAGAGGCTACCGTACCAACGCGTCTAGACCGATTACATTCTCAATGATCCAATTCCAATGATCTCACCAAAATATAATTATGCTCACCAAAATCGACGAATCTACTTTGACATTAGTGAAATGTGTTTAGATTTTTTATAACTTTTTCGTCGGTTAAAGTTAAAACACGATATAAGAGAAAAAAAGACACGATTAAAAATCTAAAAAAATCCATGTTTTGAGTTTTTTTTATCTAGATCTCGGGAGCCCTACCATATTTTTAGATGAATTTTACTTTGATAGGTAGGCAATAACTATTTCTTTAGTTGTTGAAACCAGTGTTTTGATTCGTTTTGTAGTCTTGTTGTAATTCACAAAAAAATGCGTCCAGCTGCTTCTCTCCCCGAGCATGTCGTAAAAGTCGACTAATGGATAGTATCCTTTCTAACTTGATGGACCATCTATATGGGCGATGGGCTGATCACCTGTCACCATGGTTCACCATATCCATCTTAGGACTATCTATATCAGAAGTGGCCGCAAGTTTTCTTATGTTTACTTATGGCTCTGCCCACCCCATTAGGGATTCGGGCGTGATAATATGTATGTATTGTAATCAACAATTGTTCTTAAAAGCGTGCAGAATATATTATATACTGCACACTTTTAAGAACAGCTCAATGATTTCCTTCACCAATCGGTGGTGATAAATTATCATACACACCTCGTCAGATTCACTCCAGTAGCAATTAACTAAACGTATGCAAATGATTGCAATACAGCATCAACCCAGCTTTACGAATGATAATGTTTTCAAAAACAAAGAAAGATGTGGAGAGGTCGCTTTAGCGACATTGTCCGCATTGTCAGGACATTTTGACATAAGTATCTGCTGAATTTTATTATTTTAATTTTCGATTATTAAGTTTGAAAACTTTTACTTACCTCTTTGCTGGACTGGGAGTAAAGAAAAAACAGGATGAGTCCAGCTGCTTTTCTTCCCGAGCATGTCGTAAAAGTCGATTATGGGATAGTATACTCCAACATGATGAGATACAATAAGCAAGTATTCTCAAGGAGGGTTGACGTCAGGCAGGCGGCCGGTCATAAAATACCTTCGCCACTCTTACAGCATGATCCAAAGATCATGCTGTGCCGACCCCACATAGAGTGGGATAGCAGGAAGATGATGATGATGAACACACTATTTTTTTGCAACACTGACGGCCTCGGTGGCGTGGCGGGCGATTGCTCGGCAGAGACGCAAGAGGCGCGGGTTCGATTCCCGCAGCGGAAGAAATGTTTGCATGATCTGTAAATATTTCTTCCGGGTCTGGGTGTTGTGGTACCATGGTACTCGTAGTTTCTGATACCCACGACACAGGGAATCCTAGTGTGGGGTCAGGACTATGTATGTGACTGTTGGGTGTTAATAATTAATAATAATAATAATTAATAATTAATTAAAGATGTCAAATCACAGATAGGGCCGCTCAATAGGAGAGGCCTATTCCCCGAATATTCAAACGCGACTCAGAGTTGAGCACGTCTCAAGTTACGGTTTTTTGACAGTTTTTGATGAAGATCTGTCAAAAACTCGTCACTTGCGACGTGCTCAACTCTGAGATGCGCTTGAGTATTCGGGGGTAATATGTCCAGCAGTTGACTGGCTGTAGGCTGATGATGAGTAACAGACCAGTACTTAATGTTGCTGTAAACAAAAAATAATAATCTTAGTGCCATGTCCATCTCCATTCACCCTAGGGCTCTGAAACAAGAGACGCATGCACTCAGCCACCAGGTCCGTTCGTGGCGTGAGTAATTACTCGTAAACTCCCAGACTCGCGCGAATTCAGTTTGCAAGGACTTTGATTCCGTTTCACTACACGACAGTTTCATAATAGATAAGATAGATAAAAGCTTTATTGCCTCAATAGGTAGTTTCTTAATGTTATTTGTTGGTTTTTATTTTTAAGTAGTTTTAGGTTTACTAATTTAGTTTGTAAGTTATTACTAACACAATATGGATCATGGTCTGCAATAAACGAATTTTATTTTATTTTTATTTTTTTTTATTTGACACAACATTACACAGAAACACAACTGACGGCCTCAGTGGCGTGGCGGGCGATTGCTCGGCAGAGACGCAAGAGGCGCGGATTCGATTACCGCTGCAGAAGAAATGTTTGCATGTTCTGTAAATATTTCTTCCGGTTCTGGGTGTTGTGGTACCATGGTACTCGTAGTTTCTGATACCCACGACACAGGGAATTCTAGTGTGGGGTCAGGACTATGTATGTGAACCCTTCGTGTGCTAATTCGACTCGCACTTGACCGGTTTTATTTTATATCGTTATGCATTAGGTATATAATTTTCAACATGTTGTTACTAATAATTATTTTATTACAACTACCTAACTTAACAGTAGTCAGTAGCTACTGATATACCTACCTATCTAGTGGTACAGTCTTCACAATACTTATTTATTCATGAAAGATTTACAACTACACTGGTTAACTGAACACCACATAATTCTTTTGCAGGACGATCGTAATAGAAGATTAAGTGCTAAACAATAAAATTAAATTTATTTATTTCAAAGCGAACATCTACTAAAAAATGTTTTTTGATACAATACCGTCAAGTGACAAACCTTACCTTAAAACTGTGCCCCAAATATCAGTAAAGAGAAAAAAAAAGGAAATCCGTTTGATATGAATCGTTCTTAATTTAAATAAAACAACTTGTGGGGTCTCTTGCGCTGAATAAAAAACCTTTTTGATGTCGACGTTGAGTGACGTATGTGGGAAACTTTCAAAGGAGATAATATGTCCTTTTCGGCTTGGTTTTAGGAAAGATACCTACTGGGTGTTATAAAACTATTCCTGAAAATAGTGCATTCAGATAATTGGTTCGGCATATACCCGAATTGAAAAACTACAAAAAAAACTCATTACGTATGAATGTATATTACGCCCGTATCCCTAATGGGGTGGGCAGAGCCACAAGTAGTAATAAGAAAACTCATTATGACCGATGTTATTGTCTCACAAACATTGTACGGCGTTACATTAAAGTTGTAGGCTAGCATTGAATATAAATATCTAAAATGCTTTCGCGGTCAACGACCCGCACCTTTACCACCGGGGTGTATCTTTGACCTGCATTGCTGGCTGAGAAGTACAAAGATCGTGGGTTCAAATCCAGTCATGCACCTATAAATTTTTGTGATCGAAAAATTCATGCTGGCGCCCAAGGAAGCCCTGAAAAATTCACAGATCAGATGACCCTAGGGCTTTGCCCCTAGTACTAGTGTCAATAGTTCTTTTCAAATGTTTTGAACTAGTTCGGATTATTTTATGCGTTGAAATGAGGTCATCTGATCTGTTAATTTCAGGGTACCTACCCGAGAGCTTTTGTGACCACTAACTAGTCGTGTCCTTCCTTCGAACCAGTGTGGTGAATGGATTTAAAGTGCGCCTTAAAGGCACCTTTCGTGCGCTGTTTTGCGACCACCGAAGTCATCTAAAAAATATAGGTACTGGAATAATAAAAAGATCATTTATTAGAAATCGGTAGATTTCTTTTTACACCCGCTATAGGTATTAATTAAGTACTGAAATATTAATTTCTGCTGATAATGATAAAGCACTTTACATACTTTATAATTCACCTCAAGCTTCACCCGTCTGCCCTTGGCATTTACAAGTACAGTCAGCTACAGAATACAAATACAAATTGTTTATTTTGGAACAAAATAATTATACATCACATGTTACTTATATTATAAATGCGAAAGTTTGTGAGTTTGGAGGTTTGGATGTTTGTGCCTCAATCACGCCTAAACGGCTGAACGGATTTGAATGAAACTTAGAATATACATAGTACATGTACTGGATTAACATATAGGCTATTTTTTTTTCGGGTACCACGCGATCGAAGCCGCGGGCGACAGCTAGTAGGTTGATAAAAAAAGTATAAAAATAAAACTATAATCACATTAAAAACCTTTAGCTACTAGTTATTATTGGTGGGGAACAAAGATCTGCCTGACTCGAACTGTTATTTAACTTACGTTGCTGACTGTACCTATGCCTACGTCCCGAAAATTGTATCAACTCTGCAAGTCCATTAATGAAAATTGTACGAATAAAAAAATTTTATTCTCTGTTAAAATATCTAAACAAACAACACAAACCAGTTACTTCTGAACCCAAACTAGGATTCCCTGTTTCGTGGGTATCAGAAACTACGAGTACCATGGTACCACAACACCCAGACACGGAAGAAATATTTACAGAGCATGCAACAATTCTCCCGCAAAACCGAAAAACCGCACCTCTCGCGATTCAGCCAAAATATAACTATACCTACTATCTTCTTTATAATATGAGTAAGAAGTAAGATACTCACTTCAGCGAATTATCTACTCATCATTATTAGGTCTGAATTATGCATAATGTTGGCCATATTTTATGCTTAACAAGATCCCGAGCAGTCCCAGGCGAGTAAAGACACAGGATATGTTAGTACAACACTCACCTGAATACGGCAAACTAATATAACTAAAGATGAATGTATGAACTCATACTGTAACTACCTACTGAATCTCACTAGTAGTTACAGTATAACACAGTCTTAGGCAAGCCCGGTCAGAAGGGGGGGTCACAGGGGACATGACCCCTTCCCCCCCCAAAAACGTAAACGTCAAATCGACACGTCCTACGTAGACCAGTGTATGTGCCTGATACACCAAAGTGTTTTTATTGCATTTTTGAGCTCTACGTACCTAGATCTACAATACGATTTTTTTTTATTTTTTTTTCCTATCACAACACACTTTTTTCTCAAACGTATAAGTATTTATCTGCATTAACGGTTCAAAATGCACCGAAAACGAGAGGGTTTAGAAGAAAAAAAATCACATTAATATAAACTGCTATCAAAACAAAAGCCTTTTGCCAATTTTCAAAGCTATAGATCTGCGCAAGACTGAGAAGGTAATAACGAAATAAAGAAATTGAAATCTTAAAACCGCTCTCCTTTAAAATTTGCTTTTTGCAGATACTTAGTTTAACGTAGGACGTATCGAAATTGAAAAATCTTTTAAAAATTTACAAAATATAAAAAAGCAATTTTCTGCTCTAGCCGCGATACCAATAAAAATAGGCTTCCATTTGTTTTATAATGTGTGCAATAAATTGTGTATTGTTCAATAAAATCTGATTTACTCGACATTATTCTATTATTAGTGACCCCCTCCAAAATTTCAGGCTGCGATCGCGCCTGGTAGGCTTCATAAAAATAAAGATAAAGATAATTTATTTGCTCAAAACATCGTGTAGTTTACATACACAGCATGCAAGGTTATATTATAAGGTCTTTGGCTAAGATAATTTCATCATCATCTTTAGCCTGACTTTGTGCCACCTGTCATACTTTTGTCCTGGTCAATCTTAGTAGAAAGATATTTGATTTTATTTATTCACCAAAATGTATAAACTAAATACTATTTTTTGCAAGAAAGACCTGTACAAAAAAATCTACTTAAAATTGTTGTACTAAGTATGTGAATTAATTTTAACAAAAAAACATGGCCGTACTTACAAAAAGCTTATCAAAGCTACATAGCTTACTGTTTTGTACCTAAGATACCTGTCGTGTAACAGTAACTGGGTACAAAACGTAAAACCAAAACAAAAGGTGTCAAATTGGGAAAAAAATTAGCCTAGCCTAAATAAAACTTGGTCCTCTAAACTACGTTGCAGTATAAAACAGTAATATCCGGGTTCGGTACGCGTGCATCCCCTGGGCGTAATAAAACAAACTACCCTTTCATATTTTAACTTTTTTAATGCATCCCCGTTTAGATGGATTGCGGGCATTTTACAAATATTGGCATTTTTATCGACTCCCAAATGCTCGTGTGTTTTTAAAAGACTTCAAAATTATGCTGAAATTAGTTAGGTATCTTTTTTGATTCGTATTTTTTTACAGTTGGATTTGATGAATGGATTGGAGAAATTATTTCGACGTTTTGGAAAAAGCCTTTAAACAAGCATTCATTAAGAATTCAATAATTAAAGTGGCACTCTCATCATCATATCACAACTAGGTATTGGATTATTTTAAATACAAGACTTACTTTTTAAATTAGCTTATGAAAAAATATTTTATCAAGATTTTTTTTTTAAATTTTCACTTAAAAATCCATAAATTGAAAAAAGAAGTAATATAAAATGGTAAGAAAAAAAATAAACATGCAAAAAGACATGTGGAGAAGCTGGGATTTGAACCCAGGACTTTCCGCATGCGAAGCGGACACTCTACCACTGAGTTACATCCCCGATGGTAAAATGTGCGAAATAGACAAACCTATGACGACGTTCAAGATAAAAACTGTAGTGAATTGTAGAAGAGGACATGGATAATGAAAGAAAATGTCAGCCGTCATCTCAAAGACTCCTTTCGTGCACTTGACACATATTTTCGAACTTTTTATGCTAATTTGCTCACGATGTTTCCTTTGCCGTTTGAGAGTACTGGCACATTAATTTTTCGAATAGAAAAATTCACGAACCTGCGACCCTATGATCAGAAGGCTGGGTCACTACCACTAGACCACCAGTGCTCTTTAATAATAAAGCGCCCTATTTTTGATAAAGTTACCTAGCTCTAACCTACCTACCTATCTCCCTTAGCGACGACGTTGATAAGGTAATGGTTGCTTGTTATTTTGGTACTTCGCAAATGAAGCCACAGTTACTTATAAATAAAGTTGATTATTTATTGAGTAGGTCTACCTAGTAGGTACAGTACATACATAATGTTTTAAACAAATTAATTAAAAACAAACCACCTTTAACTTTTATAACAGCCGGCGCTCTAAAGAAGAAAAAGTAATTTTAAAAATGCCTCTCTGACATTTAACTTTATCAAACACACCTTGTTGTCATTTCAAGTATTTATAGACTTTATTCCCCTAAGACCTCTGTGGCGTGGCGGGCGAGTGCTCGGCTGAGATGCAAGAGGCGCGGGTGCGATTCCCGCTGCGGAAGAAATGTTTGCATGCTCTGTGAATATTTTTTCCGGGTCTGGGTGTTGTAATATGGTGTTCTCAGTATGTATTTACAAGAAAAGGTAGGTATAAGTATAAGTATTTATGCGTTGCTTAATTTGAGGTTAACTTAAATCTGAGCCCAAAATTTCGGACAAAATCCAGCTGGACATAAGTAAAAAAATCCGGGCATGTCCGGATAAATCCGGATGGTTAAAGTCAAAGTTAAAAAAATGTATTCTTGAAAATTACAGGGATCATTTGGACACTTCTTAAATCTACGTTGCATTTACGCCTGTAGGTAACGCGACCAAGCGTGGAAGATACAGGTAAGAAACCACGCTTGTTTATTTATTTTGGAAAATTATCCCTTTACAATCATGTTTATAAAAGGAGTTTGAGCATTATTCAGTCCCAAACATTTTTGTCTTCTATATAATCGCAACAGAAAGATAATTTTATTATGTAGGAAATGAGCTAATGATCTTCAAACTATAGCCAAGAACCATCTGTGATCGACATTTAGCTTTCAAATAAAAAGAACCGCATCAAAATCGGTCCATTCGTTTAAGAGCTACGATACAGACAGATACACTACAAACTTATAACACACCCCTTTTTCATCGGGGGTTAAAAAACTCAACGCGAACAAAGCTACCAGAAAGTCCAATCACATAGATAACACCTTAGTAGTAGGTATCCAAGTGGAAAACAAATAAAACTGAAATTAGAAACCAATTTCAATAAAAATAACACGTTTGATGCAAACAATCGCCACGTACCGAAAACCCATCAGAAATCACTTAAAAACGATTACAAACAATAAAAACGAATTCTCCTATTCCAATATACCTAGTTAGAACCCGCTGCCATTTTGTCTGCCGAATCGAATAATAATCGTTCTTTAGCGATGAGCCCGCTCATAATCTCCACTCACGGCAGGATTACACCGAATCCATTATCGGCTGAAGTATGCTCGGACTTCGTCGACCGAAATCAGCCGATCAAAATGTCGATGGAATCTAACAGCCAATGTCGGATGTAGTAGTGTACAGTAGTACCAAAAATACTGTGCGCCTCGGCAAAATTCGTGCTTTGTATCAAAACCGAATTTGTCCGAATATTGCATTTAAAATAATAACTGAACCAACCCTATTTCAGAAGCTAGTTGAGAATTGCCGATGCGCACAATATTACTGACGCGTCTTTTAGCATACCTACGTTTGATTCGATCGACCGAGCTCGGTCGACGACGTCCGATCATACTTCGGCCGATGAGGGATTAGGTTAATTTGTAGCATTACGCCCAGTTCCTATATTCTACTAAGTACGGATGGATGGGATGTATGCGAAGGCCGATGTATGGAAGATTATTATTTATTATTCATTTATTATCAGATTACCTAAAAATCCATAAAAACATCATAAAACATTAAATGTCAGAAATTAATATAAAATTACATAAAATGTAGGTATTATTACCATAGACGATTCTTTTTTGTCAAACAAATGTATGGCGCTTTTTGGCAGATGACGTTGCTATAGTAATTTAGCATAGGTACGTCGTCCGTTAGTTTAATATAAAAATCGGGAATTTGACTTACCCACCTACTATGGTTTCAAAGAAGTTTAAAAAGAACTGACTGGTCTAATATTGCTATGGCCAAAACATCAGGAGTCACTAGTATCACTTTTTAGTTCGTCGAAAAAAGGCATGTCATAGCCGCCATATTGGATTTTTGACACATCATAATTTCCTATATCAACCTACAGATCGAGACGAAAAGTCGAAAGTTAACAGTAAAAAATACCTGGATACTTCAGAAAAACGAGTCTATACTTCTGCCCTACTAATCGCACTTGCAGTAATCGTCATTTTTGGGTTTTTCACGTTTTTGCAGAAATGGTATTCTATACCTACATAAAAAAATAATTTTCATTAGGTATATTTTTTACTATAAGTACCTATTAACATGGACATGCTGCAGAGATACCTGAAAATAATGATTATCGCTTTTTTTTCTTGAAACTGCCGTTTTGCAAGTACTGCATTTGCTATTACGAGGGCAGACTTACCTAGGTAGGTATCTACTTACAATTTTATTTACCTATGTAAATAAAACCGTCTCGTATTTTGCGTTATTACAATGAAATCACTTAATTTTAGGTATTAAATGAACCTTACAACATTAGTTTTTACACCTTAACTTAACTATTAGCATACCACTTAAAAGTTCCATAAACATGTAATAAAAATGTAAGTTTTAGGTTAAGTACTGAAGGTTTGTTTATATAAATTGTGTTTTCAGTTTGGCTGAAATATAAGTACTATTTATAAGTAGTATTTGATTCATTAAAATCACTAGAAACATCTAGACGACACGTTCAAAATAATACTTAGGTGTGAGTACGTAAAAGGCGACCAAGGGATAGTATCTTCTCCAAAATGATGGACCACCTATAATAGAGGCGATGAGCTGATCACCTGTCTCCATGGTCCACCATATCCATCTTAGGAGTTTAAACCAGAAGTGGCTGCAAGTTTTCTTATGTTTACTTGTGGCTCTGCCGATCCCATTAGGGATACGGGCATGATAATTATGTATCGTCCAAAATCGTCCAGCCAAAGGCACTTACACCTCAAAAGCACTACCCCTCCTCACCAGTCGAGTAAAAACCCCAAACTCACATCTCAAGAACTCCGGAACAAACCTCTGGGTTAACAGCTTGTAACCATTGAGATAAGTTTCGCTAACACCTCTTGAACCAGTTCAGCGCAGGTGGCACATGACATATCGCGAACAAATGAATCCCGGTCCTTTGGCGTCGTGGAAAATGGGCTTAAACGTTGTATAAGCTGTGGGTTTATGCTAAAACTGGCTACAAGCAGTTATAGAATAGAACAGAATGCTTTTATTCAACCAACACAAACATAACATACTAGGGCCTTTTACCATCTATAGTAGATGATTTATACAGCGTCAGGAGGCAACTTTCACCTTCACAGACGGGACGCCTGTAGTGCCTGGGACGAATTAAGATGGAGTAGGCTTGCCCATCACCTATTCCATCCTCTCAGCTTAGTCGGCCTTGTCCACAGGAAAGACATGGTCAATACGTACGGAGCTGACTAAGCCGCGATATATAACACTAGCGGTCGCCCGCGGCTCCGCCCGCGTGGATGTCGGTTACCGCTGCAAAAAGCCTACCCAGGAAAGACACGGTCAGTCGCGAGGTCGGCTCCCTACGCAGCGGTCGTGCAGCAGAAATCGTAATATTTTAATTTCGCCATAACTTCAAAACCAAACGTCCAATTTTAATCATTCAAATACCAAATATTATCTCCATAAACTGTTCTTAGTGATGAAATCATTTATTTTGATAAGGATTAATAGCATGAGTAAAATAAACGCGTTTAAATGTAGTCCAAAAAAAATTCAAGATTTTTAAATAAAAAAATGGTTGCTGTGCCTCACTCGACATAGATGGGTATAGTGTGTCGCGGACTTTTTTGTAGATATTTATAAGATCTACAATTAATTAGAACATTTTATGGTTCTATCTTTTATAGTTTAGGCAGCGTACGCAAAATAAGTAACTTTTCTGGTTGATTTTTTACACCTTGTGTCCGAAAAACCCAAATATCTTACGGAACCCTATTTTTTTCCAAAATAAAATATAGCCTATGTTACTCGTGGATAATGTAGCTTTCGAATGGTGAAAGAATTTTTAAAATCGGTCCAGTAGTTTTTGAGCCTATTCAGTACAAACAAACAAACAAACAAACAAAGTTTTCCTCTTTATAATATTAGTGTAGATAAAGGCATAATCAGTATTGTTCCGTTCAGTTTGCTCGTGGAGTTCTAGAATATACTCGAACTGGCCAATTTAGAGACCTTTAACGAGTTTTTAGGGGTCCGTACCGAAAGGGAGCCAAGGGCACCCTATTACAAAGCCTCTGTTGTCCGTCCGTCCGTTTGTCAGCGGGCTGTATCTCATGAAACGTAAAAAGTAGAGAGTTGTAATTTTCAGCGTCTATTTCTATAGTTATGATAATAAAATTGAATGAAATAAGCAAATAAGAGGAGGCCTCATACTGCCCTCCTAGTGAAGAACGCAGTAACTATGTCAAACATGTTTTGATACGTGAGTGAGAACAGAATGTTGTATTTGGTTATGCGATTCCGCATTATGTATCTAACTAATTTTTATAAAAAAATACTATTGGTTACTGCGTTCTTCACTAGGAGGGCAGCATAGGTAAAAGAAAAATGTATGTACTTACAGTAATGATGGTAATGGTACGGAATTTGGACGAATTTAAACATTATTCGTCCAAGTACGGAACCCTTCGTGTGCGAATTCGACTCGCACTTGACCATTTTTTTAATACAATGAAATGCCTTGAAAACTGAAATAAACCAAAAAATTTTGATAATGAGATTATTATACCAAATTTCAATAAAATTACGGAATATTGATGATTTTAAATTGTCTTTTCCTTACTTCCCTACATCTCAACTTTTCTACTTACCCTACATTCCCTTCAATATTCTGCTGTTCCGCCACCCCGATTACGAATGACGTAGTTGAACCCTATATAAATCACCTAATTGCCTGCCTTTTCTTTTATTTACCTCAACAATAAGAAAACCAGTAGGTCAAGTGCGCACCGACCTTAACAAAAGGGTGCCTTCACAATGAAGATTGAATGAGCAACTTTTAATTGTACTTACACAATTTATGTAAATTATGAGTAATTTGAGGGTCATTTTGAGCGACTTTTTCTAGTCATTTCGCTACTTTTATCGTAAATACGCTTTGTCTTTGCTTTGGTCTTTCTTTGTGTTCGTTTCGAGGACTTTATTTTCTTTGTCTTAAACGATTATTGTGTTTCAAAAGGTAGGTAGTCGAAAATTAATGAAATAATTCCACTTTTTTTTGGGACAACCAATTTTGAGATTTGAGAGAAATTTCACTTGAGGCTCGTGAACCGGGTTCGGAAAAAATCAAACTAACGGAAGTAAGTCAAACTGTTCTTTTTCTATAACCGTATATGTACCTAATCGTCCGGTTTTTTAAGAGATCCTATTTTAATTTGTTCTATCATTTGATAGTATTTTACTTAGGTGAGCTGTTTTGCTATGTGAAGCGATTCCACTACCACTGAGATTGAGATTATAACGTCTGTAATTTACTACTCTGTAGTCTTCCCAGTCCTTAGCCTTGTTTGTATTCATGGCTCCATTGAAGTGGTGACGGACTTTTTTCTTAGCTTGGCTATAGTCCCATTCCACCAGCTGTCCTTGCAATGAGCGATTTGGTTGCTCGTCGAGAGGACATGGTGTTTTCATAGCTGGTAATCATAATTTCGATTAGTGACTCCAACGTACGTTTTATTTCAATTGATGTTCTATGTTTGGTTCCGACTGTACTTTTTTAAAAGGCGTTTGGAAACGTGATCTTGCAATTAATTTCCTTCAAACAAAATTGTGTGTGGCCAAAGACGTGGTGGGTGATACTAGGTTGAAATAATGATGATGTTGAACCTGCAATAATAAACACGCTACTTTTAAACAGCGTAAATAATTCCGACGTCAAATAAAAAGCCTTAAAAATAAAATCGGAAATGATCGTAAATTTTTAAACGGTCCAACCATCAGTCTTAAATCACAGAAAACGTTAAATCCGACCGAATTCACATTAGCATCAATAAAACCAAGTCAAAATCTCTACCAATATCGCTACAAATGTTCCTTTCCCAATCCATCTGTCATGTTTTTCTCAATACAAACCAACCACGTCAAAATGAACCTTATTTCGCATGAATAAGGTTGATAGTAACTGCGATTAGTAACGATTACAGCCCATCGATTTAAGAGGAGATTTAAATTTCAAATAACCAGATATCCAGATTTTAGATAGGGTTAGCAATGAATTGAGGCAATTTCCTGTTCTTTTAAAATGTATTTTCTGTTGGGGATGTAGGATTTGTATAACCGGCAATGAAGGTTTTTTATTTTATTATCCGACTGTGAAGAGGGGCGGTAATGTGTTTGGGGTGTATGTATGTATCTACGTGGGCCTGTGCATTCCTTTGGCTGAAGCTGTAGTCCAAACGGCTGGACGGATATTGACAAAATTAAATTTTAAAATTAATTGACGGATATTGGTTTCGTTCGGATAACGAGCGTGTCATAGGCCTTTGGCACTAATGTATAAACTAAGTGTAAACAAATCCAATATTGATTACTTATTTTTTTTTATAAACATAACCTCAACATAGTTTTACAAAATGGTCGTTTAATCAGTCAGTATTACAATTAACTCATTAAATTTTCAATTTCAATTTGATATTTAGGTACGTTTTGCCTACCTAGGCTTTCATTTTGAGGGTTCTGTACCCGAAGGGTGTCAACGGGACCCTATTATAAGCCTCCGTATTCATCTGTCTGACTGTCAGCGGGTTAAGTATCTAATGAACCGTGATAGGTAGTTGAAATGTTTTACAGAGTGTGTATTTATTTTATTGCCGTTATAACAACAAATAGTATAAATAGAATAAAATAAGCAAATAACAAGAAACATAGTACTTCCGACTCTCACGTGATTGGTTTATTATTTAAACGGTTAATAAAACATCATCCGTGCAATACGTTTCTATGATTGCTATACGACTTTCATCAGGAGCTATCAATTATCTACCTAAATATTCTCAAGGCTGGCTCACGCCATGCAATGTGTTAGGAAAAGTCAATTTTACATTAATACTCCTTAATTTGATTTTGTAACTTTTTTATTAGTTTGTAATTGTATTTTTTATTAATTTTTTGTCATATTCTTCAGTCAAACCTAGCATCTTTTTAGGTAAGTAGGTATCCGTTTCTAAAATTACTAGGTAACTACCTATTTGTGTAAAACTCATTTGACCTCATTATTTAAGTGTATTCATTATGTTTCATTGTTCTGTAACGCTGTTGTTTTACCTCAATAAAACAAAATAAAATACAAAATTCACAAAAATCGATGAAGAATACGAAATTGAAAAAAATTTATGGTAATTTACCATTTTGGGGACTTTTTATCACTCGCATACCCAGATTACACCGCAGTAGAATCGCGGTTTTAGTAAGAAAAAGTAGGAAGCTGAATTCGATAAAGTCTTTTTCAACTACGAATTCCACTTAGTCCGAAAAAACCGCATGACATTTTGACATTCGCATCCCAAAGACTTTTACTATATGAATGTGCAAAAGGAAATCTCAAAAGGACAGTTTTGGACCTGTACGTTTTATCCAACAGAGTGGATTCTAAAGGCTGTTTTCAACACGCGTTACCTGGTCAATGTCGACCATAGACCGTAAAATTAACCCTTAACGGGGCAGAATGAGCCGTTGCAATTACTGGGGTAGCTCTTACACAGTACACTCAAAGCAGAAGGTTAAAATACACGGTACTGCGGAGCAAATAAATACATAACACCCAACAGTCACATACATAGTCCAGACCCCACACTAGGATTCCCTGTGTCGTGGGTATCAGAAACTACGAGTACCATGGTACCACAACACCCAGACCCTGAAGAAATATTTACAGATCATGCAAACATTTCTTCCGCAGCGGGAATCGAACCCGCGCCTCTTGCGTCTCTGCCGAGCAATCGCCTGCCACGCCACCGAGGCCGTAAATATTATTATGATTTAAAAAAACCGGACAAGTACGAGTCGAATTCGTACACTAAGGATTCCTTACCATCGTACATTTACCTACACAAATTTTTCTTGCATAAAAAATAAAATTCGCCCCCTTTTATTTATTTATTGTATTTTATTTTTATTATTTGTTGTTATAACGGCTGTGATCTCCAATGAGATGGACGGACCAAGTCAAGGCAGCGTTGAATGGTCCACTACTCGAGTGCTCTATAAAGGCCACTCGACACAAAAGCAGTTTCTCCTAACACAAGCATATTTATTGCTTAAAAGGAGTTTACAAACCCTGTTATGTTTTTATATTCAGTTTTTTTTTTAAAATTTATTAAAGGACTTTGTCGCTTTGCGACCACAATTTATTTTAAGTTAAAGCAATACCTAAACAATTTCGCTTTCTTTTTTTTTCATTTTTCAGTGACACGTGGTATAGTCTGATTCGGATTGCTTTGTCCTACTGCTACAAATTTAACTGTGGTCAGTCCATCCCCAGTAATGAATACGTGAATCCAACATGAAGGGTTGACATCTTTTAATTAAATTTTTAAACGTTGCCCTAAAAATATACGCTAAATGTGTGAAAGTACGGTTTACGGTGTGTTTTTCAGCGTTTCCAGAATATACCAATACAAAGTTTAAATGTTTTTAATGTGTTTTGAACGCAAATTAGAATGAGGCGTGGACTTAAATGATTAAAATAGATACCTACTTAGATAGATACTTTACACTTTATTATTACGAAATACACGAAATATACCTAAGGTAAGTTTTCAAAATCTAAAGATACCTCCGCAAATCTGTAGATATTCCTTATGAAGATGAAGACATCTATCTAGTTGTGTCACTAGTTCTTTCGAACCAGTGTAGTAAAATGATTACAGTGCTCCTGAAAGGCTCCTTTCGTACACTTGACACATCTTTTTGAACTTTTTAGGTTCTACGACATGCCGGTACGCCTGTAGTACATTATTTTGTTCTATAAATCCATAGTTTTCGCAGCGCACGCCAAAAACTATTTTAGGTTTTCTACCTTGTGTTACAATATTGCAATTTTCTTACGGATCCCTAACTTTTTTCAAAATATATTAAAGCCTATACTAGTCCCTGATAATGTAGCTTTCTATTGGTGAAAGAATTTTTGAAATCGGTCCAGTAGTTTCTGAGCCTATTCGTTACAAACAAACAAAAAAATATTAGTATGATTATTGTCTGTCTATATTCTACTAACATACAACGGTATGTTAGTAGAATATAGAAATCGGGAATTATTAATTCTACCTATCTATTCAGACTACCTAAATAAGACAATAAGCCCTAAATAGGTTAACACTATGAATTGTTAATTTGCTCGAACATTATAAATTACTGATGATATATGCGAATTCATTAATTAAATGACAATTGATTACTCGGCGACTTGGGCTGGCGCTTTTGTGCTCTAGTAAGCATTTTGGTAGGGTGACCATGCTTTGGTTTAATAAATATAATTTTGTATAAAAAAGTAAAAATGTTTTTATTGACATTACGCTCACAAACTAGTCATCTTCCTGCCTTATCCCACTCTATGTGGGGTCGGCACGGCACAGTATGATCTTCGGATCACGGTGTAAGAGTTTTGGCCAAGGTGTTTTATGACCGGCCGCCTGCCTGACGTCAACCCTCCTTGGGAATACTTGCTTATTGTATCTCATTTGCTGAAGGATACCATCCCTTAGTCGACTTTTACGACATGCTCGGGGTGAGAAGCAGCTGGACGCATTATGTTATTTCTTTACTCCCAGTCCAGCAGAAAAGTTCGCAAACTAGTATGAATTTCTTTTGTACCTTATGTAGTATACCTATTTGAAATACGCTAAAAAAATATCAAATTTGTATGAATAATTAAAGTTGGAAAGTAACGTTGTACAATATTTATCAAGGCTTGTTTTTGTTGAGCCGTTCCAATTCATCGATAAATAAATAATTCATTTTAATGTTTGCGAAAGTTTTGTACGTTTGTAGCCTTGTCGTTCAATCAAGCCATGTAATAACTTAGATTTTTATAAAACTTAAACATACATACATACATTAATATCACTCCCATATATCTAACAGGGTGGTCCATCATGTTGGTGAGGATACTATCCTTTAGTCGACTTTTACGACATGCTCGAGGAGGAGAAGCAGCTGGACGCAATCTACGCTTTTTTTAAACCCCAGTCCAGTAGAGAAGTAACTTAAAAGACACAAAATGTGACCTGATTATATTATACTACTTTTTATCCGCAATTTCTTATACAAAACGTGTAAGTTACAGATAAAATAAAATAGACACCGTAGTTGAAAAGCACATTAATAGACTAGGTAATTACTTTTTATTGGAATACCAAGCTAAACTGCGGGCTAGATGAAAGAAAACTCGACTAGATGGACACCCTACTGGATTTTGCTGTATTTGACACATGTCTAGGGTAGGCTTAGCAACACGTCAATTAAATTAAATCCGCGATATTTTAATCAATACATCCCGATAGGATCGGCTTTAACACCCTGTAGAGTATTATTGTAGACATTTTGAAATGTTTCCTTTTGGTGTTTACGATATTGAGGTGAAATTTGTATTATTTTGACACATCATTTTTACCACCCTGTTTTACCCCTATAAGGGTTGATTTTCGAAAATTATATTAGCTAATGTTATTCCAGAACCTAAACTATTTATATTTTTAATTTCATCAAAATCGAATTTAGTATTTACGGAGATACTTGTTTACCACAAATATTGTGCGTCTCAAACTACGCACTTTGTATGAAAACCGAATTTGTATTATTAAATAATAGATAACTAAATCAACCTTTAAAAGTAATAAGTAAGTATCTACATCGTTATTGTAACATCTCTGTATTACATTATCATCATCGTGTTAGTTCGTATTTTATAAGCTAGACGAAAATTTCCAAGGCTCACAATATTTGTGGTAGGTATTAGTTACGTGGTAACAAACATTCACACATAAAATTTCGCATTTATAATATTAGTAGGATATGAATAGGTATAAAATCAGAAGTGGCTGAAAGTTTTCCTTTGTTTTACTTGTGGCTCTGTCCTCAAATATTTATTTATTTTATTTATTTATTACCGTATCTTCTTTACCTCCATTTAATTCAGCATCATCTTACATACAAAGTCTGTAAGCCTGTGACCTAAGCTTATATTTGAGCTGACAATATTACATCTCATATTTTTTGTTCTAATACAATGATTTTTCTTCCAAACCTAGTTTCAACCTTATTTCTAAACTTATTAAGTCTAATTTAATCTCAAAGAGGGTGTCTTTCCTGTCGTGTTGACATTTTTGAAATATTTTCCCCCGCCAAAAATTCACTGTACATTGACGCTTTTATTCTGATACCTCTTCAAGTTCTATAAAGCACGCTTCAGTGGGCTGCAAAGCTCATTAATTTACATAAAAATGCGAGGGTTGTTGACATGACTCGAGAATTTTATGCTTTCGACGTTGCCATTATTTTAGAATGATGATTGAGGGTGCATAGAGTAATTCTTTGAAGTGATAGACGACTTTGGTTCTTGGCTATCTGTGATTAGAGTCTATTGTGCTTTGAGATAGTTTTATTTTGGTTAGAATTATTTTGAATTATTTTTGCTCAATATAGGCATTAAAAATATCTTGATTTTATATCTAGGTTTTATCAATTCGTATTTTATTACATTTTACTTTTTCTACAATATCCAAAACTTTTTGTCTAAGAACAATGGTTATCTTTGTTCCCAATGAAATATTTGATTTGATTTGATTTCGAATAAAATGTTTATGCTGTGTAGATGCAATTTGCTCTATTTTTTCACGAGAAAAATAGTATCGTGATCTTGTCAATATGGCGGCTTCGTATTTCTTACTATTAATACAATACCTAAGTTATTATTCGATCGACCTTTTCGCTCTTTTAGTGCCATAACCAAAATTGAGAATGTCAAACATTGTCAAACATTGAATAATAATGAATAAAGAAATGATTGACACCCACAATCACAAACATAGTTTTAACCCCACTCTAGAGCATCAAACCTGCACCTCTCGCGTCTCAGCCGAACATTTGCCCACCGATGTCGTCAAATTGTACTTCTATTTTTCTAAAACGTTATACTTGTACCTACCTACCCCTTAAAGAAAGGTAGGTATCTGGTGAGACAGAGAGAGAGATAATAACACTGGTGGTCTAGTAGTAGCACCGCCTTCCAATCCTAAGCTCGTGGGTTCAAATCCAGCCGTGCACCAATTTCTGCTCATAAAAATTATATGCTCAAATGGTGGAGGAAAACACCGCCAAGGAAACCGGCATGTCGTAAAACCGTAGAAAGTTCAAAAACATGAGAGGAGCCTTTAAATCCTTTCACCACACTGGTTCGAAAGAACTAGTGACACGACTAGATAGACTCTTAAAAAGCTCCTACTCTATTCCTCCAACGTACAATTTAATCGTATGCACTACGACGATACAAGTTTATAATTCCACCTCCTTACAAAGTTTTGCAGCACTATCTGAATTCCAATTTCCTGGCACATGAGATTCTATTATTATTGCACTTTGGGGATGTGCTTTAAATTGCTTTCATACTTTTATTCGAGGCTCGCGTGGATTATTTTCTCCGTATTTTGTTTTATTGTGTAATATAGTCTAGGATGTGTAAATATTAATGTATAATAAATATTTGTGGACACTTTACACAGCGCCATCTAGCCCCAAACTAAGCAAAGCTACTATACTATGGGCACCAGATGACTGATATGTTGTTTTGTAAACACATACTTTTAATACATAATACTACTACAATACTCAGACCCGGAAAAATATTTTCAGAACATACAAACATTTCACCCGCAGCGGGAATCGAACCCGCGCCTCTTGCAGCTCAGCCGAGCACTCGCCCGTCACGCCACCGAGGTCGTCGGTGGCGTGTAGTTTGGTATTACTGTTTAGTTAGAATTATTTTGATTGATTTGGGAAACAAACAAACAGTATTGTTACTTATGTATAGCAAAAAGATTATAAAACATAGTCTAGCATGAAGAACAATAAGGTAGATATTTAACACTATGCGAAATAATAATTAAATAACTAGCTTAATACTCGTAACATATATTTGACATACAAAAATATGCAAAAAAACTAAATAAAGCAATCTATTTATTATTCAAATAAATATTTTATAAGACTGCTTTTATGAGTATTGATTGAAAGGGGGAAGAAATCAAGGTTGGATAGATTATCATTGTGATCATTGCATGATCTGCGTATAAAAATATTGGACCCGTAATTGATCCGTAATAATGTTTTGTTTTTATTCTATAGTAGGTATAAAAATAGGGTATACAATATCAATCACTCCACATCCATTTGGATGTTTCAGACAGATAGTGAAACTCATGGACATTTTTGTTTTTATTTCATTAACAAATAATACTATTATTTATAAATATTACGAAACTGGCGATTATAATTTATTATAATCACATTTTTTATTACCCGTTAACTTAGATTACCAGTCTACAATGAAAAATAAAATTAAAAATTGTATCTGAACTTTTTTACGGTTCCTTCAAGGCATCTTTTAATATTTCGTAAGAGCATCCATGCTTAATGTCATGGAAGTGTCGCCGAGCCATTTTAATATGCTAATGGACTGGCCAGACTCTTTGAGCAGCGTAGTCCTGTATAACCACATTAACATGGTGCTCCTACTCTGAGGACTACTTAGGTAGAGCACTAAGTAAAGTTCCTTCTAATATCTTAGTGTTGTTCTTTTGTCCTAACTTCTACACTAACATTATAAAGAGGAAAGATTTTTTGTTTGTAACGAATAGGCTCCGAAACTTCTGGACCGATTTAAAAAATTATTTCACCAATAGAAAGCTACATTATGAGGGACCAGTATAGGCTATAATATATTTTCAAAAAAATACGGAATCCGTAAGAAAATTGCAATATTGTAATCCAAGGTAGAAAACCCAAAATAGTTTTTGGCGTGCGCTGCGAAAACTATTGATTATAGAACAAAACAATATACTACACGCGTACGAAGTCGCGTTCAACAGCTACTTTTTTATAAAAGGGTTTGAAGATGTTTGTATGCAGCCTATTTATAATATTATTAGTATAGAAAATAATTAGGTACCTATATGTGCATAATATAACATACTTGACTTGGCGAGCAGCCACATAAGCTATTTTATCACATGAAAATGGAATGTGATAACTGCATTTGCGTTATGTGTCCACTAATATCATAAAAGCGATGCGATGTTTACTCGATTTTCCTCCTAATATGATAAAAAAAATCAAAAAGTGTTATTACATATCTTGATGATAAAAGCAAGTTTCCTGGTTCCTCACAACAAATTTGCTTATTTTTTTATCAACTTTAAATTTTAATAATTGTGCAAGAAAGAACATGCTTTAATGCTTTGGAAAAAGGCTTGGGAGCAGTTTATTGACTGAGCAATTTCAAAGATGCGCCAATACCACATACGAATAGGTAAGCATAAAAATACAATTTCTTAACCTGCACATCGTATTTCCAATATTCATATTGCGAATACCAGCAGGTCATAACTTCCATTATGAATTTTATTCATAGTTGGCATTGAAGTTGACAAAATAATGTTTTCAGTCGGTACTTACTTACCTACCTATTGCGTTTTTAGATCATTTTATAGTTACCTAGTTTATATTTCTTTCGTTTCTTTTTTCTGTTTAGTTCCATTTTGTGTTTATATTTAAAAAATCGATTAATATAATTTAAGTGAACAAAGGTACCTATAAACCTTATGGACTTCAGATTTTCTAAATGATAATAAAAACCATACATAAAAAATTATTTGCTTAGTTACTTTAGAAGAAATGCGCACCAACAAACAATACCTAGTGGACTGATACTTGGTTTTAAATACTATTAAAAAAAACTTTTAAATATTACAAAAATAAAATACACTAGTGCTTGTAAAAATATTGTTCCCGTTGATTCCCGTGACAGCTGTTCCAATAAAAAGCTCAGAGGAAACCGTTTATTTCATACAATTAAACAGAGTTATTTTGAAACAATGTATTCGTGCAATCTAGAACTGAAAATGTTAATTGATTTAGGTTTTCGGTTCGTTAAAATTCTTTTTGAGCGAACATTGGATGAAATATTAGTGGTGTCGGAAACAATTTATTCATTTTAGGTAAGTGTTTTTTAATAAAAAAAAAATGTTCTTGTACAACTAGTAATTTGTGCTAAGTAAGCACCTTTCATATTTTGTAGGACGTAACAAACTGATGATCTGTTTTTTTTTCGATGGAGAATATTTTTTTACCTCTTGTTTAAATCTGCCTTCCTCACCAAGTTTCAAGGAAGCGCTCGTGGCGTAGCTTGCTTAGGCTTTCTTGATTGATCGTTAAAGTTAAGCAACGATATGCGCGGTCACAAATTGGGGTGGGTGACCGCAAGTGGCATTACGAGCTGAGCGCTTCTGTGCTTCGGAGGGCACGTTAAACAGTCGGTCCCGGCTTTTAAGTCGTTAAGCCATCACGGAGGCCTAAAAACTCCGTCACTAGAGTTGGCCACTAGCTCATACGAACATACATCAGATAAAATAAATAATTACCATAATATCTACAACCATTTTGATATTAGATTGAAATATATGTAGGTAGGTACTTGTAGTAATTTTAATTTAAATCTAATTTAAACAAGATATTATTATGTTTTCCGCAAAAATTAACACCCTAGTAATACCCCGTTCAACGCTCATTTTTATATGAACCAGCTTGATTATAACAGATTACTAAATACCAACCCAATAAATCTTGCGCTGTAGGTGTTGCCAACAAACAAATAAAAACTTCCCTTTTTCCAAAGGAATAAACATTGGTACCTAAATTACCGACTTCCTAAATCCTGTGGGTATAAATTAGGAAAGTTTCAGCAAACGCGCAAACATTAAAAAGTTTAAAAGTTCCAAATTAGGGGAAAACTGGGAGTTACCATTAAGTAGGAAATAGGTGGTTTAATTAAAGAGAAAATTGCCTTAATAAATAAATTTATTCGAGAAGTTACGATACACAAAGATCGTTAAGTTTTTAAGCTGAAATTCAGACTTAGTGAAAGTACCAATTTTTATTTCAATGCCATCTATGTTGCTGAGAAATATGTATTCTTTCATTTATATATAAGAAAAATTTAATAAAATTGGGGTGTATATTTATTTAGTCAATCGTTTACAAATGAATTGTCTGCAGTTTTATTGTTGTATCCTACAATTTTTTTTTATCTAGAGAAAAAATACATTGTTTTTATTTCGATCGATCAGTAATTGAAAGCTTTAGGTATAATGAATAAATAAACGGCAGCGAAGCATTGGCAGTCTACACTAAAAATGTTTCAGTATTTTCTACCAAAATGATCGAAACTATACTAGTATTTCATCACATATAATTAAATAGTTGGAAAGAGCAGTTAAGTTGGCCATTACACACGTCAGACCAACTTTATTGGCGTTTCGCACTTTACCTGTCCAATAAAACTGGTTTTAGCCGGTTTTAGCTGACTAGGAAAAATGAGAACAATGATTTAGGCAGACCGGCTATAAAACTGTTTTACGGTAAGGCTTTGTTTTATTAGATTGTTTCAGCGGTATCTATGTTTTAAAATTAATTTGAATTACTAGGTCGTATCTCATGAACCATAATAGGTAGAGTTGAAATTTTCAGTGTGTATTTATTTCTGCTATAACAACAAAAAATAAAATAAAATAAGAGGGGGCCTCATGTAAAAATTAATAATATGCATGTGACAACCTTTGTGGCGTGGTGGCCGAGTGCTCGGCTGAGACGCAAGAGGCGCAGGTTCGATTCCCGCTCCGGGAGAAAAGTTTGTATGTTCTGCAAATGTTTCTTCCGGGTCTGGGTGTTGTAGTAGGTATTTTGAGTTAGTATGTATTTACAAAAAATCAGCCATCTGGTGCCCATAGTACAAGCTTTGCTTAGTTTGGGGCTAGATGGCGCTGTGTGAAATGTCTAAAAATTTTATTTATTTATAATATTTATGTACGATAGTATGGAATCCTTCGTGTGCTAATTAGACTCGCACTTGACCGGTTTTGTAAACTTATTTTATTCCACATAAATCACGTTGAAACGTGATGACAAGTATCTTCTGGACTTTAAACCAGATGTGACCACAAGTTTTCTCATGTTTACTTGTGGCACTGCCCACCCTACAGGCCTGATAATACGTATGTATGCAAATATTTACAAAAGAAAGCAATTCAAGAAATACATAAATGGCTGTTTAAAAAAATATTCTACCTTGGGATTTTATTATTTATAATTTTCAAATTGAATCCATAAAATTCTGTCGTCGAAATTAACAAAATGCCCAATTTATGTCATATTCCGATTTTATGGCTTAGTGGGTGGATCCATTTTCATTAAGAACAATAAAATGTTTTAAAAATATGACTTAAATCAATATCATCCTTCTTGATGATTTTTTAAATTATTGTGTCATATTTCGTAAATTTTTGCACAAAAGTTTTCTTTTACTAAAATTATGTCCGGACAGGTGGGTGACCATCACCATTAGTCCAGGCTATGACAATGGTGATGGTATATAAAAAAAAGAGAAGAGGGGTGCACCACGGGCTTGGAGTTCTTGGGCTCGAAGTTCCCTTCGAGGAAGAATGGTGGGACCATCTTCCACCTCTCATCTCAGGATATCTGGAAACCATTAGGGGATTTGTCCATCAGTGGGACGAAATAGGGTAAATAAAGAAGATCTGTTGTTCTGTGATCTGTTGTCTGAACCCGACTTCACCCACTACTGGGTATAGGCTTCCCTTTGTGTGTGCAATTCTCCACGTTCTATTGCAAGTCTTATCCAGGACCGACCAGCGACTGCCAGCGAACCCTGGTGACAGGTCATCAGCCCATCTCACTGCTGAATGAACGACGTTTCTGTAACCGGTTCTTGGACGCCATTACCTTACTCTCGATCAATCTGACACGGAACCCCAAAGTCCTAAAACTGAACAATAGAATACAACCGCACCCTTATAAGGATTTTACTGCGAGCAAACAATCCAATAATTCAAATTTGGAAACTGACTTGCGCAAGATTCGGCTTTGGCGCCAGATTAGACGAAATACGTTGCTAACCTTTTCGGGAAATAATTGTATGGATACGACATACTCTTTTTCTACAACGGAAGACTTTGTAAAGCCACTTTATGTCCGAGAACAAATGAGACATAAATGTTGGGGTTTGATGGAGAAGATAAACAAAACCAGTTTACATGAAATTCGTAAAATTATTCTCTAAACATTATGAGTAAAATGCACCGTGAAAGCTGCTTTAACTTTATATCAGCATTTGAAGTAATAGGTACATGCTCATTATATATGTAAAATTTACTGACAGATTGACTGACTGATTGAAAATTTACATTTAAACTATAAGTCCTAGAAGCATAAAACGTGGAGGAATTCCTCTTATGGTGTAGGGGTGTGAGAGGAATTCCTAAAAATCAACTTAAGAAAACTCCACGCGGGCAAAGTCGCGGGGTCGTCCACTAGGCCACGTTCACTAGGCATTCCTAGTTGAATATAAAAATCGGGCATTGCAAATTTTATTTTCTGTCTTATCCACCCTAGTCTAACGGTATAGTAAACAAACATTACTGGCAGCCTTGTGTTTTGCGTAGGTGTCAAGATTCAGGTCGTCCAGATTAGTTGCGTAACTCTACGGCTAAAGAATTTACGCAAAAGCCTTTAGTTGTATGTATAGTACCACAAATATTGTGCGCTTCGGAAAACTTCCTGCTTTGTATAAAAACTGAATTTGTCCGAATATTATAATTAAAATAATAACCGAATCAACCTTTTAAAAAATATATCTACTTATTTATTGTAACAATCTCTGTATTACTTATCAGCATCGCGTTAGTTCGTGTTTCAGAAACTAGACGAAAATTGGCGCACAATATTTGTGGTACTACTGTAATCCAATATGTCGTTCGGTTAAAAAAATACAAGTAAGAATAGCAAATAGCACCTTGGCGTTTTTGCGTCACGTCAATTTAATCACTCGGAATGACACTGGCAAAATCTTTGTAAAATAGGTGGTCCACAAATAATTTCGCTTTGGAATTAAAAAACCGGACTTCAATAAACCAGGATAAAAACTATGTTATAAAGACATCTCAAAGCACCTAACAAGAAGTAGTAGGCGTTTTTTGCATGCGCTTAGTGACACTCTGTCAAATCAAAAAGACAATTTATAGCTGTAATGTACCCAAGATTACAGCTTTCGATTATTTTCTAACTATACGTTCGACGACCTCGGTGGCGTGGCGAGCGAGTGCTCGGCTGAGACGCAAGAGGCGCGGATTATATTCCCGCTACGGGAGAAATATTTGTAACTAGCTGTGCTCCGCGGTTTCACCCGCGTTTTTCTCGTTTCCGTGGAAATACCGAGATAAAATATTGCCTATAGGTATTATAGCCTCCCTCAATAAATGGACTATGGCCCATAACTCATTAATAGGTACCAACTCTTAACATCTTACACACGTGATAACTTTTAAACGAAATATCCGATTGAGATGAAACAAAAAGTATTTTACTTCTACATAAATACTCTTGATAACATAATGCTTAATTTCGAAAAAGATTTATATTACGATACATATTTAACGTAGTTTTTTTTTCTTCACACGATTTAATAATTATTTTGAACACAAAATCGGTTATTGTGATTAAACCATGATAGCTAGATATATGTTCTTGCGGACTTTTTTGTAGGTCTTAATGGGATCTACAAACCCGTAGTACATCATTGTTCTATTGTCAATAGTTTTTGCAGCGCACGCAAAAATAGGTTTTCGATTTTACACCTTGTGTTACAAAATAGCAATTTTATACGGATCCCTAATTTTGAAAAAAAAAACATAGCCTATAGCCTTCCTCGATAAATGGACTACCCAACACTGAAAGAATCATTCAAATCGGACCAGTGGTTCCAGAGATTAGCGCGTTCAAACAAACAAACAAACAAACTCTGCAGCTTTATAATATTAGTACAGATATGTATCAGCCATTTGGTTCACATAGTACAAGCTTTACTTAGTTTGGGGCTAGATAGTGCTGTGTCAAATGTTCACAAATGCTCGGCAGGGATGCAAGAGGCGCGGGTTCAACTCCCGCTACGGAAGAAATGTTTGCATGATCTGTAAATATTTCTTCCAGGTCTGGGTGTTGTGGTACCATGGTGCTCGTAATTTCTGATACCCACGACACAGGGAATCCTAGTGTGGGGTCAGGACTATGTATGTAACTGTTGGGTGTTATTTATTTATTTTATTATTTACTAGCTGTGCCCCGCGTTTTCTCACAGGCGGCCAGCAAGCGCGGCCTCCTCGTCTCGCCCGCCGCCGCGCCGCCAGCGTCTCGTCTTGCTTGCATCAAGCGCGCGTGGATTTCCTTAGCAGAGTTATTTTAGAAATGTATTTATTATACTCTTCAAAGATCTTATACTTACAATCATCAACAAATATATTTCGAAAAAGATTATTACAGGATTTTATGTTGATAAAAAACTCTATGGCCCATAACTCATTAATAGGTACCAACTCTTAACATCTTACACACGTGATAACTTTTAAACGAAATATCCGATTGAGATGAAACAAAAAGTATTTTACTTCTACATAAATACTCTTGATAACATAATGCTTAATTTCGATAAATATTAGTATTACGATACATATTTAACGTAGTTTTTTTTTCTTCAGACGATTTAATAATTATTTTGAACACAAAATCGGTTATTGTGATTAAACCATGATAGCTAGATATATGTTCTCGCGGATTTTTTTGTAGGTCTTAATAGGATCTACAAACCTGTAGTACATCATTTTGTTCTATTGTCAATAGTTTTTGCAGCGCACGCAAAAATAGGTTTTCGATTTTACACCTTGTGTTACAAAATAGCAATTTTATTACGGATCCCTAATTTTGAAAAAAATAAAACATAGCCTATAGCCTTCCTCGATAAATGGACTACCCAACACTGAAAGAATCATTCAAATTGGACCAGTAGTTCCAGAGATTAGCGCGTTCAAACAAACAAACAAACAAACAAACAAACTCTGCAGCTTTATAATAGTAGTATAGATTTATTTATGTATACTAGATCAGCATGATTTAAGGATCCAAGGATCATGCTGTGCCGACCCCGCATACGGGATAAGGGCAGGAGGATAATGATGATGATTTATGTACACTAGAGAATAATTCATCAAAATTGATTGACAAATTAGTTGAGATTAAGTAACATACATAGGTAGAGTAACATTTAAAAGACCTTCAAAACTATTTTGTATACGAGTATATGACCTACATAGTACAATCTCTCAACTTACTGTTTGAATTAACTGTTTCAACGATGCTCGAATAAACATCATCATCAACCCGCCTTCTACTTCGTGTGAATAGTTCTTTCGAACCAGTCTGGTGAAAGGACTTGATACAGTATAATGGCCTTCCCACATACATCCTGGACGAATGATGTGTCAACAAAAAATGTTCCAAAGGTCCTCCGCTTGGCTCGGTCATTATAAAACTTTACTACACCCACCATTTTGAAACTAGAAGTATTTTATCATTTAACCTTAGAATTGTACAAAAACTTGGGTCAAAGTTTCTTTATCGATTTAAGTCGAGACGAAATGTTTGAGACATCGATATAAGGAATGTAGATGGGCTATGGTATAAAAAAAATTAAGCAAAGTTCTGTCAAAAGACCTGTTTTTTTTTACTTTTCGTGGGATCACAATGTATGCGATTGTTGGGTGTTACGCACAGAAACCTAAATAATTACTATTTAGATTTCTGTGGTGTTATACCATCGGCCTTGTGCTTGAGCTGACGGAACTGAGGGCTTCCTCATAGTGTTCCTTCACTGTTTCGAGCATAGTGAAGTAAATTCATCAATAAAATCATCATCAACATCATCATCTACCACGGCCTGCCTTTTCCAAACGGACGTGGAGACGTTGCTTTGCTTGTGCCATCCAATATTTATTTATTGGTTGCTAAAGGCCTATCCCATCCAGTGTCCCAGAATCCATGGCCCCGAATCCCCCTGACCTACCGACGTAACTTTTATACCGAACTCCAATTAATTATATCCGATAATGAGCGGGGTCCCGCAACTTTGCTTGTACGTGATTTGATTCAAAATGAAATTCTGTATTCAATGCGGGCGCTGAAAGGATTTCCAAATGTCTGCTACATTTTCGTGGATTTGACACATTTTTTTCACTTTTCGTCAGAAAATAATTAGGGAAGGTTGGTTGGTTTACGCTCGCGGCTTTGTTCTTTTGGTACCTGGATAAAAAGTAGATATGTCGCTCTCATCATCCTTTCCAACATTATAGATCATCTATATGGGCGATGGACTGATCACCTATCACCGTGATTCACTATAACCAACTTGGGATTTTGAATCAGAGGTAACTGCAAGTTTGCCTACGGTTAATTGTGGCTCTGCCCACCCCATCAGGGATACGAGCGTGATAATAATTATACTTATAATATGTATGACTCTCCAGAGCTGGATAAATACACTAACTAAAATCTGGTAAAAAGGACGTGACGTTTTATATCGTAGACCTTGGCATACCTAGACCAAATCGTTGATGGAGAAAGGCCAGGTCAATAGTACCATAAACTGACGAGCATGTAAGTGTTATTACATGTAATTATTTTTCAGCTTTTAGTAAATTATTTATAATCATATCATAATTATATATCTTTTCAATGAAACCGTTTAACTTATAATTTTTTGCCTATTTTATTTCTTTCTAAGAGTATTTCACATTCAATCGAAGAATAACTTCTTACCTCAGTTTAATACGTACCGACATTTTAATAAAACTTTCCTACCAAGTTCCCATACGGAAATAGGAATCGCTTTGTATTGGATTCTCGTCTCTTTATCGGAAATTTTAATATTTTCTGTTATGGAGTTCGTAATATTGGAAATGTGGAATGCAACAAGCAATCAAGAGCGAACTCATATGAAAATATCACGATCCTTTAATTGACAATATTATTTTACTTCTCTCCTGGATTGAGAGTTAAGAAAGAACATGGAATGCCTCCAGCTGCTTCTCTCCCATTGCTCCAACATTATGAACCATCTTAGGACTTTAAATCATGAGTGGCTGCAAGTTTTCTAACTGGAAGTTTGGCCTGATAATGTCTGTTTTTGTACTCAGTTGGATTTTCTTTTTCTTTTTAATGGTTTGATGCTGTTTACCTTAAAAAAACGTGACCATCAACTTGTCGAAATATTTTACTATAGTTTTTATTACATAATAAGATTTATTCTATGTGGTCATAGGCTGCTATATTATTATGCATATGAATAAAACATCAGCCTATAGCAGTCTACTGACTGACGAATCCAGGTATCTAAGTCACGTAAAACTTTTTTTTCAGTTTCCAGCAAAAATAAATTATTTATTTCTCCCGAGAAAAACAAATTGTCAACAAGGTTTAAGATATTCGTAGGTATAAGGTATAATTTTATACAGATACTTAATATTCATATTGATAAGGTAATTTATGGAAATATCTCTCCTTTGATCTAACTCATTTTCCTTATCACAACGTCTGTACCTAAATAGGTAATTTTTGTTTATTAGTTTTTTCTTATTACTTGCTTTCATATCTTATTTCTGCAACTATTTATTTTGGGAAAAAAATATTATGATAATAATTGGCCATTAAAAATATCACTCGGTCATAAAATTATGACCCCACAATAGGATTCTCTATCGTGGGCCGTCGTATCAGAAACGAAGATTACTGCATACATACATAGAATATGATCATAATTCTGATCCCACATTAGGATTTTCGTCGTCGTTCTAGAGTTCTCCTTGACGTGACCTGTCTCCAAAACGTCACCGATTTGGTTCAGGGATATGTACCTACCTACGCCAAAGTCTTCCCTTTCTAACGATATCGTTCACATAATCGCCTAATACACCTGTTGATGATATAGGTAGGGTTCTGACAGATCGTGCGAGCGAAGCCACGGGCGACAGCTAGTAAACTAATCAAACGGTGCGTTCCGTTTCGCGAGACATTAATATCATAGCCATTGTAAAGGTGCGTTCTCACACTCGATCTAAAGCTCGTATGCATGTCCCACTTGTACTTACAGGTAATCATGACAGTTAGGTACACAGGTTACTGGGTTTAGTAATGTTTGTTATCCGACTTCATTAATAGACTAGCTGTTGCTCGCGACTTCGTACGCGTGTAGTACATTATTTTGTTCTGTAATCAATAGTTTTCGCAGCGCTCGCCAAAAACTATTTTGGGTTTTCTACCTTGGGTTACAATATTGCAATTTTCTTACGGATCCCTAATTTATTTGAATATATATTATAGTTTATACTAGACCCTGATAATGTAGCGTGTGATTTTTTTTATCTAAACCGGACATTTATGACGATATCAGACGATAATTTCGTATATTTATTTCGGTTAGGAAACGATGTAGTGGCGGTCACCCATCCGAAACCTGACAGCCCGATACACTGCTTATAGGTTGCCTAATTTATCTGAACCAATCAAGGCTTAGGTACTAGGTACGATTCTTTTTGCATTTATTTATAACTTACTGTCACTTCTGATTACAATGGAAAGTATTTTCTAATTAGCATGAAGTCAGCGCACGCCTCGCCAATCTTGCAATAACCCATATTACCTCATTAACTTTATTTCGCCCATAAAACAGCTGCATGAAAACCACGGCCATACGTACAATCGAGGTAAATAATACAAACAATCGACTTTATATCTTTCAACACATCATCTTCCTGCCTTTATCCCACTCTATGTGTACTCACCGCAAACTGCTAGCCGCGTTGCCACCTCGAATACTGATCCAGATAAGTGCCAACTTGATCGCGAATGTTTTGATTCCTGAAACAATTTTCGAAAAATACCGTATTACATTTGTCGATATTGCGTTTGCTTTAACAATTGAGTCGATATTATCATCGATAGTCCAGTTGGATGGGCTATCAGAAAGATTTTGTGCTGCCTGGAAAATGATGCCTTTTGGCTGGAAAAATATTTTCGAACTAGTGTGTTGAAAGACTCTTACAGCATGATCTAACAAGATATTATTATTTACTTTATTTATACTTCTTCGTTGGACTGGAAGTAAAGAAAAAACACAGAATGCATCCAGCTGCTTCTCTCCCCGAGCATGTCGTAAAAGTCGACTAAGGGATAGTATCCTCTCCAACATAATGAGAAGTATTCCCAAGGAGGGTTGACGTCAGGCAGGCGGCCGGTCATAAAACATCTTAGCTGAAACTCTTACAGCAGGATCCAAGGATCATGCTGTGCCGACCCCATATAGAGTGGGATAAGGGCAGGAAGATGATGATGACTTATCTACTTTATTTACTTGTCTTTAGTAAATAGGTTTTTCCTCGGCAGTCCGTAAAAGCGAAGCAGGGAATCGTGAGTAGCAGCCATAAACTGTAGCTAGTCTAAACTAAAACTCGAAAGTTGAAGTTAGCACTCTGACTATTTGTCGGTTTACTAACAAACGGGGGATCACGTCACACCGAATTGAATCGTAAACAAACCGTTTCCTTATAAAACTAGCTTAGCTTCGTTTGTTTTTGTATCTTTCGGTCGGATTTTGAAAAAGATTCAACATAGATTAAAGACGCTTCCAAATTATCCTTAAAATACTTCTGATTTGAATATTTAATGTTTTAGTTTTAGATAGACAGAGTAGAGAAAAACATAGAATGCGTCCAGCTGCTTCTCTCCCATATAGAGTGGCTTTATGGCAGGAAGATGATGATGATGATGCCACGAGACACTTTGATAGCTTGCTTTGTTGATAGATATTTGCACGTGCCTGTGTCTAGTCTCTTTGACATCAAACAGAGGTTCAAGAGAATGTCTACTTAGCTTACGGAATTTGTGAATCTGCGTTTAAGGTAACAGAATATTGCTAGTAGAAAATTTATGATTTGACATTGACAGACTAAACAAATCGGCGTTACACATCGGTGTGACCCCTGGCCAAATAATTTGGAACTGACAAAAGTTTTAACGTTCACTGGAAGACTATATTTACGGGTTGCGGGCAATACGAGCCTCGCAAATTACGACGTTAACTACGTTCTATTACAACGTTTACGTCCTATTTAATTATCTTCGCTACGGTCTAATTTGTGGCTGGAATGCGGATGATAAGGTTAATGCATATTTTACATTGTAAAAAAACACAATATTTAAATACTAAGGGACTTCCTCATTCATAATACAAATACAAATGATCAATCTTTTAGTAGGTAGGTACTTCGTAAAAACCATTATTTTTCGTATAATTTTTAAGTAGAAAAGCAATCTATTTCATTCAAATTTTACTGTTACACATTGCATAATGTCATTCATTTCTTTGTCACGACTCTTACGTAAAGACTGGTTGAAGTTCAAATAACTCTTATTCTGATGATAATTGAGTTATTTTATACAAAAAACAAATATGTAACACGTGCTCTCCCTAAGGCTATGAAAGATTGTGCAAACCTTTAGCTATAGATATATAGATAATATATATTTCAGAGATATATTATGTGTACAGTAGGTATAATGTCACTGTTAAATTGTAAATTAAATACCGTTAGATTATAATCTCGCGGGATTGTAAAATGTCGAACATCTGCTTAGATCGAAATTAGTAGGTTAGATTAGTACGTTCCATATGGGGATCCCGGTGGCCCTTGATATGCATCGAGGCTGGCCACCAGGTGGCTTTTTAGTGAGTCGTCGGGTTTCGACAACCCCGCACTACCCAACTGCGACCCAATTGCAGTTGCAATCAAATGCAGAAGGTCAGAAATTCAAATTCAAAGCAACTAATTAATCATGCTGCCGTTTCTTATCATCACCGAATTCATCATCATCATCTCCACTTGATCAGTCCACCCATAAGATTTATATTATAGCTCTGATTGAACACAAACCTATGGGAAAAATGTTTATTTTGCCAGTTATCATACAATGTACCGTGTGGCTATTAATTATAGTGTCTCCTTTCTTTGTTGATTGATGTGATATTAACCATGACTTTCGGTATTTAGCTCGGAATTATTATAAATGTATTAGGTATCTACTAATTAATAAACACTTAAATTTAAAATGATCCATTCGAATAAAAATTATGATAATCCGAAGTAAAAACCATTTTACAGGTACAAATTATTGTCTGAGACTGCTTGAGGTCATTAGCACCATTTTCAGTCGTTTTTCAGACGGCCTCGGTGGCGTGGCGGGCCAGTGCTCGGCTGAGACGCAAGAGACGCGGGTTCGATTCTCGCTGCAGGAGAAATGTTTGCATGATCTGCAAATATTTCTTCCGGGTCTGGGTGTTGTAGTATTATGTATTATTAGTATGTATTTACAAAAAAAGAAGTATATAAGTATTCTATCAGCCATCTGGTGTCCATAATACAAGCATTGCTTAGTTTGGGGCTAGATGTCGCTTTGTGGAAAGTCCACAAATATTTATTTACTTATTCAGTTCGGACAGTAATCAAACTAAAATTTAAACTGAAATACATTGATTAACAGAAAGAAACTTACAACTCAAATACAAATACAAAAGCTAAATCCATTTTCACAAGTCAAATAAGTATTTAATAATCAACTTGAAATCAGTAAACATCCAAGGTACCCCATGTCGAAACGGTCAAAAACTCTCCAGTCTCGAATATCCCAGTAACCGCAAATGAGGCTAGAAATAAAAATAATTTGTCAAACTTGTCTAACCAGTCGGCTACCCGACCGCAGAGGGCGCTGACGTGCGACGTTGACTGGAGAAGGCATTTTGTAGGTTTTTTTATTACTTACGGTACATTTACATAATAATTATCACGCCTATATCCTTGATCGGGTTGGCAGAGCCACAAGTAATCACAGGCAAACTTGCAGACACTCGTGATTCAAAGTCTCAAGAAAAAACTAACCCCTGAATACTCAAACGGTTTTTTGACAGTTTCTGATGAAAATCTGTCAAAAAAAAAACGTCATTTGAGACGTGCTCAACTTTGAGATGCGTTTGAGTATTCGGAAGTTAGGCACGTTAAATTGTCGGTTAAACTTAAAAGCCGGGCTTTTAAGTCATGACAGAGGCCTTTAGGCGGCCTTAAAACTCCGTCACAAGACTTGACCACTAGCTCATACGTACTAACTATTGACTAAGTGCACTTGTTGATGATGATGATTGTAATACTATTGTTCGTAGCTCCATGTGAGACGGTATCACAGAACACGCTCAGTTAACGCGTATTACCCCCACGATCGATCTATTGCTGTAACAGTATCGAATCTGTCGATAACTTTACGCGTCTTAAGGGGCAGCATGCATTCACACACCACATTTTAATACATACATACATAAAATCACGCCTGTTTCCCATAGGGGTAGGCAGAGATCACGGATCGCCATTTGCTACGATCCTGACATACTTCTTTTGCTTCCTTCACTCTCATTACATTCCTCATGCATGCTCGTCGGTTTAGGGTACTCTTGACCTGGCCCTTTTCCAGATCGCTGATTTGGTCCAGGTACGTGCGCCGAGGTCTTCCCCTTCCAACGGTACCGTTCACACTCGCCTCATACACCTATTTCGTTAATCTTCTTTCATTCCACATTTTAATATAATACAAAAAAATACTAATACAAAATAATTTATTTATGAAACCTAAATACCTACTAGACAAGGGTACTTATTGTAGTGAACGAGCAATGAGCATAGTTAAATTACTATTCAATGAAAGTTATTCATACACATAATAATGAAACAATGTAATTAAATTTAAATTTACTGATGAATTAGGATAATCAGAAGAAAGATTGATATATTTTTTTATTTTTAGCTAGTTGTCTTTCACCTACAGAATATCTAAGTACTTGGTTACCGATGCGTTTCACGTGAGACGATCGCAAGTACAGTAAATGCATTGCTACTAATACACAATACATTTTTGTTTACTAGCCCCACACTAGGATTCCCTGTGTTGTGGATATGCATTATGTCAAATTAAAAATTACGAATGAAAATTTTCTTCTTCTCGATGTTTTTGAAAGCAAAGACTTGGTCGGGCGAGACAACAGAGAAGAAAGATGCGGGTTTGATTCGGTAAAAAATTGCTGTTATGCTAAGTCACGAACTATGTACGTTTATGCCAAGTTATAAACGAATCCATTCAAACTACAAACACTATGGTACCATAAATATGGTGCGCCTCGCCAAAAATAATAAATATGTAGGTACCTACCTAATTAAGAGATATTATGTTATAATAATTAATGTAGATACTTATTTTTTTAAGAGTTTGTTGAATTATTTATTAGTTGACTATTAGTTGCATATTCGGACAAATTAGATTTTCACACAAAGCACGAAATTTGCCGAGGTGCACAATATTTGTGGTACTACTGTAATATAACTTTTTTATCATGAGAAACCAATCCTACTAATATTATATATGCGAAAGTTTCCGAGGATGTGTGGATGTTACGATGTATGTTTGTGCCTCAATCACGCCGTAACGGCCGAACGGATTTAAATGAAACTTTGAATACACATAATTCGTGTGCCGGAATAACATATAGGCTACTTTTTATTTGGGTACAACGCGAGCGAAGCTGCGGCAAGCAGCTAGTAATTTATAATTTTTAAAACTTACATTGTGTATCTGTGTTTATCTATGCAATCATTATGTAAATTTGCCAGAAACAATGACCGTTGCATTTGCAGCTGTATACAGGGTGTATCGACAGCACAAAGGGTATTGGGATAGGCACCTACAGGGTGCTTAGATTAGCGAAACTATGCAGATTAAGCCGGCATTAGGTGGGAGTGGAGAACATGTGTAGGTAATTTGTGTTCATTTAGCTCTTGAGTGTTCGAGGACGGTAATGCGTTGTTACTTGAGACTAATGCCCTCGTTATATCTATTCATGTTACAATTACATTATTACTTGAGGTACAGAGCACTGGTGGTCTTGTGGTAACGGCCCCGCCTTTCGATAGGTCGTGGGTTCAAATCCAGTCGTGTACTAATAGGTTTTTCTGTTCCAATTTATGTGCTAACCAGTACTAGTGCTGAATCAGCATGATTGTAGAACGGTAAGAAGACATGTGTCAAGAGTACGAAAGGAGCCTTTAAGGCGCACTCTAAATCCATTCACCGTACTCAGCGCATATGAATTTCCCAAACAGAAAAATTCCACGACCGGTTTGAACCCACGACCTGCTAAGGTGGGGCTGCTACCACTAGACCAATGGTGCTCTCCACATGGCTAAACGAATTTGAATCAAACTTAAAACATACATAGTACCTACGTATTATATGTTGGAAAATAAGCAACTTATTATTTGGGGAACACGCGAGCGAAGCCGCGGGCAAGATCTGACTAATGACGACCTCTGTGGCGTGGTGGGTGAGTGCTCGGCTGAGACGCAAGAGGCGTGGGTTCGATCTCCACTACAGGAAAAATGTTTGTATGTCCTTCAAATATTTCTTCCGGGTCTGGGTGTTGTGGTATTGTATTTTACAAAAAAAAGTACCTAGTATATAAAGTATTGTATCAGCCATCTGGTGCCCATAGTACAAGCTTTGCTTAGTTTGGGGCTAGATGGCGCTGTGCGAAACGTTCGCAAATATTTTTTTATTTTATTTATATGAATTGTATATAAAGGTTTTTTACATTCAGCAGTGAATCAGACAAAGTTAGAGTACCTATAATTATCACGATTCCAGTAGATGTCAGTTCATTTTCTATGTGTCAACGGTTTGCGGACGAGCTGTCATCCATCTGTCATCTGTCACACACAAGACACGCAAAGTTGATAGCTTTTGCTATTCAATGCTAATTTAGAATGGTGGTTGTCAAGGTCTGTTTGGTTGTTTCCAATGAAAAAGGAAAGAAAATTGCATTAAAAGTGTATAAAAAACCTTTAGAAAACAAGTGCCCTTCCTAAGCTTTATATAAAAGTAGGTTGATTCTTTGTTAATTAATAAAATAACGTTAAAATTTGATCTCTCAAAAGCATTCACTCCTACAGTCTGGTAGAAGGGTTTCCTTTTTACCATTAAAAATACTTTTGTTTTCAAATATTCAGTATTGAGAATTGATGCCCCTTAAATAAAAGATCGAAAAAAGGTTATTTAATCCGCTTAAGAAAGCATAAAGAAGAAACAATTCGAAGTAAAGATTGAGATCATCGATAACTTTAACCATTTGAAGGCATTGTGTCTTCGAAAAGTTTGTTACGTTATCATTTGTACATAATACGTTTTAAAAACTAAACAAAACCAACTTCGATGATAAAATTCGAGCCCATAAAAAATTGGTATTTTTTCTTCAAATTCGAATGGGACTAAACGGGTAGTATGCTCTCCCAAAAAAAAAGTATTTTCCAAATCGGTTTATAAATGAAGGAGTTCTGAGATATCAAACATAAAAAAACAACCAAATTTAGAACCTTCTCCTTTTTGTAAAATCGGTTAAAAAGTGACCATTACAACACCTGTGGCTTGCATTTAAGAAAAAAGTTTGAGGTCTTCGTCTAGTATACCTCGTTTCATACAAGGACAATTGACGCAGAAAATAATAAGTAATAACAAATTTTCATTTCATTTTCATTTTTCGTGTTTATTTAATTAACGGGATCCAGAACAAGACCCTGCGATACTCCCGAGTTACAATTACTATAACTTGTCCTTCTGTCCTTCTAGGGAGCATGACACGTCAAACATTCAACAAACATTTGAGTGTAGATTCACACTGGACAAACAACGTGTCAAGTGCACGATTAGAGCCTTTGATATGTACATGAATCCTTTCATCTGAACGTAGTCTATCTATCTCTATAATTTCCTTTCGTGCTTACACTCCTCAATGGCACTAGTCCGGAATAATCTGTCTGTACCTACACCTAATAGGTGATTAAAGTAGTAATTATGAATGTAATTATACGGCAGCCGACATTTGGAGACTTGAGTAAAAAACAAAAAGGTTTTGAATGCTCAGTGACCGCATTTCTCATTTTATCTCTTGTTTACAAATCTGATAACAGGAACAGGGTTTGTTTTGATTCTTATCGTGTGTGAAAATAGAGACCCGAATAAAATTACAAAAATTTTAGGTAGGTACTTAAAAAAAAAACTAAGGCCTTTTACCATCTATAGTAGATGATTTATACAGCGTCAGGAGGCAACTTTTACCTTCACAGACGGGATACAGCGTGCCTGGGACGAATTATGATGAAGTAGGCTTGCCCAGCACCTATTCCATCCTCTCAGCTTAGTCGGCCTTGTCCACAGGAAAGACGTTGTCAATACATGCGGAGCTGACTAAGCCGCGGGTTTCCTCACAATGTTTTCCTTTACCGTTTGAGAGTACTGGTATAGCGCACATAAATTTTTCACACAGAAAAATCTATTGGTACACGACCGGATTTGAACCCACGACCTTACTTAGGTAGGTACCTACTTACTAATTTTATAAAGGTAGGTTTGTATATTTTTTTATACAGTAGATAACTACCACAGTCCTGTTGCCACGCGCGGCTTTGCTCGCGTGGTCTTCTTCTTCTTAGTCGTACACTCCTGGCGGAGTGGTCGTGGCTATGGATCGTCTGCTAGATTGGTTGCGGCTTTTGCGAGACTTCTCCATCTGGACGCATTCTATGCTTTTTCTTTACTTCCAGTCCAGCAAAGAAGCAGTATATATTAGTAGGATTATATTTTTTACACATAAGTCCTATCTAATGAGCGTAGCAACTTTTTCTCCATAAACACAAACTACATTCCATCATCTTCCTGCCCTTATCCCACTTGGGGTCGGCACAGCATAATCTCGGCACAAACTCTTACAGCATGATCCAAGATCATGCTGTAAGAGTTTTGGCTAAGGTGTTTTATGACCGGCCGCCTGCCTGACGTCAACCCTCCTTGGGAATACTTGCTTATAGTATCTCATCATCATCATGTTGGAGGATACTATCCCTTAGTCGACTTTTACGACATGCTCGGGGAGAGAAGCTGCTGGACGCATTCTATGTTTTTTCTTTACTCCCAGTCCAGCAGAGAAGTTAGAGAAACACAAACTACATTAATAAGTAAAATAAATGTTCGCCAAGTAAACCAGTAATTAAAACACAATTCCAAGACGCGCCTTCGGCTCCACAATTAATTATAGGTTAAATAATAAAATCAAAATGTTGGAGGCTTATATTTTACGTTGTAACAATAGGTTTCGGTGATGCCATTATTTGTATCAATTATAATACTTTCTGTTGTAATTTGGGTCACTAATTTTGCATTTACAGCTAGCTGCTATGTTTGTTTTTTGACACAATGATGATGGTGATGATGAATTTGTACCACTTTAGATTTTAGTCTGTAGTCTTACCCAGGAATACTTAATCGCGACTTAGAGTTGAGCGCGTCTCAAGTCACGGTTTTTTGACAGTTTTTGATGAAAACCTCTCAAAAAAATATTAATAAATAAATATTTGTAGACATTTCACACAGCGCCATCTAGCTCCAAACTAAGCAAAGCTTGTACTATGGGAGCCAAATGGCTGATAGAATACTTATAAACTTTTTTTTTTTGTAAATGCATAGGTAATAATAATAATGCATAATACATAACACACCCGGACCCGGAAGAAATATTTGCAAAACATACAAACATCTCTCCCGTAGCGGGGATCGAACCCGCGCCTCTTGCGTCTCAGCCGAGCACTCGCCTGCCACGCCACAGAGGTAGTCGTGGTTTGTTACAGTCATAATAATTATATTTTTTGACATTTTATATAGCCTATGACACTTTCGTTTGTCAAAATCTGTCCAGCCGTTGGAAGACAGCTTCAACCAAAGAAATTAACATACATACAAACACCCCCCAAAAATATTATCCTCCTTCGCGATCGGGTAAAACATCCGAACAAGCTTTTGACAGGACGTTGCTTTTTGGACCAGTATGAGTTAAGATCCCGTTATGAAACAAAGAAAAGGGCGGGGACTTTTTAAACGAATCCGTTATTAACACAGGGCGTAAAGCAATATTAATTTAAATATAATTTAAACAAGTAAACAAAATAACAAAACTAAACTAAAGGTAATTAAATGTATGTACTCCAGTTAAACGATGCATTAGAGCAAGTTAATATATTGTAAGCGTTTTTGCCTAAGTGATCACAATTGGGAATGTTTATGGTGATAAGCGGAGGCGGGAGCGATTTTCCTAAAAATTACCAGACCGGGAAAGATTCGGGACTCATTAGGCCAGACTAGACTTATACTCAAACTCAATTTATTTATTTGTTAAAATTAAAGTGACTGTAGACTGCACAAAGAGAGTACTAGGTTCATATGAACGAAATACGCTGTGGGTCGTATTTCTTATTGGGATCTACGATTTTCGAACCATGGGTCGAGGTGTTGAAACAAGGGCAAGGAAATGGTGGGAACATAATGTACATACATGTGGGGTGGGTAAAATAATAATAATAATAAGGCCTCTTACAATCTATACCTAGTAGATGATTTGTAAAGCGTCAGGAGGCAACTTTTACCTTCACAAACGGGACGCTGTAGTGCCCCGGACGAATTAAGATGGAGTAGGCTTGCCCAGCACTTATTCCATCCTCTCAGCTTAGTCGGCCTTGTCCACAGGAAAGGCATGGTCAATACGTACCGACCTGACTAAGCCGCGGGTTTCCTCACGATGTTTTCCTTCACCGTTGGAGAGTACTGGTATAGCGCACATAATTTTTTCGCACAGTAAAACGCATTGGTACAACTGGATTTGAACCCACCATCTTAAGATCGGAAGGCGGGGTCATTACCAACTAGACCACCAGGTGCTCTCTGGGGTGGGTAAAACCACAAGTAATCATAAGAAAACTTGCATCCACTCCTGATTCAAAGTCCCAATATTAATATGGTGAACCATGGTGACAGGTGATCAGCCCATCGCCTATAGATGGCCCATCATGTTGGAAGGGATAATATCCCTTAGTCGACTTTTACTACATGCTCGGGGAGAGAAGCAGTTTGCCTGCTGTCTACTCCCAGTCCAGCAGAGGTAGGTAACTTACCTCCGAATACTCAAACGCGACTCAGAGTTGAGCACGTCTCAAGTCACGGTTTTTTGACAGTTTTTGATGAAAATCTGTCAAAAACTCGTCACTTGAGACGTGCTCAACTCTGAGATGCGTTTGAGTATTCGGGGGTTAATGTTATAATCATTTAACGTGAAACATAGCCTTAATATTGTCCAGCACGATTGTGTGAACTGCATTTATCATCTGTGGCTGCTAATCGATTTACGGTAATGGGTGGTGTTTATTTTGGTTTAAATAATGTTTTTCATCACCATTCTTTGCTCTGAATAATGAACCGAATAACCTTGAAATTGTTTCATCATTATCATCATTAGCCTATAGCAGTCCACTACTGGATATAGACCTCCCCTAATAAGCAATATTGCACCCTGTATTTGCATTTTCAAATATTCTACTAACGGACAACAAAACGTTCATTACCATTGCTACTAGGTTATAAGTCTAAAAGCGCCATACACAAGCGAAGACTGTAGCTGAGACTAGTCACTTAATAAATTCTTTACTCGACAGCAAAGTGAGAGTTATGACTTCATAATCTGTGTTTGTTCAAAGCACATTAATCAAACAGGACTTCAGAAGTACTACAGAATGAGAATATCAACAGGTTGACGTATTGCGTTGCTAAACTGCAACAGAGGGACGGCTATTTATTATGGTAATTAATGGCAACTACTTAAACATTATGTTATTACCAGCATCTCCCCTGGTGCCCGAATAAAAAGCCATGTACTGTGTTTTTCTAGTATGGAACGCATTATGTTATATTTAGTTTTCGTTTTGGTAGATGCCAAACACAGTAGATAGTTACTACTACTAATAGAGTCACTAGTTATTTCGAACCAGTGTGGTGAAAGGATTGAAGGTGCACCTCAAAGGCTTCCTCCACCTAACTTGCGGGGTGTCCTGTCCTACTCCATTTTATTGTTATTATTAATATTTATTTCAGATTAAAATCCATATATCGTACAATTAAAAACATTAAAAATAACTAACTATACATTAATCACATTATTATGTCAATAAATCAAATGTATTTTAGTATGATGAATAAAAATATATTTTTTAAACGTGTTTTTCTCTGATCTCGCGACAAGCCTTTATATCAAAAGTTGTGTAATTTATTAAGTAACTAGCTGCCGCCCGCGGCTTCGCTCGCGTGGTATACGGATATAAAATAGCCTATATGTTAATCCAGTACATGTACTATGTATATTCCAAGTTTCATTCAAATCCGTTCAGCCGTTTAGGCGTGATTGAGGCACAAACATCCAAACATCCAAACTCACAAACTTTCGCATTTATAATATAAGTAAGATTGATGGGTTTAATTTAATATAATTTTATTTTATTTTCCTTTTTACCATACTATTGCGTTTAGACCGATTTCGAAAGAGGTACAATCTTGCGAGATATATCATAATCTAAGGTATTTGCCATTTTACTGTGACATTATAATATCTTATGGTGTGGGGCTACACTAAGAAATAAATTCCCGAAATTGAAATTTTAAAGGGAAGATGAAGTTAGTATGAAAAATTAACTCAACGCGGACAAACTCGCGGGCCGTTCTATCAGTTGAAATAATATCCGCAGTCACAAAATAACCCACCATGTCTCCATTTCGGTGTCAAAAACATGTGTGTAAATTTTATGAAAACAAAATCAAAAGATAATAAAGCAATTTGCTTATATTTTTCAACAAACAAATCTACTTTCATCTTTCGCCCACACATTTTTGTTGTTATCCAAAAAAATCGTGATACAGATACGTAACAAGGCGTAACTCCGTATTTATATATTTTTTACATGGAGCTCATAAGTTTTTCGAGCGGAAAAATCCAAATCCAAGCTTAAAAAGCCCGTAAAGGGTTTTTATTAATCTGTATTATTAATCTCAAGTCCGAAACGTAGCTTGCTTAGACGTTCTTGATCAATCGTTAAAGTTAAGCAACATTGTGCGCGGTCACAATTTGGATGGGTGACCGCAAATGGCATTACGAGCTGAGCGCTTCCGTGGAGGGCACTTTAAATTGTCGGTCCCGGCTTTTAAGTCGTTAAACCAAGACGGAAGCCTTTAGGCGGCCTAAAAACTCCGTCACAAGAGTTGGCCACTAACTCATACGTACTTACTTTATTAATCTGTATAATCTCATTCTTTGTCCATCCCTGTATCACTGAACAAGAAAAAAACCCCCATTCGTTGCTATTGAAACTCACACGTGGGTTTCCAGCTTCACTACGTGAGTCGGATACAAAATAATAATAATTTACCTCCCAAAGGTAACTTTGGCAAAAAGACGCCCTATTCAGAAAGTTAGAAGGATTTAAGGGTTATATCGGCTAAGCCTTGAAGGTTTACCTTTCACCACAATGGTTCTCTCACCAATACTCACAAATCAAGTATATCAATATGATCGGTCCCTATAATCTACTTACGGATCAATCATGCTATAGATATTTGTCAAATATCGACAAACATTTTTTGAAGTAAAAAAAAGTAACTATGTAATGAACGATCCGTTATTCGTTAGTTGATAAAGAAACCGAGTACTAACCATCATCCAGCCTAAAAAAGTCCACTGCTGGACGTAAACCTTCTCAATATACTTTCAGGACAAAAGATTACCGACCACACATTACGGTTTAGTGGCAGTCCCCTTCTGATCCTAGAATCGTGGGTTCTAATCCGGTCGTACGCCAACTGATTATTCTGTTCGAAAAAATTATATGCGCTATAATAAGTATTTTCAAACGGTGAAAGAAAACATAGTGAGGAAACCGGCATGTCTAAAAAGGTGAAGTGCATGAAAGCATTTGAGGCGCACTTTAAATCCTTTCACCACACTGGTGAAAGGATTATACTAATTAGGATATAATACTAAATATACTGAATACTGAATACTGGTGCGAAAAAACTAGTGATAGTAGTTTAGTTACCTACTATTCAAAGTATGTATCGTTGCTTCTGAATCATTTACGATAATCTGAACAAAACCCAAAGCGAAGTTAAGCCCGACACGCCCTTGGCCAGCTCCTTTGAAAAAGTTCTTTGATGGCAAAGGTTTGAAAGATCGTGTCGGTGTGTTTTTGTTGTGGCTTATTACTTGTATTATTTGTGAGACCTTAACATCTTAAAGGGCGCTCTTAAAATGGGTTACAAAACCAAAAGGGAAAAATGTTTTTACATATAATAGAACGAAACCCATCAATTAGCTTTTCACCTGTAATAGGTTGGCTAGGGAAACGTGGTCCGACAGTTTACATACATACATAATATAACGCCTGTATTGTATCCCTAATGGGGTGGTTTGAGCCACAAGTAATCATAAAAAAATGTACAGCCATTCTTGATACAAAGTCCCAAGATGGATATGGTGAACCATGGTGATAGGCAATCAGCTCATAGCCCATATTGGAGAGGATACTATTCCTTAGTCGACTTTTACGACAGGCTCTGGGAAAGAAGCAGACCGACCGTACGACGACCGTATTTGAACTCACGATGAAGGTCTTTGACCAAGCCTTTTAGCCAGACCTGTGGTTTGACAAGGCAAACCTAGGAGCGCCGGAGTTTCAAGGTTTGACAATGACATAATAATAATTACAACACCCAGACCCGGAAAATATTATTTGCAAAACATGCAAATATTTCTCCTGCAACAGGAATCGAACTCGTGCCTCTTGCGTCTCAGCCAGGTATTCGCCCGCCATGGCACCTCCAAGGTCGTCATCATCATCTTCCTGCCCTTATCCCACTCTATGTGGGGTCGGCACAGCATGATCCTTGGATCATGCTGTAAGAGTTTTGGCTAAGGTGTTTTATGACCGGCCGCCTGCCTGATGTCAACCCTCCTTGGGAATACTTGCTTATGTATCTCATCATGTTGGAGAGGATACTATCCCTTAGTAGACTTTTACGACATGCTCGGGGAGAGAAGTAGCTGGACGTATTCTATGTTTTATCTAGAATTTTTTTTCACCTCCAAGGTCGTCAATTTCACAAAAAATTCAAACAAAAAATTGTAGCAAAAATCTAGGTAACCTATGAACATCGTGACATCAAGCTATTTCATTTCCAGACAGTAACACAATAAAGCACTAAACATTACTTACTAAAGGTTAAAAAACACAGAAAGTTGTATTTACGGTAAACTTCAAGGTCGGCAATGTAATGAATATAATAAGTACTACCGAAACCTTTCATCTGTGCCGCCTTTTTACCGGTACCTAAAGCTAGGTTAACGCTAAGTTTGTGCAGAGTGAGCTTTATAAACTTCAAACATAAAAACTTTGTAAACTCGTAAGCTTTTCTTTTATAAAAAGACTAAAAAATAAGAATTTGAAAGCTTATTATTTATATACTACGTGGAGCATAACGAAAGTTATGAGTTTAACAGTCTACGTATGTAAGTAGGTATGTTTGTGTGTACGTAAAAAATTAAGAGTATGTTCGTCTGTTCAACTGTAGCCAAAGGTGGCGACTTCATCGTAAAGGAATATTATATTTAAAAAAAAAATATTTTATAAATGTCAAACTAACTATCTTGTCATAAATTAATGTCTAAGAAGTATTTATGCGTTATCCTGGTTTTCCTTTTAGGTACATCCTTTTTAGGATCGTTTTACAGGATAAAAAGTAGCCTATGTCCTTTAATAAAATCTATTCAGCAGTTTAGACGTGAAAGATAACAGACAGACATACAGAGTTACTTTCGCATTTATAATATTAGTACGGATAAGCTTTTACGTGTACGGTTTATGTAGTTTTAATGGAAAATAAAAGCTGCTTCCATACTAAACAACCTTCAGATGGAACGGAAGCTACCAAATTTTGGGTTTTGGAACTAGCAATCAACCAATATCGACGGCACACCTCCACATCTATGTGTACCTGCTGTATATACGAACATACAGGGTGTCCAGTTTTAAAGCTTTCACCATTTCTGTCTCTAGGAATGGTGAATCCGTAGGTACATGACATCCTGAGTTTGGGTGCACCTAATAAGTACTTACTATACAATTATTAAGAGTAGTGGGAAAATCTAAGTTTGTATGAAAAGTACTTTTTTATTTAATAAACGTCAATGGTAATATTTTTTCAAATACTTACTGGATTTTTACAGGTTAGAGGAGTTGTATGGGATTTTTGTAACGGTCCGCCCGATTGCTTGAAACTTTGATAACGAATTTAGAGATTTACTAAAGACTGTTAAATTACGAGATGCACCCAAATAAATCTACTAATAAATAAATCTACGCGAGTGAGACCGTCGATCACTAGTCATACTAATATTATAAAGAGGAAAGATTTTTTGTTTTTTTGTTTGTTTGTAACGATTAGACTCCGAAACTACTGAACCGATTTCATAAATTCTATCACCAATAGAAAGCTACATTATCAGGGACCAGTATAGGCTATAATATATTTTCAAAAAATTAGAGATCCGTAAGAAAATTGCAATATTGTAACCCAAGGTAGAAAACCCAAAATAGTTTTTGAAACAAAATAATGTACTACACGCGTACGAAATCGCGGGCAACAGCTAGTCGATAATAAGAAGATATGACATCCCTACTGGCCCAAGTTGTATTTCGGACACCCTATATCATGTTACATGTTGATTGTGAATCGAAATACGAGCTAGATTCCAGCCTTTGGTGCGAGCCTGATAGATGCTGCCAATTATGGAGGCCAAAGCCAAACCGATATTTTTTACAAAACATGGAGCCTTTTGATGTTCGAAATTTGATTGGAAAAGATACCTACACAATACGTTTTTTACCATGGCATCTTACTAATATTATAAATGTGAAAGTTTATGAGGATGTGACTATGTTTGTCCCTTAATCACGTCTAAACGGCTAAACGGATTTGAATTAAACTTGGAATATATTATAGTACATGTGCTGGATTAACATTAGGCTATTTTTCATCCGGGTAACACGCGAGCGAAGCCGCGGAAGGCAGCTAGTATATAGATAAAAGAGCATACATGAAAAATGTATTGAGAGTCATTGAAGCGATTGAAGTATGTCAGGATCGTAGCAAATGGAAATCCGTGATATCAGCCTACCCCTAAGGGAAACAATTTTGATATTATTTATGGTATGTTTTACAGGCAAAAAAACTATGTTTTATAGCTAAAAGTAAAGTCACTGCTCTAATGCTAGCTTCCTTGTATTCTACTAACGGACAACGGGTCATTCTTTACCACAGCAATATTGATTTTACATGATAGAAAAACGTAGCCATGGTAACGAACTATTCGTCCTCCGTAGAATATTGGAACCGGGCAATGGCTTGCTTATTCTAAATAGTTTTTTTTTGGACTCTACCAACAATACCCGGTTTCAATATTTAGCTAACGAATATACCTAGGATTAGGTAGGTACTATGGCAAAGTTGTAATCCATTGAAAAGGAAAACCGAAAAGTCGAATTAATTCACAAAAGGTTCCGTACAATCATACATGTACTTTTTAATTATGACTCTATTTACTTTTTAAATAGGTAGCTTCGATAAATCGAATTTAATAGGTTTAATGACAACAGATTTTCTTTACAACCAGCTAGTGAGATGGAAATCGCAAGAATACTTCTGGAGATTAAAACGAATGCAAGGGGTATCGACGGGTTATCCATGGACATGGTATTATTAACGTTACCACACTCTTTATCAATAATTACCGCAATAGTCAATAAGTCAATCCTTACGTCTACTTTCCCCTCTAGGTGGAAAATTGCTTCAGTGAATCCAATTCCAAAAGTCACTAACCCCGTTGATATTAAAGATCTCAGGCCGATCAGTATACTACCAGTTCTGTCCAAGGTACTTGAAAAAATTGTCTACAATCAACTAAGTAAGTAGGTATATTGAAAAAAACAACATTTTACCGGATGTCCAGTCGGGTTTCCGACGAGGGAGAGGAACCGCGACTGCTCTGCTGGATGTTGTTGACAATATACTAGTCGAACAAGATAAGGGTCTGGGATCTGTTTTAGTACTGCTCGACTTTTCCCGAGCATTTGACGCATTAAATATTCCTTTGCTACTTTCTAAAATGTCTTACTATGGTATTGACTCCCCCTCCATAAAATGGTTCAACAGTTATCTCACTAACCGTTCTCAATTTGTCCGAGTCACTCGAGAAGACGGTTCGAATCTTGAGTCGTCATTTGAAGCCCTAAATCGTGGTGTACCTCAAGGATCGATCCTGGGACCTTTACTCTTCATTATGTATAGCGCGGATATCTGTTGGGGTATAAAGAATTGTAGATATCACCTTTACGCCGATGACGTGCAATTGTACTTGCCAATAAATCCTCATGATGTTCTCTGTAGTGTGGCCAAAATAAACGATGACTTGGAACGAATAGCCTTGTGGTCACAGAACAGTGCGCTTGTGTTGAACCCCTTAAAGTCTAAGTTTATGATCCTGGGCACCAATCGTCAAACCAATGATATAATGAGGCACAACATAAATATCAACATACTTGGCCATCAAATACAACAAGTAAATGAAGCCAGAAACCTTGGACTACTATTTGACAGCTCACTTCGATTTGAAAACCACGTGTTGAATCTCACTAAAACTTGTTTTTATAGATTAAAGGTTCTCTACAGGATCAGACATTTTTTAAAGGAAGAGATTCGTATTAAAGTTTGTGAATCACTTGTTTTGTCAAAACTCAATTATGGGGATTTAATATATGGTCCACGTTTGATGGCTAAAACATCTCGGCTTATTCAAAGGGTCCAAAACGCGTGTTGTAGGTTTTGTTATGACGTCCCGCCAAGAACTCACATCACTCCTTATCTAAACAGGGCAAACACATTGAACATGGCCTCACGGAGGTTCTTGCACATGTCTGTGTTAGTTCACGGCGTCATAACGTCGGAGTTACCACAATACTTATTTTTTAAGCTTGACAATTCCAAGAGCAAGTATAGCGCTAGGTCAACTAGGGACTTGCTTCACTACAGCAAACATAAAACAGTAGCGTTTAGGGGCAGCTTTCGGTACCAGGCAACCAAGTGTTGGAACAACATACCGCCTCCTCTCCGACAATTAAAGTCAAAATATACATTTAAGAAGCGAGTAAAGTTGTACATTTTGGAACTTCAAAAAGCTGGGTTGTCTGGTAAGGATAGCTGTAGTGCACCCTTTACCTGCTAGTTTATTTGATTATTGGTTATTATTTCAATTGATTATTAATTCATTTCATACTGACATTGTTTATTATATAGGTTTTTGAATAGGTACTTGACTGATTTTTCTAATTTTCTTATTTTATACTGACATTATTTTATAGAATACTGACATTATTAACTGATTTATTCTATGTAGACACACATCTACAATATAATTTATTTATTTTATTTCATTAGTTTTTTTTTTTACATTTTACTGTTGTACGCTAGTCTCACAGGGTCTGATGGCTAGAGGAAGTGGTTCCGACAGAATAACAGCGTCTGCTGCTCAAACAGCAGACACAATGCTGAGTCGAAACCAATTTGCTGCTGTAGCACACATCATAATTTGTTTAATATTATAATTTTAGTGATAAGTGTTTAATGTTTAAAATGTCTTTTTTTTTCTTTCTATTGTCTATGTATTTTTTATTTTATTTTCCTAAAATTCTATGTTATGTGTTATGTGTGCTATCTTAGCAAATAAATGTTATGTCTATGTCTATGTCTATGTCTAAATCGACACGAACGTTAAAATAATTGTTGTTTGGATCTGATTGAAAGGCCCCTTTTTATTATTTGTTGTTATTGCGGCAATAGAAATGCACGCTCTGCGAAAATTTCAACTTTCTACATTATTACGGTTCATCAGATACAGCCCGCTGACAGCGGAGGCTAAGTAATAGGGTCCCGTTGGCACCCTTCAGGTACAGAACCCTAAAAATCTCATATTTATATATATAAATTATTATCACACGCATATCCCTAATGGGGTGGTCAAAGCTTCTAGTAAACATAAGAAAACTTACAGCCACTTCTGATTAAAAATCCTCAGATGGATATGGTAAACCATGGTTCCAGGTGATCAGCCCATCGCCCATATAAATAGTCCATCACGTTGAAGAGGATAGTATCCCTTAGTCGACTTTACGACATGCTCGGGGAGAGAAGCATAAATCTCATAATTTTTTATGCTAAATAAACAATGTTTCTTTAGTAATCTTTCTATGGACATCCGTTAGTCATAAGAACCGAGCAAAAAACCGGACTAATGTTCCTCATGCGGGATATTACAAAACGGAATAATATAAGACGTGTTCCCTTGTATAGCTCAAAGACCTTTCTAAAAAGTGAGTTTAAATTTCAAACTAAATAAAGTCCTGAAAAATAAATTTGCATCTACTTCAGTTCGAAATGAGTTTTGGAACACGACACGGTCTAAGAACTAGGTTAAATGGCTTTCTAAGCATTTTAGATGTAAAAATATTTGAAATAGCCTTTATAATCTACGGTTTCTGCTACACTTTATTGTATGATTCAGCAACTATAATTAATTTATAATATAAATCTATACTAATATTATAAAGAGGAAAGATTTTTTGTTTGTAACAAATAGGCTCCGAAACTACTGGACCGATTTCAAAAATTCTTTCACCAATAGAAAGCTACATTATCAGGGTCCAGTAAAGGCTATAATAAATTTTCAAAAAAATTAGGGATCCGTAAGAAAATTACAATATTGTAACCCAAGGTAGAAAACCCAAAATATTTTTTGGCGTGCGCTGCGAAAACTATTGATTATAAAACAAAATAATGTACTACACGCGTACGAAGTCGTATGTATGGTAGTGACCCAGTCTTCCGATCATACCGCGACTAAAGACCGGTCAAATCAAATCCGGTCGTAGGTACACCAATGGATTTAGTATTGTGACAAAAAACTGACTTTCAGACGTATCACGTACACTAGTTTTAGTCAGTACTCTCTAACATTCAAGGAAAACATTGACCTAAACCCATGAGGTCTATAAAAATCTATTAGCGTAGCCTAAAAGTTCTCTTAAATTGCCAAGTTATATTCAGGGTCAAACAGTCGTTCCTTACTTAGGTTTGCTTACAAATTTCAGTCATTGCTTTGGTTTAATTTTATCTTCGGTCTAAATTCGGCTTCGGCTGCAAGTGTCCAAACAAAGCTAATGGTACGAAAATATAATTTGATAAAGAGCTTCGCTCTATTGATTCTTATGAAATTGCATAAGTTATGAATCGAACTATCTATAGATACGTGGCCTTAGTCCAAGATTTTACAGTAGGGGAGAATGCTGGGGCACATTGCGAAAGCCCAACTTACCCCAGTTTACCCTATTTTTACCTGACTGCGAAGGAGAAAGAAAATGAAATTTTAACAGTTTTTCTTTGGTTCCTCAAAGTGAAAACACGGCAAGAGAAAAAACACGTAAATTTTTTTTATCAATTTTTCTTACTTATATGTATTGATTTAGATCTCAAGATTCAGATTTTCAGATGATTTGTACTTTGATCGGTAGGTAATAACTATTTCTTTAGTTGATGAAACCAATTATTTTATTTCATTTTGTAATTTTCTTGTAATTCCAATTAGTTGATTTTGCGGATTATTTGATATCAATATTTCGCGCGATCTCACTCTGTCTTTCTTTTATACACCCGAAATCCGTAGCGCTATCTCTTATAATTCGATTCGAAGTCTGTCTAGACGCGACTATATGGTGGCCTCTTATAATGATAATTTAATGAATGAACAGTAGGTATTTCCGCAACGGTTAACCGTCCGTTTTAACCACCGAAACCGCCACAAATCGATAACGTAGGTAACCGATATGACACTGAGTTATCGATATGGTAATATGGATTCAGTTATTCATATTGTACATTGTAAGTACGGTAGGAGAAATGTTTTGTAATATCTTGTACCTACTACTGACCCCGCGAACTTCGTAAGTAAAATACAAAATTTCAAATGTTTTATTAGGTAGCTCAGATCAAATAAAAAGAATGTCGTCTTTTCTTTTTATTTGATCTGAGCTACCTCCGATCCGCCGCGAACAACAAAAGTGAAGCCACACAAAACCGTACTCCTGCAAGTAAACATACTTGCAGGAGCACGGTACGGATGAGCATGGTTTTGGTGTAAGTGTGTGCGTGACGCACACACTTACACCAAAACCATGCTCATCGCTCGCGAGTCGTCGTCTAGTAAACTAAAAATTTAAAAATAGAATTATGCCTTCCTGTGTAGTGAAAATCTACCTAGTTTGGACGTGCATTTGATTACCCTCTTAGCCATACTAAATCAAAATTCTTAGATATGTACCGTGACAGTCATAAGTGTTATCCACTTTTACAAATATATATAAAAAAATCGACGTATTCATATTCGAATGTTATGAATAGATCAGACCCTAGATAAAGACACAGGATCAATTTTCACGTATTTGCACGGCCTTGAAAATTCGAAAGGTTATAGAAATGGACCAAAAGGGTCAATTCGCACGCAATACGATACGAACATTATGACCTTTGTTTTTTGTCATTGATATAACCTCAGGCCAATGACCTGTGATGAGGCTTTGATTTGAGATGGCTTGCCTGATGAGGATGTGAATAAATGAATTCCGTGATGGTAGGTCACGACTAACAGATGTCCGTAGGTAGGTTGCCATAGAAATATTGTCTCTGCGTGAACTTCGAACCCGCACTTTATATACATACCTATTGCCTTATCCGTAGATGTCTTGATACATAAAGCAAGAATAATATAAAGCAATTTTATTGTCTGGTTTTAACTGATTTCACCATTGAACGCATATTCTGCCAGCTGATCGGCGCCTCACCATTTCACCATTCTCATCATACATAAGAAACTTGCAGCCACTCCTGATTCAAAGTCCCAAGACGGATATGGTGAACCATGGTGACAGGTGATCAGCCCATCGCCTATGTATGTAGATGGTCCATGATGTTGGGCAGTATACTATCCCTTAGTCGACTTTTACGACATGCTCGGGAAGAGATGCAGCTGGACGTATTCTATGTTTTTTCTTTTCTCCCAGTCTAGCAGATTATTATTATTTAAGATCTAGCTCTTGTTAGTGTAATAATAAATTTTTCTCAATTTTTCCCTCTCCAATGCTGTTTCTTTTACTTCTTTATACATGACAGCGACTTTCTCCTTTATCTGGCTGATAAGTATAACTAATTCTTGGTCTTCCTCTTCCTCGCTTTCCTTCTATCTTTCCTTCTATGATCGTCTTTATGAAGCTGTCATGTCGTACAAGATTTCCAAACATTTTCCCTCTTCTATTTTGAATCTAGCAAAGAAAAACAAAATTGGTATCTATCTAATATCGTAAGTAAGCAAGCTGTGCCGACCCCACATAGAGTGGGATAAGGGCAGGAAGATGATGATGATGATGATGATCACAAAGCAAGCACAAAGCTATAGATGTCCGAGGGTTCGAGCGCTGCAAATGCATTAAAAGCTATCAAATTCATAATAGAACGTCCGGATTCAGTTACCGGTCCGGCCGTACAATTTCCAGTGGGGTGTGCCATGGCCTTTTGAAGCAGTTGGAACACTAATTTCAAAAGAGACCGCGCAACATACTAAAATGAAATAACCCGCCAGATCAAATTATTGTTAATAGAAAACTACAAAATATTGTAGGATTTCCGAGATCTACTTAGATCAAAACATTGATCTTTCAAGATTTTAATTGTGTTTTTTTCTCTTAATGAGTTTTCACTGACCATTTTATAGTGTGAACCAAATAAAAACGTTAAAACTTGCATTTTCTCTTTGAATAAACATATTTTTTTAACTAACAACAGAGTTCTACATAAATTTTAGTGAGAAAATCCGCTTCGGCACACTCTTTAACGCTGCTGCCTCATGTCGTCCGCTGCCAACTCGTACCTTTAGAATCGAACCCGCGCCTCTTGCGTCTCAGCCGAGCATTCGCCCGCCATGCCACCGAGGTCGTCAAACTCAAACAAACATAACTGTTTACATTGAGCTGTGCCAGTTGCAAAGTCAATAAAGGGCACTGCTGGATATGTTTAAATAGTTCGCACGACGTGCCGCGGTCGACGTGGCGGGAATACACAGATATTACACTCTTGCTTTAATAGCTGAGGAATCACTGCTGTAAAAACTTGAAACATAAATAAAGGCCTTTTACCATCTAGTAGATGATTTATACAGCGTCAGGCGGCAACTTTTACCTTCACAAACGGGACGCTGTAGTGCCCGGGACGAATTAAGATGGAGTAGGCTTGTTCAGCACCTATTCCATCCTCTCAGCTCAGTCGGCCTTGTCGACAGGTAAGACATGGTCAATAAGTGCGGAGCTGACTAAGCCGCGGGTTTCCTTGCGATGTTTTCCTTCACCGTTTGAGAGTACTGATATAGCGTACATACATTTTTCGCACAAAATCCATTGTTACACGATCGGTCGTGTACCTTTTTTTTTTTTTTTTTTTTTTGGCAGGTGGAAAAATCTGCTCCCAGACGAACCAGCTGCGATAAGGGTCGCAGCTGGACAGTGTGGGGTTGTCGAAATCCGACGACCCACTAAAAAACCACCTGGTGGCCAGCCTCGATGCATGTCAAGGGGCTCCGGGATCTCCATACGGAACGCACCGGTGCCCCTCTCGCATCGTGCTCTAGAGCACTGTCCCGGTAATGGCACCCACAGCCACGCCCGGCACCCTCGCGTGCTACGACGAAACTTGCCACAAGAATCGCCGCCCTCCCGGGATCCGTAGCCGGTAGACGGAGCCCTCACTCCGCTACCGCGGACCCAAAAGGTCCCCTGTTTGGCAGGGGATACCACTCGCCCCCTCACGGGGCAGGCGGTGCGGGGCGGCCGTTAGCGCCCCGCCGCCGCCTCCTCCGAGCGGGATCGGCCCTCTCCCGATCTCGCTCAGCTGCCTCTTTCTGGACCATCACGGTCTCACAGAAAGAGGCTACGGCCTGCCACGCCGCCTCATCTGCCAGCATAGCCTCGACTACGCTCGGCAGAGAACTACGCTCGGCAGAGAATCGGTCGTGTACCTACAATGGATTTTACGTGTGCTACACCAGTACTCTCAAACGGTAAGTAAGTAAGTTCGTATGAACTAGTGGCCAACTCTTGTGACTTAAAAGCCGGGACCGACAATTTAACGTGCTCTCCGAAGCACAAAAGCGCTCTGCTTGTAATGCCACTTGCGGTCACCCATCTCAATTGTGACCGCGCACAACGTTGCTTAACTTCATCGATCAATCAAGAACGTCTAAGCAAGCTACACCACGAGCGCTACAAACTATTTTTACTCTCAAACTGTGAAGGAAAACATCGTGAGGAAACCCGCGGCTTAGTCAGCTCTGTCAATACAGTCGAATTGAGAACCCGCGCCTTTTTGAAGTCGGTTAAAAACAGCGTCGCTATGCTATCCCCTGTCCGACAGAGACCGCCATAAGTCACCCAAACTTTTCGAATCACCGTCAAAGTGCCAAATAATAACCAAAGCTCAATGTTTTTGATTATATAATTTCGTACAGAAATAATAGAATTTAAGATTAATTTCAAACAAAAGATTAATTTATTGGAGTTTGAGTATCAATTTGAAGCTACAATAAAACCCTTGAAATTCGCAAGTCCCTCAAATGTAACACAGCACCATCTAGCCCCAAACTAAGCAAAGCTTGTATTATGGGAATCAGATGGCTGATAGACTTTTTTTTGTAAATAAATACTTATAACTAGCTGACCCCGCGAACTTCGTATCGCCTTAAAATTAATAATTCAAGTGCTTGTAATTTAATATGAACTTTATACCATAGCAATAAAGCTCAAATTGACTACGTTTTAGTTACAAATCATTTGTATGGGAAAAAGAAAAGGGCTATTTTTAGGGTTTTTCCAGCAATAATTCTAATTTTTCTCGCCGTAAAAACCATCCTTGAACTTCAACGAACATTTTAAAAAAAGATTTGGCCAAATTGGTCCAGGCGTTGTTGAGTTATGCGCTTACCAACACATTTTGCGATTCATTTTTATACTATATAGACTTCGCGCACGACCGCTGCGTAGGGAGCCGACCTCGCGACTGAGCCGCGCGGGTACCTTACTCATAGATCTAAACTCCCCTCCCGCACGCGCACCCCCGCCTTGGTGACGCCCACTTCGCAACGGGCCGTGCAGCAGAAATCGTAATATTTTAATTTCGCCATAACTTCAAAACCAAACGTCCAATTTTAATCATTCAAAGACCAAATATTATCTCCATAAACTGTTCTTAGTGATGAAATCATTTATTTTGATAAGGATTAATAGCATGAGTAAAATAAACGCGTTTAAATGTAGTCCAAAAAAAATTCAAGATTTTTAAATAAAAAAATGGTTGCTGTGCCTCACTCGACATAGATGGGTATAGTGTGTCGCGGACTTTTTTGTAGATATTTATAAGATCTACAATTAATTAGAACATTTTATGGTTCTATCTTTTATAGTTTAGGCAGCGTACGCAAAATAAGTAACTTTTCTGGTTGATTTTTTACACCTTGTGTCCGAAAAACCCAAATATCTTACGGAACCCTATTTTTTTCCAAAATAAAATATAGCCTATGTTACTCGTGGATAATGTAGCTTTCGAATGGTGAAAGAATTTTTAAAATCGGTCCAGTAGTTTTTGAGCCTATTCAGTACAAACAAACAAACATACAAACAAAGTTTTCCTCTTTATAATATTATTAGTGTAGATTAGTGTAGATAAACAACTACAACACACAGACCCGGAAGAAATATTTGCAGAGCATGCAAACATTTTCTTCCGCAGCGGGAATCAATCTCTTGCGTTTTACCGCGTTACGTTTTGTTTGGTCATAGTGAATATGGGGACTTTTTCCAATATGTAAATAGTACATTACCCGACAAACAAGGTTTAGTAAAATCACAAAAACAAACTCAAACCTAAGATAAAATAATCTACGCCACAAATAATTTAAATTATTCTTGGACGAATAAATTATTCCAGTTCTCTCACAAAATGGAATTTTGATTATTAATTAATCAGAACAAAAGTTATAAATTATTTCAATCAAAACGTGGCATTGTTGATAAACAATTGATCATAATGATCGAATATTATATTATAAAAAAAGAATTCTGAATTGGTACAGATAGTATAATCATACTAATATAACTCTGAAAGTTGGTCTGTTTGTTGCTATTCCTTTGCAACAGCTGCATGTTTCGGAATTGGCTTGTATACACATAATTTATAATAATAATAATAATATAATAATAAATATTTTGCGGATAGTGTCAGTAGGTATGTTACGGTTTACAATCTCGCGAGATAGATTATAATCTAAAGGTATTTACAATTTTACGGTGACATACATATCTATTAGTTTTTTTTTTAGTTTAAGTACAAATTTGAAACCGTTCAAACTTTCTCCCGCAGGTGCACCTTACGTGGCGCGAACTACCTACCTAATCAAAAAGTCTCTAATAATTATCTATTTAGAACAGGAAATAAAACAACGTTTTAATCATTAATCTAATCAATAATGAGACCAATCATACGCTAAAAGAATAATCTTAACGGTTGTGCCCGAAACAATTAGATACAAAATAATTAAAACACCTTTCAACTCCGATCAAAATAAAATGAACCCTATTTTGACAGACACAAAACCCGAATTCTTACCAAATATTTGTAGAGAATCGTGAACTTTATGTGCATATGAATAGAGTACAAATTGTGAGTGATTAATATTTCATCTTTGGTTAAATGGTATATTGTGTGAGTGTGACTGGAACAAAAGATACAGATAACATCACATCACTTAATAAATCACGTGATTCAGGATCGCGGGTGCTCTTAACCATTTCAATAATAAATAGGAATTCATTTAAAAGAACAAAAAAATCATAGAATTTAATAACATTTGCCATATTACCTATTCAATTTTTTGACGCATGATGATGAATTTGTACTATTTTAGCCCAAGTCTTAGTTAGGTAAATTAAAATGAATTTAATTCTTCATCATTTAAAGATGCCATATTGGATTTTCTTACTTTAGTGTCATAGTTAGTTCCTATAACACTTCTGTTATCAAGACAAATCTAACGACACCTCACTTGTCAAAATCTGTCCAGCCCTTTCAGCTACAGATGCAGCCATACAAATAAATAAAAAATGGCTTCTTGCAGCCACCATTTTGGATTTTTAATAATTTATATTATCCTATAACACTTTCATCATCAAAAAAGCATAGAATGCGTCCAGCTGCTTATCTACCCGAGCATAGTATAAGTCGACTAAAGGATCCTCTCCAACATGATGGACCACCCATATGGGCGATAGGCTTATAACCATGGTTCACCATATCCATCTTTCAATTGGTTGCAAGTTTTCTTATGTTTACTTGTAGCTCTGCCCATGGATATAGGCGTGATAATATGTATTGTATGTAACTGTATAAAATCCATTGCTTCTGCTGTGATGTGAAACGTATTATGTTTCTTTGGATAAAACGGTTTTGTTAATCTCGCGTTTGAGTGAGGCCCGCCACCGAGGTCGTCAAAAATTTGAAGAAAGACAGTGGACACGCTCAGTCCTGACGCTCGCAGTAAATCACTGTTAAAAACTATATTCACTATTATGTCGTTCGATATCGGTGGTAAAAAGTCCCAAACTGTTTTATTGATATCGCTCCTACCATTGTTTTTGAACTGGCATTCAAAATTAATATTTTTGTCTACTTACCTAGCTAATGAACTGGTGGTCTAGTTAGTGACCCTGCCTTCCGATCCTAAGGTCATGGATTTAAATTCATTCGTGTACCAATTGTTTTTTCGTGCGAAAAATGTATGTGCGCTATTATACCAGTACTCTCAAACGGTGAAGGAAAAAATCGTGAGCTTGTACAAAGTTTGTACTATGGACACCAGATTTGATATCATGCCACATGATTTTTTTGTAAACACATCTACACTAATATTATAAAGAGGAAAACTTTGTTTGTATGTTTGTTTGTTTGTACTGAATAGGCTCAAAAACTACTGGACCGATTTTAAAAATTCTTTCACCATTCGAAAGCTACATTATCCACGAGTAACATAGGCTATATTTTATTTTGGAAAAAAATAGGGTTCCGTAAGATATTTGGGTTTTTCGGACACAAGGTGTAAAAAATCAACCAGAAAAGTTACTTATTTTGCGTACGCTGCCTAAACTATAAAAGATAGAACCATAAAATGTTCTAATTAATTGTAGATCTTATAAATATCTACAAAAAAGTCCGCGACACACTATACCCATCTATGTCGAGTGAGGCACAGCAACCATTTTTTTATTTAAAAATCTTGAATTTTTTTTGGACTACATTTAAACGCGTTTATTTTACTCATGCTATTAATCCTTATCAAAATAAATGATTTCATCACTAAGAACAGTTTATGGAGATAATATTTGGTCTTTGAATGATTAAAATTGGACGTTTGGTTTTGAAGTTATGGCGAAATTAAAATATTACGATTTCTGCTGCACGGCCCGTTGCGAAGTGGGCGTCACCAAGGCGGGGGTGCGCGTGCGGGAGGGGAGTTTAGATCTATGAGTAAGGTACCCGCGCGGCTCAGTCGCGAGGTCGGCTCCCTACGCAGCGGTCGTGCGCGAAGTCTATATAGTATAAAAATGAATCGCAAAATGTGTTGGTAAGCGCATAACTCAACAACGCCTGGACCAATTTGGCCAAATCTTTTTTTAAAATGTTCGTTGAAGTTCAAGGATGGTTTTTACGGCGAGAAAAATTAGAATTATTGCTGGAAAAACCCTAAAAATAGCCCTTTTCTTTTTCCCATACAAATGATTTGTAACTAAAACGTAGTCAATTTGAGCTTTATTGCTATGGTATAAAGTTCATATTAAATTACAAGCACTTGAATTATTAATTTTAAGGCGATACGAAGTTCGCGGGGTCAGCTAGTCCTTAGATAATAATACAACACCCAGACCCGGAAGATATATTCGCAGAATATTCAAACATTTCTCCCGTAGCGGGAATCGAACCCGCGCCTCTTGCGTTTCAGCCGACCACTCGTCCGCCACGCCACTGAGGAGTGACTGCAAGTTTTCTTATGATTACTTGTGGCTCTACCCACCTCATCAGGAATACGGACGTGATAATATTTTATGTATGTTTGCTTTTATCTACTTTGTAATGGATCAGAATTGCCATTCAGTGTGGCAATGCGGCCATCGTCTTGGGCACGCTTCCACCGTCTGATGAACTGGATCAGGTGAATTATCTATAGACCGTTTTCAACGGTCTTTAGATAGCTCGACTGTTTCTTTAGTATTTTGTAAATTATGCTTGTAAGTTCTTTCTGTATAATATTTGTAACTAAATGAATCGTTTTCGTAAATTTTTAGTACCCACTACCTACTAATATTTTAAGACTTTGTTCTGTAATAAATTTTAACGGCGGACATCTTTTCAAATATTGAGTTGTATATAATTCGAGATGATCGTTTGACAAGATAGGCCTCAGGGCTTTAGGTAGCTGGATATAGGTACCTATTATTACTAAGATTGGTATAAAAAGTTCTCACAGTAACACGAAACGATTTGATAAATTTATTATTTGAGGCCAATAAAGATATCTACTCGTATAAATACCTACAGGTAGAGACTTATTCAAAGATAATTCTGTATTTCTTTTACTTTAAAAAGTCCGAAAATATGTGCCTCAAGCAAGGGGAGCCTTTTAGGCGCAATTGAAATCCTTTCACCACACTAGTTTGAAAGAACTTGAAAGTGAAATTGAAAGAACGAAAAAACAAGAAAATTACTGAGCACCGATGGTGAAAATACAAACGACCTCGGTGGAGTGGCGGGCGAGTGCTCGATTGAAACGCAAGAGGCGCGGGTTCGATTTCCAGTACGGGTAAAATGTTTGTATGTTCTGCAAATATTTATTTTCTTCCTAGTCTGGGTGTTGTAGAATTATATATTATAAGTTAGGTATAAGTATTAATTTACAAAAAAAAAGTATTATAAGTATTCTGTCAGCTATCTCGTGTCCATGGTACAAGATTTGCTTAGTTTGGGGCTAAATGGCGCTGTGTGAAATGTCCATTAATATTTATTTAGAATTTATTTCAACATTTCGCAAAAATCAAAACCGTACCTCTCACATTCCAGCCGCTGTCGTCATAACATCATCATCATTATCAAAGTCTTTCCGATCTAAACGTGAAAGTGTGGAACAGAGTCATTTTGAAATGACAGCAATCAAGAAACTACAATTATTTTTTTCTGTCCTCTAATGGACCTATACCTACCTAATAACGGGAGCTCAGACTGTCATTAAGCTATGGTTTCCTGAAAACGGCGATGGTTATTTGACGGACGTAATGCGAAAGGAGACTACTGGTGGTCTAGTGAGGGACTTTAAGACGTATCTAAAATAATCCCCGTGACTTTAATTAATATTTTTTTACTTTGACTTTGACTTTGAGTGAAAGCACTGGTGGCCTCACTAGATAAGAATACTTGCAGCCACCCTGATTCAAAGTCTCAAGATGGACATGGTGAACCCTGGTGACAGGTGATCAGCCCATCGCCCATTATATTGATGCGCGATGGGCCGTCATGTTGAAGAGGATAGTTATGTCCCTTAGTCAACTTTTACGACATGCTCGCGAGAGGTTTTTTCCTAATCCAGTAGAGAAGTAAAGAAATAGAAATAGTCGCTGGTAAAACCTGGAGAGACGCAAAGGACCATGGAGGATGATAACCCATATTACGCAATAAACTATTTTGATTTGATTTGTCTTCAACAATTTTCATGCCCTGGTCATTCATAGACCTGTATAGGGCATGGAAGGAACTAGTGACTTTAGTAGTAAATATTGTGTTTGATACAATTATTTATAACTAGCTGCCGTCCGCGACTTCGCTCGCATGGTACCCGAATAAAAAATAGCCTATATGTTAATCCAGCACATGTACTTTGTATATTCCAAGTTTCATTCAAATTCGTTTAGCTGTTTAAGTGTGAAAGAGTAACAAACATCCATACACCCATACTTATTATTATTATTATATTAGTAGGATATATCACACCTATTTCTCATAGGGGTAGGCAGGGACCACGGAAGACTAGCTTTTCTGACACACTACTCTCGTTTCATTCACTCTCTCGCATTCTTTTTGCATGCTCGTCGGTCCGAGTGCGTACGTCTAGATCTTCCCCTTTTTTAATATAACGGCAGGTATGTGACGGTCTCTGGTTTCTGTGAAATCAAAGCTGCATTCTGAACCAGTTTCAATTGCAAATAGGAAAAGATTTTAATAGTTTTTGCTGCGAGAAAACGATAGACACATTCGGAGAGAATGTAAGTGGAGTATCTTAATTTTATAATGTTGACTAGCTTCTGCTCACAACTACGCTCGTATCATAATACTATACCCATATAACTAATGGGGTGGGAAGAGCCACTAGTAATTATAAGAAAACTTGCAGTCACTCGCGATTAAAAAGTCCAAGATGGGTATGAACCGTATGGTAACAGACAGGTGATCAGCCCATCGCCCATATTTAGGTGGTCCATCATGTTTGAGAGGATACTATCCCTTAGACGACTTTTACGACATGCTCGGGGAGAGAAGCAGCTGGACATTCTATGTTTGCAGAGAAATACTAATAAATTATGAAATCCTACTAAAACCTATAATATCTAAATTTGTGGGGATGTATGTTGTAGAATTTTGAAAGCCTATATCTACATTATATGTCAACTCTTGCGTTACTGACCAAGGTTAGCCTGGAAGAGATCTTTAGCGATCATATCGCATGATCCAAGGTTCATGCTGTGCCGACCCCACATATGGTGGTGGGATAAGGACAGGAAGATAATGGTGATGATGACGGTGTTCTCTTTATGTATAATAGAGTTTATCGATGTAGGTATATAATATAACTAGCTGTTGCCCGCGACTTCGTACGCGTGTAGTAGGTAATGGAGATGTAGGTAATGGGGGTCAGGCGGGAATTAAAATAAAACGAAATCTATTGAATCAACTGTTTATTTTTTAAGCCTATTATAAACTTTAGTTATCGGACTATCAATTGGGATCACCTTTAATCACTTTGGCTTTATACTTTAGGAAATATAATTATTTAAAAAAAAAACAGGTTTGATCACCATTGTCCACATCAGTTGGCAATGGTGATCAGTATGTGGGCAATGGTAGTCAACACATATCGCACACATAATTGCGACCTGAATCCCACCCTCTACATTTCATTATCTCGTCCAAATATCGCCATACACCAGACACTGATTACCAGCGTTTTCTGCATCATCGTCTTCGTCATCCTGGTACAAGCCATCAGTGCTAATGTCCGACACCGAAGTATCATTTGTTTTCTGCAGAATTTTCTTCTTTACTTTCCCAGGACACATCTTCTGTGGCTTGCTTTTATTTCCTATGCCTTTTCCCTTACTTTTCAGTGCTTTAGCTTTCTTTTTGTTTTCTTTCAAAGATTGTTTCATAGTATTTAGGTTGTGTGGGCAATGGGGGTCACCTGACTCTAATTGCCTACAAAGGCAGAAACGTAAATAAAAAATTCTTAAAAAAAAGTGGCAAGCTTTATTGCAAACTGCGTTTAAAATCATAATCTAAAATTATACGGTCATAAAATATCACAAGCATAGAAATAAACAATAAATAGTTTGAGCCCCACCTTCAGATTTGTCCACTCGAAAAAATACATCAAAAAGGCGCAAAAACTTATAACGTCTGTCACTCTATAACGCGTAGAGTGAATTGAGTGATTGGTCGACTGGGTGCGTTACGGGCTCACAGCTAGAGAGTGAGATCATTGATACCGACCGATTGCGTTTGGTTTTCGAGATATTGGTGTGATCACCATTGCCAACTGACTCCAATTGCCTACATCTCCCCTACATCTATAATCAATAGTTTTCGCAGCGCACGCTAAAAACTATTTTGGGTTTTCTACCTTGGGTTACAATATTGCAATTTTCTTACGGATCCCTAATTTTTTTGAAAATATATCATAGCCTATACTGGTCTCTGATAATGTAGCTTTCTATTGGTGAAAAACTTTTTGAAATCTGTCCAGTAGTTTCGGAGCCTATTCGTTACAAACAAACAAAAAAATCTTTCCTCTTTATAATATTAGTATGATGCACAAGGAATTTGTGAGAAATTAATAGCTAATTCAAATTATTTCCACAACAGCAATTGCTGTAACCATGTTCGATGATTGCGTAAACTAATCTCAGACTAATGCCTGTTTATGTGGAATAGTAAATAGATGGAAACTATATTTAGTTTGAGGAGTAAATAACTATTATGTATGGTTCAAGGAACACACGTGTCACGAGGTTTTTAACCGGTGTTGTGAAGGATTGAGACTTTCAAAGTGCTCCATAAATGTGACTCAAGTACTCATTCGGACTCAAACGACCTCGGTGGTGGCGTGGCGGGCGAGACTCGGCTTAGACGCAAGAGGTGCGGGTTCATCTGCAAATATTTCTTCCGGGTCTGGATGGTGTTGTATGTATTAAAAAAAATGGGTATACTATCAGCCATCTGGTGCCCATAGTACAAGCTTTGCTTAGTTAGGGGCTAGATGGCGCTGTGTGAAATGTCCACAAATATTGATTTATTTATTCATACTAAGTACTACTAAATCATGTCACTAGTTCTTTCGTTCTTGTTACCAAAAACAATATTTATATAATAGTCATGGCTACAAAATACAACGATGAGATTGCATTTTCTTTTTAAAACTGTGCACAAGCCTTCATTATTCCGATATAAAGTCAAAAAATATCTGAAACTCAAGTAAAAATAGAATGCTAAGAATAACTGTGTGCTAAAAACTTTGCTTAGGTTTTTTGTGATTCCAGTGGAACGAGGTAGGTACTTGAAAACTCATTAGCCAATGATTAAAACACAACGGTACAATAAAAGCAACGAATTAACTAATTAAACTGATTTTACTATAATTGAGCGATTTAACTAGTAATGAGGTGATAATGGTTTTTGTTATGACGTGAGAATTTACAATATAAATTTATTTGTAACTTTATCGAAGCAATCAAAAGTGCATGAAAACACGAGGCGCGTTTTATATAAGGACTTTCGAACGGTGAAGGAAAACATCGTGAGGAAACCGGCATATCGTAGAACCAAATAAGCTCGAAAGCAATGTCGAAAGAAGCCTTTGAGGCGGAACTTAAAATCCTTTCACCATACTGGTTCGAAAGACACGACTAGTGACACGACTTCGTATAATGTCATCGGTCCATAAGATGGGAGGTCTTTTACCGGTCAACTTTTACACTTCAACTGTTATCAGTTCTTCAAGCTGCATGACTTGCCCATTGCCACCACAGCTTGCTTATTCGACGACGACGACGGCCTCGGTGGCGTGGTGGGCGATTGCTCGGCAGAGACGCAAGAGGCGCGGATTTGATTCCCGCTGCGGAGAAAACGTTTGCACGTTCTGCAAATATTTATTCCGGGTCTGTATGTTGTGGTATGGTACCCGTAGTTACTGATACCTCGACACAGGGTATTCTAGCGTGGGGCCAGGACTATGTATGTGACTGTTGATTAAAATAGAATAGAATAGAACAGGATGGAATCAATTTATTTTAAGACATAAGCAAGATTACATACCGAACCCACAACCTTAGGATCGGAAGGCGGGGTCACTGCCAACTAGACCACCAGTGCTCTCTGAAGTACCTACAGGTTGAAGAATAAAGGTTCTCCATAGAAAAACCCTTTTCAAAAATTTACTAATTCAAAATACAACCTCAGCGAATGTAAATTGCAAACAGACAATTATTCCATTAAACTAACGAAGTCTAGAGAATCTAATTTCTCAAGTTGTCAGAGAAACAAAATTTCGTAAGAAAAGGAGATTTCACACGTAGCGGTTTGCGGTGTCATGCGGTTTTTTGCCGCATCGACTTTTCAATAACAAATCTTTTATGACCTTAAAGTATTTATGTTATTTCAATTTAAAACAATTACTTTCTCACTATTGAAAAAATGATATTATTTGTATATAGATAAATGTAGTTTATTTACAAAAATGACAATCTACTATGTAAGATTTGGTAGCGTTTTAGAAGTTTTCGACACATTATTTTTTCTTTATAATATAACTGGAAAACAACACGAAGAACAAAAAACAACTTGTCAGCTTCTCATACTTCGCTGCTGGACTGGGAGTAAAGAAAAAACATAGAATGTGTCCAGCTGCTTCTCTCCCCGAGCATGTCGTAAAAGTCGACTAAGGAATGGTATTCTCTTCAACATGATGGACCATCTATATGGGCGATGGGCTGACCACCTGTCACCATGGTTCACCATCCATCTTGGAACTTTGAATCAGGAGTGGCTGCAAGTTTTATTATTATTACGTGTGGCTCTGTCCATTAGGGATAAGGGCATTACGAGCGTGATAATATTTATGTTTGAAACAAACTGTAAGCACACCTCTCTTCGGACTTTTATTCACTTGACTATAATTTCCGTCAAATTCCTAGAGAGGTATATGAATAAAACCCCAGTCTTAACACCATAGCTGTTTAGGTATTTTTATTACACTATTAAATATTTAAAGTAATGCACAATGCCCGTTAGAGTGTCATGTTTGCAGTCTATGTCTTAAGCTTAAGGCATGCTTAAATAATGCCTTTAGATGTAGCCTTACATATTGGTCTAAATGGCTCTATGTTGAAACACTGACAAAACTATTGCTTAAAAACGGACCGCATCGTGTGTATCCCTCTGAAACAACAAAGTTCAGAACAACGGCTTACAAAAGTCCAATTTAATGGTTCTGTGTTGATGCACTGACTCGAACAAGACTATTATTTATAAACGGACCGCATCGTGTGTATCCCCCTGAAACAACAAAATTCAGAGCAAAGCCTCACAAAAGTCCAATCTAAGTTTTCTTTCGGGAGGCTCAAATTTTGGCCAGATGGAACAGGGGTGGACTTTAAAGTTTGAATTGTGTGTTTATTTGAGAATTTGAAGAGGTACTTGAGACGAATATTCTATTTGGAGAGAATCCCCAAGGTCTCTTAGGGATTCTGTGCCCAAGTCACGGAGAATCAGGGCTCTGAGCAGGGACCGATTAAGGATTATTTTAAGTAGTTTAAAAGTATCATTGTTAAGTAGGTACTAACAGACTGTTTTCGTGAATTTAAACATCTTCAAACTTTTAAGTTTCTATGGCGTTTTGGTTTATTCACGATGTTTTCCTTTAACCCTTTAAAAATATCTATCAATTATATTCTCCAACATTTTTTTTTAAATTGGTAATTATTAACTAGCTTATTAGCTTATTCATTCCCCATTCTTTAATTGGCCTATACCATCCCAGCACAAAAAAAAACTACTTGACATGCCTGAACTTGCCTTGTTTACCTTTTTGTACCTACCTATGTAGTAAGTAAGTTATATAAGTTTCAAAATAATCTAATAACTTTCATGAAATATCTAAATATCTAGTAAATCAATTTATTTTATCAATTTTAATTAATTTTATTCATGTATCCACCTAATTGACTTGCGCCTATAATTGAGGTGGCATTTAATTTTGTCATATTGCATTTAATGGTGTTCACTTTGTTGGTGCAGCTAAATAAAATAAATAAATAGAAGGGAACTTATATGTTTATACCAAAAACATAATCGGCCGAAATATGGTCGGACGTCATCGGCTGAAGTCGGCCGTGTATGAGATATGAGAACAGCCCCATTAGCCCTTACTTCGCCCCCGCACATACTTCAAGATCTGCTAAGATAACCGGTATGATCAAAAACACAGCACGTGACGTGCTCATCCAACTATATGGTCAGTTAAACAAAGTCAAAATCAAAATTGATTTATTCTTTAAGATCAACAACATTTCGTAACAGAGTGTTAAAGACAGTTTATACGAGAATGGTGGTCTAGTCGGTAGTGACCCCTCCTTCCGATCCTAAGATTGCGGGTTCAAACCGGTCGTGTCCTAATGGTGTTTTCTGTGAGAAAAAATTATGTGCGCTATTAAACCAGAACTCTCAAAAAGTGAAAAAAACATCGTGAAGAAACCCGCGGCTTAGTTAGCTCTATACGTATTGACTATGTCTTTCCTGTGGACAAGGCCGACTAAGCTGAGAGGGTGGAATAGGTGCTGGGCAAGCCTACTCCATCTTAATTCGTCCCGGGCACTACAGCGTCCCGTTTGTGAAGGTAAAAGATGCCTCCTGAAGCTGTATAAATCATTTACTATAGATGGTAAAAGGCCTTAGTTAGTTTATACCATCGAGCATTTAACTAATAGAGTAGTAAAATGAGCCATCCAATTGCACAACTGATATGATGATATGCACCTGTATAATAACAATTCACGCTCGCACTGAATCAGTACCAAACCAACAAGTGATCTGTGTGTGTGTCCGTCTCCCGATACTCGAAAATATTCAAAGTTTGGTTTTATAACCCATAATGCCGTATTGTTCTATTCGGTGGTGTGGAAAAAACAGCAGGACATCGAATTTTAAAACAGACGGAATCACGTTTCATCGGTAAGCATCAATAAACTATAATTTTATTTCAATTTACAACCATTTATCACGGCTCAAGTTAAACTGGTCAAATAAAACGAAACAATGGACGCTTGTCTATGCGTCCTGCTCTTACCTAGGTGTAACCTATATTATGCCATCCTTTTTATTCATTACACGTGTTACTAGTGATGCTGCACTGTCATAATCAAAATTAGTATCGATATTTATCAGAAAAGGTTATTTATGACAAACAAATAAGTACCCAGATATAATAAATTGAATAATTACATTTGAAGAACGGGGCGTCCTCTAGTTTATATCTATACTAATATTATAAATAGGAATTAAGATTTTTTGTTTTTTTGTTTGTAACGAAATCCGGGATCCGTAAGAAAATTGCAATATTGTAACCCAAGGTAGAAAATCCAAAACAGTTTTTGGCGTGTGGCTCCGAAGTTACTGGACCGATTTCAAAAATTCTTTCAACAATAGAAAGCCCCTTTATCAAGGTCTAGTATAGACTATAATAAATATCTTCAAAAAATTAGGGATCCGTAAGAAAATTGCAATATTGTAACCCAAGGTAGAAAACCAAAAATAGTTTTTGGCGTGTGGCTCCGAAACTACTGGACCGATTTCAAAAATTCTTTCACCAATAGAAAGCTATATTATCAGGGTCCAGTATAGGCTATAATATATTTTCAAAAAATTAGGGATCCGTAAGAAAATTGCAATATTGTAACCCAAGGTAGAAAATCCAAAATAGTCTTTGGCGTGCGGCTCAGAAACTACTGGACCGATTTCAAAAATTCTTCCACCAATAGAAAGCTACATTATCAGGGTCCAGTATAGGCTATAATAAATTTTCAAAAAGTTAGGGATCCGTAAGAAAATTGCAATATTGTAACCCAAGGTAGAAAACCAAAAATAGTTTTTGGCGTGTGGCTCCGAAACTGCTGGACCGATTTCAAAAATTCTTTCACCAATAGAAAGCTATATTATCAGGGTCCAGTATAGGCTATAAAATATTTTCAAAAAATTAGGGATCCGTAAGAAAATTGCAATATTGTAACCCAAGGTAGAAAATCCAAATTAGTTTTTGGCGTGTGGCTCCGAAACTACTGGACCGATTTCAAAAATTCTTTCACCAGTGGAAAGCTACATTATCAGGGTCCAGTATAGGTTATAATAAATTTTCAAAAAGTTAGAGATCCGTAAGAAAATTGCAATATTGTAACCCAAGGTAGAAAACCAAAAATAGTTTTTGGCGTGTGGCTCCGAAACTGCTGGACCGATTTCAAAAATTCTTTCACCAATAGAAAGCTATATTATCAGGGTCCAGTATAGGCTATAAAATATTTTCAAAAAATTAGGGATCCGTAAGAAAATTGCAATATTGTAACCCAAGGTAGAAAATCCAAAATAGTTTTTGGCGTGTGGCTCCGAAACTACTGGACCGATTTCAAAAATTCTTTCACCAGTGGAAAGCTACATTATCAGGGTCCAGTATAGGTTATAATAAATTTTCAAAAAGTTAGGGATCCGTAAGAAAATTGCAATAGTGTAACCCAAGGTAGAAAACCAAAAATAGTTTTTGGCGTGTGGCTCCGAAACTGCTGGACCGATTTCAAAAATTCTTTCACCAATAGAAAGCTATATTATCAGGGTCCAGTATAGGCTATAAAATATTTTCAAAAAATTAGGGATCCGTAAGAAAATTGCAATATTGTAACCCAAGGTAGAAAATCCAAAATAGTCTTTGGCGTGCGGCTCAGAAACTACTGGACCGATTTCAAAAATTCTTCCACCAATAGAAAGCTACATTATCAGGGTCCAGTATAGGCTATAATAAATTTTCAAAAAGTTAGGGATCCGTAAGAAAATTGCAATATTGTAACCCAAGGTAGAAAACCAAAAATAGTTTTTGGCGTGTGGCTCCGAAACTGCTGGACCGATTTCAAAAATTCTTTCACCAATAGAAAGCTATATTATCAGGGTCCAGTATAGGCTATAAAATATTTTCAAAAAATTAGGGATCCGTAAGAAAATTGCAATATTGTAACCCAAGGTAGAAAATCCAAAATAGTTTTTGGCGTGTGGCTCCGAAACTACTGGACCGATTTCAAAAATTCTTTCACCAGTGGAAAGCTACATTATCAGGGTCCAGTATAGGTTATAATAAATTTTCAAAAAGTTAGGGATCCGTAAGAAAATTGCAATAGTGTAACCCAAGGTAGAAAACCAAAAATAGTTTTTGGCGTGTGGCTCCGAAACTGCTGGACCGATTTCAAAAATTCTTTCACCAATAGAAAGCTATATTATCAGGGTCCAGTATAGGCTATAAAATATTTTCAAAAAATTAGGGATCCGTAAGAAAATTGCAATATTGTAACCCAAGGTAGAAAATCCAAAATAGTCTTTGGCGTGCGGCTCAGAAACTACTGGACCGATTTCAAAAATTCTTCCACCAATAGAAAGCTACATTATCAGGGTCCAGTATAGGCTATAATAAATTTTCAAAAAGTTAGGGATCCGTAAGAAAATTGCAATATTGTAACCCAAGGTAGAAAACCAAAAATAGTTTTTGGCGTGTGGCTCCGAAACTGCTGGACCGATTTCAAAAATTCTTTCACCAATAGAAAGCTATATTATCAGGGTCCAGTATAGGCTATAAAATATTTTCAAAAAATTAGGGATCCGTAAGAAAATTGCAATATTGTAACCCAAGGTAGAAAATCCAAAATAGTTTTTGGCGTGTGGCTCCGAAACTACTGGACCGATTTCAAAAATTCTTCCACCAATAGAAAGCTACATTATCAGGGTCCAGTATAGGCTATAATAAATTTTTAAAAAGTTAGGGATCCGTAAGAAAATTGCAATATTGTAACCCAAGGTAGAAAACCAAAAATAGTTTTTGGCGTGTGGCTCCGAAACTACTGGACCGATTTCAAAAATTCTTTCACCAATAGAAAGCTATATTATCAGGGTCCAGTATAGGCTATAATATATTTTCAAAAAATTAGGGTTCTGTAAGAAAATTGCAATATTGTAACCCAAGGTAGAAAATCCAAAATAGTTTTCGGCGTGCGCTGTGAAAACTATTGATTATAGAACAAAATAATGTACCTACTACACGCGTACGAAGTCGCGGGCAACAGCTAGTATTAATATAATTTCAGTCAGCTACTTGAATTAAAATTTATAATGGTTGTTCTATTAATGACTGTAATTAAATAAATAAATAATAAATATTTGAGGATATATCACACAGAACCATCTAGCCCCAAACTAAGCAAAACTTGTACTATGGGAATCAGGTGGCTGATAGAATGCTTATATACTAGGTAGGTACTAGGTAGGTACTTATACTTATACACCATATTATAACACCCAGACCCGGAAGACATATTTGTAATAAAGAAACCTGAATTATTTTTCACCTTTTATTGAATATGACGAGAAACAAGCAGTGAGAAGAATTTATACGAAATTAATTCACTTTAAAAACCAGTAACAGTAACACAGTAAGATATTATGGGGAATTACTGAACTGTTTTACAATAAACTTCCAGAAAATTGCAAGTTTTTCCTTTATTTTCCTTAATATAAAAAAAGCTTTATTTCATTAATTATAACACACTAGCCTTTGCCTTTGAAATCGGTCCAGTAGTTTCGGAGCCACACGTCAAAAACTACTTTTGGTTTTCTACCTTGGGTTACAATATTGCAATTTTCTTACGGATCCCTAATTTTTTTGAAAATTTATTATAGCCTATACTGGACCCTGATAATGTAGCTTTCTACTGGTGAAAGAATTTTTGAAATCGGTCCAGTAGTTTCGGAGCCACACGCCACAAACTATTTTTGGTTTTCTACCTTGGGTTACAATATTGCAATTTTCTTACGGATCCCTAATTTTTTTGAAAATTTATTATAGCCTATACTGGACCCTGATAATGTAGCTTTCTATTGGTGAAAGAATTTTTGAAATCGGTCCAGTAGTTTCGGAGCTACACGCCAAAAACTATTTTTGGTTTTCTACCTTGGGTTACAATATTGCAATTTTCTTACTGATCCCTATTTTTTTTGAAAATTTATTATAGCTTATACTGGACCCTGATAATGTAGCTTTCTATTGGTGAAAGAATTTTTGAAATCGGTCCAGTAGTTTCGGAGCCACACGTCAAAAACTACTTTTGGTTTTCTACCTTGGGTTACAATATTGCAATTTTCTTACGGATCCCTAATTTTTTTGAAAATTTATTATAACCTATTCTGGACCCTGATAATGTAGCTTTCTATTGGTGAAAGAATTTTTGAAATCGGTCCAGTAGTTTCGGAGCCACACGCCAAAAACTATTTTTGGTTTTCTACCTTGGGTTACAATATTGCAATTTTCTTACTGATCCCTATTTTTTTTGAAAATTTATTATAGCTTATACTGGACCCTGATAATGTAGCTTTCTATTGGTGAAAGAATTTTTGAAATCGGTCCAGTAGTTTCGGAGCCACACGTCAAAAACTACTTTTGGTTTTCTACCTTGGGTTACAATATTGCAATTTTCTTACGGATCCCTAATTTTTTTGAAAATTTATTATAACCTATTCTGGACCCTGATAATGTAGCTTTCTATTGGTGAAAGAATTTTTGAAATCGGTCCAGTAGTTTCGGAGCCACACGCCAAAAACTATTTTTGGTTTTCTACCTTGGGTTACAATATTGCAATTTTCTTACTGATCCCTATTTTTTTTGAAAATTTATTATAGCTTATACTGGACCCTGATAATGTAGCTTTCTATTGGTGAAAGAATTTTTGAAATCGGTCCAGTAGTTTCGGAGCCACACGTCAAAAACTACTTTTGGTTTTCTACCTTGGGTTACAATATTGCAATTTTCTTACGGATCCCTAATTTTTTTGAAAATTTATTATAACCTATACTGGACCCTGATAATGTAGCTTTCTATTGGTGAAAGAATTTTTGAAATCGGTCCAGTAGTTTCGGAGCCACACGTCAAAAACTACTTTTGGTTTTCTACCTTGGGTTACAATATTGCAATTTTCTTACGGATCCCTAATTTTTTTGAAAATTTATTATAACCTATACTGGACCCTGATAATGTAGCTTTCTATTGGTGAAAGAATTTTTGAAATCGGTCCAGTAGTTTCGGAGCCACACGCCAAAAACTATTTTTGGTTTTCTACCTTGGGTTACAATATTGCAATTTTCTTACGGATCCCTAATTTTTTTGAAAATTTATTATAGCCTATACTGGACCCTGATAATGTAGCTTTCTACTGGTGAAAGAATTTTTGAAATCGGTCTAGTAGTTTCGGAGCCACACGCCACAAACTATTTTTGGTTTTCTACCTTGGGTTACAATATTGCAATTTTCTTACGGATCCCTAATTTTTTTGAAAATTTATTATAACCTATTCTGGACCCTGATAATGTAGCTTTCTATTGGTGAAAGAATTTTTGAAATCGGTCCAGTAGTTTCGGAGCCACACGCCAAAAACTATTTTTGGTTTTCTACCTTGGGTTACAATATTGCAATTTTCTTACGGATCCCTAATTTTTTTTTAAATTTATTATAGTCTATACTGGACCCTGATAATGTAGCTTTCTACTGATGAAAGAGTTTTTGAAATCGGTCCAGTAGTTTCGGAGCCACACGCTAAAAACTATTTTTGGTTTTCTACCTTGGGTTACAATATTGCAATTTTCTTACGGATCCCTAATTTTTTTGAAAATTTATTATAGTCTATACTGGACCCTGATAATGTAGCTTTGTACTGGTGAAAGAATTTTTGAAATCGGTCCAGTAGTTTCGGAGCCTATTCGTTACAAACAAAAAAACAAAAAATCGTTCCTCTATAATATTAGTATAGAAAGTATAGATAGGCTATACCTTATATTTCCTTAATAAATAAAGTTAGTATTATTTAGGGGGCTAGATGGCGCTGTGTGAATTGTCCACAAATATTTATATATATTTAAGATTCCTTTGATTATCGAATTTATTTCATTTATTACTATATTTTTTTTAAGTATGGAAGTTCCATTTTATAAAGTTTCTAGTTATTATTTCGTACACACACGCACAAACACACACATAAACATAATACATTTAAACTTATTTGTATTCCACTAAACAAACATTGCTATCGATATTTTTTTATTTTTTATTTTTAGAATCGATTAGAATAGATATCGATATGAATATTTTATTGCACAGCTCTAGTTCAATACTTGACATTGAGTCGGCCAATCAGAGCGCAGGGGCGGGCCCACTGTTCTGATCTGTTTTGGCGGAATTATTTTTCGAACAAAACGAATAACATTACCCCTCTATTCAGTTAAATGCTCGATGGTTTATACGATAATAGCCCCAATCTTAGCCCTTACTCCGCCCCTGCACAAACTTCTAGATCTGCTAAGATCACCGGAACGCTAATAGCGTTTGCACAAGCCGGTTATTTGAAAAGTTTCGGAGAATTTTGTTTTTTAAACGGTTCAGACGGCGATGTTTGATGAACGCGAGGAGTTCAGGTTATTTTCGGGATTGGGATGGAAACTTGAAAACATGGCATATTGTTTGTTATTCGTGGAATTCTTATTTAATATCGTTGTGGTTCGGTTTCGGGTTTCCGCCCACTACATACTCTATTGAATAACCGGATTCCGGATGCCTTACATAATAACATCAGAGGAATTGCTAAAATTAATACCTAAGCCTTTTTAAATGTCAACGTTGTGTTTATAAATAGATAACATTTTATTGTTTACCACACAACATTAAACTTACAAAAATTGACAAAAATGATTGTAAAAACAATGGGCGGCCTTATATCGTTAAAAGCGATCTCTGCCAGGCAACCTAGGAAGGATTGGATCTCCACGGATAAGATAAGATAAGTTAACACTTTATTGTATACAACACAACATTGAACTTACAAAAAGAATAGTATAAACAATTGGCGGCTTTATCACCAAAAGCGATCTCTGCCAGGCAACCTAGGTATTGTATTGATTTTTTTCTGTTGCCGTTGGAATCGAACGCGCACCTCACAGCCTGGCACAGACTGAGACTGACAGACTAAGAAGAAAAACAAAAAGAACAAAGCAAAGCCCTGTCAAAACGACCTCGGCGACTTGGCGGCTGAGAGCTCGGCTAAGATTTAAGAACCCGCGCCTCTTGCGTCCCAGCCGAGCAGTCGCCCACCACGCCACCGAGGTCGTCAAACATCCTCACAAACTTTCACATTTAAATATTAGTAGGATTGTACGAAGAAACAAATGAATGAATGAGTGTTGAGATGACTTCTGACCCCCACATAAAGAGGGATAAGGCAATAATGATGATACGAAGAAACAAATGAAGTGCGATGCAGAACCCCGAATCAGGAGTACTTAACAATTAATCAGCCTCATTCATTTAATCCAAGATCTCGGTATCCAGGCACCGGTTACTCTGATTACAAGTGCACGAACCCCTGTGCCACAGTGCAATGCAGCACAGTTGGTTTACTTCGTTAACAAGTCACACGAGGTACATAAAGAATAATCTGGATATATAATTTGCAAATTTTTGAGTTCATTAATCTGTATTTTCAATTGATTATTAGTTATTTGGATGGGGTTTTACACTAATTACTTATCTTTAATATACAATAATGATACAATAAGCAAGTATTCCCGAGGAGGGTTGACGTCGGGCAGGCGGCCGGTCATAAAACACCTTAGCCAAAACTCTTACAGCATGATCGAAGGATCATGCTGTGCCGACCCCACATAGAGTGGGATAAGGGCAGGAAGATGATGATGAAGTACCTAGAAACTTGTCAAAACTTCCAGTGTGATATCCAATTTTATTCGTGACTGCATTTAACCAAAGTTCAAAACGTGGAGCTGAATTTTTGACCGAAGCCTTCATAAATCAACCAGCTCTTTAAATAGCGCTGTGGTGTAACCCAAGACCAATTGTCTTAAATTCACCTAATGAACCCATTTATTCGATAAACGCGTGTGCTTCACACAAAGCTGATTGAGTTAGATAGCTAATCTTTTGTGTTTGATCCTAAAAGTTGGATTGCCAATCTTTTGTGTTTGACCTTAAAAAGTTAAAACTTAACCAATAAAAGAAAAATGCATGTTAAATGGAAATTATTTTGATGGTTTTTGCAATAGGGCCAGGCCAAGAGTACCCTAAACCGACGAGCATTTAAGAAGAATGTTATGAGAGTGAATGAAGCGAAAGAATTGTGCCAGGATCGTAGCAAATGGAGATCCGTGATCTCTGCCTACCCCTATGGGAAATAGGCGTGATATTATGTATGTTTGTATGTCTGTATTTTGATGGCTTTGGCTGTGTGTACTTACGTTAATTTGTAGGTCCCGACTTTTAAGTCGTTAAGTCATCACGGAGGCGATAAAACTCCTTCACAAGAGTTGGCCACTAGCTCATACGAACTTACTAATTGTGACTCACCCATCCCAATTGTGACCGCACACAACGTTGCTTAACTTCAACGATCAATCAAAAACGTCTAAGCGAACCACGCCACGAGCGCTTCAAAAGTTTCAAAAGTTCAGAAGATTTCTGAAGTGATGCTTACTCAGCAATTGATTTTTAGTTATTTACATAAATAACTATTGTAGATAGACGCAAAATATTAAAATGCAGAACTAAATACAAAATAGTGCATACATCAAAGTACAGTATCTCTCCATCCGGTTAAGTAACATCGGAGGAAGCGATAAAACGGCTATTAATGTTATTTATTTGGTCCATTCTAAACCCTATTACCATTAGAATAAGGATGGTAGTTTATGGTGGATGTAAACAAACTACAAGTTGAAATTATTATAAAATGATTGCTGCAATTGAAATAGATCGAATGCAAATGACTTGAGTTTATTTTTAATTTCTCATGACATGCAGTTACTACATCCGTTGTATTTTATTAAAAAACAAATTTGAGTTATCTAATGAAGAGTAATTTTTTATAAAAAGAATAATTCTCAAATCTCTTTTCTCACTTCTGTTAACCATCATTTTTTAAATCGTTAATTAGCCTATTACCTGATTAAACAGCATTATTTGTAAATGGATTATATAAGCTGCTTGTTAATACCATTACAGTCATCATCATGGTCAACAAGTGGAATAAATAAATAAATAAACGTATAGAAGTCCACTACTAGACATCCACCACCACCAGGCCTCCACCACCTGCGATTTTCACAATGTCATCGGCCTAACTCTTGGCTGAACCGTAAGTGAACGTGATCAGCCCATCGCTCATATTATGTAGATGGTCCATCATGTTGGGAGTAAAGAAAAACATAGAATGTGTCCAGCTGCTTCTCTCCCCGAACATGTCGTAAAAGTCGACTAAGGGATAGTATCCTTCAACATGATGAGATACAATAAGCAAGTATTCCCAAGGAGGGTTGACGTCAGGCAGGCGGCCGGTCATAAAACACCTTAGCCAAAACTCTTACAGCATGATCCAAGGATTATGTTGTGCCGATCCCACCCTAGAGTGGGATAAGGGCAAGAAAATGATGATGATGATGGTCCATCATGTTGGGGATGATACCATCCTTTAGAGGAATTTTACGATATGCTCTGGATGATTAGTAGCTACAATGTATTCTGCTTATGTTTTTTTCTTACAGTCCAGTAGAGAAGGATTAGTTTTTTCCAACTGGTACTGTTTTATTATGGAATCGCGGACTTCATAAATCCTTTTCCCCCTACTCGTTTCACACTGCCTCTTATTATCAAGGTTATTATATCTTGCATAAAAAAATACTGTGTCGATAAATTATCTCATAATTTGCAAAGAACAGAGCTCTTCAGAGCTTCATACGGTAAATACAGATATTAATTTCATTGTTAGCCATGAAACCATCTGAAAATAAACTTATGGGGTTCCATACTCAGAAATTTGTTAGTCGCAAAGAGAGCAAAGTTACTTATGGTAGGTGTTTTCGGTTTTTGAAATTCGCTAGACAAAATAAATATTTGTGGCAATAATTTCTCCCGCAGCAGAAAACCATATCCACCTTGAGATTTTGGAGTGACTGCAAGTTTCCTTATGATGACTTGTGGCTCTGTCCACCCCATCAGGGATACGGGCGTAATATGTATGTATATACTCATGGTAGTGAGCGGACACCCTAAAGGACTTATTCGTTAGCAAGACTATCTTTATACAAGATTATTTCAAAAACATTGTTCTCAATTACACCACAACAGCACCTACGGAACACTTTGACCTTCAACATTTACAGCTGCTACTTATCGTAAAAAATGGACGTGTACAAAACATTCATTTTACTTTATGGTGTTGCGGAACCCTTAAAACAAAAGCTTGACCCCTAATTACCCGTTCGGAACACGTAGCAAAAAAGACCATAATTTTTACAAGTAACGATTCCGATTTGACATTTATTGTCGCATTAAGGAGAGTAACACGACCGCCATTTTGTGCACGCGTGGAATTTCAAAATGGCGGACGTGTTGACAGGTATTTTGTTACGATAATTTTAGATTCTACGACATACCGCTTTCCTCACGCTGTTTTTGTTAACCGAGAGTACTGGTATAGCGCACATAAATGTTCCGAAGAGAAAAATCCATCGGTGCACGACTGGATTTGAACCCACGACCTAAGGAGCGGAAGGCTGGGCCGCTGCGCTACCTAAATCTCCAGTGCTAGCTCAAATTCAATTCAAATCGGTTCAATTATAGCATGAGAAAATCACGAATTTGATCTTAGCATTTTGAATACTATTAAGTAAATAGAATGCTGAGTTCTATTCGATTTTGCATATATCCGGCTTTTGGGTTTATTACCCGAGAACCGAGAACCGAAAAACCTTTTCGGTCATTTTATTTTTTAATTTCCGAATGTGAAAGGAACCTTTGCAAATGACATTTCAAAATAGGTTAGTACAAAATAGCCTAGTCTCTATAAGGTAGACGGGTAGGGCAACGCATTGCAAAATATAGACTAAGAGACCGATTGTAAGTTATTGTACCTTATCAGGTACCTACCAGCATTGAAGAAATACATAAAATCATGCCTGTCTCCCAAAAGGGTAGGCAGAGATCACGGATCTCCATTTGCTACGATCCTGAAATACTTCTTTCGCTTCATTCACTCTCATTACATTCCTCATGCATGCTCGTCGGTTTAGGGTGTATGTGTTTGTGTTTAGGGTACCCATGACCTGGATTTTTTCCAAAACATCGCCGATTTGGTCCAGATTCGTGCGCTGAGGTCTTCCCCTTTCAACGGTACCATTCACAGTCGCCTCATACACCTGATCGGTAAAGAAATGATTCTATGAAATTATCTATTGGGTTGAATTTTTTTTAATGTAGGTTTGAAAACTTAGATTAATATATTGATTTAACATTAAATTAATTGTTAAATAACCAACTTAAATGGTCATTATTCTAAAATAAAACATACATAAATAAAATATAGTAAAATAGGCACGCGTATTTAAAAAAATGTCGAAAATATTTTTGTGCAGCCTAATTTTCACTTCATAATTATGTATGTTCGTATGGGCTAGTGGCCAACTCTAGTGACGGAGTTTTTAGGCCACCTAAAGGCCTCCGTCATGGCTTAAAGACTTAAAAACCGGGACCGACTGTTTAACGTGCCCTCCGAAGCACTTCATAATGACGTGCTGGTACTCAATAATGTAGGGTTTATACAACCGCTCCTGGTCTAAGCTGATTCAATAACAACTTGTATGGAAACAGAAGCGTCCGCACCCACACCAAGTTACCGTCGATTGTAGACTACGGAATTTGTAGAATAGTCTTCTTTGAAAACACTGAAAAAATATACTTGAGTTCACACATACACGCACAATTTTTTTTACATTTTCTAGGAACCTTACGTTTATACCCATAAAATAAATATTATTTAAAAGAACAAAAAACTCAACTGCGTAGTAGTAACTCTGACATATTTGATTTTGTGATACAATGATGTTCATGAAGTTATACCATTTTAGTCTACGTTTTTATGTTACCACAACACTCAGACCCGAAAGAAATATATTTTGCAAAACATGCAAATTCTTCTGCAGCGGGAATCGAAGCCACGCCTCTTGCGTCTCTACCGAGCAATCGTCCGTCACGCCACCGAGGTCGTCAATAAGATCATCGATCGTCAAGATAAGAAATGAGAAACACTTAGCTTACTTACTTAAGTAAACTCACTAAGTAAAGTCGGCATAACATGTTCCCTTCTTCCTCTCTCATTTTAATACCAGTCATCTCAGTTCTTTCTCATCCCGTTCACACTCTGTCTCTTCTCTTTCTTTTAAACCATCTGTCCTGTTTTGCCCTGCCTCCTTTTCTAAGAATCTTTATAATACTTAGATTGAAATAAAAAAAGTCTGGTTTAATTCTATCCTTTACTAACCACCTGGCGTTAGTAGATGCAAATCGAAACATCTACGTCAAGCAAATTTATCGTTATGCAAAATCTCTTTGAATGTACACTGCAGTGCAACGCGCATATCTAGAACGCAGTGCCTCGATAATATCGGGCGTGTACAACTTCGTACAATTCGGGACATGAAATTAGAAAAAAGTTTCGATTCGCCAGCGACTTATAATATTTTACGGTTTGTTCAAGACGGCTAGTTCAAGAGATGGTCCGAAATCGTCATAGATAAGCTTCGATAACAACGGGTGTTAGGATTAAGAATAAAATGAAAAAAAAAAACAGTTTGTCTGAGTATATGAAGTATACGGAGAAGGATCAGTTTGAAAGTTCAAGAGATGATCTGATGAGATGATATGAAAATTTAAAATCACCTTAAATACGGAAAACTGAACAGATATTAGTAAAATATCTTTGTTTTTACTAAACCTTAATGACTGGCAATTTCATTTGCTACTAATGGTAAAATATAATTTAAATTCTTCCAAGTAGGTTTGTTTATGGCATGAAAAGACCTATATACGTACAACAAATACATCATAGATTGTATAAATAATGTCTCTATGCAAAATATCTAGAGGTTTTGGACATCTAAAGTAACTTAAATTTATTTTATTAAATATGACTAAGGCTTTGTCCTGTAGTGTAAACAAGTAATTTTAAATAACATACACGCTGTGTACATGCTATTTGGGTAATTCATTTATGGCCAAGTTATGTTATATTTATTCTTTGAAAAACCCTTTAGAACTCCAACTACCATGCTGTGTAAATCAGTTAATTTAGCAACACACACGCAATAAAGAAAACTATAGCCTTTGGTAATAGGCCTTTAAGTTATATAAAAAGAGGAGTTAAAAAAATCTTTGGAAAAGAACCCACTAGTTTTATTGTGCCCTGCAGTACTATAATAGTTCAGCACATCACAGCTTTTATTTATACTTACCTAGTACTTACCTATAACCATGAGTTAATTCATGGAAAAGGAAATAAAAATAGCCTTTTTTTAAATAACCTTTTAGAGAGTGATATTTCAGAAGTCGGGTTTTAGTTTTTGAACTTACTTTTTAAACGTGATATTTTTTTGTAGAGCCAGTAGCATACAAAACTAAACATACCCATACTAAACTTACACATACTTATCGGGTGCATGCAAGCAAAACCACGCGCAATAGCTAACAATATAAATATATTTGCATGTCTTTATGTCTTCTAGAGGGCACCATAGAACATATCAATATATATCTTATACATAAATACCAGTCAAAATAACAGCCCTCCTTTTTGCTTCGTCGTGGTTGGGTAAAATAATAACATAAGCACCCCGATTTCCAATTCTTTGGTCGTGCATTATGGTTACGTTAAAGATTTTTTTTTCTGAAAATAAACCCTGTAATCATGTCCTGCAGTGTAAACTGGTTAGTTTAGCAACACACAATGTCAAAGCAGGAGACGTGTCAAAGGAAACGGGCTGCGCGAGGTCTTAAAGAATTTACCCTTCACTTAGAACGGATTCAATATTGGATTGCGAACGCATTTCTGTTCCAAGGTGCATTATTGAAGTTAAGTAATACCATGCTTTTAATCCTTGATGATTTATACAGCGTCAGGAGGCAACTTTTTACCTTCACAAACGGGACGCTGTAGTGCCCGGGACGAATTAAGATGGAGTAGGCTTGCCCAGCACCTTTTCCATGCTCTCAGCTAAGTCGGCCTTGTCCACAGGAAAGACATTGTCAATACGTGCGGAGCTGACTAAGCCGCGGGTTTCCACACGATGTTTTCCTTCACCGTTTGAGAGTACAGGTATAGCGTAATTTTTTTGCATAGAAAAATCCATTGGTACACGATCGGATTTGAACCCGCGACCTCAGATCGAAAGGCGGGGTCACTACCAACTAGACCACCAGTGCTCTACAAGATACTTAAGTACGTAGTATTTTTAAGAACTCTTAATTTACGCAGGTGAGCTATCTATAGACCGTTTGCATCTGTCTTTAGCTAACCCGACTGTTTTTTTTTTGTGTTCTGTAAATTATATTTGTACTAGCTGCAAACATTTCTCTCGCAGCGGGAATCGAACACGCACCTTGCGCCTCAGTAGGGCGCTCGCCACCACGCCACCGAGTTGGAGGTCTTTAGGTGAGTGAAAATAAACGTAGATGACTACATAATAATCAAAAGTTTGTGTAAACTTTTGATTACCAGTTTGATTAATTGTCCTAGGGAGACAAGCCTCTAAAGACTACAAAACATCCAATTGGTATTATCATGCCTTTTTCAATAATTTTTTTTTCCTTATTACTGTAATCCCTTGTCAAAATCTGGGTCGGCAAATTCCAACCAATTTGAAAACACGACAATTCACTCCAAGCTCATAAAATTACCCGACAAAATAACAAACCTGCAAAGTGGCTTAGAAAAACTTTATCACAATCTTTGCATTCATTATAATTAGCCGTTTGACGTATTAGCTAAACATGCAATGTGCTACAAAATTGTTTTTATGTAATGAAAAGTTAAAACGGAACGGCCATCCGTCAAAACAACGATCGATATACCCTTAGCACGATGTTGTACGCTACCGATAGGTAGGCGAGCGCGTCGCATGAAAATCGTTAATCAAAGTTTCACTGTGTCGTACCTGGTTTGGTCAAAAGTTTTATTTGTTCCGTTGTATCACATCTAACCGGGTCAAAAGTTTCGTAAGTTCCATTGAAATACATCTACTTTAGTTCATTCTGTCGCATTTAGTTTTGTTACACAACAGAATAGGAAATTACCGTGATGATTTTCTTAAAAAGTCAGCTCAATTCTAAAACAAAAAACATTTAGATTAATCTGGTACATCATCATCTTCCTGCCCTCATCCCACTCTATGTGGGGTCGGCACAGCATGAACCTTGGATGATGCTGTAAGAGTTTTGGCTAAGGTGTTTTATGACCGGCCGCCTGCCTGACGTCAACCCTCCTTGGGAATACTTGCTTATTTTATCTCATCATGTTGAAGGATACTATCCCTTAGTCGACTTTTACGACATGTTCGGGGAGAGAAGCAGCTGAACGCATTCTATGTTTTTTTTTACTCCCAGTCCAGCAGAGAAGTTAGTTTAATCTGGTAACATCTGGTAAAAATACTTATCTCCTAATAAAATTAATCAAATATTTTTTGTTATGGAAACGTTACAAAAAGAAGATTTAAACATTAGGCACACACCATAATCACTAACATAAGTACAACCTTTTTGCCTCTACATTAAGAACATTATAGCCTTATTGTAGCATTTGTTCCCGGGGCACGATACCCTAAAAATATCCGCGGGCAATGGCGAATACCAGCTTACTACCCCTCATGTCAAGATTTCCACTAAGACAAGACAAGAACAAGATCTCTTGTCTTGTCTACCCTCCTTAGGGTAAAAAAACGTTTAGATACTTATTATATACCAGCATCTGAATTTGGCTCCGTTTACGTGGTCTACCTGAATATAAAATAGGCTGTAAAAGTTATTCCAACATATAAACTATGTGTTTTAAGTTTCAGCAAAATGAATCCGTTCAGCCGTTATGGAGATAAGTACATAATAAACACATCCTCATTCAAAAACTCATTTATAATATAATAATAATAAATGACACCCAACAGTCACATACATAGTCCTGACCCCACACTAGGATTCCCTGTATCGTGCGTATCAGAAACTACGAGTACCATGGTACCACAACACCCAGACCCGGAAGAAATATTTACAGATCATGCAAACATTTCTTCCGCAGCGGGAATCGAACCCGCGCCTCTTGCGTCTCTGCCGAGCAATCGCCCGCCACGCCACCGAGGCCGTCAGGATATCAGGATGAAGAAAGTACTTAATACTACTACTGATACTGATAAGAAATAAGCAAATTCAGAGATATTTAAACCGGTATTTTTTTATTATTTATTAATTCACTTTATGTTAATAAAAAGACCAAAGTAGCAAACAAGACGATCTATTAGTTTTACTGTTTCCAGTCATTGTGGATAAGTCACTTTGAATACTACAAATTAATTTTAACTGGTACAGCCTGTCAATCAAAGTACAAAAATAAATAATAATGATATTCAAAGATACGTATTGAAATTACAAGTATGCAGAAACAAATTACCATGAATGACTTTCTGCCTTCTACACCGCAATTTTGTATAATTATACTTTGACAGCCCTGAAGCCTTTCGGTCCCGCAAGTTTTTCCACGCGATACCTCTCTCTCGTTCTCTCCTATGCGAACCAGCAGCTGTCTCTTTCTAGCGGCACGCTTATATCTGTCTTATACCAAACCCGATTGACAAGCACTTTTTGCGATTGAGTTTAAAAATAAAGCTGCTTGGAGTAATTGATGTGAGGTATGCAATGACTGAATGGAGTGAACGAGGTGATGTATGGCTTTCAGCACACTGGTTATTTTATTGTTCATCATCTTCCTGCCCTGTTCCCACTTTATATTGTGAGGTCGGCACAACGTTGTTTGCTTCATCCATTTTTTCTCTGTCGAACATTATCTCAACACTTACCTCTTCTTACTCATGCCATCTTCCACACATCCCATCAGTTTTTCCTTTAGTCTATCTCTTCCTACACCTTTATCTCCACTCATTTACCCATTGAGCAACCCTTACAACGGTTTTCCAATTTTAATGTTAAACTTCTTATGTTATGTATTGTTAAATCTCTAAAAGGAGTAGTTTGGTATTTTTTTAACACAAAAATACCAAACCAGCATGTTAGAGACCAAAGCTAAAGGCTTTGCATCGAATCAATTCTACTAATTCAACAGAAACACGGACAACTAATCGATTTGTCGATAAGTATTAAAAGATTGCACTAATTTGTTTACAAATCCTTTTATACTGTCACTAGTTTCAAACCAGTGTGGCTAATCTTTTAGGTTTCATCATGTTGGTTGCTACATGATGTTTTCCTTCACCGTTTGAGTACCGATATAATGCACATAAATTATTCACAAAAAAAGTCTAATGTTACAAAACCAGTGACCACTAGTCTATAAGATCACCTTTGTGATCAACACTTTGATATTTGTTATTTTTAAATAACTACTAGTTTGCACAAGATAATTTACCACCACCGACCTATTTCTGTCGGGTCAATGCCCATAGGCGAGAATAATAAGTCACATACATAATTTGATCCCACACAGGGAATTTTGTATATGAATATCAGAAACTACGAGTAGAATTTCACCACTACACCTAACCCCAGACTAAAACGTAACTACTCGTACTGTCTTGATATCGATCAGTTTTCCATTTTGTTGCAATATTGACATGTCCATCACCCAATTAGCAATAGTATTCCCAAGGAGGGTTGACGTCAGGCAGGCGGCCGGTCATAAAACACCTTAGCCAAAACTCTTACAGCATCATCCAAGATTCATGCTGTGCCGACCCCACATAGAGTGGGATAAGGGCAGGAAGATGATGATGATGATGATGATTGACATGTCCATCACCGTAACGCTATCAGTCAAAAATCAATATGGACAATTTTTTTAGTCGTTTATTTCCTTAAATTTATCAGAATAAAAAAAAGCCTTTACCATCTAGATAATTTTAGTAATTCTAGATAATTTTGTAAAGCATAAGGAGGCAAATTTTGCCTACACTAACGGCCCGTTGTACCCGGGACGATTTTAAATGGCTTGTCCAGCCTGTACCATCTTCTCAACTTAGTCTCAACACGAAAGTCATGGTCCATACAAATATGCGGAACTGACTAACAAAGCTATCAAAGAAATAAACCAGAATGCTTACGTGAGTAGTGTAAGAAGTTTTGCATCGAATAAGTTCCACAAATTTAACGTACAACAGGTTAAACAAACACTGTAGTCGACAGTCGATACAGACTGTGGTATAAGGATTCACGGTATGTTAAACGCAAGCTTGTTGTTTATTTTCACAGAACTGGGCTATGCTACGTTCTACATGAATGTTATTGATGTTTTTATTGAAAAAGAAATAACATGCAAGAATTCCAAAGACAGAAGATTTCTTTTTGTCATGGGCTCAGAATATTCTGAGGTCATGGGTATCAAAAACTCTTCTTTGCTGGACTGGAAGTAAAGAAAAAGGATAGAATGCTACTTCTCTTCCCGAGCATGTCGTCAAAGTCGACTATGGGATATTATAATAGTACCACAAAACTCACACTTGTAAAATTGAACTGTCACTTCTTGCGTCTCAGTCGGGTAATCACTTGCTACTCAACCGAGGTTGACAACTCCACCAAAGAGATAGATAGATAGATAGAGAGAGAGAGAGAGAAAACAGCTACGTATTAAACTATGTATAAAATTATTATCACGCCCGTATCCCTAATGGCTTGGAAAGAGACACAAGTAATCATAAGAAAACTTGCAGTCACTCCTAATTAAAAGTCCCAAGATAGATATGGTGAACCATGGTGACAGGTGATCAGCCCATCGCTCATATAGATGGTTCATCATGTTGAAGACGTCTATGTGATATTATCCCTTAGTTGACTTTTTACAACATACTCGTGGAGAGAGGCAGCTGGACGCATTGTATGTTTTTTTACTCCCAGTCCAGCAGAGAAGTATAAACTAGATAGAGAAATATCAGTTGGTTTTCTCTAACATACTAACTATTCAGAGAAACAGGAACAATGTATTCCAGTGACCAACTAAAAAGCAACAACAGGTAGAAACACACCGATAGCAAAAACAGAATTGGAATAGTACAAACAGTTCCAACAAGATCCACTTGAAAATATTTTCTTTATCTACAGGATTCTATGTTTTATTCAGAGAAAAACCGACCATCGTAGAATACTAAAATTTGTCCAACAAAACACGATTTCTTGAACCCAACCCCTTTTTTGCGAAGTGAAACTTTTAGACCGTTGCGAACACAATTCATCTTTGAACTGGCAACTTTTTGCACAAACGATTGCACTGCTAACGAAATGTCAGGAAAAAATTAAGTGCTTGGTTTGTCAATCAAACTACTTTTTATACGTCTACGTATTTAATAAAATACAAAAATAAAATGTTTCTACAAAATTCCACTAAAAGTTTTACCTTTTTCCAGTAGTTAAAATATCAGACTCAGATATCAAATAAACGAATCAAATTGTCCATTTCGTTACAAGCCATTTGGAGCGAAGTGTGAAAAAATGCATTTCCGCAAAACAAATGAACCAAATTAAATTAGACTGTGACCGTAAGGGAAAAATTTCTTATTCCGTACGCACACTTTGATAGTACGGAGGTTCTACCTCGTTTTTGAGGCTCTGCAGTGATGCGGAAACGAGACCAAGCGATACAAAAGCAGCACGTGTGAATGAGAGGGAGTATTATTGCACCGGTAGTGAGGAGTGAAAGAGATCAATAATGAGAGGCACGAGGAGTTGAAAAGGGATTTCAGATTAAGGTCGTTGTCGAGTCAAAGAGTAGCTTGTCGGAAAAAATGTTAGATGGCTTGGCGAGTATTGTGTTTGTTATGTGTGAGTTAAGCTTCAGTGAGGATACATTATTGTTTTAATACGTAATATGTACGTAAGAAAATAGTAAACGAAGACGGGTTCCATATTTTTTGAGATTAGATTTATAGTAGTAGGATAAATGGTGAAGGATAAAATTAACGTATAATAATGTAGCAATCACTCAGTTTACGATGTACAAAATGCAAATAATTTAGGTTAACGCACAACTATAGACATATTATAGCCATATACAATAACACTGCCGATTCTCTAGTTTCTAGAAACAATAAAAAATATATATTTGAAGTAACCTAGTGGGATACATAGAAGTTCAAATCTACACACTACAGCTGCACACACATTAAGTTAGTACTATCTTTTTTCCTCTTGAATGCTATATACTCGTAAATAACAGACATTCAGTATGTCACATAAAAACGCATCACATTAAATATAGTTTCCAATTTTCTTTCTACTCGAAAGGTTTTTCGTTCCACACTCGATCGATTCGTGAAAAGCTCACCGAAGCCCATTTTCCTCACATTTATTACCCACAAGCGATTGACCCTCTGTGCGCATAATCTTTGGCTAACCAGCCTGGCCGGGGCGAGCTCGCGACTAGTCCACCCCAGTCACCGGCCGGGCGCGAACGCTACTCTATGACCGACCTCCTTGCGTTTTTACGCGGCATTTCAAAGCGTGTGTTTCAAACGTCGAACAGTGTCAATTAAAAAAAAAGTGACAGTTTGTGCGTGACTCAGTGGACAAAAATAGTGATTCTTTGACTTGAATTTGTGAATTTTTAGTGCTGTGACGGATTTTGTTGTGGATTGATGGATTGTTTTATTACGTTTCGTGACATAAGTGAAGGTTAGTATTTAGCTCTACAAATTGTGACTGTGACTTATTTTTAGCTGAATAATTTACACTAAATATGTTAACTTTTTTTCCACAAAATATAGACATCACATAACATTGTAGGTTGAAATGGCGAAGGTGGTGTTTTGTTATTTTGATAAACCTGATACGTACATAGGTACCAAAACGATGCTTCTTCCTGAGTCAGCTATTGTCAGGACTGAAAATTTTTGACTACGTTTTTCAAAGTAACATAAAAACATAGGTACAAAACGTTTCTAAAGCAAGACAGCGTAAAACAACACTGTAGAGACGTAGAAGTAGAATCCTTAAGAGTGTTAAATAGAACCTACTCATACCTATAATAGGTAGCTCATTTTGTTATATAGGTAATTGAAATACCAGAGAGAGGTTTTATTAATAAATTTAACATATTTATATTATTATTTGTATCAGGTTCGGGTATAATAATTAATATTCACTCCCTTTTATGTTCGTAAGCTCATTTTAGGTAACTAATTAATTTGATTGAGAGATGACAAGGCTTCTATAATTATTTACTTCAATCAGTAGGTATGTCTTCTCTTATTAACATTCTGTTATAATAATAATAAGAATAAAAACTATAAATAATAATAATAATAATAATAATGGTATATAGCGTACATGTATTTTCTTTAAGGCAGACCAAGCTGAGAGGATGGTTAAAGGTGCCTTTGGATAAGGCTGACTATGAAGATGAGAGATGAGCTAACTGAATGGTATACGTGCTGGGCAAGCCTACTCGTTCTCGTTCCGGGTCTTAGTGTAGTGAAGTTGCCTCCTGATGCTGTATAAATCATATAGCATAGTTGGAAAACTTTTCTACTTCATAGGTAGCGCATCTAATATTCATTAGTTCATTCGGTTGATGAAATAAACACGATTTTAAGGGCAATAGTTTTACGTAACTATTGTCCTTAGAGTAACGTGACAGAAAAAGTAGTAACGGTAGGTTTTTTTAGTTTTGACTTTGTAAACAGACAGTCTGCATTAATGGTTGTTCTAGACATTTCAATTGAATAGAAAAAAATAGATTCCAAAAGAAATTTTAATTAAAAAAAATATTGATACATTACATAGTTGTAAAAAAATACAAAATTATACAGTTTTTGGAATACTAACTGATTGTAGTAATTATGTCTATTCCTCAAAAAGTCAAGGGATAGTATGATACTATCCCTTAGTCGACTTTTACGACTTATCCTCCCTAACATGATGAGATACAATAAGCAAGTATTCCCAAGGAGGGTTGACGTTAGGCAGGCGGCCGGTCATAAAACACCTTAGCCAAAACTCTTACAGCATGATCCAAGGATCATACTGTGCCGACCCCACATAGAGGATAAGGTCAGGAGGGCAGGAAGATGATGATGATGATGATGATGATGTTTATTCCCCAAGAAATACCTACTCCAGTTTTTTTTTCTAAAAGTGTAGAGTCGAAGAATTTTAGGTACAAAGTGTTGAGCTAAAAAATAGCACTGACAAATTGATTTAATAATATAAATAAAATAAATTAATTCGGTCAACTAAAAGATCCATGTAGATAAGTAACAATAAAAAATAAAACAAAACTTCATAAAAAAATCCAAAGTGATAATAAAACGTATTTTTACCACGTTATAACAAGCTTGTCGTAAAGCAACATTCCCAACCATAGAAATTGTAGCCGACCTCAAAAGCTTTTCAGCATAATTATTTCGCCCAAAACTCATTAACATAATCACAACATTCTACGTATTCTCAAAACATGTTCGTTACGTCTTGGAACGTAGTCTCAGAACATAACGTAACGTCAGGGACGTAATTTGTGCTAATGTGCATCTTAAATGCTGTTTTGATTGGTTGGAGTTAGTAGTCATTTTGTTGTCTCAATAACAGTAAATTGCTCCTACATCATCATCATCTTCCTGCCCTTACCCCACTCTATGTGGGGTCGGCATGATCCAAGGATCATGCTGTAAGAGTTTTGGCTAAGGTGTTTTATGACTGGCCGCCTGCCTGACGTCAACCCTCCTTGGGAATACTTGCTTATTGTATCTCATCATGTTGGAGAGGATACTATCCCTTAGTCGACTTTTACGACATGCTCGGGGAGAGAAGCAGCTGGACGTATTCTATGCTTTTTCTTTACTCCCAGTCCAGCGAAGAAGTATAGCACACGCTTTTTAAATAATCCATTGGTGCAGGTTTGTATTCGAAACGGCCACCGATCCTAAGGTTTTGGGTTCAAGTCCGGTCGTGCAACAATAGATTTTTCTATTAGAAAAAATGTATATGTGCTGTATCAGTACTCTCAAACGGTGAAGGAAAACGTGAGGAAACCAGCATGTCGTAGAACCTAAGTTCGAAATGTGACAAGTGCACGAAAGGAACCTTTGAGGCGCAATTTAAATCCTTTCACCACACTGGTTCGAAGAACCAGTGTCACGACTAGATGGAGAGATAGAGTACGTCATAAGAGAAACATTACCTCCAATCACCATGCTTCTAGGATTTATTGTTTAGGCTGTGCGTTGATTGTTAGTCAGTACAAAAGTTAGTAGGTAACGTGTTATATATATAAATCTATAAAATTAATGGTTTCCGCCTAACAACCCTTCCTTTCCATAAACAAACCGTAATGATCGACCCGTCACATGACGTGCTTTTATGAATTTTAGACATCTGACTTCAATAACATAATTGGAGCATTTTGTAATTACAAATACACAGCGCCTTCCCGTTTTGATAAAAATGTTGATAACGTGGTTTAGATAAAATTATGTCCATTATTATTTACTAGCTGCCGCCCGCGGCTTCGCTCACATGGTACCCGAACAAAAAATAGCCTATATGTTAATCCAGTACATGTACTATGTATATTCCAAGTTTCATTCAAATCCGTTCAGCCGTTTAGGCGTGATTGAGGCACAAACATCCAAACATCCAAACTCACAAACTTTCGCATTTATAATATAAGTAAGAAGTAAGATGGCATGATGTTTTAAAGAGATGGCAGGTATTATGAGGAGAGTGTGAATGGTACCGTTGGAAGGGGAAGATCTCGGCGCACGTACCTGGACCAAATCGGCGACGTTTTGGAAAAAGGCCAGGTGAAGAGTACCCTAAACCGACGAGCATGTATGAGGAATGTAATTATAGTGAGATGAAGCGAAATACGTATGTCAGGATCGTAGCAAATGGAGATCCGTATGTATGAATGTATATTTAATACATGGTCAGAGAAAAAATCATTTGGAAGAACCTTTACCATGCCATAACTAATCATAAAGAAAACTTGCAGCCACTCCTGATCAAAGAGATTCAAGATGGATATGGTGAACCATGGTGACAGGTGATCAGCCCATCGCTCATATAGGTATAGACTTGATCAGGAAAATATCGTACACCATTTTTGGTTTTAACGAATAGCTTTTTTGTACAGTACCTACCAGTAAGTGACTCTTAAATGGTGAAGGAAAACATTGTAAGGTCATGGTCAAGTCGTCATGTCTAGAAACTAAAATATGACGTGATAAAAACGGAAAAATATATGTAAAGTACACGAAAAAAGCCTAATTTACCGCACTAGTACAAACAAGTGACAGAACACAATAGTAGTAGTCTACTGATGGCTATCATTATCCAAATTATACCACATTGTACAACTCAAAGAATCATCAATCAATAAACCGACTAGTAGTGTCAATATAAGAAATAACTGGGTTTTTTTCAATAGGTATTGATTTGGTAACTACGAAGATAAACGCGTTCTACGCGAGAAATAGAATAAAATTGATTTAATACTAGCTTTTCTTTTTGCCCGGGACGAATTAAGATGGAGTAGGCGAAGCCCTATACCATCCTCTCAGCTTAGTCGGCCTTGCCCACAGGAAAGACGTGGTCAATACGTGCGGAGCTGACTAAGCCGCGGGTTTCTGCACGATGTTTTTCGCACAGAAAAATCCATTGGTACACGAACGGATTTGAACCCACCTTAGGATCAAATCGGCCAAACCCGACCACCAGTGCTCTCAGTAACGCATAAATAAATAAACACCCAACAGTCACCTACACAGTTCTGACCCCTCACTACGATTCCGTAGGTACCTGAAAGTATAAATAAAATAAATAACACCCAAAAGTCACATACATAATAGTCCTGAACCCACACTAGGATTCCCTGTGTCGTGGGTATCAGAAACTACGAGTACCATTATGGTACCACAACACCCAGACCCGGAAGAAATATTTGCAGATCATGCAAACATTTCTTCCGCAGCGGGAATCGAACCCGCGCCTCTTGCGTCTCTGCCGAGCAATCGCCCGCCACGCCACCGAGGCCGTCATATCATATCATATACATAAGTATCATAATGCTACAATACCTGCAAGGAACATTTGCAGAAAATCGAACCCGCACTTCTTGCATCTCAGCCAAGCACTCGCCCACCACGCCACCGAGGTCGTCTATACACGTTAGTTCTAAAATACCTACTCACGCACGCTTAGTTTTATTTACGTGGACTGACATAAAAATCCCTACGGCGACATTACTTATTCATTAGACTATAACTTGAAAGGGAAGTATTCTTATACCAACCGACCTGTATTTAGCTATAGATAAAACTAAGTACTTTTTCAAGGCTTATTTTTACCCGACTGCAAAGAAGGAAGGTAATGTTGGGGTGTGTATGTGGGTCTGTGCATTCGACGTGCATGGACGACCTCGGTGGCGTGGCGGGAGAGTGCTCGGCTGAGACGCAAGAGGTGCGGGTTCGATTCCCGCTACGAGAGAAATGTTTGTATTTTCTGCAAATTCCGGGTCTGGGTGTTGTAGTATTATGTAAGTATTATATGTATGTATTTACTAAAAATAGAAGGTTATATAAGTATTGTATCAGCCATCTGGTATCCATAGTACAAGCTTTGCTTAGTTTGGGGCTAGATGGCGCTGTGTGAAATGTCCACAAATATTTATTTAATATTTATTTATTCCTTTGGCTGAAGTTGAAGTCCAAACAGCTTGACGGATTTAAACAAATTGCGGCCAACAAATGAGGTGTCATTGGATCCATCTGGATGACAAGAGTGTCATACATAGGCTGTGTTAAGTGTCAAAAAATTCAAAATGGCTTCTTATAGCCATTTGCAATTCATTCCTTTGGCTGCCTCTGTAGCCGAAACGCTTGGACGGATTTTAACAAATGAGGTGTCGTTGATATGCGTACCTATTATGTCGTTGATAACGAGATTGCTCCTAGGTAAAGCCTATTATTTATCAATGTTCCTTAGAATATTTTGTCATAGATTTTATTCCTTTCAAATAGTGGACGAAAAAGCCTCCTCGGAACACACTTTAAATCCGTCACTCCTTCGGGCCAGTGTGGTGATAGGCTCGAAAGAGTGACACGATGTACCTAATTATAGTAGTGGTATCCGGATAAAAAGTAGCCTATAATATGTTATTCCAGTACACGTATTACGTTATATTCCAAGTTTCATTCAAATCCGTTCAGCCGTTTAGGCGTGATTGAGGCGCAAACATACAAACATCCTCACAAACTTTCACATTAAAGTTTATAATATGTTTGTTTTCCTCACATAAACGGTTACAATTTTTTGGTAAGGCCCTAAACTTATATTTTTCTGTTAGACTTTAAGTTAGCTACTCTAGTACTCTCAAACGGTGAAGAAAACAAAGCTAGGAAATCCGCGTCTTAGTCAGCTGCGCACGTATTGACCATGTCTTTAATGTGGATAAAGCTGACCAATGGTATAGGTGCCGGACAAAAGTACTCTATCTAAAAATCGTCTCGGGCACTACAGCGTCCTGTGGGTGTGGGCAAAAGTTGCCTCCTGACGCTGTATAAACCATCACATGGTTTGGTCACACATAAACAGTGAACAGTTAAACCTGACCTAGCTCCAGTTAGTAAAAACTGTGGTTAAGTTAAACAATAGTACTGTGTGCTTAAGAAACAGTTACCGTTTAAGACGGCCATGAAACCGCGTGGCCTAAAATATTTTGCTGTTGGCAATAAAAGTTATCTATCAATCTATTATTTTACTGTCAAGAACAATTTGTCACATACTCTGAACAAGTCTGTCAGTGTATTTCAATCATCTTGTTTGTCTTTATACATTGTCGCATGACATATCATCGCATGAATTTGTCAATTATAAAAGTCTTATTTTTTATAACAGCTGGCAAATAAATGTTTGACTCAACTTATTCGACATATTTTTTATGGTCTTGATTATGTGGACAAATTCGAGGATCTCTGCTTTGCCCACGAAAAGTTGCCCACATCGATTTTGCATAAGAAGGGTTCCTTGCCATCGTACATGTACTTATATAAATGTTTCTTGTATGGAGCCCCATTTTATTTTTAATTTTTAATTTTTGTTGTTATAGCGGCAATTTAAAACACTGTTACACACTGTAAAAATTGTTTTGTTTTTTTACGGTTACTAACATAAAGCCCGCTGACAGACTGACGGACAAACAGACAGGCTTAGTAATAGGGTCCCGTTGGCACTCTTCGGGTACAAAACCCTAAAAAGCAAAGCAAAAAATTATAAACAAACTTCTTACAGGACTTGGTTTTGCTTTGATGATGCCAGCAAAACAGGTTAAAGAGCCTTAATAAAATTAAAAATGTTTAAAATACTGACGTTCGCTGTGAACCTCTTACGGTTATCATATGACGGATAACGTTTCAGAGGAAGCCCGTGCTTGTAAGTGTGGTGAGAAGAATAGAAAATGTTTTTCATACTTAACTGTACGGAATGCTTTTGTTCTCAATTATTGTGTCTGAGTGTTGTTCCCAATAATTACAAATGAATTAATATTGACCCATAAACTTGATATTTTATTGGCTTTGGACTCATTTGAGGTCATGGTTTACGGTTAAACAACAATCACTTACTTTTCTGATTTCAAACTAAAATTTCTCATATCGCGGAAATATTAGTATGAAAGTACATTCTAAATTATTTTGATAGAGATAATGCTGATAGGAATAATTATGTTTTCAATATTCGCGGGTTCAAGTCCCATCTGAGGAAGAATTTAAGGGAATAATTTAAAAAGTTCTTACCGTTACTTAGGTAGAACCAACTGGAAGCTTTAGATTTACCCAATTACCTACTATTTGGAAACAGAAATAACAGAAAATCGTAGTAAATACTCTAATCCCCTTAATTATAAAACTTTAAGTAGGCTTGTTGTAGGTTATTGTCAAAACTACAAGTTCTCGCTAAGTATTTAAGAATAAAAGGTTATTTAAATGTATATGGACTTATGTTTCACCATTATCCATCTTGGGACTTTAGATCAGGAGTGGCTGCAAGTTTTCTTATGATTACTTGTTGATCTGCCCACCCTGTTAGGGATACGAGCGAGATAATAATTTATGTATGTATATGAACTTAGACGCTTCACATCACCCAGACTCAAAACCAAACCAGAATCAAACCTAGACATAATGAAGTGAATTATTAAAAATGTCCTCTGATGGAACGTTTCCACCGAGTAACTTCAAGGAATTCTCGCTCTATCACGATCGTGACAAGCGGAAACCTTTGGACACTTTCCCAGAAATTAACTTTACGATTAGCAAAAATGATATTTCTATAAAACTTGGGTAAGTGCGAGTAGGGTACGCTTTTGGGGTTCGCAAGTTTTTTTATAGTTCTATTTAGCTAACCCCCGAATACTCAAACGCGACTCAGAGTTGAACACGTCTCAAGTCACGGTTTTTTGACAATTTTTGATGAAAATCTGCGTTGAATATTCGGGGGTATGTGTTTAAAAATAAACTCTTTAAACTGTATTTTAAATTGCCGGACACTATTATATTTTTGTTTTCAAAAAGTCATGAAAAAGATACCCACGACACAGAAATTTGTAATGTAGGATCAGAATGTATTTAAATGTTGGGTAATATTATTTATTTAATCATTATTTTTTAGGGTTCCGTACCCGAAGGGCGTCAACGGGACCTTATTACTAAGCCTCCGCTGTCCGTCCGTCCGTCCGTCTATTAGCGAACCGTAATAGTTAGAAAGTTTAAATTTTTTCAGAGTATAGTATTTCACATTTTAATGTAATTATTTTTTAATGCTGTAATCGATTATCGAAGCTACATTATTTAAAAATTACATAGAGTAAAAGAAAGAATAATGTTTAATAACAGAAAGAAACTAATACAAATATAATTTACAAAATACTAAAGAAACAGTTATCTAAAGGCCGTTGCAAACGATCTATAGATAGCTCACCTGATCCAGCTCATCAGACTATTTAGAGTAAAAATTATTAAAAAGTACATGTACGATGGTAGGTACGGAATCCCTTCGTTTGCGAATTTCACTCGCACTTGACCGGTTTTCGAATGAAACTAATCGTTCTTCTGAAATGAAAACGTGCCCATGACATTGCCCATCTGCCGTAAAAACTAACAATACAACACTATCCCATAAAAAGTGGTCCACGTAGTACCAAATCGACCGTGGACCGTAGAACCGTAGCGCTTTTAAGGTCACTACACTTTGCGGTGCGGTGCGGTGCGGTGCGATTGGATACTTTTTCGTATTAAATTCAAAACTAATAGCAGACATCATCATCATCTTTCTGCCCTTATCCCTCTCCAAATGGGATCGGCGCAGCATGATCCAAGGATCATGCAGTATGAGTTTTGGCTAAGGTGTTTTATGACCGGCGGCCTGTCTGACGTCAACCCTCCTTGGGAATACTTGCTCATCATGTTGGAGGATACTGTCCCTTAGTCGACTTTGACGACATGTTTGGGGAGAGAAGCAGTTGGACGCATTCTATGTTTTTTCTTTCTCGCAGTCCAGCGAAGAACAAAACTAATAGCAGACGACATCAAAAAAAAGTTATTTTTTTTGACGCGGGATGCAAACCGGAGCTGTGTCACTAGTTATTTAAAACAATTGTGCCGAAAGGATGTACGCCTTGATCCTACTTCATGGTTTTTTCACAATGTTTTTTTTTGTGAGCATTGGTCTAGCGCAGAATAATGTATTTCGCATGTCGTAAAAGTCGACTAAGGGATAATATCCTCTCCAACATGATGAGATACAATAAGCAAGTACTCCCAAGGAGGGTTGACGTCAGGCAGGCGGCCGGTCATAAAAAACCTTAGCCAAAACTCTGCCCCCACCCCACATTGAGGTGCCGACCCCACATAGAGTGGGATAAGGGCAGGAAGATAATGATGATGACGGTATAGTGCACATAGTTTTTTTAGAACAGTAAATTCGTTATAGTTGTTCACGTTTCGAAGTCAAAAACGGGTGCTAAGGGTACGACGGGTTTTTTCACCCTGCCCTAATTGCCCAACAGGTGTATCAACTTGATGTTTATTTTTCTTTGCCCATTCTGGTTCTGGGACACGATCTTTGCTGGAAAATAGTCTATTATCTATACTGGTAATAATAAGTTGTAAAGATTATGGAGTTCATTTATAGGGTTCCGTACCAGAAGGGTGCCAACGGGACCCTATTACTAAGCCATCGCTGTCCGTCCGTCCGTTCGTCTGTCTGTCAGCGGGCTGTATCTCATGAACCGTAATATGTAGAGAGTTGAAATATTTCTATAGCCACTATAACAAATAATAAAAATAAAATACAGTAGGTAGAGTAGAAGCCGTATTACAAAGTATATCATGTACGATGGTACGGAACTCTTCGTGTACTAATTCAACTCGCACTTGACAGGTTTTCATTTAAATACCAAGCAAGTTGAGCCGTAGGTTGGAAATAGTAAAGCTATAAACCATAAAACAATTTATAATCATTTCATCACCCTATAAATCAAACTAATCTAACTACCACTATTGTGTTCAACAGAGCATTCGCAATTCATACCAGTAAATGCATTCTTATCATAGAAATTACTTTATTAAATGCAACCTGAGACTCCTTATCGGTCACGTAAGCATTTGACCCCAAACCCATCCAAACATAAACCTTAACACAAATGCAAAAAGCTCAAATTCAATTGAAGCGGTAACCTAAGCCTTTGATGCGAAAACAATCGATTTTCAACCTCAATACTAGAAGATCTGGGTCGTTATTTCTGTAGCAGGAATTTCTGGTTCTGAAATTGATTTTAAACCCTATTCTGTAAAGGTTAAAGTTGAGATTGCGATAATTGGCACCTATGAGATTGTTGCAAATTCTCACAGAAATATTATACTTATCTGCGTAATTGTGCTTTTGTTGTAAACAAGGTATTCATTTGAAGAAATGGAAGTAGGCAGTGTAAGGTGACGAGCTTCTTAGAATTATTAAATAGACCTACATGAATACATAGAACTGCTATAGAATTCCCATGTAAAACTGTCATTATGAAATTAACTTCATATCAGTGCTACCATAGAGAACCAATGCTCCCAAAGCAACCTTCTACCAGCCTTATACCGGTACTCTCAAACGGTGAAGGAAAACATTGTGAGGAAACCCGCGGCTTAGTCAGCTCTGCACGTATTGACCATGTCTTTACTGTGGATAAGGCTGACTAAGGAGGAATAGGTGCTGGGCAAGCCTACTCCATCTAAATTCGTCCCGGGCACTACAGTGTTCCGGAGGTAAAAGTTGCCTCCTGATGCTATAACAAGAAATATAATTAGAGAATAATTTGTAGTACGCATAGATATCGCCTTTTTTCACTTAGAGACAATATATAGAAACAAGAGAAAATATATAGAGGCATAGTAACGAAATTCAACAACAAAAGTTAGGTGGGTACCAATTTGGTTGGCCCCTCAAGGCGGAATTGTAGCTTATATGGAAAACAGCTTTAACACTTCGTGCATAAAAAATCAAAGGACTCTCATAAAGTTGAAATTTTTCAGTTACGCTAAAGCACAAGTTGACATATGGAAACAACAGGATAGTCAGCTCCGCACGTATTGACCATGTCTTTCTGTGGACAAGGCCGACAAAGCTAAGAGGATGGAATAGGTGCAGGGCAAACCTACTCCATCTTAATTCGTTCCGGGCACTACAGCGTCCCGTTAGTGCAGGTAAAAGTTGCCTCCTGACGCTGCGCTGTATATTAGATTTTATTGATAAACGAAATAAAATTTGTCTTTAGGACAAGCTTAAAACTATTCACCTGACAGAATATTATAGCCAATTGAACTTAATAAGACCATATTTTTATGCTTACCATACTTTATCTACACTATTTAGTTTCAGGTTTCACACTCTGTTGGCACCTAATTATAGACATAAATATTATAATTGTGATAGTTTGTGTGTTTGTTAATGTATGAGCTGTTTGGCATTGGCATTACTCAGCTTTGTAATGGACGAACGGAATTGACTGAAACTGAACTGAACTTACCTGAAATATAAGAGTCCCTATCTTCTAGAATGGGAGTCAAAAAAAACAAAGAATTCGTCTAGCTGCTTCTCTCCCCTAGCATGTCGTAAAAGTCAACTAAGGGATAGTATCCTCTAACCATGATAGACCATCTATATGGGCGATGGGCTGTTCACCTGTCACCCAGGCTCGAATCCTGGCAAGGTCGAGACTTGTACAGGTTTACTTTGATATACCAAAATAAACACATTGATTCAGTAACAAAACCACACGACCAAAACGCGCGCAGCCCGAGTTCGAATGCAGCGTGTGGGTACCTTTAATGTTTATACATTACATAAACCATTGGAGTTCCCTAGCTGTTTTCCCTAGTCTGTGGCAGCGTGGGTGGATGAGATGGTTTCTCTATTCAACAGCATAACGGTTTCATTCCATGGCGCGTTCAAAGAATACTGATTGGCTAGATATTAAGCTTGCAGTCTGGCTTGCAAAATACCCTTATTACTTAACAAGCTGAGACCGCAGATTTTTGGAATGGCTTAGATCCTGGGACTCGTCTTTAAATCCTACAGAGTGTGGTACAGTAAGAAATCGTTACTTAGATATGTACAGTAGTACCAGAAATATTGTGCGAATATGCAACTAACAGTCAATTAATATAAGAATTATTGTTACATCTCTACAATACACTAGCTTCCGCCCGCGGTTTAGCTCGCGTGGTATCGAGATAAAAGGTAGCCTAAATGTTATTCCAGCACACACGCTATGTATGTTCCAAGTTTTGAGGCACAAACGTCGTCAAATCATCACATCCTCACAAACTTTCGCATTTATAATATAAGTGGGATAATCATCATCGCGTTAGTCCGTATTTCAGGAGCTAGACGAAAATTGCCGAGGCGCAGAATAATTTGTGATACTGTACTGTACTACCTACATCTTATGTAGGTTGGTAGTTTTCATACTTTATTATGACACATAAAACTCAAACATAAAGTAAGTTGTTGAGACTGATTGTCTGTCTTTTTTTTAATTAATGTCTAAGAAGTAAATAAATATTCCATCTTGATTCGTCCCGGGCACTACAGCGTCCCGTTTGTACAGGTAAAAGTTGCCTCCTGACGCTGTATAAATCATCTACTATAGATGGTAAAAGGCCTTAGATCAAAAGATTTCTTGTTGCTAAAACAAGAAACTGTAGGAAATTATCAACTTTCCAACACCCAGCATTACTCGATGACTCGTTATAAAATAGGGTCAATTTACCACCGGTTTAGTAACTTTTTCACCACACTGGTAGATTGGATACCTACCTAGTTATCTTTATATTTCTAAGGTACCTAACTACTACTCGTCGTGCCACTAGTTATTTCGAACCAGTGTGGTCAAAGGAGTGCGCCTCAAAGGTTCTTTCACTTGTCACATATTTTCGTACTTTCAAGTCGACATGCCGGTTTCTTCATGTTTTCCTTCACCGTACTTAAACGGTGAAAGAAAACATCTTGAGGTAACCGGCATGTCGTAGAACCGTAGTTCGAAAATGTATCAAGTGCACGGAGTCATTGAGGCGCACATTGAATCCTTTCACCACACTGGTTCGAAAGAACTAGCGACATGACTAGATAGATAGATCCTTCACCGTTGGAGAATACCTACAGCAAATAAATTTTTCAAACTGAATTTGAACCCACGGTCTAAGGCGGTGTTACCACTAGTCTACCAGTGCTAAGTAGTATTGGATAGTTTTCCCGATGTTTCTAAGGTGTATTACTCTTTATTACCCTACAGCGAAAAGGGGTTATTGCGGTCCGTAGCATATAAAAGTTATAAAAGTTTCATCAAATTCGCCCACTAGTTTCCGTAGAAAGCTAGTAGAAATACCGTATGAGTTGTTGCATGCGGTTTCACTTGCGTGGTACCTGGATATAATCAAATAAATAAATATTTGCGGACATTTCACACAGCGCCATCTAGCCCCAAACTAAGCAAAGCTTGTAATATGGGCACCAGATGGCTGATACAATACTTATATACTTTTTTGTAAATACATACTTATAATTACAGAATACTACAACATCCAGAACCGGAAGTAATATTTGCAGAACAGACGAACATTTGTCCCGTAGCGGGAATCGAACCTGCGTCTTGCCTCTTGCGTCTCAGCCGAGCACTCACTCATACACCGAGGTCGTGTATGAGTTAAAAATTGTTTTAACATTCGAAATCTTACTTCTTACTTTATAAATGCGAAAGTTTGTGAGGATGATTGGATGTTTGTGCCTCAATCACGCCTAAACGGCTGAACGGATTTAAATGAAACTTGGAATATACATAGTACATGTACTGGATTAACATATAGGCTATTTTTTATCCGGGTACCACGCGGGCGAAGCCGCGGGCGGCAGCTAGTAAATTATATTTGTTTGTAATTCAACCTTCGAACCCTTTTCTAAAGTTTCAAATATTTCAACCAATTGGCTTCCACTTTGTTTATCGATTTACCCAACGAAGGGGGTCAAACAGTTTCGAGGAAACCAAGCCATAGATTACCCACCTTGGTGATTAGCTTCCGACACTTCCATTATGGTGCCTATTTTTGTAAATACATACCTCGTTAGGGGTATAAGTTGACTGCTTTATGAAGGGGCGATTGTTGAATCTGTTTGGTTGTATTTATATCTATATAATAAATTAAATTACATTACACCCAACAGTCACATACATAGTCCTGACCCTGTGTCGTGGGTATCAGAAACTACGAGTACCATGGTACCACAACACCCAGACCGGGAAGAAATATTTACAGAACATGCAAACATTTCTTCCGCAGCGGGAATCGAACCCGCGCCTCTTGCGTCTCTGTCGAGCAATCGCCCGCCACGCCACCAAGGCCGTCAATATGATCCAAGGCTCAAAGTTTCCGACATTCTAAGCAATTTTAATGACATAGTAACGAAATTTCTAAGCATACTACAAAATAAGCAGCTTATAAATAAAACTGATCAAGTGCGAGTCGAATTTGCACATGAAGGGTTCTGTACCAACGCACATTATACATAATTTCTATACGAGATGTTGATTTGTTAATTCCTGAGTAACGTCACTTAAAGGTAACTTCTGTCAACCTCAACGGTTAATCCTATGTTAAGTGCTACTTGAAAATCGTGAAATTGACATTGTAAGTTACCGGTTATTTTAACTGGCGAATAGCTTACTCGGCAACTTACTTGTAAGCGATGAAATAGACCCCAAGCCGTTTAAATTACAGAGCATTCCAAGTAAATTGACATGCATAATACTTAATCAAATAATATTACCCTCCTGCTGTGACAGTCAAATAAAAAATACTGTTTTTTGTTGTAAATGAACCGATTAAAACAGTTGCTTTTTTCTGAACTTTTTTAACCTTTGTATATTTACACACTCTATTATGATGTAATAGATATTAATAATGAGAGCCACTGGTGGTCTAGTTGGTAGTGACCTCGCCTTCCTAAGGGCGTGGGTTCAAACCCGGTCGTGTACCAATAGATTTTTCTGTGCGAAAAAATTTTATGTGCGCTATACCAGTACTCTCAAACGGTGAAGGAAAGCATCGTGAGGAAACCTGCAGCTTAGTCAGCTCCGCACGTATAGACCATTTATTTCCTCTGGACAAGGCCGACTAAGCTGAGAGGATGGAATAGGTGTTGGGCAAGCCTACTCCATCTTAATTTGTCCCGGGCACTACAGCGTCCCATTAGTGAAGGTAAAAGTTGCCTCCTGACGCTGTATAAATCATCTAATATAGATTGTAAAAGGTCTTAGTTTAATGATGTAAATATGGATAACTAGCTTCCGCCGGTGGCTTCGCTTGCGTGGCACCAGGATAAAAAGTAGTCATTTATACCAACACACGTACTACGAGTATGTTCCTATGTTCCAACTACTACTAACAACAATTAAAAACTCTAAGGTAATCGGTATAATAATAAGAAATGAAAATGAGCTCAGTTTTCTATCTGAGTTTGCCTACAGATAGAAAACAGAGCTCAGATCACCGACCGCAGGTAAGGTCCCCAAAAGGCTGGCGACGTTACCGCGTTGGATAGCTATACTTATCCTTTGTCCGAGGTAAGCGCCTGCTCTTTGGTCATTGGCCACATCCATCAGCTTCTTTGACAACTCTAGGATAATCCAACTAATATAATAAATGCGAAAGTTTATCAAAAGAACGAAATCTATAAGTTGATAAAAATGATATAAATTTTATTATCACCTGTCAAAAGCTTTTAGTCACAAAGTCCCAAAATCTTAAGCAGGTAAAATATCTGTGACTAAACTACAAACTATTTTTATGATGCCCATCAAAACCACGATAAATGTAATTCGACGATACAAAATCAATTTCCTTTTTTATTGTTATAATGTATTGAAAAATGTATTATATTTTTAGCGAATACATATCACAAAATTATAGCGGCGCCCACGCTTGCGGTCAAATGTTTGGGACACAGTCCAAACCAGTCTGGTCACGCATGTAACTATAATAATGCCAATAATGCATTTGACAGTTCACCATTATTATAAGCGTCAGAATTAATCAGGATAAATAGCCGATTGATCTGTTAGTGAACATTAAGCTTCAACACGCTATTTGTAGATGAAATTATTTCTATTTGTATATTTTTTTCCCTCTCTTTTAAACCTGTCAGTGAGACCTTCACGGCCTTTTAAAAAAATTAAGATAGTTCAGATTTAAACCAAGACTTTCTGGTCTAGGTTTCATTTAAAATGTGACAATAACCTCCGAATACTCAAACGCATCTCAAAGTCGAGCACGTCTCAAATGACGATTTTTTTTTGACAGATTTTCATCAGAAACTGTGAAAAAACTGTGAGTTGAGACGTGCTCAACTCTGAGTCGCGTTTGAGTATTCTGGGGTAAGCCAGAGACTGACGAAAAAGTAATTACAAAACAAAAGTTATTATTATTAGTCAATGGTACCTACTAAAGATAAACCTACGAGACCCGTAGCTTATCTTTTATTTTTGGTCTTCGTTTTATAAAGGCCGTTGTTCAGAAATACAAAAACAATTAGTCATTACAATAATTATAAACAAACGAGTTACGAAAGTTTGACAGCAATCATTTCATTTGAATGAATTCTAAGAGAAAACACAAAAATCCTTGTCACAATTTCTGTGTGAGAGCCCCAAAGCTCTAAGTGTTTAATGCCGAAAATTATGGGCCTTTTAGAGACAAATAAAGTCGGGCGTAGGAACGCGCTTCGACTTTATAGATATTTCCGATTTCACGATAAATCAATTCTTTAGGAACTTTACGAACCTTCCTACGTAAAGATTTATTTTAAGATAAATGACTTTGCAGATAAATTCGGTATTGCAATGGGTGAGTTGAAATTATTGCGGGAATAAAGGGGTAATTATTTTTGGGGTAAGTTTTTGATACCTTGGAAGATTTGGAAATCGCCCGGAGGGAATCGCTTTAGACGTAAAGTCTCATAATTTACTCGCAGTCATAATTGAGTTTAGTACTTCATCAGTTAAGGTGAGTTTGTGTGCCAAGGAGTTGCTAAAAAGTAAAAATACGAATGTATAAGAATCAGAGGGAAAGTGTCACAGAATTTATATTTTAAGCCCCTGGTAAATTATTAGCTGCCTCCTACGGCTTCGCTCATAAATGTGTAGCATAATAATATGTTTATCGAGCACACGGTTTTGTGTTTTGTGTTTGCGGTTCTGCCCACCCCCTTAGGGATAGGGACGTGGTAATATTATGTATGTATGTCTTCTTCTCTGCCGTTTCGCTCTTGGCAGAGCGGTCGTGGTCACGTCGAGGCATCCACGTTGGTGGTGGAGGTGGATACAGCTCTCCGCACGATCTCCCGCCATCTCCCCCTGTTAGCAGACTGTCTGACACAGTCAGATACTCTGCTTCCTAATGCGGATTCTAGTTGGTCTGTCCAGCGCATAGGTGAACTGCCGCGTGATCTGGTTTCCTCCTCTTTTCCCTGTACGACCAGCCGCTCCATGGAGTCGTTATCCCGCTTTGAGACATGTCCAAAATACTGAAGTATGCGCGACTGTACTACGGCCTACAGACGCTGTGTATGTATGTATGTATATTCAAATCCGTTCAGCCGTTATGGCGTGATTAAGGCACAAACATCCTCAACTTGTGCCGTCCATCGTGAATTTTCCATGACATTAAAATCGTATATAGCTATAGGATGTAGTACGCTCCGAATAGGTGGAGTGACGATCTGCGAAAGGCAACAGGCAGAGGCTGGATGCGTCAATGTCCAGCACTGGACTGATGTAGGCTGATGACGATGATTAAAATCCAGCATAAAACAGCGTACCCATTTATGTTATATTTTGCACTTCAAAAATAAAGTATTGTGTCCAAAATCTGAGTTGAAAAGGGTAGTGCACAAGACATAAAGTCGGCTGGGGAAATTGGCCCGAGCACTCGGGTTGAGTTGACACGTTGCGTTTCAAAGAGCATTTTTAACAAAGCAAAAATAGAGCTGGCGTTTCTTACTACAGAATAGGAATACTAATCTGAACAGTTTATTTTGAATATTTTTTGTGTACTTAGCTTTAAGATATTCCGTATTCTTTTTTAAGTTTAAAATATATGGTAAACAAAAGGAAAGATCACTATCATAATTCACTGAGCACTGGTGGTCTAGTTGTTAGTGACCCCGCCTTCCAATCCTAAGGTCATGGGTTCAAATCCAGTCGTGTACCAATGAATTTTTCTATGCGAAAAATTTATGTGCACTGTACCAGTACTCTCGAACGGTGCAGAAAAACATCGTGAGGAAACTCACGGCTTAGTCAGCTCCGCACGTATTGACCGTGTCTTTCCTGTGGACAAGGCGGACTAAGTTGAGAGGATGGAATAGGTGCTGGGTAAGCCTACTCCATCTTAATTCGTCCCGGGCACTACAGCGTCCCGTTTGTAAAGGTAAAAAGTTGCCTCCTGACGCTGTATAAATCATCTGCTATAGATGTTAAAAGGCCTTTCTACCCATTGCTGAATACCTCTGAATTCGGCCTTTTCATTACTTAATTTTTACTGTCATCTACTTTCTAGATCTTTATTAAAAATATCAATTTTTCGAATCAAAAATAGCTTATTCTCCATGGTCACTAAACAAAGTTGCCAAATAACACAAATAAACAAAAACAAAGCTTTTTTCAAACGCAATAAACAATGTTGGAACAATTTAGAGTACGCCTAGTCATATCTGACGCCCACAACACAAGTCGGATAAGACTAAAAACAGCATTTTTGACTTTTCAAACATATCGCTCGCATATATGAGTTATTGACGCACCATTTTGGGAATACGAACGTAAAGTATAATATAAAACGTAATTTACGATAGTTTTTGCGTCCACTCGATTTTATCGGGCTGTGTATCGTTATTTTTCGGTAATAAATACCAATATTGCATGGCAGGCGATTTTATAGCGGCATGGTTCTAAACTTGAGATGAATGAAATGTGTCTGTTTCCGGACCAAGCTTTTTAGATAATATCGACCTTGCACTATATCACACTAATAATATAAATTCGAATGTGTTTTTGTGTGTTCGTTCATTTATGTATCAGCTGAACGGATTTGGCTAAAACTTGCAATACACATAGGTAGTTTATGATCCAGAATAAGACACAGAGTACTTTATTACGGCCTCATGGCGTGGCAGGCGATTGCTCGGCTGAGACCCAAGAGGTGCGGGTCCGATTCCCGCTGCGGAAGAAATGTGTGCCTGTTCTGCAAATATTTCATCCGGGTCTGGGTGTCGTGATACCATGGTACTCGTAGTTTCTGATACAGGGAATCTTTGTGGGGTCAGAGCTATGTAATGTACCTATGTGACTTTTGAGTGTTATTTTTACATTTATACATATTATTACGCCCATATTCCTAATGGGGTGGGCAGAACCAACCCCTTTAATCATAAGAAAACTTGCAGCCACTCCTGATTCAAAGTCCCAAGATGTATAAGGGTGAACCATGGTGACAGGTGGTAAGCCCATCGCACATATAGATTATAGACTACCTATAGATAGATTATAGATAGATCGACGCATTCTATGTTTTTTTTTCTCTCAGTCCAACAGAGAAGTATAAAAGTGGTTATATTGTGTTATTTATTATCTGATATCCGGGTGTAGGTAGGTACCATGCGGGGGTTGCCGTAAATTGATGCAAGTAAGTACATAATATAGGTTTTTTTATTGACGCTAAGGAAAATGACACAAAATTCAGAATAACGTGATTGATGTTTGTCAATAATTAGGGTTCCGAACTAAAATGGTCGAAGAGAACCCTTACTTACCAATTTTGTCCTTATTTTGTCTGTCTGCCACGGCCGATTATTTTGATGCCAAATATGAATATTTCAAAATATTAAATTGCATGGTAATCCCTTGTTCAAAAGCAGTTGTTTGAGTTCGCCCGTTGCTCCAAGTTTGTCATTAATTAATGTTTGTGTACATTTCGTATGCTTTAAATTATGTACAATGTGTTCATAATTACATGTTTTAATTTGATTACAATTTGTAATACTTAAATGCAAGTTTTATTAACTTTTTATTGCAGATTTTAAACTGACGTTAGGCACTGTAGATACTCGTAGATTGACAAATATTATAAACTAGCTGCCGCCCGCGGCTTCACTCGCTTGGTACCCGGATAAAAAATAGCCTATATGTTAATCCAGTACTTGTACTATGTATATTCCAAGTTTCATTCAAATCCGTTCAGCCGTTTAGGCGTGATTGAGGCACAAGCATCCTTACATCCGAGCTCACAAACTTTCGCATTTATAATATAAAGAGATGACAAAATGTTTGAGGATGTGAGGATGTTTGGATGATTTGTGTCTCAATCACGGCGTGACTGAATGGATTTCGAAAGAAATGGAAGTGCTGCCGGGGGCAGTAGCTAGGTAAGAGATGAGGCACGGATGCGGCTCAGAAATAAAGATACCTGTGTAAACTCGAAAAATGTAAACGTCACATCTCCGCCACTTGTGTGTAAACAGCGTTAGGTGAATGACCTTATCGAGACGTTTTAATGTCGGATCTTTTATAAATTAAAAACGTAAAATCAAATATTTTACGGTCCCAATGGTATTTTTTTCCGTAAAAAATACAAACCAGTTTTTCGGTAAATATCTCTCATTCAAGATGATTCATTGATTATACAAGGAAAATACAAAATGCATGTTTTTGTAAGATAATGAAGTAAGGAATTGATTATAGCGGTTAGCAGATTTTTGAGCACGAAAGGTTCATTTGTATTCTAGTGATGTACAAGCAAGTTAGAATCTTGGAAAAAAATATCAAAAAACGCTTATTCTTCGCAGATAATCCCATTCGCAGATGACAGGACTGATCTGTGTACTATTAGATACTTATGCTTTTTGGTGACCTCGATGGTGTAGTGAGTAAGTGTTTATTTGAGACGCAACTGATTAATTCCCGTGGCGGATGAAATGCTAAAAAGTAAAATGCATATTCTGCAAATACCTCTTGTTTAGTTATTTTTACTCATAGTTTCAAGGATTTTTACTGAGGTCAGAACCATTACAACCTCGATAGCGTAGCGGGCAAGTGCTCGGCAAAATATATGTGATTTAAAAAAAAGTATTTAAGTATTCTATCAGCCATCATAGCAAAAGCTTTGCTTAGTTTAGGGCTAGATGGCGCTGTGTGAAATATCCACAAATATATTTTTTATCATGGTATTATTTATTCATTTCTTATTTTGGAGACAAAAATTAAAAAAAGTAGGTACTCACTTAAGTATTTTTTAGGATTTTAACTTTCCATATTTATACATAAAGTAACGTTGAGGTATCTTACAACGGCATTGTCGCTGTCATACGTTGAATAGATTAATTGTATTTATTAACTGCGACGTCTTTATCAAGAACTTGATCTGAGAAGATAACAAGATTGTTATCTCACATTTTCACATCACTATCGACCCAACACCACAGTGCAAACTGGTAACAGTTAGAATACTATTAATTCAACAGAATAAATAAATCTATACCTTTTTTATTGATTTCAGATCCAATTGCATTACCTATCATTTTCAAGGTGTATCGATTACTAAGACATATTTTTAATGTATGTATGTATGTTCGTATAAGCTAGTGGCCAACTCTAGTGACGGAGTTTTTAGGCCGCCTAAAGGCCTCCATCTTGGCTTAACGACTTAAAAGCCGGGACCGACTGTTTAACGTGCCCTCCGAAGCACGGAAGCGCATATTTTTAATTATCAATAATAGTGTGCATTTTAATCATGATATTTTTCAAGCGTGTACATTTTTTTGTAACCTATGTCGTCCCACGGCTGGGCATAGATCTACCCCAAACTAAGATGACCATCTCAATTAATTTGAGCTATTTTATTTCCTCCAAACCGCTTCTAAATATATTTCTAACAAAAAAAGTCGGAAACTGCCGAAAAAACAATCCAATTTTTCACACCAAAAAATAAGAAGGAAGTCGAAAGTAATTGGAGCTACAAGGAAAAGCATCTGGTCTCTAAATACCGGGATAACAGGAAACTGTGTCACCGATGACGGACTTATTCCTATGTTGAGTAATTGGGCCGGCTTTTGTGGTGGTTTTATCAATAAAGGAATCTATAGGCCTGGATATTTAGCCAACTTAACTTTAGTACCATTTTTTATCAGTTTATTTAAGGTTTTTTAGTTGAATGAAGGTTTTAATATGGCAAATCTAGTTATTGTAATTCTATTGCGTTGTGAACCCGAGTAGTTTCACCAACGTAGGAATTTATTCCTAGCCTGTAACAAGCACTTAAGGTAAAGTAACTTCTAGGGTTCTGTACCCGAATTGTGCCAACCTGACCCTATTACTAAGCCTCCGCTATCAGTCCGTCTGTCTGTTCGTCTATCCATCCGTCTGTCAGCGGGCTGTGTACCTCAAGAATCGTAATAGGTGAAATTTTCTCAGAGCGTGTAGCGGCAAATATAAATTCAGTATGTGGAACACCGTATGAAGAAATACTGTAGGGAAAATATTCTCTTAAACCCCACAATTGTATATTATTTATGCACTTTAAAGTATTACCTACATAACTGAACCTAGCGAGCGGGGAGATAGGACTATAGACAACATATAGGTACAAAAGTTACGCGTCAGCCACTGGTAGTCTAGTGGTAGCGGTTCCGACTGTGGGTTAAAAACCGGTCGCGCACCATTGGATTTTTCTGTTCGAAACATTAATGTGCGCTATACCAGTACTCTTAAACGGTGAGGAAACTGGCACATCGTAGAACCTACAGTGCACGAAAGGAGCCTTTGAGGCGCCCTCCACACTGGTTCGATAGAACTAGTGGCACGACTAGATAGACTTACCCTCGTAAAGCATTTAAAATTAAGTTACCTAGCTGTTTAATTTATTACTTACAAGTTTACAACTCTTCAGCACAATAATTTCTTAAAGCATTGATTGTAAACTGGTTTCTAAAGAGTATTTTATTTACTTTGGCCTGCGTTTTGATTCGAGTGTTGCAAATTTTTCGTTTTCTTTTTTGTTGGTTTGGTAAGTGATATAAAATTAATACCAATTATAAAAACAAGTGAGACATGTTTTTATTACAATAAAAAAACTTTATGTCATTGCAAAATTACTTATTGTTAATGTTTTGTAAGTACATTGGTCTGTTTGTCTTATAGATTAAAAATTCATTACAAATTTTTACACAAACGGGATTAGAACGTGAAACCATAACCTCAACAGTCCATACAAGAATTTTTGGAATTAATTTTAAATCCTATAATTACCTACGGGCCTTAGTCTGAAGTACATACATACATATTAGCATGCCTATATCCCTAATGGGGTGGGTAGAGCCACAAGTAAACATAACAAAACTTACAGCCACTTCTGATTTAAAATTCTGAGCTGGAAATGGTGAACCATAATGAAAGGTGATCAGCCATCGCCCATATAAGTGGTCCATCATTTTGGAGAGGATACTATCCCTTAGTCGACTTTTACGACATGCTCGGGGAGAGAAGCAGCTGGACGCATTCTATGCTTTTTCTTTACTCCCAGTCCAGCAGAGAAGTAAAGTAGCAGTAGTAGCAGTATGCAGTAGCTTCTACCGAGGTACTTACTATAAAAATAAAATTCTTCTCCTTGAAGTGTCTATCTGTTTTGTAGTAGATTCTGTAGACTATTACTTACAGACACAAGTAGATTGTGGTCCGTCAGAAAGTGGACTGTTTGTTTGGAACTCCGTTTGGAGTTGGTGACAAACATTCACACACACAAACTTACGAGAGCACTAGTGGTCTAGTTGGTAGTGACCCCGCCTTCCGATCCTAAGATGGTGGGTTCTGTATGAATTGATTTTTCTCTCGAAAACATCGTGAAGAAACCCGCGGCTTAGTCAGCTCCGCACGTATTGACCGTGTCTTTCCTGTGGACAAGGCCGACTAAGCTGAGAGGATGGAATAGGTGCTGGGCAAGCCTACTCCATCTTAATTCGTCCCGGACACTACAGCATCCCGTTTGTGAAGGTAAAAGTTGCCTCCTGACGCTGTATATATCATCTACTATAGATTGTAAAAGGCCTTATTATATTTATTTATATACAGCGTCAGGAGGTAACTTTAACATTTTCTTATATGCAAAGAGTATTGATATTCTACGAATTGTTGAAATCAACAATAACCTAAGTAGATATCTACTTACAGCTTAAGAGCTAATTTCTTATTCATTATTAAATGAAGTGGAAACGTCAATTTCCTAAAGTATAACTCGCTCGTAAAATAAGCTGCTCGTAAAACATACGGAACCAATTTGGGTTCCGCACACATCTTCCTTAGTACTTCTAGGTTTAAGGCACTGAACAAAACTGGTAGCTAAATGACGGCTTGGATCACAAAACATTGCATGCCATAAACTACGAAACTCCATCGCGATAATGAAACTTACCGCCCTTAAAATAAAGTAGAAATTCCTTTGAAAGTTTAAGGGGTCTTAAGACGCTGCAGTGTTGGGGTATCGACTTGACAGCCACGCGAACGAATCTGTATCCGAAACAGCCGTTTTGGACTTTACGTCTTGGAACTAAGTGCCAATTTCGGTTGAAAGGAAAAGGCTATATAGGTTCTTCTATAAAGAATAATGCTGCGCCACGCGTAATGTACTCTAACAACTGGTTTTCTGTTTTTCTTATTTTCTGGAGACAAGGGTAGTAATATCTCAGTTATGGCTCGGGTATGAACTTATTACTCCCGTTAGAATGAAACAATCTGAAGGTAAATTATGAGAAGGAAAGTTGGATGGCTGATACAAGCTATTGCTTCCTGGATAAGCCTTTTTTTAGCTATTCATAGTAAACATGCATGAACTAAGGCCTTTTACCATCTATAGTAGATGATTGATACAGCGTAGGAGGCAACTTTTACCTTCACAAAAGGGACGCTGTAGTCCCGGGGCGAATTAAGATGGAGTAGGCTTGCCCAGCACCTATTCCATCCTCTCAGCTTAGTCGGCCTTGTCCACAGGAAAGATATGGTCAATACGCGCGGAGCTGACTAAGCCGCGGGTTTCCTCACGATGTTTTCCTTCACCGTTTGAAAGTACTTGTATAACGGACATACATTTTTCGTACTTAGTAGGTCTTTCATTGGCATTATTGTAAGATCGTTATTGTAACGATTATGCGAAAGTTTGTTTGTCTGTTATACCTCAATCACGGCGTAATGGCTAAATAGATTTCAATGTAATACAACGCACATGCATGCCATATTATCACGATCATAATAATGGGGTGGGCAGAGCCACAAATAATCATAAGAAGACTTACAGCCACTCCGGATTCCAAGGATGGATTTTTTGAACCACGGTGACAGATGATCAGGCTATTGCTCTTAAAGATGGTCCATCCTGTTGAAGAGGATACCATCTCTTAGTCGACTTTTATGATATGCTCGGGGAGAGAAGCAGCTGGACGCATTCTATGAAATTCTATCAGAGATTTATCAAAATTAAACTAGTAAAACTGAGAATGAACAGAACACGCTTATAAAATCATAAGCAAAACGCTGAGAGAAAGGTTTTATTCGATATCTTATTGTGCTTTCGAGAATTTTCACACTATAACCCTAAATCTACATTTGACTAGCGATACTAAATCGACCGGTCGTTTGAAAACGGTTCGTTTAGCTAGACATTTATCTATGAGGCGGGTTCAGCTGCTCCATTTACGTTCCTTTTCTATTTTTAGTTCTTCATCTACACAATCTATAATATCTATATCTATAATATTATAAATGCGAAAGTTTGTGAGGATGTTTTGATGGTTGAATGTTTGGATGTTTGTGCCGCAATCACGCCTAAACGGCTGAACGGATTTGAATGAAACTTGTAATATACATAATACATGTGGATTAACATAATAGGCTATTTTTTATTGGGGTACTACGCGAACGAAGCCGCGGGCGGCAGCTGTTGGATGTTATTTATTTATTTATTTATAAAAATCGAAAAATAATAAAATTCAAAGTTATAGGAAATGCAACACTCTGGCATTTTGTACTTTCGACTTAAAATGAAACGCAATATTATTAGTTTGAGCAGAGTATTAAGAGATTATGATAATAGGAGCTGGCAAATATTCACCTCAACAGATCAGTATTTCTATTCTATTCAGCGCATGTTTCCATCTGGCTCCAATGATCAGCGGGTCTAAAAAGGCCATTTTGAGCAATTATTTATCTGTAGCAATACATTTCCTGAATTCATAGCAAATATTATATACTTAGCAATTCCTCTAATTTTCGTAAAATTATGCGAATTGTAGGTGAATTGTACGCAATTCAATTCAACGGCTGGCCGTAAAATGTTCCGAATTTAGGTAAATCGTAATCAATACAATTCAGCTCCTGGTCTATAATAGATAGATTGTAATGATTGATCTTTAGATAGCCATTATATTTATTTATATAACTAATTATTTCTTCATGGGTATTGGTTCAAATCCGGTCGTGCACAAGTGAATTTTCTGTTCGAAAAAAATATGTGCGCTGTACAAGTACTCTCAAACGGTGAAGGAAAACGTTCAAAACATGTGTCAAGTGCTCAGAAAGAGCCTTTGAGGCGCACTCTAAATCCTTTCACCACAGTCAGTAAAGTAAGAGTTTAAATATATATATGACGGGCAACGTCTTATAGAAACAAAGGTAGTATCTTACCTACCTATAGGTATATTTGTGGTTAGTAAAGAAAACTTGTTTTATGACAGTCGAGACATGGAATATTGTATGACCATTCAAAGGATACAATGATTTCAATGTTAACTTGAAAGTTCTGTGTTTTGTTTTTGAATATTCAGAACGAGAATTTATTTTTATGGGTATAACTAGCTGCCGCCCGCGGCTTCGCTCGCGTGGTACCCGGATGAAAACTAGCCTATATGTTAATCTAGTACATGTACTATGTATATTCCAAGTTTTGTTCAGATCCGTTCAGTTGTTTAGGCGTGATTGAGGCACAAACATCCAAACACCCTCACAAAGTTTCGCATTTATAATATAAGTAAGATGGTATAACCTACTTATCGTAATGTTTATAACTTTGGTGTATATTTATGTACATAGTTTAAAGTTTTTAGTTTTGAGTCAAAAAAACTAAATAAAACCGATCAAGTGCTAGTCGAATTCGCACAGGAAGGGTTCCGTACCATTGTACATTAAAAAATGTGTCTTGTATGAAGACCCCTTTTATTTTTTATTTTATTTTCATTATTTGTTGTTATAGAGGCCATAGAAATACACACTCTTTGAAAATTTGAATTCTCTACCTAATACGGTTCATGAGATACCTACAGCTCGCTTACAAACGGACAGACAGTGTAGGCTTAGTAATTAGGCTCCCAGCGGCAGACTTAGGGTACGGAACCCTAAAATACTACGTTAATTAGGCAAGTACTTACCTAATGTTCTTTCATAAATAATTAATAGGATACTTAATATTATTTTTTAATCGTACCGACTACAATATTCTATAAAATGTAAAATTATATCCAATCAAAAGTAATACCTATTCAAAGATATTCTAAAATTACACTTATTTTTTACTGTTTATTTGATTTTATACCCTAGGTAACAATAGATTTTAAGTTACTTTGTTATGATTTGTTACGAAATCTTTAAATATTCTAATTTATTTTCACAAAGCAAGCCATTTTAACCATCTCAAAACACCTGCCATTCCAACTAGCGCCATCTATTGAGACACTCCCCGAACTCAGTGTGAGATAATTTTTTACTAAGGTCGATGCACACGACAGGTGCTACAGCGGATACCCGACCGGTTGCAATCCAGCTTTCGAAACGACTAGTCGAGGAATATACCTATTTGAAAAAGGAACACCATACACTGGCCACTAATAATATTTGAAGAAGGAACACAATCGTGCTGGCCAATAATAATTAGAAAAAGGAATGTAAAATTAACCACTGGCCGTTAAGAAAAAGTGGATCGAAAAGAAAGATTTGAATTAAGAACGAATAATCTTCGAATTTGTGTTTACAGTTTGAATTTGGAACAGTCGTGTCTTTGGAACTGATTTTTTAAGGGTTTTGTTGCTTAGCGAACATAAATAAGGGCTGAAATAATATCTAATAAAATATGAAATGTCTTTTACCTTTTTTCTCTATGACGTTTAATTGTATTTAAATGTGACAAGTCACAATGTTACTTAAATTAGCTTGATCTGAATTTTAAAGTTTTGTATTAAGTATGCAATATTTTTACATGAACAAAGAACAAAATTTTTACAAGTTTTTTTATCTAAATGTTCGCATAACTCTCTATAAACCAAGCGACAGAGCTCTTTCATTAAGTTCCAAGTTCCAACATAGTAAATGAGACATTTTCTTTGCTCAGCATTTCATCCTCGCGAGATTTTTAATAAAGCAGAAGCGACGAGAATAAGAAATTAGTACGAAATTATTTTATATTGTGTAGACATTTCTATATTTTTTTTTATGAAAAAAATTCAGAATCTTAATATAAAAGTCTTTTATATTACTGGCTGACTAACTGACTGACTGACAATCAACAGTCTAAAACTAGAAAAAAATATAGTATTTTGAGGGCATAATAACTCCTTTATCATGACTCCTACAGGACGCAAAGGAAAAATGAAGTTTGTACCTACTAAAAACAATTCAATGTAGATAAAGTCGCGGGGCATTCTACCAAAGTATACTATATTGTGTGAACATTTTACGTTTTTCCCACAAAAAAAAAATATACTTAAGGATAATATCCTCTCGTGTATATGGGCGAAGGGCTGATCACCTGTCACCATAATTTACTATATCCGTCTTAGGACTTTCAATCAGGAGTAGCTGCGTTTTCTTAGGATAATTTGTGTGACAATAATGTAAAAAAATCCAGAATATCCAAAGCAGGCTAGTTTTAATCATCTTCGTCAGTAACCTTCCATTGATTCCCCTAAGTTGGGTATTATCTATTCACCCGGTAAGAATTAATTATTCGACTGTTGCCATCTATTACTTTCACGCGCTAAGCGGAATAATCTATCTCTTTCGCACCTTCGTTTATTTCTCTCCCGGGATAGAATCTTGATAGAAAATGCCTGAGTCAAGTCAATCTATTTTTTGCAATACTCAAGGTGTTAGCTCGGAATGTAAATACTCGTACAATGTTTTTCGCTAACTGCGGTTAACTTTGGTAAATAGTTGTTTTAATAGGGATAAGGTAGGTAAACCGTTTAATTCAGACCACTCCCGCAATAAAAATATGTTTTTTGAGATAAAGTTGATAAGCCATAAGTCAGCTCACTCACGCCATTATAAGAGCCGTGAAGTAATTAGAAATAATAGGCAGGTAATTTAAGTCAGACTACTCCTATGCTAAAATGAGGCGTGGAAGTGATTTTAAGCCTACCTATGTCTTTCCTGTGGATAAGGCCGACTAAGCTGACGATAGTATTATAGGTGCTGCCTGCTTCATTTTAAATCGTCCCGGACACTACAACGAAGGCAAAAGTTGCCTCCTGATGCCTTATAAATTATCTAGTATAGATGATAAAGGTTTTATTCAGAAACGAACGTCATAAAAATAATCATAATAATAATGTTTGTGGACATATCACACAGCGCCATCTAGCCCCAAACTAAGCAAAGCTTGTATTATGGGAACCAGATGGTTGATAAAATACCTACTTAATATGTAGTTAGTTTATTAAGTAGGTATTCTATCAACCATAAAAAAGTATACTTTTTTTTTGTAAATACATACTTATAAAACATAGTATTGAAACACCCAGACCCGAAAGAAATATTTGCAGAACATGCAAACATTTCTCCCGCAGCGGGAATCGAACCCGCGCCTCTTGCGTCTCAGTCGAGCACTCGCCCGCCAAGCCACCGAGGTTGTCAAAATGTCATATTTCATGCAAATAAACGATTTCATTTAATTTCATAGGCATATCCTCATTCACACAATCCATCCATTTTTCCCTTAGCATTTAGTTATAACTACGAATACCAAAAAACTCATTATAAATTGTCACCCATGGGGGGTCCACGGGAAGCTAACTAATTTTCTAACACTATAGCGATACCATCCTATGTAAATGTAATTAATTTTATTAATGGAAGGAAAGGCTTATCTATCGGAAATTGGTTATAGCTCGGGTTTCCGAAACGAACGATACGATCTTGTGATTTGTTTGTTCAATAACTTGATCGATCTGGATGATACTTTGATTCATAACCACGCTATTTTGATACTCATGGCTGGAAAACGAGTCTTCATAATAAAATGTTTAATTGAATGTTTTAATTTTGATGACCTCGGTGGCGTGGAGGGTGGGTGTTCGGCTGAGACGCAAGAGGTGCGGGTCCAAGCGTGTATCTAAAAATTAATTTAGTTTTAGCTTAGTTCAATTCAGCTTCAGTCCTGGTTGCCTGGAAGACATCGCAATAAGCGATAAGGCCGCCCTTTGCTGACAAGCGTTCTCTATAAATTGTACATTGTTGTCCGCAATAAAGTATTTTTCATTTCATTTCATGCACGCTCGTCGGTTTAGGTTTTGACTTGACCTTTTTCCAAAACGTCGCCGATTTGCTTTTCCACGTCAAATGTACTAAAACAAACTCAGTAATAGGTAAGTTATTACGCATACCCCCGAAAACTCAAACACGACTCAGAGTTAAGCACGTCTCAACTCACGGTTTTTTGACAGTTTCTGATGAAAATTTGTCACAAAATCGTCATTTGAGACGTGCTCAACTTTGAGATGCGTTTGAGTATTCGGGGATAGATTCATGTCAGTGTCCATCACAGCGTGAGTACTGATTGATTTGTGAATGTTTTGATGAACGGCCACCGGAATACCAATCAATATGGTAATGTGTACCCGAATTTGGTCATCAATTTCAAATAGAGCACATTTTTTACTTTCTGCGTACATGGAGTTAGTCAGTTAGTGATGAGCGAGGCTGTGATCCGACTATTATGTTGTACCATGTACTGTAGGAGAAAGTTTTGGTGAAGCATGTTTTTTTTAATTTATTTAAGGGCTTTGTCGCTTTGCGACCACGACAAGTGATATCTTTGGTGAAGCATAAGATGCAGATTAGATGACTTTAGCTTTAACTTTTTCAAATTAAATATCATTGTAAAATTTCACACGACAGCTAATGTTTGAGCTGATGCTCAATTGTTTTTTGTCCTTTCAAAATTTTAGTATAACTTTTCAAAAAAAAAATCAAAGGAGTTTGTTATCCTCAATTACTAATTTTGACTATTTCGTTTCAAAGCATATATTAAATGATTATTATATTATAATGTAAGTAATATAACACTACTAATTTCATATTAAAATAACAACAAACAAATATCAACTAACAAGAGTACCTACCTAAAGTCAAAAGTTATTTTTTCAGTAGTTAGAAAAGTTTTCTGAAAAAGGACAGATAAAGATTAACAAAACAAAATAACAAATGCATTTCACTGCAAAATCAAACATTTGCCCACACATTTGCACATTGCCCAGCAGTGGGACGAAATGGGTTGACAAAAAAAAGAATAAGTAATTACATGGCTATTGTATTTTTTTCTTTAATAATGTGTTATGAAGATATCAGCCACATTTTCTTCACAAGCCTCATTTTTAGTCACGATTAATCTTATTAGATCATAATCAAGTCTTTTAGATAATAAAATTATTTCATTAAACTCCTAAATAAACAGCCTTAAATAAAATGATCCAATGAAGCCATAAAAAATGTTCAGTCTCCATCAGTCACTCAGATGGATATCAAAATAGACCCGCCTTAATGAAATTTCCTTCGTTTCGCCGCCCAATCTACCTAATTTCGACGCGATTGTACTATATTGATCTTTGTCACCATCTCCCCTTAAGCTTCGACCACACTGACCCCCGAATACTCAAACGCATCTCAGAGTTGAGTACCTATGTGTCTCAAGTGACGAGTTTTTGACAGATTTTCATCAAAAACTGCCAAACAATTGTGACTTGAGACGTGCCCAAGTCTGAGTCGCGTTTGAGTATTCGGGGGTGAATCTTACTAGTCATTTAGTTAGCTAGCTTTCGCCCGTGGCTTCGCTCGCGTGTTATCCGGACAAAAAGTAGCCTATATGGTTATTCCAGCATACTATGTATATTCCAAGTTTGATTCAAATTATGTTTAGCCGTTACGGCGTGATTGAGGCACAAACATACATTGTCACATCCAAACATCCTTACAAACTTTCGCGTTTACAATATTAGTAGGATAATAACATTTTAACTACCTAAGTTGTTCCTACGACTGAGTAAACTTTAGATTCGTTTTAATTAACATTTATTATTACAAACTTTGGTGGTTTCCTTAGAGCTATTGTTAACTAAATGTTTTGCAAACTTTCTAAATGGTAAATTAATAATAATAAACAAACACTGTGTTTGTTTGGTTACGCAAACATGGACAAGGCTAGCGAGAGTGATATATCCGAGTGATAATGATAGATCCCTAATTTTTTTGAAAATTTATACTGGACCCTGATAATGTAGCTTTCTATTGGTGAAAGAATTTTTGAAATCGGTCCAGTAGTTTCGGAGCCTATTCGTTACAAACAAAAAATCTTTCCTCTTTATAATATTAGTATAGATGAAATACTTAAAATATGTAAATAAATTAAACCATAACACCACAACACCGAGGGACAGAATAAATTTTAGCAAAACATTCAAACATTTTTTCGTGTTCAAACGGTCTGATCCGCTCATCAGACAATGGAAGCGTGCCCAAGACGCTGAGCATGATCCGTTGAGCCAAAAAAGAACCAGCCCTTGGATCGCACATCGATTCGACTTTTTGGAGTAGCTTCAGTTTGAACATAGCTTTATGCAGTAATATTTCGTGTCCCCTCTTCAGGTCATCGCTTTTATCTCTTAAAGGTGTGGCGGCGATGAGGTTTGCCACCTGTCACATCTAAATTTACAATATAAATTCTATTAGTACTCTATCAAGTGTGAATATCATTTTGTCATTCATTGAAATGAATTACGGAGTTTGGGAGAGACTTTTGGCCAGCAGTGGGACGACAAAGTTAAAAAAAATGTGAACCTAACTATTTTCTTGCTAAATAAAAACTAGACTGTGTTTTTGTATGGGTTCAAGGTAGCTTTTCTATGTCTCGTATTTTTAACCCTTTACAAACGAATCGGAAAACAATTGAAAACCGTTTTTAAAGATTCTGAACCCTGTCGAATCGTACTAGATCGTTTTTGTTTTTTAAACAAGTAAAACCAAAGGCAAAAACGAGCTTTGAGGATAAAATACAAACTCAGCTGTGATGGTACCCAAAAGTAATCATCGTCTTTCCGAAACAGAATAAGCCAACAAAATACTATTATCAACTTTATTCCTCGTGAATTAAGCCCCAATTTGGAATACTCAAGGCTTCGAAAATAAATAATATGATGTACACAACACAACATAAAATTTTCAACCTTATTGTGGACGCAATACTGGTTATTTTCGCTTGTAGAATTAACAGGTGGTAGGTATTTTGTTTCGATGCTACGATTAAACGGATGCTGTGTAACATCCGTTCCCAGAAGGATTGGAGATGTAAAAAGGTTAAAAAGCTGACGTTACACACGGATCTTCAGATTCATAAGCAAATAGTAGAAAAATGTGAATGTTTTATAGTTATAATGATTTAGTAAAATGTGAACGATGAACTCTTAATCCAATTTTATTGTGCATGGTAATTATAATTCAATTTACTAAGTGTCCATTAATCCATTATTTTAAAATAAAAAAAATGTTCCTAATATGATTGTATTAAAATTAAATCTTGTCAGACTAGAATATTTTCTATTAAAACTTTGCTTATACACTTTCAAACGGTGAAGGAAAACATCGTGAGGAAACCCGCGGCTTAGTTAACTCCGCACTGATCATGTCTTTCCTGTGGACAAGGCCGACTAAGCTGAGGGGATGGAATAGGCGATGGGCAAGCCTACTCCATCTAAATTCGTCCCAGGCACTACAGCGTCCCGTTTGTGAAGGTAAAAGTTGCCTCCTGACACTGTATAAATCATCTACTATAGATGGTAAAAGGCCTTAGTTTAGTTTTATACACTTTCAAGACCGTATGTTCCATTCAAGAAGCGTTCTAAAAACGTTTAAGTAACTAATAACGTAATTGCTTTAGTATTAATTTTCTTGTAAAACTACCTTCCTTTCACCAAAAAGGTGCCTTAAATCGGTCTAAACAAATATTGTAATCACTAAGCGGTGTTTAAAACCGGTTATTATAAAGCACCCGATACTTTTAACCGATTTGATTGAAGTTTTAACCAATTTAATTGAAGTTTTAAGTGGGCTTTGATGTGTCTTTCTGTAGTTGTAATTATTTTTCGGTCCAAAACCGTTTATAGAACCGTTACTAAATATTATTGAGCGGTTAACGGGTTAAGTTTTATTTACTTACTTGTTTTTGATCACAGCTTTGTTTATGACGACCTCTGTGGCGAGGCGGGCGAATGCTTGGCTGAGACGCAAGAGGCGCGGGTTCGATCCCCGCTAAGGCAGAAATGTTTGTATGTTCTGCAAATATTTCTTTCGGGTTTGGGTGTTGTAGTATTTTGTATTATAAGTATGTATTTACAAAAAAGTATAAAGTATTCTATCAGCTATCTGGTTCCCATAGTACAAGCTTTGCTTAGTTTGGGGCTAAATGGCGCTGTGTGAAATATCCACAAATAAATATTTATTATTTAAAAACTCTTTATAACAACAACATTATAATTTGGTAATGTTTGTTAATATTGATTTTTTTATAATTATTATTTTAGCTGTTTGTATTCTACTGCTGAGCAAAGATCTTCTCATTATTTCCAGACGTCACTATCCTGTACTCTCTAAGTCAGCTCAACTTGTAAATAGTCAATTTTTTCGAATAAATAAATAAGTAAAAAATTCTGCCTTTCCGAATTCAATATAAACAAACTTAATTATTTTTCATTGTCTTCCAAAACATTTGAATATAAAAATAACTTACAAGGTTTTTAACAAAAGATTTAAAGTCAGAAGAAACAAAAAGACCCCAAAGACAAAATGGAAACAGCCGAATTCGTAAACGCTCCAAAAACTTGTAACGGCCGAATTCTATTGAAACATTAGCTTCATAACGACCCAAAGCTTTAAGCTTCTAAAGATTTCAGACAATTCAATTTCTTGTTTTCCTTCCCTTTATTTTGGGGACTTTTACTGACAAATTGACGAATCAATCTAAAATGCACTCTGGTGCTCTGAAATAGAACATAAATTCACGTCAACATTCCCGCTTAGTTTAAAATGTTCTAAATTTATACTACTCACTCATTCGGAAATGGAATGCGTTCGGATACATGCCACAGCCTATCAATACAACAGCTGGTGATATTAAATCACTGTCAACTAGTTCGTTCTAGAATAGTTTGAGAAGAGATAATAACTTAGTAAACGATAAAATAATTGTCTACGCTACGTGCAAACAAATCATAGGCATAAAGTGATCTAAAGTATGGCATACTATGGTAATATTAAAAACTAAATACATCGTAGTCTTCCTTGAAGGATACTAACGCGCCTAACTATTTTGTTGATACATTAATAACGTATTCAATAATACGTAAAACAAACGATGTACTACATTGTTTGTTTTACATATAGACAGAGTAAGCATAGAGTGATCCAGATGTTTAAACTTGAGCTACACCTCAACTCCATCAGGTTTTTTTTAATTTACAACGGTTAAGTTCGATTTACTTTAGTTAATGTGAGTTGATCGCTCAGTATTTATTCTAATCATGTATTGATTCGAAAGGTGATCATTTTGAACCAATTCAGTAACTAGTAGGTAGTCTTGATACCGTCCTGTATTATTAATACTTTTTTTTATGAAAGTTCATTTTATTGAAATTACTAGTTATTTTAAAATTGACGCCTTTTTTATAGCGGCCTTAAAAATTGTTATTGATTTTGAAAATCGTTATCAAGTTCTTTCGTAACGATTATTTATTTATATTTTATTCCATTTCTATCTGTTGCCTACGGAGTGTTCAGTGCCTGGATTGAAAAGCTATTTTAGCTTATTAGCAAAATAGCTTCAAAGTTATTTTAGCAAAGCAAAAATATATTTGCATAAATCTTTAAAGAAATATTTGTATCTTATTAAATATAAATATTCCTTTGACGACTTCGGTGGCGTGGCGGGTTAGCGCCCTCGTTCTATTCTCGCTGCGGGAGAAATGTCTGGTCTGTCTGTCAATAAATAAATAAATACTAAATAACACCCAACAGTCACATACATAGTCCTCACCCCACACTAGTATTCCCCGTGTCGTGGGTATCAGAAACTACGAGTACCATGGTACCACAACACCCAGACCCGGAAGAAATATTTGCATGTTGCAAACATTTCATCCGCAGCGGGAATCGAACCCGCGCCTCTTGCGTCTCTTCCGAGCAATCGCCCGCCACGCCAGCGAGGCCGCCAAATCAAATGCACAGGTATGTAAAGTAATAAAAAAATACTTGAAAATTAAAAGTATTATTTTTCTTTTAACTTTAACTTAAAACACAAAGGAAAAAGTAAGTCCCTGTGCATAACCATCTTGGCCGTCAAACGTCAAAATAGTCGAACGGCGATTTTAAAACCGAGTGGGTTGAGTCGATTTGAAATCACCGAATGACTTTCTAGAATACAAATTTTAAGAAATCGGCGGAAATGGGCCATTTTGGTAATTTCCATATCACCGATGAATTTCAAGAATCGCCCCCTTGATGATCTATGTACACAAGACAGAAATATGGTGAAATCAGTTAATTTCGAAAAGTACCTACACAAATTCTAATTTTAAGCTTCTTTTATTTTGTAAAATGTGTGTGAAAAATGTTTTACTTAATACCGCTCCACCATATTGTTTTATGTAGTGTAATACCAAAAGAAAAAAAAATTAAAAGGTTTAACACATTACAAAATGTAAAACCAGTACTAGGTTCTATACATTTGTGAAATATCTCATTTAACAGATAAAGAGATTTTGTTTGAACAACCATCTTGCTAAAATACGGTTTTCTCCGGAAAAGTGAAGTGCTTTTGATTACCAAATCGATTAATCAGTAAAACAATCGAATTAATTATTTTCGATGATTTTCTTCCTTCCGCCATAAAACGTCAAAGTCGGACTGATCGCTTTCCCTCCAAAGCTAGACATTGATTCCACTACACTGTCATTCTAAATTTAAACTCGAATTCCAGCAACATAATGATTCAAGGATCGTTCTATACGAGCAACTTTGTTGCCTATCTAGGCAACTTTTGTTATACGCGATAGCTTAATGTCACGACACAATCTCTGAAAGTAGCGCGCCAAAAGTTAAATCTTAAGTTATTAAAACTTAAATGTGTGTTCTTCCAATTAAAGGAGGCCATTGCATGCATTTGATGCACTTTGATATAATTGCTCAACAATTAAATATAGCATAAAAGTTGCCAGTCCAAGGAGTTCTTCAGACTCGAGGGGGTAGGTTAAAAATAATTCCAAATCTGAAATACCCGCCAGACAGTCGGGACTGGCGCGCGGGAACAACGTGTTAGTGAATTTGAAATAGGAACCGCTTGTGATTGGTTGGTTTTGGTGAGTGAACTTTTTAGTTGCCAGCGATTTTTTCGAAAAACGCTTTTTGACATTCTATCATAGATTTTTTTGCAGTAAACAAAATATGTTCCTATCAATAAATGCGAAAGTTTGTAAGGATGTGATGTTTGTGCCTCAATCTCACCTAAACGGCTGTACGGATTTGAATGAAACTTGGAATATACATAGTACATGTGCTGGATTAACATATAGGTTATTTTTTATCCGGTTACCACGTGAGCGAAGCCGCGGGTAGCAGCTAGTACGGGATTTTTTAATAAAGTGCCTTGTCAGTCTGTAAAAATTAGTTAATATTATGTTTTTTTTGTCTCGTGAATAACAGAAATGCTACAGATACTGGCATGATTCTTGGGCACTAACTTCTCTTTCTAATCCCTTTTATTAATAATCTAAGTAATTTTGAGTCATAAACATGATTCACTTATGTTTAAGTAGATACAGTCCAAAAATACGCGAAACACTGTGAAATAGCTAATTCATGAATCATCATTAAGTGTCTATCTACCAAGTCGCACCGGCCAAGTGCGATTTGAATTCGCGCACGAAAGGTTCCGTACCATCACACATAGTAAGTACAGTATGTTGACATTTTTGCATACTATTTTTTTCTGATAAGTTAAATAAATTATATATTATGTTAAAATCAATTAGGCTAATATTTGCATCCCAAATGGGGAATGTGAGCATCTAAACATAAACTAATTATAAGACCTTTGTATACCACATTCAATCAAATAAATGATTATGATTATGATTAGGTACATGTTTCTAACAGCACCCACTTGACCGGTTTTATTTTTCTTTCGGCTTGTGTGTGTATATCTGAACATATAACTTTACAGAATCCATAAGCACTACTTAAAATACTTGGCAGTAATTAAAAATTAACTTGTTATCTTAACAGTCCTATTCAATTTACTTATCGGCCATTATCGGGAATAAAATTAAATGTTTAAGATAACTTGGTTAAGAGGTGAGAATTCAAAAAGCCGGGAAAAAACAAACAAACAAATTCTTTATTTCAAAAATTAGGTACATCTTCTTGCTTCGAGTCATTTACACGACTAGGTAACAGAAATTGGATAAAAAAAAAACATTTTATTTGAACCATGAAAAACCGTGAATCAGAAATATCGAAATGAATCCAAAATAACTGATTTGGCTATGTACGAATATAACGTTCTTTTTAAAATCTTCTCTGAAAGAGGGTACTTTGACGTGCCCTCCGAAGCACGGAAGCGCTCAGCTCGAAATGCCACTTGCCCATCCAAATTGTGACCGCGCATAACGTTGCTTAACTTCAACGATCAATCAAGAACTTCTAAGCAAGCTACGCTACGCTATGCTATGCTAACTGAAACACATTATAAGTAGGTAGATAGCTAATATTAAAGTTCTTAAAGGCTGATTCTATTTTCCGGCATATGTATTCCCAAAGAGGATTGACGTCAGGCAGGCGGCCGGTCATAAAACACCTTAGCCAAAACTCTTACAGCATGATTCAAGGAACATGCTGTGCCGACCCCACAGAGTGGGATAAGGGCAGGAAAATGGTGATGATGATGTCCAGCTGTGGGCTTTTCCCGGCAAGATCTCAACAATGGATCTCATCCCAACTCTACCAACGGTTATCTTTCAATCGTCCAATGCGACACGATTAAAAAGCCGTCGACGATAACACTCTGTTCACACGGAATATCAATACGGTTAAGAGTTCGAATCTTGCTTCTTTCTTAAAAAATCTTATCATTCTTGTAATAAAAATAGTAAATTATTTAGACCACAAACTAGATTAACACTGACATCAAATAATTGTTTTATTACGTCAACAGACATATTATTACGCCCGTATCCGTAATGGCGTGGGCAGAGCCACAAGTAAACATAAGAAAACTTGCAGTCACCTTTGATTTAAGACGAACTCAATGGCGTGGCGGGCGAGTGCTTGGCTGAAAGGCAAGAGGCGCGGGTTTGATTCCCGCTACGGGAGAAATATTTGTATGAAAAAGTCCTAAGATGGATATGGTGAATCATGGTGACCGGTGATCAGCTTATGGTCCATATATATGGTCCATCATGATGGGGAGGACCATATCCCTTAATCCGCTATTACGACATGCTCGGAGAGAGAAGTAGCTGGACGCATTTTATGCTTTTCCTTTCCTTCCAGTCTACCAGAGAAGTATTCTTAATAACTTAAGAGAAATTACATCAAAGACTAGATTTAAATTCAATTTGACAAAATGACTTGCTGAAAAATGCTTTAGTCCCGTTGGCACCCTTCGAGTACGGAACCCTAAAAAAGATAGTAAATTAATTAATATCAGGCAGATAATTGAACCTATTTACTACAAATACGAAAATATTTTTTCTTTAAGAGAATAAAAAAAAAACTACCACTCTTTTACTCTTACAAAATAGGGTGACCATCAAATACCCATCAATATGATAAACAAGTGATCCACCATAGGGATTCAGTAGGAAGCCGCTTATTACTGTAATGAATTCAAATCAATCGGATTAATAAATTAAAATTAATCCCAATTTCACGGGAACAAATTTTCAATTAATATTCGTTCACATCATAATATTTTCATTCCGGATCACATTATACTCACTTAAAATCTAAATATATAAAACTTTTATCTTCCTGACTGTCTGACAATCAACATACAGCTTAAACCATAAGTCCTAAGCTTGAAACTTAAAGGGTTAACTCTTCGTATGGTGTAGAGTTGCAATAAGAAAGGTGTTTCCAAAATTCAACTCTTAAATAAATAAACATTTGTGGACATTTCACACAGCACCATCTAGCCTCAAACTAAGCAAAGCTTGTACTATTTTGGGCACCTAATGGCTGATAGAATACTTATATACTTTTTTTTGTAAATACATACTCATAATACACACTACAACACGCAGAGTCGGAAGAAATATTTGCAGAACATAGAAGTATTTCTCCCGTAGCGGGAATTGAATCCGCGCCTCTTGCGTCTCAGCCGAGCACTTGCCCGCCACGCCACCGAGGTCGTCAACTCTTAGAGAACGCAGCGGGAAAATAAAATTTGTATAAAACCTGTAGGTTTTATTGTATTATCCTATTCCACTATAATATAAAGGTGAAAGTTTGTGAGGATGTTTGTATGTTTGTGCCTCAATCACGCCTAAACGGCTGAACGGATTTAGATGAAACTTAGACCCGTACATAGTATGTGTGCTGGAATAACATAGGCTACTTTTTATCCGGGTACCACCCGAGTGAAGCCGCAGGCGGTAGCTAGTATATTATGTAGTTAATTTTTGTATGTATGAGTAATATTTATTAAGTACTCGATTAGTTCTCCTACAAAGCACTACTTCTGTGGTTTTTGTCTCCAAATTTCACAAAGGTTAGCTGGAAGAAAATACTAATTAGCATTAAGTTCGCTTATGTACATGCCTTTTTCTTCTGTTTAATAAAAAAATCTATCTATGTATGAAAAAATACAAACCGACCAAAGTCGCGGGGCGTTTTATTACTTTTGTAATGAATTTATATCTATCAAATTAAGTCTACATCATAAGAAACAAAATTAAATAGATTCGTCTGAGAAATTCATTTCTTAGTAGTAGACCGCTAACGGAATAATAATATACCCTTTCCTTAACTAGACACCATAACAGAGCACTGTTGGTCTAGTTGGCCGTGAGTGCCTTCGGATCCTAAGGTCATGGGTTCAAACTCAGTCGTGTACCAATGGGTTTTTCTCTTGGAAGAACCAAGGTTTTCTGCTCGAAAAACTAATGTGAAATTTTCATAGTGTGTCTATTGCCGCTATAACACCAACAATAAAAAATAAATTAAATTAAAAGTGGGCCCCGGTACGGAATCCTTCGTATGCGAATTTGACTCGCACTTGGCCGATTTTTAGTAAGATACTTTAAAACCTCCTTAGAAAAAAAGAAAAACTTCATTACTAAGACGGTTTTTTGTATTTGCGCTTTCCTTAGTATTTCATTTTTATAACTTTGATAGAAAATTAGATAATGGTAAGTTTATAACTATAGCGCGCACAAAACTTAAGTAGTTCTCAGATAATTGGAAGTTTTTATAACTTAGGTACCTACCTACTGCACTATTATGGTTTCTCTATGTATCCTACTAATATTATAAATGCGATAGTATGTGAGGATGTGAGGATGTATGTTTGTGCCTCAATCACGCTGTAACGGCTGAACGGTTTTGAATGAAACTTGGAATATACATAGTACATATGCTGGATTAACATATAGGCTACTTTTTATCCGGGCACCACGCGAGCGAAGCCGCGGTTGGCAGCTAGTTTTGATATAAAAAGTAGCTAAGTATTTTTTCTACACGTAGGCAGAGTAGTAAAAGATAAGTGTAAGACACTAGTGGTCTAGTGGTAGCGGCCTTGCTTTCCGATCTAAAGGTCGAGGGTTCAAATTCGGTCGTGCACAAATGCATTTTTCTGTTCGAAATATGTATGTGCGCTCTCAAATGGCGAAGAAAAACATATATATATTACAATTCGAAAGGAGCATTTGACGCGCACCTTAAAATCTGTTTACGACACTGGTTCTTTCGAAACTTTTGTAGTAATAAAGCAAACTAAAATTTCTAAAAGATTCAAAACAGAAATATCCTCCAAGTATTACTATCATAAATAAACACCGAAAAAAAGATACACTATTAAAAAAACTGATCAAATTCGCATACGAAGGGTTCCGTACCATCGTATCTGTAAGTACATAAATGTTTTTTGTATGGGGCCCATTTTATTTTTATTATTTGTTGTAATAGCCGCAATAGAAATACACGCTCTGTGAAAATTTCAACTCTGTACCTAATACGGTTTATAAGATACAGCCCGCTGACAGACAGACGGACGGACGGACAGCGGACGCGGAGTTACGGAACCCTGAAAACCAAATCCTAACCTATTCCGGAACTGTCACTTTTAAATAAAAACGCTTTTGTGCCGCGCTTGAAAAGCCCCTTTGATGACGTCACATTTCACTCATCCTCATTACATCCTTCCGATGCTCATTTCCTAACCACCCTCTTTTTGTTTCAGATCAGAAATAACCATGGCGCCTCAATACGTATCGTCTGGTCAGTGACCCGGCAGTGAAGACTTTTAAAATGTGATTTTATTTGAGTCCCTCCATGCAGTTCTGATGATGCATTGTGTAAGGACAAGAAGGGGGGTCAATCCACTGTTCTTGCTTTTGCGGACTTGTGTGGGTGTGCTGTTCTGTGTTAGTGTGTGTGTGGGGTATTTGGAGCAGAAGTTTGCGATGGAACCGCAGGATCAGGTATGTTTATTTTTGTTTCTTGTTTGGTTTAAGAGTGACCCTATTACTAAGCCTCTCCTGTCCGTCCGTCTGTTAGCGGGTTTGTTCTAATTCAAAAGTTACCTTCTGACGCTGCATAAATCAACCTACTAATATTATAAATGCAAAAGTTTGTAAGGATGTGTGGATGTGACTTTAATGAAACTTGGAATACACATAATATGTGTGCCTTTTTATCCGGGTACCACGCGAGTGAAGCCGCGGGCGGCAGCTAGTCTATCATAGATGGTAAAAGGCCTTAGTTTAGTTAAGTTTGGAAACATTGTAATACTAGGTGTCTAAAGTCCAATAAAAAGAAATGGCTACCTCATTTGACCAAACTCAAATATCGAAAAACTTCTGAGTTTTTATTATGGAGCCGGAAATATTTTTATCACGAGAACATGACTACGTTACGGCCTAGTTTAGACTAGGCTAGTAATTTAGTTGCGAGGCGAGTAGTTTAGTAACTGTATAGACAGCAAATTGATGTCGAGTAGTTTACTCCCGAATACTCAAACGCATCTCAGAGTTGAGCACGTCTCAATTGACGGTTTTTTTACAGTTTTTGATGAAAATCTGTCAAAAACTCGTCACTTGAGACGTACTCAGCTCTGAGATGCGTTTGAGTATCCGGGGGTTAATCAGTGATTTAGAAGAGTCAATTTATTAGAGTTGAGTAGCCCCTTCCACTACTTGTCACTGTAGTGAAAATTTAGTGTTATTTCAGCTCGGATTGTCAAATGTAAGAGTAAAAAGGTAGCTTAGTAATTTTTCTCTTTTGTCGTATTATTGACAAAAAATGCTTTAAAATGAATAGTTCTCTCATGCAATGAACTTTTCAAATTATCAAATCGAAAATTAAATTAGGTATTTAGTTTTCGATAAAACAGCAAGACCCTAATGTCAAAATAGTGAATGTCCCTCTAAATTAACCCATTACTTAATTAATTAAATAAATAAATAAATATTTGTGGTCATTTCACACAACACCATCTAGCATCCATCTCATAGTACAACCTTTGCTTAGTCAGATGCTGATGCTGATATGGACACCAGATTGCTGATAGAATACTTACATACTTTTTTTTATTTTGTAAACACATACTTAATAATACATAATAATTACAACACCTAAACCCGGAAAAAATATTTGCAAATAATACAAACATTTCTCCCGTAGCGGTAATCGAACCCGCGCCTCTTGTGTCTCAGTTAAGCCCGCTACGCCGCCAAGCTCGTCAATTTGTCAGACAATAGTACAAATACAATTATATTTATTTGGAACACAAAACAAATTAAAACTAAAAAAATATAGTGACTAAATCACTCATCACTCGACTAAACACTAGCCTAGTCTAAACCAGGCATAAGCCAGGGGTGCAGATGTCGGTATCATTGCCACGTGCTTGTCGTAACTTTTAGCTCTCGCTCTATTTTATCATCTCAACTTTATTCGCCTTCAAAATGACCAAGTTTTTAATATGCTTGATTTGATTTTCAGTTAGGAGATTTTATTATCATCATTATTTGACATTTTCATCTATTGCAGATGATTTAAGTAGCATCACATTATAATACAACTAGCGACCCGCCCAGGCTTCGCACGGGTGCAATTCTGATACTAAATATACTAGAATGTCTTTATATACAACGTTCAGTAGGTGCATTATTAATTTACTACAAAAATATGTTAGGTAAAGGAAATTTTCCAAGCATAATTTTACCTCTTCTTTTTCAGGAAACTTTCAGAGTTTTCATAATTATAAAACTACTGTACACTTTGTAATTGAAAAGGTAGGTAGGTATCATTATACACAATTTTAAGTACATTGACTCATTTCACCATACCTAAGCCCTGTCTTTCACCTAAAGCTATACGACCGTGAAAGAATTTGTGAAATCAAGCACCCATAACGGGATATTTACCATGAGTCACTTCTCTGCTGGGAATAAAAAAAGAACAGAATGCGTCCAGCTGTCCCGAGCATGTCGTAAAAGTCGACTAAGGGATCCTTTCCAACATGCTGGACCATCTATGGGTGATGGGCTGATTACCTGTTACTATACAATTCATGATATCCGTCTTGGGATTTTATATCAGAAGTCGCGGCAAGTTTTCTTTGTAGCTTGTGGCTCTGCCTACCCCATTAGGGATACGGGCGTGATAATTTAAATAAATAAATATTTGTGGACATTTCAAACAGCGCCATTTTTTGTAAATACATACTTATAATACATAATACTACAACACCCAGACCCGGAAGAAATATTTGCAGAACATACAAACATTTCTCCCGTAGCGGGAATCGAATCCGCGTCTCTTGCGTCCCAGTCGAGCACTCGCGCGCCAAGCCACCGAGATCGTCCGACCGATAAAGTATATAAAGTTTAAAAAGTTTATTATTATTATTAGCCCATATCATCCCAATGCAGGACAAAGGCCTCCCTATCCCCCTTCCACCTTTCTCTGTCCTGTGCTTTGGAGGACCAATCCTTCATGAATGAGTTCAAGTTAAAAAGTTTAATGAAACACAAGCTGCCGCCCGCGGCTTCGCTCGCGTGGTATCCGGATAAAAAATAACCTATATGTTAATCCAGTACATGTCCTATGTATATTCCAAGTTTCATTCAAATCCGTTCAGCCGTTTAGGCGTGATTGAGGCACAAACATCCAAACATCCAAACTCACAAACTTTCGCATTTATAATATAAGTAAGATTTTTGTCCACAGACAGCAGTAGTGGGATCTCGTGTGACGCTGCCCTGCAGAGTGGAGCAGAAGGCAGGCCAGCTGCAGTGGACGAAGGACGACTTCGGACTCGGATTGAACCGAGACCTAAGCGGATACGACCGGTATAAAATGATCGGGAGCGATGAAGAAGGTAAGTCCTCTATTCCATTTGTTTTTCCTTCATTCAAGGGCACGAGCTGAGCGCTTCCTTGCTTAAACAGTCGGTCCCGGCTTTTAAGTCGTTAAGCCATGACGGAGGCCTCTAAGCGGTTTAAAAACTCCGTCAATAGAGTTGGCCATTAGCTCATACGAACATAATACATACATTCATCATCATCTTCCTTCCCTCATCCCACTCTATGTGTGGTCGGCATGATCCAAGGATCATGCTGTAAGAGTTTTGGCCAAGGTGTTTTATGACCGGCCGCCTGCCTGACGTCAACCCTCCTTGGGAATACTTGCTTATTGTATCTTATTTTGGAGAATATTATCCCTTTAGTTGACTTTGTTTTTCCTTCATAATGATATTGATTAGGTACTTTTCCGCTGGACTGGAAGTAAATAAAAAGCGTAGAATGCATAAAACTGCTTCTCTCCCCGAGCATGTCGTACAAGGCAACCAAGGGATAGTATCTTCTACAAATGATAGACCACCTATATGGGCGATGAGCTGATTACCTGTCACCTTGGTTCACCATGACGTTTGTACTGGTATAGCGAACATAAATTTTAGAAGCAGCTGGACGTATTCTGTTTTCTTTACTCTCGATCTAGTAGAGTAGACTAGGTTTATTTTTTATATCGAAATAGTAAGCATAGTCATATTATACCTAATTAAAAACTAGCTCACGCTACCTAATTCATGTAAGCATTATCTCCAAGTGAGCCTACCCGACTGCAAAGGAGGTTAATGTTTTTGCAAGAAATATTACATGTCATTTGGGGCTGGCGTGCAATGAATCAACTTCTTATGTAACCATCTGTTAATACCCAGTATGTTTTGTTTCTGTGTATGGATACGAGAGTAAAATGTTTTTGTTTGTCTATGACGTTTAATAAATAGACGCGTTATGTCAATGTCATTGCTAAAATTGTAGTTTTTTTAAAAGGGACAATGTTTTGTATGGTATTTTTTCTATGATGATTTATAAATAGACGCGTCATTATGTCAGCGTCATTGCTAAAAATGGTAGTTTAAAAAAAACTTATATTACTGATAACAGAGACGTGTAGTGCGATGTAAAACTCAGGCTATTGCCTTACTTTTTTTTTGCCAAAATAAAGCGTATTGTAGAAATCTTAGATTTAGATACGTTTTTAGCACTTTGGCATTATTAGTATTACAAGGTAGGTACCTACCTAAGAATAATTCTTCAAAACTTTTGACGATTATAAAAAAACATCGTCAATAGTAATAAAAACCGGTCAAGTGCGAGTTGAACTCACACACGAAGAATTCCGTACCATCGTACAATAAAAAATCTTGTTAAGACCCCCTTTTATTTATTTATAATATTTTATTATTTGTTTTTATAGCGGCCATAGATATACACAATCTGTCAACATTCAGCTCTCTACTTATTACGATACGATTCATGATTCCCGCCGACAGACGGACGGACGGACGGACAGACATTGAAGGCTTAGTAATAAGGTCCCGTTGGCACACTTCGGGTACGGAACCCTAAAAAGTACTTACCCCACGAAATTTTGTTCACGTATGACATGTCTATTTGTACCTTTAAACCAAGTTGATCGCGATCGACCGGTCGATCGTCGGACTCGTGGTGGTCGATCGCGATAGCAAGCCAGGCGTACTCAGCACTTTAGGTACCTACGAAGCGTACATCGGGCCTAGTCTACTGAGCCCTTTCATACATCCATTCCACGCCATACGAGACACAGTTATGCGATAGAAAGAGAGGAACAATAGTGCCTCGTTCTTTTCACAATCAATAATAATGACATTAGTTTTATGTTTATTTTTTTTAGAACTACCCACAATAAAATGAAGTGGATTCGTAGCCATAAGCAAGTTGGCCAACCTATTTGGGTCATTCTCGTTATATTATGATCATTACAGCCGTATATGTTACTAATATCGTGGATCTAAATACTCTTTCACAGCCTGTAACTGAACATAAAAAATAAGAATGACCCATTTGTCTGTCGGGCAAAGGCCTCGCATTTTCCGGCCTGTTATCTCTTGAGCTACTATCTTTGTTCTACTTGTTTTATAGAGGGCTACAATGTTCTGTCTTTTTTACTCTCATCCCAATAAAAACAGATGTCCACCGATTTATTTAAGGTTTTGGAGATTAAATTATGTAAGTACTTTTCTGATTGAATAGGGTAATTTTTTACACAAATCTTCGACCAATATTTTTGAAAACTTACACAAAATATAACCAACCTTATAAATAAGTAGGTACTTAATTAGATCATAACAAATTTCTAACTCGAAAACCCATTAGCGAGAATCAAACACGCAATCATGTTATGGACATGTGCTTTTGAAAATTTACAGTAAAGTATTAAGCGTTATTTATACATACAGACATACATAAAATTGTGCCTGTTTCCAGTAGGCAGAGATCACGGATCTCCATTTGCTACGATCCTGACATACTTCTTTCCATATTCGTTATTTATAACATGTCACAAAACTGATGTAATGATTATAGTCTAGACAAACCTAACAGTAAGAATCAAACTCACACTTCATATTATCGCGTGTTATGTATAAGAGCTTTTTAAAAAGTAACAGTATAGTAATGAACTTTATTCATAATAGGTCATAAATCTAATTTAACTAATGTTGTCTAGACATTAACATTCAGGTTTTTATTCTCTAAATGGGCTGTTTGACCTTTACTTTGTCTTTTTCAACCATATTAGGGGTTTTAATCGTAATTACATGTTATTTACTAGCTTAATTAAGCGGTTTCGCTAGCGTGGTTTTAATTTTGGCACGTCATTTTACCCCTTTTTGAGGGTTCTTTGAAAACAATTTGTTTTATATTATGTCAAAGTTAAGACCATTTATGTGTGGATCAAAATGGAGTACAAAAAAGCAATTGAAAAAAAATATTTTAGCAATTATTTTACTAAAATAACTTTCGTTAATTAAAACATACAATTTTTATAAAAGCGAGAATTTTTCAGTTTAATGTGTTAGGTAAGAAGTATTTTTGTATTTTTATGAATAATTAATTTCTCTTTCATTGCAGGAGACTATTCCCTGGACATACGAGACGTGACCTTGGACGATGATGCTAAATACCAGTGCCAAGTCAGCACGGGGCTCAAAGGTACGTACATATCCCTAGGCATTATCCTTTGGTCCCGCGAGGAGATGTTGCATCCCTACGCATCATGTACCGCATTTACAATGGGGAGTGTTCTGAGGAATTGCTCCGATCAATTCCAGTCGCTTCTCTGCTGGACTGGAAGTAAAGAAAGAGCATAGAATGCGTCCAGCTGCTTCTCTTCCCGAGGATGGCGTAAAAGTTGATCAAGGAATAATATTTTCCAACATGATTGGACCTATATGGGCGATGGACTGATCACCTGTCACCATAATTCACCATATCCATCATCATCTTCATCATCTTCCTGCCCTAATCTCACTCTATGTGGGGTCGGCATAGCATAATCCAAGGATCATGCTGTAAGAGTTTTGGCTAGGGTGTTTTATGACCGGCCGCCTGCCGGACGTCAACCCTCCTTGGAAATACTTGCATATTGTATCTCATCATGTTGGAGAGGATACTATCTCATAATCGACTTTTACGACATGCTCGGGGAGAGAAGCAGCTGGACGCATTCTATGTTTTATCTTTACTCCCAGTCCAGCAGAGAAGTGAACCATCTTAGGACTGAATCAGAAGTAGCTGCAAGTTTTCTTATGGATCTGTCCATCCCATTAGGGATAAAGGCGTGATAATATGTATGTACTCGTATGTAGGTATTTCCAGCCGCTGATTTCCGCCATCGTTCACAGCGACAGCAGTACTTATACCATCCACATCATGTGAATGATTGACAGTCCACAACTGTGCAGTTCACATGTCAATTTCTGCCTCGCATAAATCGAATGTCTGTCGCCAGCGGTATTTTCGAACCGATACAACTGAAAGACCTTCAAGAAATTAGCCTAAGGCCTTTTACCATCTATACTAGATTTACAGCGTCAGGAGGCAACTTTTACCTTCACAATTTAAGCCGCACCTCTGGCGTCTCCATCTGGTTAGCGCCCGCTACGCCACCGAAGTCGTCAAATGTATCATCTGCATCATCAGACAGGGGCTCTAACCCCCGAATACTCAAACGCGACTCAGAGTTGAGCACGTCTGAACTCACGGTTTTTGGACAGTTTCTAATGAAAATCTGTCAAAAATCGTGATTTGAAACGTGCTCAACTTTGAGATCTGTTTGAGTATTCGGGGGTAATACTGTTACTTTTCAACATCTAACGTTATGTCGTCCTGACAAACTTTCGGTACCTACTGTCTGTCATTGTTAGCGTATGAAAAATAACTCCCTCTTTATTTACTCAGATTACTTTCCACCAAAAGTAATTTAATAAATCGAAACAAAATAACGAGTCTACTCTCAATTATTTACAAAAAACAACAGGAATGAGCCATAATTTAATATTAATAAAGCCCAAAATTGGTAATCAAATATTGCGAGGTAAGTTTTTGCCTCAATATTTCGCATCATGAATCGGTTCTCAAAATTGCGTTGTATTTTACAAAATATGTACTTACCTACTTACGTTATTGGGAGCTGAATTGCAGCGAAAGAGATGTTTTGGTTCTACAAATATTTACCTACCTGACCAGCAAGTTTTAAGCTTAGAGCGTACATATGTAAAAAAAATATGTGTCTAACCTTATTTGGTGCAGGCGTAGGTAGGTACACAGTTAATCAGTAGGTAAGTTAAAAAAAATGGATTTTGTTTAGTTCATTGACTTTCAAATGAGACAGTTTTGAATGTACTGGTATGTGATATGTAGTGATGACATTTTTAATACGTACAACTAAATTAAAATAAAATAAAAGTAGGGGAATGGCCTGAAACTTTGTCCGCGTTCTTCATCTTTCTGCTGCTTCCTCTAGGAGTTGAAGGTCGGGTTTTCCTTCCTTTGTGAACCCTACACCATAAGAGGAATAGATTCATGCTGTTATGACTTTTAGAATTGTTTTCCGCCCGCGGTTTCGATCACTTTGTATCCCGAAAAGTATCACAAACAGTGTTCCAGATCATGACTATGTACAAAAATCAATTACATTAAAAAAATGTAAACGTACCTACTTATATTCGATTGATTTCATGCTTTCGCTTGTATACCATGGTTTGGACAACGTTTGTTATAAGTTCTAGGAAAACAGTAATTTAAAGGGGATGTTTCACAAATGTATGGAAACTAGGCTTGATGTACACTTGTATAAACATAGCTAAATCTCACTTATATTATAAAATTGAAAAGCTTCACTTTGCTTGAAATTACCGGCACAAACTAACGGTGCTAACTTTACCTGTGCTGCCATCTAGTGCGAAAGTTTGTGAGGATGTTTGGATGTTTGTGCCTCAATCACGCCTAAACGGCTGAACGGATCTGTACGAAACTTGGAATATACATAGTACATGTACTGGATTATCATATAGGCTATTTTTTTATCCGGATACCACGAAACCGTGGGCGGCAGCTATTATATGAAACCTTTTCACATAGACAGATTTTTTTTTAATATTTTACTTTATTTAATGCGTAAACAGAAAAACACAAGGTATCAAGGATGTGACAATGACAGCTAACTAACAATCGCTAAAAGTCCAGAACTTGTACTAAAAAGTATATTACCGAAGCGAGCAACTATTGTTTTTCCCCGAACTTAGGAAATTGTGTTTGGCATTAATAAATTGAAAATATTTCAGCGAGTTTCATTTCTACCTTCAGTTGCTTGAGAAATGTGTACGTTTTGTTTCTTAAATTGCTTCGAGCTTATTGAATGAATCAGTCATTGTTCGTACGATATTGTTTCAACTCTCATCCATTTGTTATTCCAAATTTAAAACGAGACAGCCGGGTTTGAATTCAGCTATACCAAGCTGCACTACCGGTAGTGTTGTAGGGACTATTTTTCCTTTCAAACTGATCAGTTAACTGTCATTTTGTGGTTCTTAAACTAGGTCTTTACCCACATGACTGATGATCATTATAGCGTCAGGAGGCAACTCTTCTCTACGTTTTGCCTAACTCCTTTTATTTTTGAGGTATCCCACGCCTTAGTCAGCCCTTTACAATCTACATAGGACATACAATTTATTTTGGAATAACTTCGAACCAGAGTGGTGAAAAGATTTAAGGTGTGCCTCAAAAGCTCGGGCTGAAATCATGATGATGATGATGAAGATTAATAATTTTACCTATTTGTACTACAGTTACATTCTAACTTTTAAAACGCTAAAAGTAAAACAATGTAAATAGCCACCTCATTTTGTCATGTAACGACAAACAGTGACAGCCAATTTCAAACAAACTTTAAGTACTTTAATAAGTAAAGCCAGCGTCAAAAAGTAGTAGTAGCAGCGTAAAAAGTTGAAAGTGAAATAAATTGAAAATGGTGAAATCTTTGACAAAGTTTTTACTATTTAAAAAGCTATTTCGAAATTCCAGTAACGTAAAAATAACAGCTTCAAACGCCCGACCTCAACGTTGGATCTTAATTTATTTTTAACTTTACCCTTTTTACCCTTTTTTATAATTTTTCTTCTGTAATTTGCATTTCTTAGACGCGATCTTTCATGTTTTTCCTTTTTGGGTTCATTTAATTTGGAATGTCATTTCTGAGTTCGTCTATAGCCAAGGTTTTTGTGGTTATTGTTTCTTTGTTACAGAAAAAATCATTACGCCCTCTTATACTTTAACTTTAGGGACAAATTGCGACAGTTGCACCCTGTCAAAAAATACAACTGCTATGCTGCACTTGGCGGTTTTGAAAGCGCTCTAATGCGTTGTTTCAGATTTTAACAGCGTGTATTCGCAATATGTTAATAACCCCACCCAAATCATAGTGAAATTCAATTTAGTATCCAATCTATATTACAAGCTATGCTTAATTTAGGGTTAGATGGCGCTGTGTGAAATGTCCACAAATATTTATTATTTATTTATATAATATTTCATCACCATTTTTCTGCCTTTATCCTACTAGGTTGGGGCGGCACACCATGTTTTCCTCCTCCATCTTCTCCTTTCATTCGTCATCTCAGTACTCACTCCTTTAACACGCACGTCCTCTTTCACACAATCCATCCATCATTTCTTAAGCCTTCCTCTGGTTTCCTCTTCCTCATATCCACATTCATATTTATCACTCACTTTGTAAAGTGATTTACTTCTCTCTACATAACATGACAATTTTTTATTTATTTTGTACTAGCTGCCGCCCGCGGCTTCGCTCGCGTGGTACCCGGATAAAAAATAGCCTATATGTTAATCCAGTACATGTACTATGTATATTCCAAGTTTCGTTCAGATCCGTTCAGCTGTTTAGGCGTCATTGAGGCACAAACATCCAAACATCGTCACAGGTTTTCGTACTAGATGGCAGCACAGGTAAAATTAGTACGCGCTATCGTTGCGTTTTGAGCTTTACGTCGGTAATTTCAAGCAAACTAAGACTTTTCAATTTTATAATATAAGTAAGATGCGTCTAAAACCAGCTATTAAATCTAGTTAAAGGAATAAACGGAGGAGTTATTCTATCTCCTTAAAGATAATTTAGTTAATGCCATAGAATTCAAACGTCACATAGAATATGCAAAATGAAGGGGATTATCAGTGATCCTTGATTACCATAAGCTAAGATTTACTCTGTCTTCGGGCGTTATTCGCGTAATCGCGTAAACTTCTGCATTGTGCTTCATCTTTGAAGGAAATATTTACACCGAAAGCTGGAAGCGGGGATATTTAATATTCATAGTGACGACGACGATATATGTATGACGTTGTGTGACGGCCTCAGTGGAGTAGCGGGCGATTGCTCGGCAGAGACGCAAGAGGTGCGGTTTCGATTCCCGCTGCGGAAGAAATGTTTGCATGTTCTGTAAATATTTCTTCCGAGTCTGAGTGTTGTCGTACGTATGGTACTCATAGTTTCTGATACCCACGACACAGGGAATCCTAGTGTGCGGTCAGGACTTTGTATGTGACTGTTGGGTGTTATTAATAAAGTTTGTTTTAAAAAATTCACGGTTTACGAGATACAGCTCACTGACAGACAGACGGACGGACAGTGAGATAATAATAATAATAATAATAATAATAATAATAATAATAATAATACTAATAATAATAATAATAATAACACCCAACAGTCACATACATAGTCCTGACCCCACACTAGGATCCCCTGTGTCGTGGGTATCAGAAACTACGAGTACCATGGTACCACAACACCCAGACTCGGAAGAAATATTTACAGATCATGCAAACATTTCTTCCGCAGCGGGAATCGAACCCGCGCCCCTTGCGTCTCTGCTGAGCAATCGCCCGCCACGCCACCGAGGCCGTCAAAAGTAATAGGGTCTCGTTGGCGCCCTTTGGGTACGGAACAGTAAAACACGACGCGCATTTCCATTTTTTGACAGCGTGCGACAATCACAAATTGTGCGAAGATTATTTGCTTATCAGCACACCGCGTTTCACTTATCTAGAACAAAATAGCATTATTTACTTGTTTTGACCATAAAAAAACGAATGTAGTTTAAATTTTAATAGGATACGTTGTCTTAGTAGACGTCCTTTATAATAATCTGTCAAAATAAAAACATGGTTAGCTATTTCCCGTTTCTTTTCAATAGATCCATTATTAATTAATGTCTTGTTCCCTGTCTTGGGATTTGAGGTAAGTAAATTAGACTTTTGGGGTATTTATATTTTTGTTACTGTCAAGGTGACCGATCACGTGAAGGCCAAGGTGCCGCCGAATACTTTAACAAACAATTTTCGCAAACTACCCGCATTTGTTATAAATCTAACCAGAATGTAATTGTTTCAACAAATACTTTCTATACGTCCATATGGATTACAAAGTACTTAATCTTGGTTGGGAGCTTCTAAGAAGAGCTTATAGCAACTCATTTATCACTTAATTCCACACTTTGAAAGGATTATGCGAAATAAAAGCAAAATTAAATACAGTTTGTTTGTTAATCCTGAGAAAATACACGATGAAAATGTTACATAAATTGCATTAGGGTCTCTTCCAACTATGGTACCTGTATTGAAACCTTGCAATCATCAAAATTATAATTATGTCAAATTAACTGTCTTGTCATAAATTAATGTCTAAGAAGTATTTATGCGTTATCCTGGTTATCCTTTTACATCCCTTTTTCCATTTTGGGATCGTCTTACGGGATAAAAATTAGCTTATGTGCCCCGGGATGGAATCTATCTCCTTGCCTTTCATAAAAATCTGCTGACAACCCGATTGATATGAATGATATTGTCAAATTGTCAAAATTTTATAAATGTCAAATTAACTGTCTTGTTATAAATTAATGTCTAAGAAGGATTTATGCGTTCCTGGTTATCCTTTTACATCATTTTTAAATTTTGGGATTGTTTTACAGGAATAAAAATTGCATACTTCCTTCCTATTTTATTAAAACCTGTTCAGCAGTTTAAGTGTGAAAAGGTAACAGACAGACAGACAGAGTTACTTTCGCATTTATAATAGCAGTATATAATAACGGTTCGGTATAATCGGTTTCAAACCAAACGACAGTAGATACACAAAGTGAGAATATCATGAATTTATGAAGAGCTCATTATCCAATTGATATTGTCGCTGTCCGTAACTAGCTGAACAATCATAACTTGCTTCTCATACAACTCGGCTCACACTTAACTCAAGTTTAACTATACAGCTCAGTGGGGCTTCTACACGTTACGTCTTCTTCTTCTTAGTCGTTACACTCTTGACAGAGTGGTCGTGGTCGTCAGCTTAGGAGTAGTGGCTCGCTTCACAATTTTGCGCCATTCGTCTCTAACGGTGGCCTTTCTAGAGCACTTGAAAGACTACACGTTACGTAGAGCACTTGAAAGTTTAAAAAAGTGAGTTAAACATAATAAGTTCGAAAAGGTTTCAAGTGCTTCAGAAGAGCCCTAATTAGACGTGCCTTATTTTATTCTACTTTTTCTACCTACCTACATACTTATGCAATGACGGTATGTGCCTAGATAGGTACTACTGAATGGTATTGCTTTTTTCTTACTGGTTTTCCAAGTTTTATTACCCTTCACCTCCCCATCTTCTGGGGCTTTATACGCTATGACCGAACGAAATTTAACTTGTTTTTAACGCACTTCGTCGCGTTCTTGCATTACAAAATTATCATAACAGAAAACGATAACACTGTTATTCCACACAGAGTGAATAACGCCCATGGGAATATGCATTATTCCCTGCCTCAGTTATTTAATCTTCATCATCATCATTATCATTATTATCATCATCATCATCATCATCATCATCATCATCATCATCATCATCATCATCATCATTACCATCATCAGCATCCAGATGACACTGGATATAGGCCTGCCTTGGTTTTTGCCACTTTTCACTGTCCTGCGTTAGCCCTGATCCAGTGTTTGTGTCAAGAGTATGCAATAGCGGATTTGGCTCACCAAAATCGAAGTAGTTTATTCAAAAGAAAATGAATTTTTAACATTTTCCTTTTATTTCTTGAAGTAAAAACGCGATAAGAGAAAAATATCACGATTAAAAAAATCTTGAAAAGTCTATTATATCGCGTATGTTTTGAACTAGATCTTGGGAACCCTGCTATATTTTCAGATGATTTATACTTTGATAGGTAGGTAATAACTATTTCTTTAGTTGTTGAAAGCAATTTTTTATTCATTGTGTAGTTTTCTTGTAATTACCAATTCATTTGATTTCTTTGTTTCAATATTTTTCAAAATCTGTTTAGACGCATTCGTATGGTGGCCTCTTCATTAATAGTGAAGTGACACCACGTACGGAACCCCACACCCTCTAACAGGAACTATTGTCCCACAAAGGGCGCGGGTTCTATGTTCACCCTCATTGTAGGTTCCTAGTAATATATCCCCAGTGTTAAATATTGTATGTGATACGGTCTTATCAGGCACTAGTTTCCGCCCTCGACTTCATTATTTGCGTTATTATTTCAGTATCCATTTATTTTCATAGTTTTAAAATTGCTTACATTAAATATTAATTTGACGACCTCTGTGGCGTAGCGGGCGAGAGCTCGGCTGAGACGCAAGAGGCGCGGGTTCGATCCCGAAGTTCGAACCCGCCCACTGCAGGGCGAAGCCCTTTTCTTTCTTAGGATAAGAGAAGGGAGATGATGATGATAATGATGTATTGGTACTCAGAAAAAGGTTTATGATAAATTTTCGGGCAGGTGGCCGGTAATAAACCACCTTAGCCAAAACTCTTACAGTATGATTCAGATCATGCTGTGCCGACCCCAAATAGAGTGGGATAAGGGCAGGAAGATGATGTTGATAATGATGATCATTTTTAGCCAAAAATATACATAGATAAATAACATCACCCTGCTTCGCATAGAGGTAGGCAGAGATCACGGATCTTTATTTGCCAAAAACTATGAACATGTGGGATGTAAAGTATCTTACTCATTCAATGTTTTTTATCGACGGGTACGTACTCGTAAGTAAAACTTGGCAAGAAAAGTCGGGAAACTGCACTATTTAACTTGAAAGTTTCCTGAAATGCCGAGATTTTCATTGTCTCATTGCTGCAAATTATGATCTACAAGTAGGGTTGCCAGGTTTGATAACTAAAATAAAAAAAAATTGAGACTAAGCAAAACGCTGGCAATGTTTATGGGCGTGAGAAGTTTTATCAAATTTAATTATTTATAATGTAGCAATTTATGTACATCCTATTAAATATCATAAATGTGAAAGTTTGTGAGGATGTGATGATGTTTATGCCTCTATCACGCCAAAACGGCTGATTTTGTTAAAACTTGAAATATACGTAGGTAATACGTAAGTTCGAATAACATTATAGGCTACAAAGCGAGCGAAGCCGCGGACAAAAGCTAGTAATCTATATTTCTTTTACTAACAAGTATATTTGTTTTTATTTTAGACATAATGAATTTGCGAAATTCATTATCGAACAGTTATAAATTTTACTTTGACATAAGGTAATTTTCAGTTTTGCCAAAGCAAACGATGATTATTATTACTAGCCTGTTTTGTCCCACTGCTGGGCAAAGTTCTTCGTTTTCCATTTACAGACCTACATCTTTCTTGCACTAATTTCAGCCAGTCCTCTATCTAGGTGTGTGTCCAACTGGTCTCGCCATCTTCTTTATGGTATAAAGATACAAAGTACCTGCTTAAAAAAAATAAACATTGATTTATCATAGCTGTGGCAACCCTAAGCTCGATGAAAGATAACAAAACCGCGAAATGGCAAACTTCTGACTTATTGTGTTAAGGAATATTAATTTGCAGGATATAACTTTATCCAACACTAAAGCCTTTATCTGGATACTAGCGTCAGCCCAGGGCTGTACTTGCGTGGTACCCGGATAAAAGGACACTATAGTGTTATTCCAAGGTGTTATTCCAAGTCAAAAAGTGTGTGTAATCCAAGTTTCAGCTATATCCGATAAGATTACAAATATGAGTGGGAAGAAAATTACACATAAACATTATAATTTATAATAATTAGTGTGATTTATTATTATACTTGAGTCTTACTTGAGTCACGGTTTTTTTTTCATAAATAAATACTATTTTTTGGCACGATGATGTCGAAGATCGACTCATCTATTTAAAAAAATGAAAAGATTGAGTTAAATAGCTGAATTAAGAGTTGAGACTGAATTAAGAAGCTCCTTCCTTTTTTGAAGTAGGTATTAAAAATGCGCTAAACCTGCCTTACAACGTAAAGGCGACATTATTTAGCTTTTAATGCAATAACGTTACAAAACTTCCTGAATGGCTTACAAAATCTTCTTTGAATTCCAAAGTTAGAGAGATTTCGAAACTCGTCAGGACGTAATTATGTTAAAGATCCTTAAGCATCGAGTTCTATAAACTTGAGTCGAATAAAGTTAGTCGAGTAATAGTTTTAACTTGAGTCTGTGGCCCTTTGGTTGGCTTGGTCAATTTTAGCTTGGTTTATCCCTCAAAGCCAATGTCATTGTATATTTTGGGGCTTTTGGTGTTGTTGTTGAGTGTGAAACTATGACTCAAGCAATAAGTTAGAAAATTATCATTTATAGTATCTATATGTATGTCTATATTATGAAGCGCTCGTGGCGTAGGTTTCTTATGTTACAGTTATTTTTACATTTTTATTACAAGTGTAGAAACATTAAATTACAATTCATGTAAAAATATTTACCTACTTAACCCCCGAATACTCAAACGCGACTTAGAGTTGAGCACGTCTCAAGTCACGGTTTTTTGACAGTTTTTGATGAAAATCTGTCAAAAACTCGTCGTTTGAGACGTGCTCAACTCTGAGATGCGTTTGAGTATTCAAGGGTAAGTCTACTCGCGATTCGAACATTCTGAATACTAGGTATATAGTATTCAAAAACCAAAACGCTATCAAACAAATTGCATCAAAATTCAATTTAAAACGGCTTAAACTACACAATGCATCGTCAACTCTATCCTCATCAAAACCGACAATATGTGACTACCCTCAAATGAATTAAAACTCTTTTGTTCAGGTGAGCCGGCAATCAGGTCGAGATACGCGCGCTTGACGGTTTTGGTACCGCCGGAACCGCCGAAAATCCTGCAGGGGAGCTTTTACTCTACGACCCAGGACAGAAATATCAGATTGGAGTGCGTTTCCGTGGGAGGGAAGCCCCCAGCTGAGGTAAGTGGAACTAGTGAATTTTTACTCTAAACTAGCGGTTGGCAACCTTTTGGCAGGCAAAGGCCACAAGGTGGCAAAATAAACTAAAGCCGAGCTGCACTTGTGATATTAAGCCTAGAAGCCCAATATACATACGCATAATTGGTCATATCCCATAGAAAAAATTAAAATGCTATTAAAATTGTTAAAACATACGGAATTCAATTCGTACACGTAATACCTACTTACATTATGTTTGAGTTTTATAGCTAGGAAAATAACCACCGAAAAATAGAAAGGAAAACTACAAAGTCACTACTAATAAGTAACTGATTTTATACAAATTTCAGTGTGATATCTGAGGTTGCATTCGGGAGGCTATTTCTTGTATGTTATCTGTCATGTTTACAAAACATTCACGGGCCGCAAGTAAGACGTGTAGCCGACCGCTGCTCTAAACTAAGTCCTTTACCAGATGCTAGATAAATAATAATAAATATTTGTGGACATTTTACACAGCGCCATCTAGCCCCAAACAAAGCAAAGCTTGTACTATGGGCACCAGACGGCTGATAGAATACTTATATAATTTTTTTTTTGTAAATACTTACTTATACTACTACAAAAACAGACCCGGAAGTTATATACATACATAGATTTAAAATAAACACTTGTGCAGTTCGGGAATCGAACCCGGTCGTATTGAAAAATATAACTTACATTACTCCTATTTGGATATCGTCCTATCTCCGTTCGTGAGGAATAGACTTGACCTAGCAGCTATACCATCTTGTCAGTTTATTCGGTGTTATCAACAAAGGAACCTTTGAGGCGGACTTTAAATCATTTTACCACATTGGTTCGAAAGAACTGGTGACACGACTAGCAGTAGTACAGGACGACAAAGTCAAATGTGCGCAGCTGACTAAACCGATCTTCACGATCTTTTTCTTCACCGTTTGTTGGTACTCTACGGTGATTGGATTGAGTTATTAGGAAAATTGTAAAGCTCAGGCGAAATTGTACTCTATGAATGAGGGTAGAAGTATCAGATTAGAATGAAAGAGGCAGTCAGTCGAAATGTTGCGATCTGAAAGCTGATTGAGACTGATGGCTTTTCTATTAGATGACTTGATAGTAAGTTATGACATAATTCAGACGTCACCCTTTGCGTTTAAGGGACGCAGGACGAAAAAAGAAAGTTAAACTGGATAATTTTGGCATCGTATGAATTAAATACCTACATAATTACTAACCCCACGCGTCTGTAAACTTCGCCGGAGTGGCCTGACTTAAATGATTTACCTACAGCTATTAGAGCTATTATTATAAAGACCTATTTTACTTTATTAAGAATACATTTTAACAGAATACAGTATAATCATTTTAAAGAATATAAAGTATTTCTTGTGAAGATCCTCTTAAGAGGAACTGGCAGACCAACTAACAGAATTTCAATAAAGGGTAATGAAATGAGCAAACACGAACCAACTTTTTTGACATTCTGTTGATATAAAATATTCCTTTCTTCAGTTCCTTCCAAAGACGTTCCTTACAAATTCTAAGCTTAAAAAGCCATGCTCATCTCAAAAGTAAATCTGAATTAGCAAAAGAATTTTTAATAAAAATATCACAAAAACCTTTCTCCAAAATTCTGTAGCCGTATAAAATTTAATAAAGAAAACTTGCATTAAAAAACCGTGTCACACCTTAATCATAATAATCCTTAAAAAACATAAAGTACTAACATTAAGGACGAAAAATCCATAAAAGTACTAACACTAACGACGAAAAATGCCCGCTGTTATTATTCACTCCCAACAAAGCTTTAAGAATATCACTTTGTCACTCAAGAGAAGCGTGATTCGGCTGAAATTGTGAAAAATATGAACAGGGCGAGGTGAACGTAGACGAACTAATAGTAGGAGTACGGTAGCGGGTAAATATAAGCGGAGCGGTGAGCAAAGCGATTTTACTGGGTACCTACCTGCCTATTTTTTTACTGTCTGCGCAAAAATATCGTCCGTGTTGAAAGTAAAAAAGGGATTCTTCTGTCCAGCAGTGGCGTCCTATAGGCTGATGATGATGATGATAAAGTCTATATTTATTTCTATAATTTTTTCTAAAAATAAATACCTTCATACATACAAAAAAAAGTCAAAATTACCACATTCTCTCACCACACACCCAGTAAACGCATAGGGAGACATCTGAATTTATTATGTCATGTACAGACTGTTATTGTAAATGCTTTTGACTGTACCTACTACTTCGTAATGCCATGCAAAAGGTCGTGTGACAAGTGTAATTTTCATAATACCATAATGGCAGCACAAAATTTACCTTTTTGAGGCACATTTCACAGAAACAGTAAAAAGAGTAGGTAGTATTCAAATTAGCGGCAGTAAAGTAAGATTTTATTGAATTCAGACTGATAATGTTGTCTGCTTTTTGAATCTGTTGAATAAACTCGTATTACTATGTGCTTCTTTTGAATCAGAGCTTCAGAGAAGTTCCTTTCGGGAGCTCAAAACGAATGAGAGCTGCCGCAAATCGCTAGTCGCTCCGCTCATCACACTGTCGCCCGAGGGACAAGCCTGCAAATTCCATTAGGCCCTGACATTGATTAATTAATATTATGAGACCCGCTGAATGGGGACAAAGAAAGACTACTTCAATTACTGTATTGATGCCGCTGAATAACGGCGGAATTAATAAATTAATCCCTGATTTATTAATTATTTGATCATAACAGATGGGCTTACCCATTCACCGGTGTACTTTTTGCTCCAGGGTTTTCCAATACTGTGGTCGCAACCTACCCAGTCGAAATATTTAATCGGTCTTACTTACGTTCGATGGAACGGATGTTGCCTTTTGTTTTGACAGATGCTAAAAACGGTAGACAGCGTATGATGAGAATAAGAAAATAACATGATACCCCGATAGAAAATGTACATTAAAAACCGGTCAAATCCTAAATTCGCAAACGAATAGTCCCTTTTTTATCATTTGTTGATAGCGGCAATAGAAATACACACTCTGTGAAAATTTCAATTCTCTACCTATAACGGTTCATAAGATACAACCCGCTGACAGACGGACGGACAGACGTACAGACGGACGTACAGCGGAGGCCTAGTAGAAGGTCCCGTACCCCAAAAAACCCTGAAAACGTTATGAATGTAATTAGTCTTCTACTTTCTACGAGTCATCTCTTATCAAATCTCAAGGTCTCAACTCAAAATACATTGATGAAGTCTCTTCAGTTCAGTTCAATATACTTTATTTCGTAGGATCTTGTGGGCTCAATTTTATTGAACACATTGTCTATATAGTCAGAGGTACGTCACAAGACGACCTCGGTGGCGTGGTGGGCGAGTGCTCGGCTGAGACGGAAATGGCGCGGGTTCGATTCCCGCTACGGGAGAAATGTTTGTATGTTCTGCAAATATTTCTTCCGGGTCTGGGTGTTGTAGTATTGTATTATAAGTATGTATTTACAAAAAATGTATTTAAGTATTCTATCAGGCCATCTGGTGCCTATGGTACAAGCTTTGCTTAGTTTGAGGCTAGATGGTGCTGTGTGAAATGTCCACAAGTATTTATTCATTTAATTATAACATGTCTAAACAGTCATTTTTATTGTCAATTTAAAAGCTCATACTCACTAAGATCTGCGACCATTTTTTTTCGAAATTGAATTGAAAGTAGGAGGTAACTCCCACAGCCAAAACGCAAATACCATTAATTGCTGAACTAAAATCGATCGTATAAATTACAGGATAGGCACTATTTCAGATTGGCTACAAATCACTGTCAATCGTATAATGAGAATAATTTGTCTTACCCCTTTGAAATGCTTTCTAGATAATTAATTCTTGAAAAACGCCGGCCTAGTTTCGGCACTCGCTTTTATTTGAAAATACATTGCTAAATAAAGTGGTACACTCAATGGCTTTTGTTGATTTAGGACTATAACCTTTATGAAGTGGGCCGAGAAGACTACAACGAACAAAATATGGAACGGTCGATCTTCTTAAAAAAACAAAGAGACAAAAATAAAACAAATAAATATTTGTGGACATTCACAAAGCCCCAAACTAAGCAAGGCTTGTACTATGGGAACCAGATGGCTGATAGAATACTTATATAATTTTTTTTTTGTAACTACATACTTATAATACAATAATACTACAACACCCAGACCTGGAAGAAATATTTGCAAAACATACAAACATTTCTCCCGTAGCGGGAATCGAACCCGCGCCTCTTGCGTCTCAGCCGAGCACCCGCCCGCCACGCCACCGAGGTCGTCAACTGGACAAAGAAATGTCTTCTGGAGGACTTTCATGGCAACAATGTATAGCAACATTGTTTTTTAAACTAAAATATCGACGTTCCTTTGGAAATTTAGCATCCATCATCCATTTCTTGAATATATAAACGGGCATTATACTGGATTATTACGGCAGGAGGCAACTTTTACTAGTGTAAAAGGTCCTGTTAGTAACAGGACGCTATAGTGGAATATAGTCATTTTGCAAAATAAGGCAGGTATATTTTTACTTTTAAGATTACTTTTTACAATTTCGATACTGTGTTCATCGAGCTTATAAGTTTTTTAGCATTTGTTCTCATTTGATTTAACATTTAACATACGGTCTACAACAATTTTTTCTCATAAAATTTATCAGATACCTACTTATTAATAGAATACCTAAGTTTTTAGTGAAAGCAAACTTTCGATCGAAAATAATTATCAAAATTCATAAATCAGTAGTCCATAAACCTTTCTTTAGCAAGCCCACTCTCAAATGCCAATCTATATTCTAATTGTACCCGGTCTAAAGTTTTGCTCAAACTTAAATTTGCATAGCAGAATACCTTAGTACTTGGTTACGTAAAGAAACACACTTGAGAAATCTAAAATTATTACTGATAATGAAATTGTTATGAAAATTATCTTTATAGTAAAGAAATAGGAATTATTTGTTCTATTACAATGTTAAATTTACAATAACTATCCTTTTGCTTCTCCTAGTCGGATAATTAAAATGGGTAAATAAATAAAAGTTTATTTATTTATTTATTTATTGTCCGGTCTCAGACTATCGATACTGAAAATTTTCAGTCAAATTAAATTGAAATCTTAGCCAAAGCAATAAAGCTCAGTTTAGTTTAAAGTTCTCTGCAAGGTGACAACTACTCAAAATCCTTAGAGACCACAAAACAGCCAGAGGCTCGTTTTCAATTTCTCTCTAATTGTATCTGTTTTCCAGAATAGTATAGATATTCACTTGAGGAATAGCTGATGGATTAAATGGCTCGGCCACTCTGGTAGATAGGTTATTATTAATTAGCCCGGTTCCACTCACACAGGAATATAATATAGCCTATGGCACAAAGAGATTTTGAATCACTCTACTAGAGTAGTGAAATAATTTGGAGGATCATTTGAGTAGTTCCCAAGATCCCCCTACAATCAAACAAACTTCAAAATCGAAGCCCTCTTTAATAAAAGTGTTGATATGAGACAATTTTGATCTCAAATCATTGTATTAGCAAGGATTGCAATCAATAATAGAAAAGACAAAGTAACTTGAAAGAAATTAGCAAAATCTAGGACAATTTTACGATATAGATTTTTGGAATTTGTTTTATGTACTTATATTCAGTGCTTTATTTACAAATACCAGATTGAAAAACTGTTAAATTAAATAAAAACACAGATTACAAGAACAACTTGGTATGAGAAAAATGATTAAAAGATTGAACTAGCTGATGTTCCTTTGTAAGCTGTAACATGCTACTCAAATGGAATATTCTAGTGATTTCATAATCACAAACAAATTGCTGGGTGGAAGTACCTAGGTACATGTTAGGTTGAAAGTAACGCGAGGCATAAATAATGAATGTATATTATTTCAAATGTATGAATAGAATATAATATTAACTTCAGCTTATAGCATCCGTCCGTTCGCTCACGTTCGAGCCGGATAAAAAATAGTCAAGCAAGCGTAATATTTTGTTCCAAATTTTATTAACATCAGTTCAGCCGTTATGTCGTAACTGAGGCACAAAAGTTCACACATTTCCTCAAGCTTTTGTATTTATAAATAGGCACTAGTATAAAATGCCCCACGAGTTGTGTACCTGTTGAGTTTCTTCATACAAACTTAATCCTTTCGCTGCTTTCTTGGGGTTGAATTTTAAGAATTCCTTTCTCAGTGCACCCATAAAAGGAATAACCAAGTTTCATGCCTCTAGGACTTATTGTTAGGACTGTGAGTTGATAGTCAGTCAGTAATTTAAAAGTTCTAAAGAAAAAGAACAAAAAAAAAACACAGATTGAACTTTGAGCGAAAAATATTAATGATCATTTTCATCTATATTTTCTTTCAATTCTTTTATTTCATGGACCCTTAGCCCTATCGAAATATTTTCCCGGATAATTGAATTTAGGACGTCAACTTGCCTTTGGAGTTGGTAATTGGATTTACTAACCTCGAAAGATATTACTCACCAAGGCCAGATGGGTTAGTCGAGGATTTTAGTTAACGTCCTCATAAAAAATGGTGAATTTATAGCAATAAAATATGACAAGTGGAACACCATTGAACGCGTTGTGTTTTTATAGATACTTTCATCAAGGAATTAATCGCAAATATTTGTGGACATTTCTCATAGCGAGCGCCATCTAGCCCCAAACTAAGCAAAGCTTGTACTAGAGGAAACAATGGTTGATATAATACTTTTTATTACATACATACCTACATAATATGACAACACCCACACCCAGAAGAAATATTTTCAAAACATAATGAACACTTCTCTCGCAGCGGGAATCGAATCCGCGCTTCTTGCGTCTCAGGCGAGCACTCGTCTGCCCCGCCACCGAAGTCGTCAATAGACTTTCAAGATTCACGCTTCAAGGACTTTTGGTTAAGGCTGTGCGTTGATTTTCAATCAGTTCAGTCAGTAATTAATTATATCTGGTGAATATAATAATGTGGTGAATAACATTTTGTAAAGAATATTCCGTAAGAAAACGAAACGTCTGAACAAACATCTACAAATATATCCAGTGATGAACGGTTATGAGTGATCTCTACAAAGAGTCCACTTTTCATAAATTTTAACATTTTAAATTCCACGATAGAGTTATCTCGTGATATTTTATTTCATCTAAAATTTACAATTAAGTCATTTTTATGCAAAAAAATTGTTTATTTGTGAAATAAGATCATCGTCATCTACCTGTCCCTATCCCACTTAAGTGAGGTCTTCACAACATGTGTTTCTTTTCCAGTCCCCTCTATCAGTCGTCATTTGAATAATCACTCCTTTCTTACTCATGTCATCTTTCACGCAATCCATCCATCTCTTTTTCGGTCTACCTCTACCCTTATATCCATCCACATTCATCAGTCTTCTTGTCATATTATTATGATATTCATCCCTCCTCATGACATGCCCATACCATGCTAAACTATCACTCCTCAACTTCTCTGTCACAGATGCTACTTTCAAACTTCCTGTGAATAGAACCCACAGTTTTGTATCAGCATCTATTTGAATATTATATTGTTTCAGATAACGTGGGTGGACAGCAATGCTGGTGTCCTGACGCAAGGAGTCACCTACTCCGTGGAGCCTCTACCTGATAGACAGAGGTTTACTGCAAGGTAACTAACCTGTTAACTAAGCGAAGCGCTCGTAGCGCAGCTTGCTTAGGCGTTCTTGATTGCAACGATATGCCCGGTCACAAATTGGGACGGGTGACCGCAAGTGTCATTACGAGCTGAGCGCTTCCGTGCTTCGGAGGTCACGTCAAACATTCGGTCCCGGCTTTTAAGTCGTTAAGCCATGACAGAGGCCTTTAGGCGGCCTAAAAACTCCGTCACTGGAGTTGGCCACTAGCTCATACGAACATACATACTTACTAACCTGTTTTTTAAATTGGTTAAAATAAAAGTCATTACTGTTGTGCGTCAGGACGAAGTGCCTTACTCATTTCCAGCTGCAATATTCTACTAACGGATCACGGATCGTTCATAACTATATCAATTGATTGTGGAGAAATTCTCTAATTTATACAAACTGTTTAAAATTCACCCTGTCACTATTCAATTTTGAGAGGGGTTGTAAGTGAATCCCTAATAAGTAATTTATATAACTAGATCATTCAACACCAGCGGGGTGGGGAAATTAAAGGGAAAAGGGGGTAATTAGCAGTTTTGACAATAATATAAAAATATTCTTTGTAGAGTAAAGAAAAAACATAGAATGCGTCCAGCTGCTTCTCTCCCTGAGCATGTCGTAAAAGTTGACAAGGGATAGTATCCTCCAACATGATGAGATACAATAAGCAAGTATTCCCAAGGAGGGTTCACGTCAGGCAGGCGGCCGGTCATAAAACACCTTAGCCAAAACTCTTACAGCATGATCCAAGGATCATGCTGTGCCGACCCCACATAGAGTGGGATAAGTTGTAGCATCATGGGAGTGGCCTGTCTTAAATAGTTTACCAAAAGGTTTTAATATACTCCTGTTTCATCTACCTCGTCTCTCGATCTCCCCTATTCCCACCGCAGAGATTGTCAAGTTAATTGCTATTCACCTCGAAATCGAGATCCTGCCTTCACTATCTATCCCGACCGCAGTCTCGGCTGTACCCCCATTAGGGGGCTCTGTGCGACTGTAACCCTATTTAGGGGTGAGGTTGTTACGAAGCGATTTGATATAACTAGTTCCTTCCGGATTTTGCGCTCCAATGGTCCGGCCAAAAATATTTTTTACATAGAAGGCTACCTTATACGATTTGCTCTATTTATGTTATTTTGCGGAAGAGGTACGTAGGTAGTTTTTTGTAATCTAAATTGAGCGTTACTTCTCTACTGGACTGAGAATAAAAAAAACAGAATACGTCCAGCTGCTTTTCTCTTCAAGCATGTCGAAAAAGTCGACTAAGGGATAGTTCTCCAACATGATGGATTATCTATGCGGGTGATGGGCTGATCACCTGTCACAATGGTTCACCATATCCATCTTGGGACTTTGAATCAGGAATTTGCAAGTTTTCTTATGATTAATTGTAACTATGTTCACCCTATTAGTGATACGGACGTGATAATAACTATGTTTGTATGTAAATTAAACGTTCAACGATTGTAGGGAAGGAATGTTACGGGCACGGTTTGATAATTCTGTGGTAGGTTTTAAATCTTACTTGAGAAGTTGGTTTAGTTTTGCGTTTTGTTGATAATGTTTGAATTTGACCGAAATAATAGTATTCATAGACATAACTTGGGAAACATCATCATTATCATTCGTACCCACTTGGTGTAAGCCTTCCTCAGCCTCTCACGGTATTGTGCTACTTTGATCCACTGACTAATTGGAATATAATCAAAAAAGTTATTTTTATCAGGGTAGAACTCGAACATAGCCATTAAACAAGGCAATACTACTATTAATACCAGTCGTGTCACTAGTTCTTTCGAACCAGTGTGGTGAAAGAATTGAAAGTGCGTCTCATTGATTCCTTTACAAATGTTTTCGAACTTTTTAAGTTCTGCGGCATAGTTGACGGCCTCGGTGGCGTGGCGGGCGATTGCTCGGCAGAGATGCAAGAGGCGCGGGTTCGATTCCCGCTGCGGAAGAAATAAATGTTCTGCAAATATTTCTTCCGGTACCATGGTACTCGTAGTTTCTGATACCCACGACACAGGGAATCCTAGTGTGGGGTCAGGACTATGTATGTGACTGTTGATGAGAATGGATTTTTATTTTTCACAGGTCAATAATCAACATGACTCCCAAAGAAGAGCACCATAACCAGACCTTCACGTGCCAAGCTCAGAACACCGCTGACAGGGCGTATCGTGCCGCAAGTATACAAATCGAGGTGAGATTTTGTAATCCTACGTATAAATCTGAAAGTTTGTGAGGATTTTTGTATATTAGTGCCTCAATCACGCCTAAACGGCTGAACAGATTTGAATTAAACATGGAATATTACTGCCCTCCTAGCGAAGAACGTAGTAAATGTCAAACATGTTTTGAAGAAAAATGATAACAGAATGTTGTATTTTATTAGGCGATTCCGAATATCTAACAATTTTTTGACAAAAATGCCATTCTTGAGTCACTAGGAGGGCAGCATAGTACATGGTGATACATCGCCTCTATGCGACAAGAACGGGTTATCTCGAAAACACCGACTTTTCAGGAGACGCTTATAAAGTTTTAAATTTGTTTAATTTTTGTAACTATAAGGTGTTTCGTAAAAAATTTACAGAATATAGGTTCTCTAACTATTATTCTTTCGAAATAAATTATTTGCAAACCTCTGACATTTTTAGTTTAAACGTTATTATACATGTCGACGATAACACGTTCTTGTCGCAATGAGGCGACATACATAGATATATTCTGCGAATGCAGTCAACTTATTAATAATAGCCCACAGCGTTATCTACAGAATAATTAAATACGTATATAACAAAAAATTAACTGTGAGTCTAGAAGTATTAAAGTACAGTAGTTGAAAACTTCGTATAAAGCCGGTTAATAGCGTGTGCATAACAGCCCGTGTAGATATTTGATAAATACCGGACTATCCGAAGGCGAGGGAAGAGTAAATACTGGAATACTGGAAGAATACAAATACCTTGTATTTTCGCTGGAATTTGAAGTTAGTTTTTGATCAATGAGGGGTTGAGCTTCGAACGAATTCGCTAGATATTTCTAAATTCGCGTTGACGTTCGCTATTAATGATAAATGACATTTATTTGCGCGAAAAAATTGTGATAAAATTATTATAGTCTTAAAAATACATCAGTCCAATGTCGTCATCATCATTATCTTCCTGCCCTTATTCTATGTGAGGTCGGCACAACACATGCACAGCATGATCCTTGGATCATTCTGTAAGTGTTTTGGCTAAGGTGTTTTATGTCCGGCCGTCTGCCTGACGTCAACCCTCCTTGGGAATACTTGCTTATTGTATCTCATCATGTTGGAGGATACTATCCCTTAGTCGACTTTTACGACATGCTCGGGGAGAGAAGCAGCTGGACGCATTCTATGTTTTTTCTTTACTCCCAGTCCAGCAGAGAAGTTGTACGAAGGGTTCAGTACCATCGTTAATTATAGAATGTTTCTTGTATGGGGCCCTTATTATTTGTTGTTTTAGCGGCAATAGAAATACAAACTCTGTGAAAATTTCAACTCTCTATCTATTACGGTTCATGAGATACAGCCTGACAGACGGACGGACAGCGGAGGCTTAATAATAGGGTCCCGTAGGCACCCTTCGGAAGCCTAAAAATCGAAGCTCGTTAAAAAGTTGGTTTGTATATTATTTTGTGTTGGGACAGTGTAGTGGGCGGAGGTCCTTAAGGAAGTGGGTACAGAACAAATGTCAAATCAGCGATAAGTTTCGTTATTCGCTTGTCTTTCCTGACGTGTTAAAACAGGAGATCAAGTAACTTTCCGTCTAAAAAAGTCACTAAACGTTAAAGCAAAAATGTATGGGATTGACATAGGTACGTGCGCGAAAAGTCACATGGTGATTTGCAATTATCGCGGCTGTTTTACTTCAGTTCACTATATTTTTACGCGTTGAGTTTGAACGAACTTGTTTTGCGCAAATTGACATTCGCTCGCTTTCGTTAAATTAAACATTCACATTGATTCGTTTACATTCGCTAGTTCGCTTTTATTTGCTTGGTGCGTACCCAGCTTTATGTTATTAAGATCAAAAATTTAGCTTTCAGACGTTTCAACAATTCCAGCCTCAAAGGACCGAATACATTTTTTATTTAATTTTATATTCCACTAAAAGTCAACCAGAAAAAGGCCAAAAATATCTTTATATTTACAGAGAACATATCGGTCGTTTTTAGGCCTAAATTTGCCTGAATTTAGGCGTAAAAGCGACCGAATATGTTTAATCAAAAGGCGAAAATATCTGAAATTGTCACATTCGCTTGCCCGAAGCCTCAGCTTACTTTTTCATCTAATTAGGGTACCGTATCACGCGATGACAATTTACCATTGTTTTGTGTCGGTTTACGTATTCCGTCGGCGTATCTACGGAACCTTTTGGTAAGGTGTTGCCACATGGGACTTAATGTCACTATTCTGGCTTCCGTATCCGGATGTTGCATGATTTTATGTTTTAAAACATTTGTTAAAATGTGTTTTTATTTTGTCGGATAGCCATCGGGACTTTATGGGTTTTGATATGTTTATTTTGGGCATTTTTTACTCAATAAGTATGTGCTGTAATAAAAAAAAACCACTCCTGAATTTGATATTTGCCACTCTGTATAAATGAAATCTTTATATTGACCAGTCTTAATAATGGAATGAGCTTCTATGATACACCCACCTTTTCATCCTATCACCACCTTGATTCTTTTATAAGCAGTTTCTTCTTAAAGCTATCATAGCTCAATCAATTAAAAACAAAAAACGATGTCACTAGTTCTTTCAAACTTGTGTGGTGAAGTTATTAAAAATCAAGGTGCTTTCATGAAGAATACATTGTAGAAAAACATCGTGAGAGGATCACGCTGTTTCCACCGTTAACCCATATGAAACAAGCCCTGGTCACCATTTCTACTACATTTGAACTAATTCATTCAAACAACGTTAAATACGGAATACGGAAAATCCGCGATACGGAAAACACGTAACCAAACAGGGGTGAGAAAATTATGGAGCAAACCAAACAAAGAGGGTCCCGTTTTTCACGTTCCAATACACATAATTTTTTGGAATGTGCAGACGTAGAAATGGAGTGTTCCGTACGTTTGTTTATGTTAGCACTGGTTCGCGCATGTGACTTCGTTCGCTATTTTGTTTACATAGAAATGTCTTACTTATCTTACTTATCTTACTTATATTATAAAATTGAAAAGTCTTAGTTTGCTTGAAATTACCGGCGTAAAGCTCAAAACACAACGATAGCGCGTACTAATTTTACCTGTGCTGCCATCTAGTCTAGTATATTATAAATGCGAATGTTTGTGAGTTTGGATGTTTGGATGTTTGTGCCTCAATCACGCCTAAACGGCTGAACGGATTTGAATGAAACTTGGAATATACATAGTACATGTACTGGATTAACATATAGGCTGTTTTTAGTTCGGGTACCACGCGAGCGAAGCCGCGGGCGGCAGCTAGTAAATTATAACTATTATTATTTTTATAGAAATTGAAGTTATTATCGGTTGATGGTCTGAACTATGTTTTTTAAGGCAAACTTGGATAGAAAACTGAGTTCTTTTGCATTTATTCAAAGGGTTGTTAAAACTTTTCTAATGTTACTACAGTATAGTTTTGTTAATGAATAAGTTAGTTATTAACCGACTTCGAAGAAGTTTCTGAAGTCGGCTGTTGTATTTAGAGTTCTTTTTCATCTTTTGATATTTCCACCAATTGTTATCCTGATAATTTAATGATTACCAGAGGAAACTCTGATATTAATTTATTTTTAATCCACTTCGGAACGGAAAAAGTATATGCGTTTGACCCTTAGGTCAAACAGAAGATATAGGCAAGATACCACGCTTGGCTATTTTTTTGTAAAATGATCCCTTTACAATCATGTTTATAAAAGGAGTTGGAGCATTGTTCAGTCCCAAGCATTTTTGTCTTTTATATAATCGGATATTTCATAGTAAGCTTTTTTAAATAGCTTTCGTTTTATTAGAATTTTAAATTTATTATCTGACAAATTTGTCATCTCGCTTGAGACTTTGTTGTAGAACTTAGAGTCAGTCAGTCAGTACCAGCAGTTTTATGTTATTCAGCTAACGGATACCGCTTGACTGCGCCGCCCTATCTGGCTTGTTTGCACATCTGGTTTAGGAAAGGTGGGAATGGAAAAAGAAAATGAGCATTATTTTGTATCTGAATCTCTTTTTACGTTTTTATTTTTTCAATTTACCAGAAGTGCAGTATTAACACAAATATTGTGCACCTCGGCAATTTTCGTCTAGTTAATGAAATACGAACTAACGCGATATGTTGTAAAATTTATGTAGATACTTATTTTTTTAAGGTTTGGTTCACTTATTATTAGTAGACTATTGGTTGCGTATTCGGACAAATTCGGTTTTCATATAAAACACGAAGTTTGCCGAAGCGCATAATATTTGTGGTACTACTGTACTGATGTTTTTAAGGTAGTCACACACGCTAGGGTGTAACCGACAGGTTTGCCTGCACAGTTCAACTGCACAGGTAAACCGGAGCGTTTATATTGCAGAACTGTGCAGGTAGATCTTACTACTCTGTTTCATGCGTCTACCCCCCGAATACTCAAACGTGACTCAGAGTTGAGCACGTCTCAAGTCACGGTTTTTTTTCAGTTTTTGATGAAAATCCGACAAAAACTCTTCACTTGAGACGTGCTCAACTCTGAGATGCGTTTTAGTATTCGGGGGTACGTCTGACAAAAGAATGCTTATTTAAAATGTTGCCTTGCTTTATTGTGCCTGGATGGATACAGTTTGGTCATACTACTAAATCGTGTCACTACTTTCGAACCAGTGCGGTGAAAGGATTTTAAAGTGCGCCTCAAAGGCTCCTTTCGTGCACTTGACACAATGCTTTCGAACTTACCTATTAGGTTCTACGGCATACCGTTTTTCCTTCGCCGTTTAAGAGTACCTACCTATTGGTATTTAACACAAAATTTTTGAATAGAAAAATCTAAGGTGGTTTTAAAGGTAAGGTGTATTGAGGAGATGTCCAACAGTAGACTTGTATAAGCTGATGATGATGATGAATCATAAGTTCCTTTAATAACACACCAAGACAAGTGCCTACCTACTTAATGATAAGGCTTCTAAATAAAACTTCGGAATTGGTTATCTGTTTGAAGCAAATAACTGTTTTTGTAGGTAATAACAACATAAGTACTTTCTTGTTTCTCCGACTTCTTTAGCTAATATATAGGTATAATAACTGCTTGTACGAAATTGTTTCTAAATGTGTAGTAATACTTTGTATGATATTGGTAAAACAATTACCTCTATGTTCACAAAAGATACTTGAGAAGGTTAGATTACAAAATAATCTGTTATTGTTTGAAAAGTATACAGTATTTTGGAAATCTGTCTTCAATAGTATATTACGGAAACTTTTTAAAATCTTTTTTAGTAGAAATAAACTTACAGCTAATACAAATATAATTTACAAAAGAAACAGTCGAATGATGAGCTGGATCAGGTGAGCTATCTATAGACCATTTACAACGGCCTTTAGATAGCCCGACTATTTCTTTTGTGTTTTGTAAATTATGAAAACTATATTTTATTTGATTTGGAGTGGGTAAGCCTCACTACATCCATTTTGGGACTTTTCGATCAGCGGTAGCTGCAAGTTTTCTGTTACTTGTGGCTCTGCCAACCCCTTATGTTAATATGTATATCCTCAGATTGGGTTCACACTATTTGATTCACCCTGTCTCTATTTGTCACTATTTATCCGCGATACCAGGAAAAAACAATACCATATACTAAGTTACCTATGTATAAAAGATATATGGGTATTACTACATATTTATGCATGACATAATAAACATAATATAAATACAGGCAGAGTTATAAAAGCGATTGTCCCCTGAATCTCCAGAAGGAAATTACTGTTCCGGTCTCGGAGACACTTCACTGGATGTGGCATTATTATTATATAAATTATTATTATTTTCGCTACAATATTCCACCTTTAGTGAAGGTCACATTCTGGATCTAATTATCCCACTTAACCTAAGATCATATCTAGAAGTAGCTATTATACGATTAATTGTAGTAGATAAACTTATAATATTTGTATATTTATTTAATGTGTGTTTGAATCAAACCCTTGAATGTTTGAACAGCTTTAAACATTTGAATGAAACTTTAAATTTACTTGATGACCTCGGTGGCGTGGCGGGCGAGTCCTCGGCTGAGAAGCAAGAGGTGCGGGTTCGATACCCGCTACGGGATAAATGTTTGTATGTTCCGCAAATACTTCTTCCGTCAATATAATCCAGGTCGCTATAGATTATTTATTTTCATAATAATAAAAAGGTTTTCAAAACCACCTAGGTTTCGTATAACCCTTAAAATGTAAGAGTTCTTGAATGTCCAGAATAAATTTAAACTTATCTTGATAATACCCACTTCACCCAAAGAGATCAGTCATACATATTCAAAGTGTCTCCAGCCCTTGAAATCATCAATATTCACCCATAACCCTTCCAGGCACTCTAAGTCAACGACGCTCAGTCCAAGCATGTTTATCATGTATTTTTCTTCGCTCGTAAAATAAAACCCCTTTTTACTGGCAACCCAATTACATTTTATGATCAGATGGCCGACAATGCCGCTTGATATTGAGAGTTGCCATTCATACGTAATACAGTCCCGGTCATTTTTTCCAGCATAAATTTTCATAGCTCTGAACGTGTTGAAATTTTTTGGTGGTATTTTATGCTGTTTATTAAAACGACTATGCGATGGTATCGTGAACTACCCAAATCTTTCTCACTGAATAAATAAATGGTGTAATTACCTGAGATCACTGGTGGTCTAGTTGGTTGTGAGCCCGCCTTCCGATCCTAAGGTCATGGGTGCAAACCCGGTCGTGTACCAATGAATTTTTCTGTGCAAAAAAATTATGTGCGCTATATCAAAACTCTTACAGCATGATTTTTGGATCATGGGATCATGCTGTGAGACCGCCGTGTGTGCCGACTCCACATAGAGTGGGATAAGGGCAGGAAGATGAATAACACTTTAAAAAATTAAGTATCTACATAATTATATTAACATCTTACACACCATCGCGTTAGTTTGTATTTCAACTAGATGAAAATTGCCGAGCTACTAGGTACACATAAAGATATAACTTTTGACAAAACTTTGTTTTTTTTCCGGCACAGGGACGACTGACGAAACGAAGTACTGGGGGAGACCTTTCATTGGAATGTCACTGGTTTCTTCAGATACCCTAGGACCTTAGTCAATAACCCGGTTCAGAAAAAATCTAAAAAAAAATCCTTTCACCACATTGGTTCGAAAGAACACTAGTGACACAACTAGCAGTAGATAAGCTCACAAACAACGCAAGAGCACCCGTTGTCAACGCCAACATAAAACGCTTTAGCACAAATCTTTAAAGCTCTTCCGTATTTCACAACGGTTTACAACGTGCAAAACAAAAGTTAAATCACTTGTGAGTTACTGCCGTCAAATGTTTAAGAGGGAGTGAATTGAACGAACAATTGAACATGAAAAAGATTTAGAGCCTAAACCGTAAATATTAGGCGGGCGATAGACGTACAATAACATCGAAGCGCTCGTGGTGTAGCTTGCTTAGGCGTTCTTGATTGATCGTTAAAGTTAGCAACATTATGCGTGGTCACAATTGGGATGGGTGACCGCAAGTGGCATTACGAGCTGAGCGCTTCCGTGCTTCGAAGGGCACGTTAAATTGTCAGTCCCGGCATTTAAGTCGTTAAGCCATGACGGAGAACTTTAGGCGGCCTCAAAACTTCTTCACTAGAGTTGGCCACTAGCTCATACGAACATACATAATCATCATGGCATCCCACTTCCACCCACAGCTGGATATAGGCCTCCTCTTTAGCACACCACTCCTTCCAATCCTCCTTCTTTATCACACAGCGGGAATCGAACTTGTACCTCTTGCGTCTTAGCCGAGCACTCTCCCACTATCCAGCTGCTTTTCTCCCCAAGAATATCGTAAAAGTCGACTAAGGGATAGTGTCCTCTCAAATATGATCGACCATCTTTAAGGGCGATAGGCTGATCCATCCACCATGGTTCACTATATCCATCTTGGGATTTTGAATCAGGAGCTACAAGTTTCGATTGCTTGTGTCTCTGCCCAACCCATTAGGCAAACGGGCGTGATAATAATGTATGTCTGAAATAGTTCTCACGCTACAGTAGGACATAATGGGAACAAATAAAAATGTCGCCAGCAAATAAATAAGGATTTCAAAGTAATTTTCAATAACTGCTGACATTTTTCGGATCGAAATAACAATTTCAATGTGCCTCGGCACGGAATGTTAACTAATTATTATAGTACTGTTCGTTTGACTCAATTAAAATGGTGAAGTCATTTTCAGTGGATTTTTTTGATAACAATTTGTGAAATAGATGCATAAAGGTGGACGTAACAAGCTTGGGTGTTGCAATAAAACTATTACGACAATGTATGGATCGTCATTCGCCTTATTATTGATGCTACATCAGTGTACGAATGGAACCTTCGATGCGCACTTTATTTTCCTTTTTCCCAACCTTTTGGATGCGTTGCGTGTTGTCACCGATCAAAAAGTAACTTCGTATGAGCGAGTAGCCAACTCTTGTGATGGAGTTTTTAGGCCTTAAAAGCTGGGACCGATAATTTATCGTGCCCGCCAAAGCACGGAAGCGCTCAGCTCGTAATGCCATTTGCGGTCACCCATCCAAATTGTGACCGCGCACAGGGTTGCTTAACCTAAGCTATGTTTAACATCGCCTTGGAAAGAAGTCTGTAATGGTGTTCAATATTTCTGTAAATTAATAAATAAACTGCTATGATCGTTTACGAACGTCAATTTTTTTCCTATACGGAGCCTCATTTTCTTTTATTTTATTATTTGTTGTTATAGCGACAATAGAAATACATACTCTGTGAAAATTTCACCTATTACGGTTCATGAGATACAGCCCGCTGACAGACGGACGGACAGATGGACGGCGAGGAGAGGCTAAGCCCGCCATCCGTCCGTCCGTCTGTCCCGTATAGGGTCCCGTTAGTAAACTTCCGGTAGGTAACCCTAGAAATCACAAATCTATTAAAATAATTGAATAGTATCTGAACATTTAAGTAATAATGTGAAAAGGAAAAAAAGAAACAAAATATAGTTTTATTAAAAAACAGTTTTACCTAAATAGTAGTACAATAAAACAAATTAATAGCCTTCTGCCAACACTGCTGTAAAAATACTCATAAATAAACCTGATAGCAAAACGAGCTAGCTATTAACCTATCAAAGTAATCTATACAGTGTAGATACAGTGTAGTATATTATAGTACTGGTGGTCTAGCGGTAGCGCGTTCCAATCCTAAGGTCGTGGGTTCAAATCCGGTCCAGCGCTTCCGTACTTCGGAGGACACGTTAAATTATCGGTCGCGGCTTTTAAGTCGTTTAGCCACGACGGAGGCCTTTAGGCGGCCTAAAAACTCCGTCACTAGAGTTGGCCACTAGCTCATACGAAATTACTTTTATCATCAGCCAATTTATAAGTCTACTGTTGGACAATTAGACAATATATTTTTCCTAATGAGTGTCACCTCGCCCTGTCTTCTGCTTGACAGGAAAGAAGACGGAAATCCTTAGGTGCGCTTCGTCTGGGCGCGCTTCATCTTGGCGCGCTACGAGGAATGCCTCTTATTGTGTTTTTTTTGTTGACAGGTAAAATACGCACCCAAAGTGAAAATCCAGATAAAATCCGGCGTTAATGGAAAGATTCCTGAAGGCCAAAATGTTGTTATTGGTAAGTTTTTCGTAATTTTAATTTTAAAACAAAAAAATAAAAATTAATTTGAAATTATGTGTGAATTTTTAACTGGCCTCATAGCTCAAATAGTCTTATGGGTTTTGGCTTCGATTCTTTCTCAGGAGAAAAATTCAATATTTTTCTGTCTAGCCCAGATCAAAGCTTTTATTTTGGAAATTCCCATATTTTTTCATGTCCAGTTGAGATATTAACATTATATCGATTTAACTTCGATGTGCTGGATATATTAATAGTTTGAATGTGGAAATTATTAAATTTATTTCAGCGTGCAAAGCTGACGCGAACCCATCCAACCTCACATACAAATGGTACTTGAATGACGAGCTAATCAGCGGAAATACTACAGAATTGGTGAGCATATTATCAAATTTTATTATTCAAAAGTAAAGTTTGTCTCAGACTGTCTTTGAACCGGACAATTTGAAACCATGGCCTGGTTCCAATATACTACTAACGAGTGGTGTCTAATAAATTATTGGAATGATTACAAATTAATCATTACAACGTGGTTTTTCTGTCAAAAATGTACCCATTCGACAGAATAACGATCTTGCTGTAGTAATGAATGATCCCTTAGCATAAAAAAATTATGAATATTAATATAAAATTTAAAATACGTTAGTGAATTAAAAAAAAAATCGTGATCCGATTTAATTTCTTGTACTATTTTTTTTATTTACTGATTCTAACAATGATATATAAATAATTAAATTAAGATAATTTAATCGTGGATAATCAATTTATTAACAAAGTATTTACAAACAAAAGTCAAAAGAAACAGTCGGGCTTTCTAAAGACCGTTACCAACAGTTTATAATTAGTTTAAATGATGCAGATCATCAAAAGCAGTAGTACCTATAATCGGCCATAGTTCGACATGAAAATGTTCATAAACTTCTGTTTCTGACTGTACTTACATCAGTCCAAATTGGTCGGAATATTCATACTGGATACGAATGCTAATAAAGGGGTGTGATTGAAAGTCCATTATCGTTTATTATTTTACGCCAAGCCTTGTATGCTCAGCTTGATTTTATGAATGAACGATGACCGAAGTAATCAAGTTATAAAGTATGTAGGTATGTTTATAATAGCGCGCCCGTGTCCCTAATGGGGTGGGCAGAGCCACAAGTAATCAAGAAAACATGCAGTCACGTCCCATGATGGATATGATGGATAATGGTGATAGGTGATCAGCTCATCGCCCATAAAGAATGGTCCGCATGTTGAAGAAGATACTATCCCTTAGTCGACTTTTACGACATGCTCGGGGAGAGAAGCAGCTGTTCGCATTCTATGTTTTTTCTTTACTTCCAGTTGAGCAGTGTTTAGAATACTCGTACTTAAAAGAAAGTTCTTCTAGGGAACTACTTTTTTAAATTCTTTCTTGGCGCTTTGATATTACGAATGAAAGTACTTTATTTTACAAAATGAATACAACACTTAAAAATAAAAGCCTAACATGGTAAAAAAGTGTTGGTAAAAAATAAATAAATGTGAAGAGAAAAAGGCTTTTTATTAACAGAAAGAAACAACAAATACAAATATAATTTACAAAATACAAAAGAATAAGTCGGGCTATCAAACGGTATATATGAATAATTTAATATGAAAAGTTATATTACTATGAAAATAGAAAAATCAAACTATTACTATTTGATGACCTCAGTGGCGTGGTGGTCGAAAGGCTGCGACTAGGGACGCAGACTCCGGCTACGAAATGTTAGAAACACTAAGAAATGTTTGCATGTTCTGCAAATATTTCTTCAGGGTCTGACACGAGTAAAAGCAGTAGCAATTTTGTGGTTTTACACCTTTTTTAACTATCATTGGATATAAGCTTAATAGGCATGTGTGACGGGTTATCTATTATGATTCGAACCAGTGTTAAGACAATTAATTCGTAATAGAAGACTTCGAAGGAGGGTAGACCGGTACGTCTGTCAATAACTACCCTCGCTTTGTACTTTCCGCTATGTAATATCGTGAAACTCAAAAAAAACTTGAATCATAGTAAATACCCCATTATAAGTGCTTTTTGTGTCTTTTAGTAAAACAATATATATTTTCAGAGGATATACAACATCACGCGTAAATACCACGACGCGATCGTGAAGTGCGCCGTCTACAACGACGTTGGGAAAACTGAGGAGACGGAGACACTGGAAATTACTTGTAAGTCATCATCATCATCTCCATCGCAAGTGGCATTACGAACTGAGCGCTTCCGTGCTTCGGAGGGCACGTTAAACTGTCGGTCCCGACTTTGAAGTCGTTAAGTTTAGGCGGCCTAAAAACTCCGTCCCAAGTTAGAGTTGGCCACTAGCTCGCGTTCGCTCAGCTCGTAATGCCACTTGCGGTCACCCATCCCAATTGTGACCGAGCACAACGTTGCTAACTTCAACGATCAATCAAGAACGTCTAAGCAAGCTACGCCACGAGTACTTCGAAACAGTATCAGGGTGATGGGAAGGTAGGTACCCTATACATACCTATTTTGCTACTAAACTTGTGCCTATTAGGTAAATGCAAATGTCATTTCTCTAGTAGGTGGGTACCTGCCTACTCTGAACTGCCTACCCAAGTGGTTTTTCTTTTTTCTTATTTTCATTTATTATTTAATTTTAAGTACCTCTACCTATCTGTTGTTACTAAACCTTTTTCGTGTTGTGTGTTAATAAAATTCTATTCTATTCTATTCTATTATATTCTATTAATAGTGTGATTAAAGGATTTAAAGTACACTTCAAAGGCTCTCATCATGCACTTGAAACTTATTTTCGAACTTTATAGGTGATACGACATGCCGGTTTCCTCACGCTGTTTTCCTTCACCGTTTGAAAGTACTGGGCATAGATACGAGGAGTAAATTTCAAGTTCAGATCAAATTAGCGCAACATAAATCGCGGGAGTGGTCTGATTTAAACGGTTTTCTTATTAGTACAACTGGTGGTTTTTTCCTCTCTGAATTGAGCGTTGTTGCCATCTCATCTCAGGGCTGTATCTCATGAACCGTAATAAATAAAGAGTTGAAATTTTCACAGAATGTGTATTTCTATTGCCGCTATAACAAAAAAATATAAAATAAAAGGAGGCCCCATACAAGAAATTATTATGTATGTACGATTGTACGGAACCCTTCGTGTGCAAATTCGACACGCCCTTGACCGATTTTCAGTTTTTCAGTTTTCAGGCCAACTGTAAAAAGCTTAAAGTTTTAGGAATATTAACACAACAGCTATACACTACTTATAAATTTCAATAGGGGAGTCCGATTTATTACTCACTAGCTGCCGCCCGCGGCTTCGCTCGCGTGGTATCCGGATAAAAAATAGCCTATATGTTAATCCAGTACATGTACTATGTATATTCCAAGTTTCATTCAAATCCGTTCAGCCGTTTAGGCGTGATTGAGGCACAAACATCCAAACATCCAAACTCACAAACTTTCGCATTTATTTATAATATAAGTAAGATTAAACAAGAAAATCATTAATCATTGTGAGAAATAGACAGTGCCTCGGGCTAGATGAACTAGTTAGAATGTTAGTTATTATAATGGAAGAAGTTCGGTGACAGAAATAATTTAAATTCGATTTATTGAGAATAATTGATCGAGCGAGCGAAGCGACTGAAGGCAATTTTGGCGATTTGGTGTTGTATGTTTGTGGATATGTTTGTTTGATCATAACTTTCGAACACCTCTGTGGCGAGGCGGGCGAGTGCTCGATTGAGACGCAAGAAGTGCGGGTTCGATTCCCGCTGCGGAAGAAATGTTTGCATGCTTTGCAAATATTTCTTCCGGGTCTGGGTGTTGTAATTATTATGTATTTATAAGTATTTAGTTACAAAAAAAACTATAAAAGTATTCTATCAGCCATCTGGTTCCCATAGTACAAGCTTTGCTTAGTTTGGGGCTAGATGGTGCTGTGTAAAATGTCCAAAAATATTTTATTTATTAACTGTGAAGATTTGTTGGGAAATATAATGAGCTTGATTGGCGAGGGGGTTGTAAATATATAAGGTTCCCAAGAGAGAATAAAAAATAGCAAAAGTTTACAACTGTTAAATTGGGTGCCATATGGTACCTACCTACAAAGTACTTCCTTTGTACATTCCAAAATGCTTTTTACTTTTATTCTAGGATGTATAGTTTTTGAAATAAAACGAATAAAGTAAAATTTAGATATCCATCGTATCCTGAGTTCCCTTTTGTTAGAGTTTCAATGTCTTCGCAGTTCAGGTTAGACTGGATAGTCACGCAGGTCAAGAAAGATCTCAATTCGAGGTGAAATACTAGTGATTTGGGTTCTAAAAAAACGGTAACTGTCTTTAACGGCATTATATTTTAGACGGATACATACATTAACAGACCCGTATCTCTAAAGGGGTGGGCAGAGCCACAAGTTATCATAAGAAAACTCGCAGCTACTCCTGATTTAAGTCCCAAGATGGATATGGTGAACTATGGTGACAGGTGATCAGCCCATCGCCCATATAGATGGTCAGACAGACGGACGGATGGACAGTCTAGGCTAACAGGGTCCCATTGGCACCCTTCGGGTACGGAACCCTAAAAAAACCGTTGTATTCTTTGTAAAAAAACAAACCAAATTAGATCTATAACGATAGATTGCAATCACATACAAAATAGTAGCTTATTCGTTTTAAAATACATTTTTCATACTAATTCATAGTTTTGAGCCGCAGGCTGATTTAAAGAATAAAACGTAAATCGTCATTATTATAATTAACTTGTTTAATACTGGTTATTTGAAGTAAAAGGAACCAGTACGACAAATGAACGAATTTTCGAGGTTTGATTAGGTACGTAGTTTGATCCGTAGTCCGATCCTAAGGTCGTGAGTTCGAATCCGGTCGTACACCAATGGATTTTTAAGTAAAGGAAAACATCGTGAAGAAACCAACATATCGTACAACCTACAGCCAGTGACGGATTAAGACTACTTGATGCCCTAAGCAATCCATGCCTGTGGACCCCCCTATCCGTATGTCAACTAGAATCGGTCTTTAAACATTTACCGTCTAAAAACATTAGTTTTTTGTAAAATAAGATGATGAGATGTAACGTGAGAGTGAGACGTGATGCCCTAAGGACGGATTTTTTTGTGCTTCTTCTGGTGCCCCCTCAGACGTATGCCCTAGGCAATTGCTTAATTTGATTAAGGATTAATCCGTCACTGCCTATAGCACATAGAGTGGGGTAAGGGCAGGAAGATGATGATTCAACTTTCCCACTATAACTTAATTTCTTTTCAGACGCGCCGTCCTTCAGAAGCCTGCCCAGGGACGTGGAGGCGGAGATAGGCACCAGCGTGACCCTCAGCTGTGACGTAGACGGATACCCTAACCCTGAGATACGGTGGCTGCACTATGAAGAGGATCAGAACATCGTAAGTCTGCCTTTTGCTCGGTCGTGCCCTCTGCACTCGACAAAGCCCGGTAAAGCTGCTAGCGGTCATCAGCTACCCACGTCATTTATGATCGTCTGGAAAAAAGTTACACTGGTGAATGTAATACTTCGATCTTTCGACTTGTTCTTTATTAGGTTCCATTTTAAAATGTCGGTATCGGGACGTTTTACAGCTGTTCTAAATAATAATAATTTTAATTTACTTAATGTTCCCAAATATTTTTATTAGTTTTATACCTTAAAATGGATCTCGCCATAATAAGTACCTCTAAAATCCCATAACTCTAAAAGGTCTTACTTTCTTCCGGGTCTGGGTGTTGTTGTATTATGTATTATATTAAGACAAGTATCTATGTGTTTACAAAAAAAAGTATTTATGTATTCTATCAGCCATCTGGTGGCCGTAGTATAAGCTTTGCTTAGTTTGGGGCTAGATGGCGCTGTGTGAAACGTCCACATAATAATATTTATTTATTTTTTGAGCTTCAAGTCCCTTATTTCGCTCCCCATTCCGTAACCAGACCGTCACCATCCAGGCAATAAAAAAACAAGCAATCACCACAACTTCACTTTGAATTTTTGGGCCCAATCACACCGTCCATTGTCTCCTACAATTACAGGATAGTGTATGGAAACTCTATAAAGAACTTAGTTACCTGCATATTCAAACAATGTCATGTTTTAGGATGTCAGATTTACTTACATACGTGAAACAAAAGTGGGTTCAAACCCGGTCGTGTACCAATGGATTTTTCTGTGCGAAAAATGTATGTGCGCTATAGCGCAGTACTCTCAAACGGTGAAGGAAAACATCCTGAGGAAACCCGCAACTTAGTCAGCTCCGCACGTATTGACCATGTCTTTCCTGTTGACAAGGCCGACTAAGCTGGGAGGTTGGTATAGGTGCTGGGGAAGCCTACTCCATCTTAATTCGTCCCGGGCACTACAGCATCCCATTTGTTAAGGTAAAAGTTGCCTCATGACGCTGTATAAATCATCTACTTTAGATGGTAAAAGGCTTTACTTTTTTTTCTCATAGCGCGTTGGAAGAACAGCAAATCTAACCCTGAACGTGGACACCCACACTTCTGGAAGGTATCTCTGCAAGGCCAGCGTGGATGGATACCCGGAAATCGAGGCTGAGGCTTCTGTTTACATCAAAGGTAAGCATATCAGATCCATCTATTCAAATAATGTTCTTCTTGACTTCTTGAAAATTTTGCGCCATTCGTCTCTAACGGTGGCCTTTCTGGAGCATTCGTGTAGTGGACCAAAATGTTACCAAAGCCAAAACACTTTTCTTTATGCACATTTTCTTCACGATAGTCTTCTCAAAAAGCAATCGCAATGGCTAGTGAATCGTAATTTAAGTACGATCTTTATTTTTTTATCTTTTATTATATTAAAATCAAATGCTGTTCGTTTGTCTCGCTAAAACTTGAGAACGGCTGAGCCGATTTAGCTGATTTTGGTTTTGAAATGTTTGTTGTAGTCCAGGGAAGGTTTAATTAAACGGTGACAAAACATAGTACCTACATGTACCCGGTACCACGCGAGCGAAGCCGCGGGCGGCAGCTAGTCTGTTATATTTTTCTAGCTTATACCTAAACCAAATACATACTTAGGTGGCCTAAAAACTCCATCGCAAGAGTTGGCCATAGCTCATACAAACTTAGTTATCGCTACCTACAAGTCTTTACCGGTATAACAGTTAATAAAGAATAGCTAGAACTGTATTGATTTAAACGTTGCAAACTAATTTAATATTCTATTTGAATACTTCAAAGAATAGGCCAAGGATTCCGAGTATCTACGTTTCAAAGAGACGGAAAAAGTCATACTTATAAAGTGCTATCCAGTTTTAGCAGTATAAAGGGTATGGCACCATTTCCAATTTATCACATCAAGTTGTCACACCAAGTGCCCTTATACTTTACTAGCTGCCACCCACGGCTTCGCTCGCGTGGAACCCGGATAAAAAAAGCCTCTATGTTAATCCAGTACATGTACTACGTATATTCCAAGTTTCATTAAAATCCATTCAGTAGTTTTTGCTTGAAAGAGTAAGAAACATCCATACATACAAACTTTCGCGTTTATAATATTAGTAAGGAAGTAAGGATGACCAAATTAAATTCGAAGAGTGTCGTCGCGTTTTTGCAATACAAAATTGTCATATACGATAACACGGTGATTCCACAAACGTGCCCGCGTTTGATCATAGCGAATAGAGCCCCTGTTCGTAGTAGTATTAGTAATAATAGATTTTAAATAGCATTTTACGGTACCGTGTTTTTAAATCTCTTGAAAGAAGTTGGGTGTAATATCTAGGCTATCAAATAATTGCATCAGGTCTTTACTGGATCTAGCTAATTAAATCAGATTTAAATACGGAAACTTTCCTACATATTTTCTAGCTAATTAACGAGGTAGAGTTTGCAGGCCTAGTAAAAAAGGCGGACATACTAATTACTCGCAATAGAAATCTATAATATAAAAATGAATCGCAAAATGTGTTGGTAAGCGCATAACTCAACAACGCCTGGACCAATTTGGCCAAATCTTTTTTTAAAATGTTCGTTGAAGTTCAAGGATGGTTTTTACGGCGAGAAAAATTAGAATTATTGCTGGAAAAACCCTAAAAATAGCCCTTTTCTTTTTCCCATACAAATGATTTGTAACTAATGACAGGACGAAGTCTGTCGGGTCAGCTAGTATTTTAGTAAAATAATCCATCATGTTGGAGAGGATACTATCTCTTAGTTGACTTTTACTTTACGACAAACATACTCGTTGAAAGAAATAGCTGGACGCATTCTATGTTTTTTTCTTTCCTAGTCTAGTTTATTTTATTTTTATTCTTTGTTGTTATAGCGAGAACAGAAATGGACACCCGGTGAAAATTTCAACTCTTTACCCAATGGTAAAGAGTTGAAAGCCTGTAAGCTTATCTGCATTTTAATAAATCATTTAATTTCATTTAATTTAATTTCATTTCATTCATTTCATTGAAATTATGAACGTAATAACGTTCATGAGATACAGCCTGCTGACAGACGGACGGACGGACGGACAGCGGAGGCTAATAGGGTCCCCTTGGCTCCCTTCGTGTACGGAACCCAAAAAAGCCGGACAGTTTAAATACCTTGATATGGATCAGGCTAGCGCAGGATCGTAAGAAGTGCAAAAGTGCTTCCCCAGCAGTGGGTCCGATTTGGTTGCGGATGATGATGATGACCTTGAACTTTGCTTGTTGTGTGAAACCTCTCACAGACAGTCGTGGTCCGAGGTACCGGACAACCGCGGTCTGCGGTACCGGCCGCGGTTGAGGGACCAAATTCAGGTGATAAATGTATAATTATCACAGTATTACGACACTGTTCTACCTGTGACGACCTAGGTGGTGTGGTGGGCGAGTGCTTGGCTGAGATTCAATGGGTGCGGTTTCGATTCCCGCTACGGGAGAAATTTTTGTATGTTCTGCTAATATTTCTTCTGGATTTGGGTGATGAATTTACAAAAAAAAGTAGGTATTCTATCAGCCATCTAGTGCCCATAGTACAAGGTTTGCTTAGTTTGGGGCTAGATGGCGCTGTGTCAAATATCCACAATTATTTTATTTATTTAAATCAATAGATCACCACTAGTGTTTTTGCCACGACACGCAACGTTAGCCGGGTGTAATTAGCCGGACATCGTCTAATTCTCAACCTATAACAACTTTAACTTCGAGGTGGGATTGTAAAGCTCTGTTGTAAATGTTCCAAGGTCACCCCTATCAACCCTTTGTAACCCAGTTTGATACCCGCCCTACATAACCTGCTATTATAATTACAAATTAGTTTTGAACAAACGTTACTACACGTGTATAGATATAGGTGAATTACACACAGAGCAGTGCTCCGTGCGGTTTCGCGACGCGCCGCACTGGGGAAAATGGTAGAACAACGGCGGATCATAAATCGTTTTTACTACTGTCGTTACTGACGCACTTTGATTTTTTTTAATAGTATAAGAGTGAAACTTTAATATAATGTGGGTAGTAATTTTGCTTGAATTAAATTTGGAATATTAGGCGATGCCCCACGCCCCATGCCAGTCACTTTTTATGACAGTGGCGCTCAAAATGTACTGAATGATGTGTATCATACAAGTAAATTACACATACGAAAGAACGTTCGGCGTCGCTTGGGACTATGTCTGTCACTTTTTGGAGGCGCTGATCAAAATATACTGAATCGTGTGTGACATACACGGAATACTTAATCATAATCATTATGATGACTGAAATGAGTTAGCATTAACAGCAGTACACAAAACAGCTTAATGGTTACCTAGGACACGTTCATGGCTCTCTCTGGGATTTTATCTGTGGTGATATGCAACGATAAATAGCCAAAACTACAGTTGTCTCGCTTGTTGCTTTATCACTCATTTTCAGAACACCGATGGTCTAGTGGTAGCGGTTTCATTTTCCGGTCGTGGATTCAAATCCAGTTGTGGTATTGAGGTACTTCAAATCCTTTTACCACACTAGTGACACGACTAGTAGTAGTAGCTCATTTTCAATGGAAAGAACTAGTGAAATTTCGACGGAAATCGTGCGGTTTAGCGGTGTGTGTGTAAAGCGCTTAAAGGTTATATTGACCTCATGAATAAGGGTTCGAATCGGTAACAAATAGAGAGATTATAACTGCCGTAGTTATTAAAGTATCATGGCCTTCCGAATGGGCTGTTAAACTTGTAACTGAACTGTAACTTACACAATAGTGTGACAGTGTTATTATACTAGACAGTGGAACGCGTTTTCTGGTCCTTGGTTGGCATTCGAAAACCTTAATTCCCCAGCTTATATTATCAAAATACTTATCTTATTTTAACTTCTCTGCTGGACTGGGAGTAAATAAAAAACATAGAATGCGTCCAGCTGCTTCTCTCCCCGAGCATGTCGTAAAAGTCTACTAAGGGATAGTATCCTCCAACATGATGAGATACAATAAGCAAGTATTCCATGGAGGGTTGACGTCAGGCAGGCGGCCGGTCATAAAACACCTTAGCCAAAACTCTTACATAGAGTAGGATAAGGGCAGGAATATGATGATGACTTATCTAAGTTTTGTTCCAGGTCCTCCCAAAATAATATCCAACCAGACCCAGTTCGGCTCCCAGGGAGATACGGTGAACATTGAGTGTGCCGCTTTCTCCGTGCCACGGATTGACAACATCGTTTGGATGTTTGAGGGGAAGGAGATCGATGCTATACATGACCAGGTGAGTTTTCAAATCTCCATGATTCCATTCATGATCTCCATGATAGCCCCACTTATTGGTTCTAAATATCATTGGTTCAGATCCGGGTGTGCACCAATGGATAGTGCTCCAAGCCAGTAGGTATTCCCTAACGGTGAAAGTGAATGTGAAACCAGTGTTTAAAAATGTTTAGTGTCTTTTTACCACACTGATGGAGCAACTATGATGATGGGATTTTACGTCATCTAGTCCAGTTGCAATTGTAAGTAAGTTCATGTGAGCTAGTGGCCAGCTCTTGTGACGGAGTTTTAGGCCGCCTAAAGGCCTCCGTCATGGCTCAACGACTTCAAAGCCGGGAGCGACAATTTAACGTGCCCTCCGAAGTACAGAAGCGCTCAGATCGTAATGCCACAGTTGCAATTGCGTCATATGAAGTTAAAATTATTGTGACTTAGGAATTGATGCTTCTCTTCTAAATCCTGTAAAATCCACACATCAGCGAACTCTATCCACCAGGATTACGCGTTCCTCGAAGATCTGCAGCCAGGTGGAGTGGTGAACTCCACTCTCATCATCAGGGAGAGCCAGTCACGACACTTCGGCCTATACAAGTGTAACGTGTCGAATGATTACGGGAGTGACGCTATGGAGATCGCCTTGAAGCCAAACAGTGAGTACCTTCACTTTAAAAATGTATGCAATACTGTCAAATGCAAAAGTCATTGTAAAAAGCCGGTCGAGAGCATGTCGAATTTGCAATAAAAGGATCATTTCCAAGAAAATAGTAAAGCGTTGTTTCTTACCAGTATCTTCCACGCTTGGTCGCGGTATAAATGCAACGTAGATTTAAGACGTGACCAAGAGATCCCAGTGATTTTAAGGAAAAAAATTGACGTTGACTTTGACTTTGACTTTGACTTTGACTAGTATGTATGTGGCCCCTTTTATTTTATTTTTATTTAAATACACACTGAAAATTTCAACTCTCTTCCGATTCATGAGATATAGCCCGCTGGCAGACGGACGGACACAGTTAGGCTAAGTCATAAGTTCTCGTTTACGTAGGAGCTCTACTTTGAAACTAGGCACTATTATTCTGTTGTCATTGCGTCTATTTCTTTTTGACAATATCAGTCATATATCGAAAAAGATATAAAATTTTTCCTTACAAATTACTACTGTTTCAAGTAAATTTGTAAAACCGTATAAAAGTGAAAAATATAATAAATCTGCCATCCAATTTCATACATAATCCGAGGGCCGTAAATCTATAGCTACGAAAAGCTCTAGTGATGGGAAACATCATTACGCTCATGATCACATTTTATTAAGTACCCATCTTAGCTACTTACGACTTTACGACACTTTTTTGAATTTACGACTCTTCCAAGATACAGTTCCTGTACCACTGTGCATTAAATTTCAACGTATAATAATCCTTAATACGATGGGATGTAGTTGAAAATTGTCTGTAGATTTTACAGTCAGATGTTCGACTCACGTTGTTTTATCAGAAAACTAGCTGTTGTCCGCGACTTTGTACGCGTGTAGTACATTATTTTGTTCTATAATCAATAGTTTTCGCAGCGCACGCCAAAAACTATTTTGAGTTTTCTACTTTGGGTTACAATATTGCAATTTTCTTACATATCCCTAATTTTTTTGAAACTTTATTATAACCTATACTGGACCCTGATAATGTAGCTTTCTATTGGTGAAAGAATTTTTGAAATCGGTCCAGTAGTTTCGGAGCCTCTTTATAATATTAGTATAGATGTCTAGTGTTTTTAGCAGATATAATAACATTTCTATAGTACCTATGCTTCAACATTCATTGTCCCTTAATAATCCAATAATCAGGCAATAGTGAGTGTTCAATAGCGGATTTTGCTCACCAAAATCGATGTTGAACTCTGTTGTTAGTTAATAAAATGTGTTTATTCAAAATAATTAATTTAATTTTTTTTTCTCTATAGTGTTTTCGTACACGATAAAAAATCTAGAAAAATCCATGTTTGACGTGTGTTTTAATCTAAATATCGGGAACTTCACCATATTTTCAGATGATTTTCACTTTGATAAATAATGATTATTTATTTAAAGGTTGAAAAGTTTTATTATTCATTTAGTTTGTAGCGGTCTCACTCTGTCTTTTTTTTATTCATCCCAAATCTGTAGCGCTGTCTCTTTCAATTCGATTCGAAATCGGTCTAGACGCGATTGTATGGCGACCTTTTAATACCATTCACTCAACTTATGGCCAGTAAAGAATTTGACATAGGGACTGGAACAACATTAATGTCCGGTACTAAAATACTACTAACGGACGATGTATCGTTCATTACCATAGCATGTTCTCTGTCGAAAATCGCCAAACATTTTCTGTCACACAAATCCCGTTGCTATGGTAACGTAGACCATCCGTTGTCTGATAAGCGTGCTGAATCGCTGGAGTGAAATTACATTCCTACATACAAACATAATTATCACGCCCGTATCCCTAATGGGGTGGGCAGAGCCGCAAGTAATTACAAGAAAACTTGTAGCCACTCCTGATTCAAAGCGCCAAGATGGATATGGTGAACCATGGTGACAGGTGATCAGCCTATCGCCCAAATAGATAATCCAATCATGTTGTAGAGGATACTGTCATTAGTCGAATTTTACGACATGCTCGGGGAGAGAAGCAGCTGGATGCATTCTATCGTCACTGGAAAGGCAAATTTACGTAAGCGCCAATCGAGAAAAAGCCGTTTAAAGTTCATTTTTTTCATTTTAATCATAACTTTCTACCTAATTATCGAATTTTGATGACGTCAACGTAAGATTTCATTCTTTTTTCATTTTCTATGTCCAGCAATTCATAATTATTGTATTTGGACTGCTATTTTTGGATAATAACTCAATATGCCTATTTTGGCGCCATTTTGGCGCTTACGTAATTTTGCCTTTCCAGTGACGCTATGTTTTTTCCTTACTCCCAGTCCAGCAGAGAAGAAATGGAGTGAAATTTCAAGTGATATTACTATTATTTTATTCTGTGTAAGGAAATTGGGGGATAGTCTTTATTTCATGACTTTTGTTTTATCTTTGGATTAGATTTTTTTATCTAAATTGTATTAGTTATCTGTTCGAGATGTTTTCTCGGTGGTCGTAAATATATCAGATTTTATCTATTGCTGAAATATCGTAAATTGTCTGAAATGTGTCGTCTTGAAAATAATAATGTACTTAGCAATAGGGACAAGATTAATAGGTGCTTTTTACCATAATTTATTATCTTTATTTCTATCTAGTCTTTTGCGTAATGGTTACCTATTTAAATCTTCACTTTTTAAGCGCTCGTGCTCGTGGCGTAACTTGCGCGCTCGTTGTGCGCGGTCACAATTTCGATGGGTGACCGCAAGTGGCATTACGAGCTGAACCTTATTACTAAGCCTCCGCTGTCTGTCCGTCTGTCCGTCCATCTGACAGCGGCCTGTATCTCATGAACTGTAATAGACAGTTGAAATTTTCCAAGAATTTGTATTTCTATTGCCGCTATAACAACAAATAATAAAAATAAACTAAAATAAAAGGGTGCCCCATACAACAATTTTTTTTAACGTTAGGAATCGATCATTGGAGCTAACTATTTAACAAAATACATAGAGTAAAAGTCGTATTAAAAAGTACATTTACGATAGTATGGAGCCCTTAAGAAAAAACATAGAATGCATCTAGCTGCTTTTCACCCTGAGCACATCGTAAGAGTCGACTAAGGGACAATATCTTCTCCAACATGATGGACCATCTATATAGGCGATGGGCTGATCACCTGTCACCATGGTTCACCATATCCATCTTGGGACTCAGGAGTGGCTGCAAGTGTTCTTATAATTACTTGCGGTTCTGCTCACCCCGTTAGAAATACGAGCGTGATAATATGTATGGAACCCTTCGTGTGCGTATACGTCACGCATTTGACCGGATTTCCTCTTTGATATATTCTTAGTTGACAGTATTAAGGACAGCACATTACGTAGTATGTCGAACCGCCATTACTCCGCCAATGGCCGCACATTACCCTAAATGTATAGACCATTTTAACTTTATGGACCACATATAAAGCTGAGCCTATTCATCTTTTACCTTTTTTATAATAAATTCTGCGCTTTTTAGGGTGTTTTTATTGTATGGGATGGTATGGATTACGTTTGTACCGTTTTCCGATTTAGTTTAAGGAATGTAGGGTCTGTTGCGGACCCTAAACATTACTATGATTAAATTGATCAGATCGGGAGATGATGATAATGAAAACGACCGCACGTTGCCGTAGTGAGTTTAAAACTGATTTATTGTGTAATAAGTAATGCTAAAGCACAATGCATTTTGCTGAATGTGCGGGTTGGCCCGTACATGCTCCCCGCAAGAGAAAATAAAAGAAAAAGGGCCAAAAAATTACAAAAATAAGGATATAAAACTAAGTCTTAATTTGACAGATAATGATTGATTGATTGATCTTATTAACTAGAGTTAATGTTTGTTAATGCACTGGAATCACAACGCGGCACGTTGCCTTATTGACTCGCGCACTAACACATTGATACACTACACTATCACTGATTGATTGGTGAGGAGGCTGGGGGAGCGCGCGCACCGCAGGCGCCGGCGCCGTGGTCGGAGCTGCTGCTGCCCGAGCCCGGAGCGACCACGCGCCGCGCCCGCGGCGACACCACCACACGGAGCCCGCCAGGACTCCCAAGCCGATGACCACGTAGATTACAGCATAGTGGTGGATGTCGTGATATGATATGCTTGATGATGTCGCTTCGTTCTCTTTCAGGACCTTGATCTGTTCGTCTATGTCCCGCATCTCTTTTTGCTCTCTCTCAACATTTTCCATTGATTCTTTAGGTATAGAGATATTTATAATATGATTGATAGAGGCAATCACAGGGGCTCGGATATTTGGTTTGATATACATCTCACTTATTTTCTGGTCGTGAGCAATGATTTCGAATGTGTCTGTTTTTATAACGCAACCATTATCTACAGCAAGTATACCGGAACGTGTCAGCTGATGCACTGTAACTTGATCGCTGCACATCGTTCTAAGTTGACATTGATTACAGCAAAAATAAATGTAATTGTTTAAGGAATGACTTTCCATCCAAATGTTCTCACAAGGCTTGATTGATGTTTCACATGCTGCATTCTTCCTTTGACAGAATTCCTTATCTCCGTCGATTCGGTAGACAGGTTTGCTTGTATGACATAAGTATGTTCCTTCATCAGCTACTAGACATGATTGTAGTCCGCTTTCTGATAGGGTTATATATGTATCTTTTTTCAAATTGATTGCTACGTAATTTGATATAGGTTTGATGGTTATCATGCTGCTTTGTTTTTGCTCAGGAATTGGTATGATTTTAAATATTTCAAAGAAATCTCTGCTGATTAATGGTATTCGTAGTTCAAAGATTAAGAATTCAGTGATCATTCTTGCTTTACATGAGATAAGTTTGAAGATTCTCGCTAAATCGACATGAATGTTGTTAATAGGTAGCATGACGTCATTTGAGACATGGCTTGATATAATGCTCAGTTGATCTTGTAGTTGTTTTGATGTTATTAAATAGGGACTTAATCGTCCATGAAACGTGTCAGTGATTGTGTCTAGCAACATTCCTTGTAGGTGTTTGATATTTTGCAATAGATTGCTTGCTACTATCGCTCCCATGTTGAACTCGTTTGATAGTTGGATTTCAGTTTTCAGAAGTCCTTGTGTTTTTTCCGCCTGTAGAAATTGTTGATGAATGATCTTGTACTGTCGAGACGTTGTATTTTCAATACGTTTAAGTACATTAAATTCTGCTTCTATGATGGACGTTTGATTTTTTGATAGAGTCGAAATATGCTGCTGGTTGTCTCGTAAGAGTTGTATGTCTCGCTTGTACTGTTCTGCGAATCTGCTGTCGAGTACGCCGAATAGCGAGTTCGCCAGATACCCGACACCATCAATAAGGCCCCGGCGCTTCCTTGCAGGGCGCGTGCCGCTTTGCTGATTAAGAAGTAGTTGATTGTTATAATCTAACTCATTGAGCTCGTACCGCAATTGTAACAATATCGTATTACAATAAGCGTTATCTTCCATTGTTTGACACAAGCGCTCCAAGACGATTGTTGATTTATTGAGTGCCGTAATTCCTTCCCAATAGGGTTGCATTTTGTAGTAAGCGACAAGTTTCCACTCATCGCGTATGATATTCATGTTTGATAGTTTATCGAAATAGAGATGCTGATTTTCTCTAAAGTTCGTGACGTTCAACGCGCATTGGGATGTGGTTATGATGCTGAGAAAAATGACCAATGACGCGAACATTGTTGATAATTTGATGCGTGGTTTTGATATTGATGGAGTTGATTTCTGCTCGTTTTGTTCATGATTTTTCACAGGTAGAATCGATATCTTGGTTACTGGACGTTTAAGAAATCCATTTTTGGTCTTTAAGGTCACGACTCGTACGTGTGAATCTGCTCCCGGATGTAACTTGATAATCCTTCCCATTAACCATTTTCCAGGTGGCAAATTAGCGTCGTGGATAATAACTACGTCATCCAAATCGATGTTTTTGCTTGCTTGCTTCCATTTGCTCCTTGCTGACAGCTGAGTGAGATACTCACTTCGCCATCTTTGCCATAGATCTTTGACAATTTTTTGTGTTAATTGCCACCGAGTTCGTAGGTCTGTTTCCGTCTCGTAAAGAGTTACGTTGGGCGTTCCTGTGAGAAAATGTGCTGGAGTTAAAAAGTTCATCTCATCGGGATCCTCTGATATCGGACATAATGGACGCGAGTTTAAACATCCCTCGATTTGAGCTAAAACTGTATACAGTTCTTCATAGGTCAGAATTTGCTCGCCTATTACTCTTTTGAAGTGATGTTTAAAGCTTTTTACAGCCGCCTCCCAGAGCCCCCCGCCTGTTGGCCAGAGGGGTGCATTAAAATGCCATTTGATCTCCATGCTTAACACTTCTGCTTGTACTTCATTGCTTTGTAATGCTTGTTGTATTTCTTGATATTCTTGCTGTAGGACTCGATTAGCTCCGACGAAGTTACGGCCGTTATCGCTGTAGATGTGGCTTGGCGTACCCTTCCGTGCTGACATTCGGCGTAGTGCTGCTATGAACGCCGATGTGCTAAGGTCGGAGACTAACTCGAGGTGTACCGCCTTCGTGGCCATGCACACGAAAACAGCCACATATCCTTTTGTGCTTCTGATTCCACGTCCTTTGCTTGATTTTAAGAAGATATGCCCGGTGAAGTCTATTCCAGAGTGCGTGAATGGCCTTGATGGGTTACTTCGTGATTCCGGTAAATCTCCCATGATTTGAGCTTTCATTTCGGGACTATGCTTGGCGCATGTAACACAACGTCTGATGCGAGCTTTAGTAGCTCTGTTGCCTCCCAATATCCAATATCTTTGTCTGATAAAGCTCAACGTCAATCTTGCTCCTCCATGCAGCATGGTAGAATGTGCGTCATCAATGATCAATTCTGAGAGACGTCCACGGTGCTGAAGAATGATTGGATGCTGCATGACATCGCTAATCTGCGCGTGCTGTAATCTTCCTCCCACTCTAAGAATACCATGGTCATCTAAAAATGGATTTAGGTTAATGATTTTGCTTTTTGCTTGTATTTTGCTATTTTGCTTTAAATTGCTTATTTCTTGTGAAAATTGCTCTTCCTGTTCATGCTTGATAATTTTTTGCTTTGCTATTTTTATTTCCTCTAACGTAAGGATACCTTTTTGCTTCTTGCTTGATAAAAAACGATATACCCATGCTAGTATACGCGTAATTTTCTGTATTGAACTATGCTTGTTCAATAGCTTGCTAATAATGCTTTCTTCATGCTTGATAATGTTATGCACTTGCTTTTGTGTTTTGATTTCTGCTTCAGTTACGTATTTTGCTTGATTTTCTTCTTTTTTGGGGCTGTAGGTAGGTAGCCACGAAGGTCCTTGCCACCACAAAGAATTTTCACGCAACTGAGCCACCGATAGTCCTCTGCTCGCACTGTCAGCGGGGTTTTCCTTTGTTTTAACGTATCTCCAATCGCTGGCAGGCATTTTTTCAGTTATTTGGCGTGTCCTATTTGCTACAAAGGTTTTCCATCGGCCTGGTTCGCCTTGCAGCCAGCCCAGTACCGCCGTAGAATCACACCATCCATAAACTTTGATATTGTATCCGCTTAAACACTCCTTAACCTTGGTCATGAGTTTTGATAGTAAAAGCGCACCGCATAGTTCTAGGCGGGGCAGCGATACATTTTTGTTTGATGGTACCAATCTTGAATTCGCTGCGACCAGTGTGATCTTTGATTCATTGCTTTCTTTGCTTTGTATTTTACAGTAAATAACGGCTGCATAGGCTTTCATTGATGAGTCACAAAAGCCGTGCAGTTCGATAGTACTTGATATTGATATACCTAACCATCTTGGTATTTCAAACTGATCGATGTTTTTTAATTCATCTTTGATTCTTGTCCACTGATTCAAAATGTTTTCTGGTATCTCCTCGTCCCATTGAATGTTTGATGCCCAAACATTTTGGAAAAGGATTTTGAGACTCGTGGTGATTGGCGCTATCCAGCCCAAAGGATCAAAAATTTTTGAAATGTCCGAGAGTATTGTTCTTTTAGTGACCTTCTCGTTTGATGACTCAATTTTTGATGTGAATGTAAATTGATCTCCCACAGGATTCCATCGAAGTCCTAAGGTTTTCGTGGATTCTGCTTGCTTAAAATCCATAACTTTTTGTTGTTGATCTGCTTTATCATTTAGTAACTCAGTTTTGTTTGAGGACCACTTTCTCAAATTGAAGCCCCCTAGCTTCATTACAGTATTCAGATCGTGTTGTAACTTTTTTGCTGAAGTGATGGTATGCTGAAACTATATAAAGATTATTATGCTATACAGATTTTGAATGGGAAAAGGTTATGTTTGCTGATATAAAAAATAATAATAAATAAATAAATAATTGCAAACCTTGTAGGTACTATGGGCACCAGATGGCTGATAGAATACTAACATACTTTTCTCTTTTTTTTGTAAATACAAACTTATCTTATATTATAAGAATCTTTGTCCTGACTGACAGACAACGCACAGCCTAAACCGCTGGACGTAGAGACTTGAAATTTTCAGTGTAGGTAAACCTTGGTACGTAGGGGTGTACTAAGAAGGGATTTTTCAAAATTCAGCCTCTAAAGGGGTGAAAAGGGATGAAAACCTGGAATCAATTTTTGATCTAAAACTGCACATAACCTATATCAAATTAATGAGCCGATTTTTCCCATTTAGTTGATGTCATAATTACCTGTAAATTCTTTATTCTTGGCATGTTTTTCATGAAAAATAGAATACTTTTATTTTGGCATATGACAGCGATGATACCACAGATTAGTAATAGATGATACAAAACATATGGAAAAGGAACTATCAATGTCAAATTACACTACATTCATTAGCGTCAAAAAAAAAATTGTTGCGATAATATTTTGGACTGTTAACACTGCAGGTGGGTTACTATGTGGTCTTAGAGCAAGGCAGTAGTTGAACTGCTCGACTTTTTTGTGCTTAGTAGGTACCTACGTGTGCTGGAATGGGACATAGGGTACTTTTTATCTGGGTACCGCGTGAGCGAAGCCGCGGGCGGCTGCTAGTAATACATAACACTACAACACCCAGATCCGGAAGAAATATTTGCAGAACGTAGTCGAACCCGCGCCTCTTGTGTTTCAGCCGAACACTCGCCCGTCACACCACCGAGGTCGTCAAAAACCTTATAAAACCCTGATACTTAAGACTGTCTATCACCAAATTCATTCCACTTAGCACACAAGAGTCTATTAACATCTTTTATCGAAGTTTTTACCGAGTAGTTGGACTTAACAGTTGTTTTTCTCCCTAGAATCGTTTCCTCTCCTGGTCATCCTGTTCGGAGTGACGTCTGGAACCATAATGGTGGCAGCTGTCATCATGCTGGTCATCCTTTGCCAGCGGAAGCAGCGGAAAAATAAGCAGACACAGGTACTACTACTAGTTTTCTCAATAGTTCTTTCGAACCCGTGTGTTGAAAGGAAAGACCTCAGAGGCTTTCCTGTACTTGACATTATGTTTTTAAACTTGGATTTTACGATTTCCTTACGATGTATGTTCGTATGAGCTAGTGGCCAACTCTAGTCACGAAGTTTTTAGGCCGCCTAAAGACCTCCGTCATGGCTTAACGACTTAAAAGCCGGGACCGACTGTTTAACGTGCCCTCCGTAGCACGGAAGCGCTCAGCTCGTAATGCCACTTGCGGTCACCCATCCCAATTGTGACCGCGCACAACGTTGCTTAGCTTCAACGATCAATCAAGAACGAATAAGCAAGCTACGCCACGAGCGCTTCACGAATAATTTTAATAATTATTAAAAAAAAATTGTTGTATGGTAATTTTAATAATAGCTTCTTATGATATTTTCATATGAGAGTTCTGGTATATACATACGTTTTTTTTAATATAAACATCAGGCGCGACCGGGTTTGAATCCACGACCTTAGAAGGTGTGTGGACCACCAGTTCTTTCAGACCCAGAAAGGTCAACAATTTAGCCGTTCTAGTCTGTCACAAGAGTTGGCCACTAGCTCACACGAACTTACTTATCATTTTTTTTAGGTTCACAACTCAATGTCATCTAGAGGGAGCCATATTTGATTTAATGTGACTTCACATAGCTTATAACCAGCGGACAATCAAGACGCTTCCAACAATACCGCATTTGTCAAATTATGATAAGTAGCTTAAAAGTTATGAGAGAACAAATGAACATACATACATACATACCGGTCAAAATCATAGCCCTCCTTTTTACTCCGCCATAGTCGAGTAACTCGAGTCGAGAGCACTGGTGGTCTAGTTCGTAGTCCCTTCGATCCTAAGATCGTGGGTTCAAACCCGGTCGTATACCAATGGATTTTTCTGTGCGAAAAATTTATGTGCGCTATACCAGTAGGCAGTAGGTACTCTCAAACGGTGAAGGAAAACATCGTGAGGAAACCCGTGGCTTAGTCAGCTCGCACGTATTGATCATGTCTTTCCTGTAGACAAGGTCAACTATGCTGAGAGGATGGAATAGGTGCTGGGCAAGCCTACTCCATCTTAATTCGTCCCGGGAACTACAACGTCCTGTTTGTGAAGGTAAAAGTTGCCTCCTGACGCTGTATAAATCATCTACTATAGATTGTAAAAGGCCTTAGTCGAGTAATAAGATAGAGTGTTAAATAAGGACATTATTGCAGGTGACTGAGAAGCCTGACGTGACAGTGACAGCTGAAGAGTTGTTTAAGGAGAATGACAGGAACAGCAACATCAGTGACTTGAAGTTGGAACTCCGACAGGCAAACGGGGCTTGTGAAGTGGTAAAAATATAAATAAATAAATATTTTTGGACATTTCAGACAGCGCCATCTAGCTGCAAACTAAGCAAAGCTTGTTCTATGGGAACCAGATGGCTGATAGAATACTTATATCCCTTCTTTGTAAATACTTAATTGTCCTACTAATATTATAAATGCGAAAGTTTGTGAGGATGTGTGGATGTGACGATGTATGTTTGTTCCTCAATCACGCCGTAACGTCTGAACGGATTTGAATGTAACTTGGAAAATACGTAATAATGTGTACTGGAATAATATATAGGCTACTTTTTGTCCGGATTCCATGCGAGCGAAGCCGAGGGCGACAGCTAGCAAGTCCATACCCGGAAGAAATATTTGCAGTGCATAAAAACATTTCTCTCGCAGCGGGAATCGAACTCGTGCTCAGCTGAACCCGCTACGCCACCGAAGTCGTCAAGTGAAGACTATTTACCCATTTCTACCTACCATTCAAAAACAAAAGATAAGAAAAGTCAGTACAAAAGAGAGAAGTAATATCCCTTTAAAATAAAAACATAGGAACCATCTAAAGCCTTCATAAATACAGATAAACAAGTTTTATGCGTTATGAAAATTGTATTTACGACGACATTGTATTATACCTGACGTTTGTATGAGGCCATTTTGAAGTATGAAATCATTGAGTCATATTTGCAAAAATATATTTCAAAATAAATTATACTATTTATGCAGTTTATAATAGACTTCTCATATGTAAATGATTAATTTTTTTGTGTAAGTTTATAAAATTGCCGTGTCCTTACATAATATTGAATACCTTGACCGCTAAAATCTAAAGTAAACAGTTTATCATATACGATAGTATAAAAGCGAAGATTGTGTGAAATGTATCTTATATTATAAGAATCTTTGTCCTGACTGACTGACTGACTGACTGACTGACAGACAACGCACAGCCTAAACCGCTGGACGTAGAGACTTGAAATTTTCAGTGTAGGTAAACCATGGTACGTAGGGGTGTACTAAGAAGGGATTTTTCAAAATTCACCCTCTAAAGGGGTGAAAAGGGATGAAAACCTGGAATCAATTTTTGGTCTAAAACTGCACATAACCTATATCAAATTAAAGAGCCGATTTTTCTCATTTAGTTGATGTCATAATTACCTACCTGCAAATTCTTTATTTTTGGCATGTTTTTCATGAAAAATAGAATACTTTTATTTTGACATAATATGACAGCGATGATACCAAAGATTAGTAATAGATGATACAAAACATATGGAAAAGGAACTGTCAATGTCAAATTACCTGTGAAAGGAAGCATAAATTATTACTGGTCTAATAAGTTTCCAATCTTGATTATTCATGGAGTTCTGACGTAATTCTACGTCTGAAAACTAAATGTCGCTGCTAATTCTGATCTTGACGCGGTAAGGTTGCGTTTTGAAAAGTTTACCTTAACCATGGGCGCCTGCAAGGGGGTGCCAGAGGGTGCACTTGCACCCCTTGGGAATCTCGGGATCAACAGGAATTATTGAAACTGTATTGCGCTTTCTCTGTTAAGTTCATCCCATTTATGCTGGTGCCATCTGGTGTAGAGTAGCGGTACTTTAAAGGGTGCGTTCAGAGAAGTAATGGAAATCGATTAATATCGATCCCGATACTCCTGGCCCACCAATTTAGAATTTTTAAATTTCGATCGTCGTGAACAAATAGGTGTGAGCCGTGACGACTGGGTACCTATATAATAAATTCATAATGAATAGTCAGAAATTTGTAAATGTCTCGAACATTCAGACTAAAATTTAATCTTTTTATTAACAATCATATACGGCAAAGATTGTAAGAAAACTAAAATCTGCACCACCTGGAAATTATTTCTGCCGGCGCCCATGACCTTAACTCTCAAAATTTTTACTAAATTCACCGAAATTTCTTAATTTTTAGATTTAGGTATGTTTGTTACTCTTTCACGCAAAAACTACGGAATATACTTACACACCATTATTCATATTCGTTCGCTAAAGTTAGCCATTGCTTAAAGTTAGCCCTGTCACTGTTTGTCATTATGAAATGGTAAGAGATGGCAATACTTTAGTCATCGTTTAGCGTACACTATATTATAATGAATAATGAGGATAGTAGGTACCTACGTGTGCTGGAATGGGACATAGCATAGGGTACTTTTTATCTGGGTACCGCGTGAGCGAAGCCGCGGGCGGCTGCTAGTAAAAAATAAAAAGTCCCCGCTCGGCTCTGTACAACTTATTTATCATACTCAACACAATCCGATCCGATCCCAGTTCGGTTATTAAACGGTGTTTTACAAATCCTTCTGAGCACTGATTATAGTTACGAAAATATCCTTTGGTCAAACGATTTGAGAAATTTTAAAATTATTTTGTTTTTCATGTTACAAGAAAAATGATACAAACATTAAAAATAACCTGTTTTCATACAAAAAAGCTAGAGTAGGGCTCATAACCTGCTTATAAGTCTAATTTGACGACCTCGGTTGCGTGGCGGGCAAGTGCTCGACGCAAGAGGCGCGGGTTCGATTCCCGTTACGGGAGAAATGTTTGCATGTTCTGCAAATATTTCTTCCGGGTCTGGGCGTAGTAGTATTATGTATGTATTTAAACAAAAGGTATATAAGCATTCTATCAGCCATCTGGTTCCCATAGTACAAGCTTTGCTTAGTTTGAGTCTAGATGGTGCTGTGTGAAACGTCCACAAATATTTATTTATTATTTATATTTCCCCCCTATTACCAGACAAGTTCTTACCCCCATATTCTTTCTAGGACTACTCCAACACAGGTTCAGACAGTACTCTCTGTTCGAATGCAAAACTCGGTAGCGGAATACCACTAGCCGGCAGCGTACCCATGTCGGCTATCAACCAAACCGGCTATCAACCGTATCGGTACAGCAACGACTATACCGATCCGACATATGCTGATTGTTATAAGGTACGTTGTTTTTTTAAACTTTCGCGATTTGTTAAAATTTTTTTTTTTGAAAATTATATTGATATACATTTTTTTTCATTAATTTTTAACAAAATATATTGTTTAATAGTGTTTGTAAGCCTATGTTAGGTTTATCTAAACACTATGGTTCTCATTTACAAAGTTACTATTAAATTAATGTCGGGAAAATTAAAAAGGTAACCTTTAAGGTACGTTTTTACTTGATTTTCGTACCCATGTTAGTTCTTAACCAGACCGTTAGTCAACTGTATCGGTGTAGCAACGGCTATAAATGCTGATCCGATCTATGCTGATCTATTCTGACTATTGTAAGGCAAGTTTTTTGTATCTATGTCAGCTATCAACCAAACCGGCTATCAACAGCGTCAATACAACAACGACTAAATTACCGTTCCGACTTATGCTGATTTTTACAAGGTGTTTTTGCTTATTTTCAATGACGCCATTGCCATGACTTAGCATTTGAAATATAAAAAAAAAATTGTTGACTTTTCAGCATCACTAGCATTTGTCTACACTAATATTATAAAGAGGAAAACTTTGTTTGTTTGTTTGTTTGTTTGTACTGAATAGGCTCAAAAACTACTGGACCGATTTTAAAAATTCTTTCACCATTCGAAAGCTACATTATCCACGAGTAACATAGGCTATATTTTATTTTGGAAAAAAATAGGGTTCCGTAAGATATTTGGGTTTTTCGGACACAAGGTGTAAAAAATCAACCAGAAAAGTTACTTATTTTGCGTACGCTGCCTAAACTATAAAAGATAGAACCATAAAATGTTCTAATTAATTGTAGATCTTATAAATATCTACAAAAAAGTCCGCGACACACTATACCCATCTATGTCGAGTGAGGCACAGCAACCATTTTTTTATTTAAAAATCTTGAATTTTTTTTGGACTACATTTAAACGCGTTTATTTTACTCATGCTATTAATCCTTATCAAAATAAATGATTTCATCACTAAGAACAGTTTATGGAGATAATATTTGGTCTTTGAATGATTAAAATTGGACGTTTGGTTTTGAAGTTATGGCGAAATTAAAATATTACGATTTCTGCTGCACGACCGCTGCGTAGGGAGCCGACCTCGCGACTGACCGTGTCTTTCCTGGGTAGGCTTTTTGCAGCGGTAACCGACATCCACGCGGGCGGAGCCGCGGGCGACCGCTAGTAGATGATAAAAGAACCTTAGTTTTTCTATAGATGCTCGTTGTTTCTGATCCCAGGGAATCCTAGTGTGGGATCAGAATGTATCTGTTGGGTGTTATTTGTTGATTACAAGCTATTCTCCAATGGTATATAGCTTTAAAAAATAAGCTCAGATTCTAAGCTCAATACACCTAATTCAAAGCTGTAAAGAAACCGACGCGGGAGTCCCAAGTAGGGTTACCAGATAGAAAATTTAAAAATCCGGATAAAAAGCATGATTTCAATGGAAAAATCTTGAGATTTACTGGATTTTTTCGAATTCTCGCGAAAACGTAATTATCAGCTTTGTAGCCCGCGGCACGACGCGTTGTTCTGCAATGCAATAGGCAGATCAGTATAATTCAATTGTAATATCATTGAAAATCCTTCATAGGTTGATAATCGTGATTATTTTGAGATAGTGATACGTTGCGCATTCGATTGTTAGGCCTGTCACTCTAAACTAAGGCCTTTTACCATCTATAGTAGATGATTTATACAGCGTCAGGAGGAAACTTTTACCTTCACAAACGGGACGCTGTAGTGCCCGGGACGAAATAAGACGGAGTAGGCTTGCCCAGCACCTATTCCATCCTATCAGCTTAGTCGGCCTTGTCCACAGGAAAGACATGGTCAATATGTGCGGAGCTGACTAAGCCGCGGGTTTCCTCACGATGTTTTCTTTCACCGTTTGAGAGTACCTACTGGTATTAGCGCACATAAATTTTTCGCACAGAAAAATCCATTGGTACACGACCGGATTTGAACCCACAACCTAAGGGTCGGAAAGCGGGTTCACTACCGACCACCAGTGCATCTACCCTATTTTATTGAAAATTCCAAAAATCTTGAGATTTTCAAAATCCTAGGACAAATCCTGAGATATAGTAACCCTAGTACCAAGTGACTTATTATCTTATCTTCCGGTTAAGTTAAACGTATCGATTCTGGCAGAATGCCAAACGAATGAATAGCGCTAAGCACCACTGACCTTTGCGGTAATCGCGGTTTAGAGGACAAAAGGTAAAGCTACGTTACACCGACGCTTAGCCACATTGCATAATCATCTTACTTATATTATAAATGCGAAAGTTTGTGAGTTTGGATGTTTGTCTACACTAATATTATAAAGAGGAAAACTTTGTTTGTTTGTTTGTTTGTTTGTACTGAATAGGCTCAAAAACTACTGGACCGATTTTAAAAATTCTTTCACCATTCGAAAGCTACATTATCCACGAGTAACATAGGCTATATTTTATTTTGGAAAAAAATAGGGTTCCGTAAGATATTTGGGTTTTTCGGACACAAGGTGTAAAAAATCAACCAGAAAAGTTACTTATTTTGCGTACGCTGCCTAAACTATAAAAGATAGAACCATAAAATGTTCTAATTAATTGTAGATCTTATAAATATCTACAAAAAAGTCCGCGACACACTATACCCATCTATGTCGAGTGAGGCACAGCAACCATTTTTTTATTTAAAAATCTTGAATTTTTTTTGGACTACATTTAAACGCGTTTATTTTACTCATGCTATTAATCCTTATCAAAATAAATGATTTCATCACTAAGAACAGTTTATGGAGATAATATTTGGTCTTTGAATGATTAAAATTGGACGTTTGGTTTTGAAGTTATGGCGAAATTAAAATATTACGATTTCTGCTGCACGACCGCTGCGTAGGGAGCCGACCTCGCGACTGACCGTGTCTTTCCTGGGTAGGCTTTTTGCAGCGGTAACCGACATCCACGCGGGCGGAGCCGCGGGCGACCGCTAGTAGATGATAAAAGAACCTTAGTTTTTCTATAGATGCTCGTTGTTTCTGATCCCAGGGAATCCTAGTGTGGGATCAGAATGTATCTGTTGGGTGTTATTTGTTGATTACAAGCTATTCTCCAATGGTATATAGCTTTAAAAAATAAGCTCAGATTCTAAGCTCAATACACCTAATTCAAAGCTGTAAAGAAACCGACGCGGGAGTCCCAAGTAGGGTTACCAGATAGAAAATTTAAAAATCCGGATAAAAAGCATGATTTCAATGGAAAAATCTTGAGATTTACTGGATTTTTTCGAATTCTCGCGAAAACGTAATTATCAGCTTTGTAGCCCGCGGCACGACGCGTTGTTCTGCAATGCAATAGGCAGATCAGTATAATTCAATTGTAATATCATTGAAAATCCTTCATAGGTTGATAATCGTGATTATTTTGAGATAGTGATACGTTGCGCATTCGATTGTTAGGCCTGTCACTCTAAACTAAGGCCTTTTACCATCTATAGTAGATGATTTATACAGCGTCAGGAGGAAACTTTTACCTTCACAAACGGGACGCTGTAGTGCCCGGGACGAAATAAGACGGAGTAGGCTTGCCCAGCACCTATTCCATCCTATCAGCTTAGTCGGCCTTGTCCACAGGAAAGACATGGTCAATATGTGCGGAGCTGACTAAGCCGCGGGTTTCCTCACGATGTTTTCTTTCACCGTTTGAGAGTACCTACTGGTATTAGCGCACATAAATTTTTCGCACAGAAAAATCCATTGGTACACGACCGGATTTGAACCCACAACCTAAGGGTCGGAAAGCGGGTTCACTACCGACCACCAGTGCATCTACCCTATTTTATTGAAAATTCCAAAAATCTTGAGATTTTCAAAATCCTAGGACAAATCCTGAGATATAGTAACCCTAGTACCAAGTGACTTATTATCTTATCTTCCGGTTAAGTTAAACGTATCGATTCTGGCAGAATGCCAAACGAATGAATAGCGCTAAGCACCACTGACCTTTGCGGTAATCGCGGTTTAGAGGACAAAAGGTAAAGCTACGTTACACCGACGCTTAGCCACATTGCATAATCATCTTACTTATATTATAAATGCGAAAGTTTGTGAGTTTGGATGTTTGGATGTTTGTGCCTCAATCACGCCGAAACGGCTGAACGGATTTGAATGAAATTTGGAATATACATAGTACAGGTACTGGATTAACATATAGGCAGATTCTAAGCTCAATACACCTAATTCAAAGCTGTAAAGAAACCGACGCGGGAGTCCCAAGTAGGGTTACCAGATAGAAAATTTAAAAATCCGGATAAAAAGCATGATTTCAATGGAAAAATCTTGAGATTTACTGGATTTTTTCGAATTCTCGCGAAAACGTAATTATCAGCTTTGTAGCCCGCGGCACGACGCGTTGTTCTGCAATGCAATAGGCAGATCAGTATAATTCAATTGTAATATCATTGAAAATCCTTCATAGGTTGATAATCGTGATTATTTTGAGATAGTGATACGTTGCGCATTCGATTGTTAGGCCTGTCACTCTAAACTAAGGCCTTTTACCATCTATAGTAGATGATTTATACAGCGTCAGGAGGAAACTTTTACCTTCACAAACGGGACGCTGTAGTGCCCGGGACGAAATAAGACGGAGTAGGCTTGCCCAGCACCTATTCCATCCTATCAGCTTAGTCGGCCTTGTCCACAGGAAAGACATGGTCAATATGTGCGGAGCTGACTAAGCCGCGGGTTTCCTCACGATGTTTTCTTTCACCGTTTGAGAGTACCTACTGGTATTAGCGCACATAAATTTTTCGCACAGAAAAATCCATTGGTACACGACCGGATTTGAACCCACAACCTAAGGGTCGGAAAGCGGGTTCACTACCGACCACCAGTGCATCTACCCTATTTTATTGAAAATTCCAAAAATCTTGAGATTTTCAAAATCCTAGGACAAATCCTGAGATATAGTAACCCTAGTACCAAGTGACTTATTATCTTATCTTCCGGTTAAGTTAAACGTATCGATTCTGGCAGAATGCCAAACGAATGAATAGCGCTAAGCACCACTGACCTTTGCGGTAATCGCGGTTTAGAGGACAAAAGGTAAAGCTACGTTACACCGACGCTTAGCCACATTGCATAATCATCTTACTTATATTATAAATGCGAAAGTTTGTGAGTTTGGATGTTTGGATGTTTGTGCCTCAATCACGCCGAAACGGCTGAACGGATTTGAATGAAATTTGGAATATACATAGTACAGGTACTGGATTAACATATAGGCTATTTTTTATCCGGATACCACGCGAGCGAAGCCGCGGGCGGCAGCTAGTTTCTTATAAAACTAAATGATGATGAATGGTGTCTTGATTATGTACGTTTGTTCAAAACATTTGTCTATTCTATATTTTTTTGTGAGCCAAAAGGTTAGGGCACAACCCATACATACATACACACATATTATCAAGCCCGTATCCCTAATAGGGTGGGCAGAGACACAAGTAATCATAAGACAACTTGTAGCCACTTCTGATCCAAGATTCCCAAGATGGATATGGTGAACAACGGTGGCAGGTGATCAGCCCATCGCCCATATACGAGAAGGTCCATCAAGTTGGAGAGGATACTAGGTACTCCTTAGTGGACTTTTACGACATGCTCGGAGAGAAAGCAGCTGGACGCATTCTATGTTTTTTCTTTACTCCCAGTCCAGCAGAAAAAGCGAAGCCCTGTCAGCTATTAATAATAACAACCGCTACGATTATGCTGATCCGAATTATGCTGATCGCTTTTATTTTTCCCCTACTAATTTGAACTTCACTGCGTTGTGCTTATAACTCGAGCTCACCAACTATCTTCTGCCAGGTGAATGGATTCTCGAACGGTTACCAGACGTACGTGCACTACGGGCACGACTACACACCGGGCTCGCTGCGGGTGCAGTCGCCGAACAGCAGCGACAAGCTGACGCCGAATAGGTAACCTTAGTTGTAGTGTAACCCTTTCTTAAACACTTGTCTAATTATACACGCGCGGTTTCGCGTATGATGAAATATAGGCTTATGCAGTGCGGAATAATGTAACTCAGCAGTTTGTGAAGATGTGACGATGTGAGGATGTAACGATGTGAGGATGTGACGATGTGAGGATGTTGAAATAACCATAGTTAACCGGCAAATTAAAAGCAACTGTTATAAAAACTTTTTTTAATCTAAATTCTCATGGTGCTTTCTCCATAGGTCAATAAACGGTAGTCTGCCGAGGAGTGTGGACACTCCATCCACTGTGCAGTCTCAAAGTAACTCGCTGCAGCGGAAAAGACAAGGAAGCAGTACTGCATTGAACAGCCTGGGATTACCCACTACTGAAGGTAGGATTAATCTTTGTACATTTTATTTGTATTTATTTATGTATAATATTATTTTTCTTATTAATTTTTCTACAAAGCACTACCTCTATTTTTTCTCCAAACTACACAAAGGTTAGCTGGAAGAAAATGCTAATTAGCATTAAGTTCGCCTATATACATGTTTTTTCTTGTGTGCAATAAAGAATTTTCTATCTATCTATCAAGGATTAGTATTGAATGAATGAGATATTACTAAGAGGTGATATTACAATCTTAAGAGGCAGGGAAGCAAGAGTACGTTGTACGACGAGTCTTGAATCTATCTATCTGACCGTGTCACTACTTCATTCGGACCAGTGTGATGAAATGATTAAAGTGCGCCCCAAAGTCTTCTTTCGTGCACTTGTCGAATTTTTCGAACTTGCCAGGTTCGATATGTCGGTTTCCTTCACCGTTTGAAAGTACTAGTATAGCGCTCATATTTTTTTTGAAAAATCCATTTTGTGCACGTTCTTATTTCAACCCACGACCTTAGGATCGGACGGCGGGGTCACTACCACTCGATCACCAGTACTCTCAAGGGTCTTTAATGAAAGAGGAACATTGAAAAATGAATCCCACCCAGTCGCTTCTTGTAAGGCACTTTACCCGAAACTCCGAAAGTCGAAAAGCAATTAGGTAGATCATCTATTTGGTCCGATTTTACCAAAAATATTTTAAAAGTCTTAACATTCTTAAAATAAACAATTATTGTGTACCTATTCCCATTTTCCCAAACTACAGAACTGTATCATAAATTGAGTTTATACAGCTAGGTACCTATTTATGTTTCACAGCTGAAATAATTATTTCCTACAAAAATAGCTGTATCCACTCAAAGCTCTGGAGATCTTAAATCCTAAAATAAACGCTGTATGCCAAGACTGGTTAAGCCCTGGTTTCCTAGACAGAGGAAGCTATTAACGGACGGACCTTGCCAAGCGGCCATTTCTTTGCATTAGCTTTTGTGATTCGAATTTCGAATTTCATTTCCGCTTTTGTAGGTATCTAAATATAAAAAACGCTCACGTGACAAGTCATACATAATTCTGACCCCTTGGAAGGCATTTCACGTGTATAATTGTTTTCTGTATTCAAAAGAAAGGAGGTGAATATCGCTCCATTCTGCCGACTAACCCCCGAATACTCACAGTTTTTTGACAGTTTCTGATGAAAATCTGCCAAAAAATCGTCATTTGTGACGTGCTTAACTTAGAGATGCGTTTGAGTATTCGTGGGTATCTGACGTAAGCTGCTAGCTAGGAAAACAAAGCTTATAGGCATTGAATAACTTAAAGCAACTCAAGGTGGAAGAAACAAATTTATAATACCTAGAGGATTCACTAGCTCATTTTTAATGCGCTCTAAAAAAGTTGCAGTTTTTTCTAGAACTGAAAATAATCTATTACGGTGTTTTCGTTTTATCTGTATGAAATTTTACTTTATGGCTATCTTTTGTAGTTTATGAATGAATGAAGTGAATTGTACCACCTACGCCACCTCGGTGGCGTAGCGGGCGAGTGCTCGGCTGAGACGCAAGAGGCACGGGTTCGATTCCCGCTACGGGAGAAATCTTTGTCTGTTCTGCAAATATTTCTTCCGGGTCTGGGTGTTGTAGTAATATATTTACAAATAAAAAGAAGGTAAAAGTATTCTATCAGCCATCTGATTCCCATAGTACAAGCTTTGCTTAGTTTGGGGCTAGATGGCCTGTGTGAAATGTCCACAAACATTTATTAATATTTATTATTATTATTTCCACTTCTTCGCTGGACTGGGAGTAAAGAAAAAACATAGAATGCGTCCAGCTGCTTCTCTCCCCGAGCATGTCGTAAAAGTCGACTAAGGAATAGAATCCTCCAACATGATCAACATGATGAGATACAATAAGCAAGTATTCCCAAGGGTTGACGTCAGGCAGGCGACCGGTCATAAAACACCTTAGCCAAAACTCTTACATGATCCTCGGATCATGCTGCCCATGTGCCGACCTTACATAGAGTGGGATAAGGGCAGGAAGATGATTTATTATTTCCCCAACAGCATTGAGCCGGGTACCCAACGGCTTGATCCACGGCGTCGACGTAAGATACGCGGCTACGTACGGCAACCCACACCTGAGGAGCGCCGGCGGGTTCACTGTGAACACTGCTAAGCCAGCTTCCACGCCAGCCCCGCCGCCGTACTCTTCTGTTAGGAACTCCGTGATCATGCCTTCAGGTACCATTCAAATATCCTGAATCACGCTAGTTAATTTCAGGGAATGATTTAACCAAACTACGTACCATTATTATCTATGTTCATGCAGTCGTCTGCAATAATATAAGAAGATATTTCATTCCCACTAGGTTTATAGCAAAATCTGAAAATACTCAGATATCATAAAATGTCACATCATGCTTATGTATTGCAACATCAGTTTTTTTTAGAATTTTCGTTCAATTTAATTCTTCTTTTTGATGACATTTTATTTTTTGTCAGATTTTTCGCAGTCATTTAAGACGTACCTACCTACATAAAGTATTTAAAAGTACAAATTCAAAACAATAAATAAACAATTCCCTCAATTATTTCGACCTTCATTTTGTTGACTTCTACCGCTCTCTAAGTAATTGGTAAGTAACTTAATATACCCAACAACGTGTAGGCATTAGGACGGTTTTATCGATTTTTTCATTACAACTCATCAAGTTATTAGATAATTCTAATTTCGTCATGAGTATTAGAGCTAAATATTATGACTAAGGAGTACCTAGTATCCTATCCAACTTGATGGACCTATATGGGCGATGGGCTGATCACCTGTCACCATGGTTCACCATATCCATCTTGGGAGTCTTGGATCAGAAGTGGCTGCAAGTTTTCTTATGATAACTTTTGGTTCTGCCCACCCCGTCAGGGATAGGGGCGTGATAATATATTATGTATTATAGCTACTAAAATTAATCTCATTAATCTTGAGCCGGTTAGAACTCGTGTCCCGATTTTGTAAGAAAGCCGCGTCGGCGTCACAGTCTACGTCATCTGTACTCACGAAAAGTAGTGTTGTGTTAAACAGACTGATGACGTAGATGACTGTGACGTCGACTCAAATATGTTACAAAATCGCAATACCTCGCTCCACGCACCGCCAAACGCTCAATATAATGCCAGATAATGCCAGAATATGTGTCATTATTAATAGAAAAAGAAATGCCAAACTCACGACTTCCGTCTCAGATCTGCAGGCAATCAAGATTAATTTATGTCTAAGGGCCTGTCCAGATAAAGCGATTTACGCGCGAGTTGTCATTCTGTACCCCAATTCGCTATTCTAAATGTAATTACTAAAGACAATTTTATTTATAAAGTTTCGTTTACACTAATTTAATATACGCATCACTCCGTTTTTGGCATATTTCAAAATAAAAACAAAAAAACGCAACATGTGTTCCATCGTATGTAAGTGTCTTTTAATAACGCGTTTGAGGCACTGAATCCAACACCGAGCAGCCTCGCGAGGTTGCCGCGCGACGCAAGTGCTCTAAGCTTAAGTTCTAAGACTAACCCCCGAATACTCAAACGCATCTCAGAGCTGAGCACGTCTCAAGTGACGAGTTTTTGACAGATTTTCATCAAAAACCGTGACTTTAGACGCGCTCAACTCTGAGTCGCGTTTAAGTATTCGGGGGTAAGTAGTCAGGACGTGCCTCACCCAAGCCAAACGCGCATAAAGGCACATTTTGAGACGAGCACTCGCCTTGCTGTTCGGTCTACGTGCGACTCAACTCGCGCGTAAATCGTTTCATCTAGACAAGGTCTAAGAGGGTGTTCAGAGGGTAGTCAGAGATGACTTCTTAGTCTTTGATCCAGGTACATCGTCGCATTCAATAACATCTCCAATCAGCGTCGCGTCGCCTCAGTGTGCGACAAGCCCCATCACGACTTCTACGGTCTCGAACGACAGCGCAGCTCAGCCTACAACGGTAAGTCCTGAAGCGCTGAAGCGCTCGTGGCGTAGCTTGCTTAGGCGTTCTTGATTGATCGTTAAAGTTAAGCAACGATATGCGCGGTCACAAATTGGGATGGGTGACCGGAAGTGGCATTACGAGCTGAGCGCTTCCGTGCTTCGGAGGGCACGTTAAACAGTCGGTCCCGGCTCTTAAGTCGTTAAGCCATGACGGAGGCCTTTAGGCGGCCTAAAAACTCCGTCACCAGAGCTGGCCACTAGCTCATACGATCATACATACAACGGTAAGTCCTAGTTTTGTTTTTAAATTTTGTTTCAACGCTGTTTAAAGTTTCAAAAATATATTCTACTCGTACTATCTCCTATTCAAAATTATTGTTAGATTGAGTTTATAAAAAAAATGTTTTATAGGTACTCAGTTAGATAAAGTATTTAATACTTTATTGTTAGACAAAGTTGTTAAAAAATTTGAAATAAATTTGAAATCCATGATATTATATTTTTTTTCCGAATCATTGGTGAAAGTTTATAAAAAACTTAAATTTATTGAATTAGTAAATAAAATGTTGCCTGTCTTGTTGAAATAATTTTTAAGAGCTATTATTTTTTTTGTAAATTCACATATTAATCTTTTCCTATTTAAACTCTTACAGCATGATCTAACTGATCATGCTGTGCCGACCCCACATAGAGTGGGATAAGGGAAGGAAGATGATGATGATGACGGCCTCGGTGGCGTGGCGGACGATTGCTCGGCAAAGACGCAAGAGGCGCGGATTCGATTCCCGCTGCGGAAGAAATGTTTGCATGATCTGTAAATATTTCTTCCGGGTCTAGGTGTTGTGGTACCATGGTACTCGTAGTTTCTGATATTCACGACACAGGGAATCCTAGTGTGGGGTCAGGACTATGTATGTGACTGTTGGGTGTTATTTATTATTTCCTATTTCTTATAACGCAGGTTGGCGTAGCGACCACGTCGGCAACTCCTCAGTCACCAGGAGCCCACTACATACTAGCTCCCTCGAATAGGACTATCAGCAATGCGACTGTTACTAAAAAAGGTAAAAAATACTCAAATTTAAACATAGTTCTAAAATTTTAAGTTTAACATAATTTACAGGTCTTAAAGTTAACTATTTTTCGTTCAGGTCTCTAAAGAATTTAAATCTAAATTTATTTCTAGAAAATAAAATTTAGGATGTTAAAACTTCTAAATTTTGCTTCTTTCCCCGAGCATGTCGTAAAAGTCGACTAAGGGATAGTATCCTCTCTAACATGATGGACCATTTATTTGGGTGATGGGCTGATCACCTGTCACCATGGTTCACCATCCATCTTGGGATTTTGAATCAGGAGTGGCTGCAAGTTTTCTTATGATTACTTGTGGCTATGCCCGCCGCGTTAGGGATACGGGCATGATAATATGTAGGTATGTATGTAAAATTTCTAAGTTTTAAAATTTTAATTTGAAATTAACCCTCTCTTTCAGGTAATGGTCTACAATCACCCTTAGCGACGCATGTTTAACCTAAATTATACCCTAAAAGACTTTCGATGCAGTTTTCTAAAAATGTTTGTGTTCCGTTAATTAGAAAAGGTTAAAAATAAGTTATATGGCCTAAATTTTTAGCCGTCTTGCGAATCGTTTTGCCTAAATTGTCAATTTAATTTAAAATTTTGTCAATTTCAAAAAACATTTGACTGATACTATACTCTTGTTATGTAAATTCTGTAAAGTTAAAATTTAAATAAGTCTTTAAAAATTTAGTCGCTTGCAAAATTTTAAATTGCTATAAAAAAAAATCCTACAATCTTTGAAATCCGTAATAAGTAAAATTTGTCAATTTGTAGATAGTTAAATAAAACTCAGTTTTCCTCGGAGAAAAAAGTCAATTTAAAAAAATTATTTGATTAATATCCAATTACTTTAGTGGTTACTTGTAAATAGAATTATATTAGTTTATATTTAGAAATGTTTAAATATTTTATACGTTTTATAGGAAAATAGAAAATACAGCATTAGCAGTAGGTAAGTACAGTTGGTAACAGCAGTAGACACTTCTATCATAGACTGTACATATCAGAAAGTGAATTGATAGCCCAACGATAAAACTAAAAGAGTTAGACTAAGTTGTAGATAACTAAGAAAATTTCGTGCCATTCGTCATATCTTCTACACATATCTCTTCTTTGTGGTATATACATAGATCATTCTATTATAAACTAGATAAATTCCTTATTTACACAATAGTTTTCATTTAGTAAATTAGAGCACAGTTCTTCCATTTATTTAAATGGCGTTTTTTTTTATTTTGAATTGTTTTGTTTGAAATATTATAAATAAATTCTAAACAAATATAGATTTACGGCTTAACACTATGATGCTCAATACTCTGTAGTCGAAGAACGTTGTTTAAATTTTTCGATCTAAGACTGATTAGACTTACCTACACTAAAACTCCAGTGGATGAGACATTTTTTTCCCGAAAACTTTTTATTTGAACAATGCTTTAAAATAATTTTTATTTGACTTTACATTGTGTAACTTGTGTTGGGAAAATATAGTAAATTTAATTCAAGTATTGCGAAGGTTTTTGAAGGTTATCTTAGTGAATATCAAAAAAGTGTCTCATGTGTTGGAAAATATTATTCGCATTTCGTTTCTCACTATAGACTTAGCTGTTTTAGAGTGTCCAAGCTATGCGATGCAATGCGACACTGTATGCTATTTCATAGATCACGTAGTGTGTTAGCAATTTATATTATTGCACAACATCGCATTGGCATTGGCTCTTACCTAGGACAGCACCTTATTCAAAAATATTGTTATCTTAAAAAATAAATATTTTATTTTGTGTATTTAAATGCCCAATCAATTTTAAGAGCAATGAAATCGTTTAAAATTGTTAGCAATTTTAATTTTAATTTTTTATTTCTGTAAAAGGGAATTCTAAAGTTTATAATGTCAACTGCCCATTTAAAAATATATATTTTTATTTACATAAAATCTATATCTGTAAATTTGTGCAATTATTGAGTATGGATTTCTTTTAGACAGTTATTTATTGTAAAAGATTGTATTTTTATACTATTAGGAGCGTACTTACCTTTTTTTATTTTAAAATTTACATATGCTTGCTAATTAAATAATTATAATATTAAATAAAAATAGCATTTTAAAATCATCTCATCCGTCAAATAAATGAATTTAAATGTAATTACACATTTTTTTTGGATTAGAAAATTTTACCTATTTGGTTTTTCTTTTTATCTTAACCTTATTACTATTAATTATTTGTATTAAATGGCATCAGTTTCAAACGACGTGAATATATTTTACCTATCTTGTAAACTACTATAATTATTATGCTAGAAATAATGTTATTTTTTCTGTGATACCTAGAGTAATTTTTTTGTAAATACTAATTGCTACTATGAGTGATTTGTTATTAAATGTAATATTATGTAAAGCTTTTGAAAACTTACCGCCTTACCATAAAATGCTGAATAAAACTATGTTTCATTAAAAAAAATCTTTTCTATGTATGTAGGTACATGGCACGTTTTTAACTTTTACTGTGTTTTACATGTTAGACACCGTTTTTTGGTAATGCGGTTAAACTTTAATTAGTAATAGCGTGTTGGGAAGCTGTTTTATGGAGTGAGAGTAGATAGAGGACGAATTGAAAGTAATGCATTGTAAATTTAGTGAATTGTACAAATACTTTTTCTAAATAAAATGAAACTTTGGCCTATGTAAATTGTTATTTTATTTTTTTACTTCCACATTGACCAAACGTATTTATTTGATAACTAGCTGACGCCCGCGGCTTCGCTCGCGTGGTACCCGGATAAAAAATAGCCTATATGTTAATCCAGCACACGTTCTATGTATAATCCAAGTTTCGTTCAAATCCGTTCGGCCGTTTAGGCGTGCAAGAGTAACAAACATCCATTCTTACAATCTTTCGCGTTTATAATATTAGTAGGATAAATTGCGAAGTTAGGGGGTAGTTTCAGTTTTTTTTCTAAACTGACACTGGGATCACTGGAATCACTGGGATCACTTGGACACGTATTAAATCTGCGTTGCATTTACACCTGTTCATAATGCGACCAACTGTAGAAGATACAGGTAAGAACACGCTTGGCTATTTTTGCCGGATAATGATCCCTTTACAATCATGCTGTATAAAAGAATTAGCATTGTAATTCACTAACTTATCGTGTCGTGATGAAAGGATTTTAAGTGCACCTCAAAGAGGTCCCTTTGCACTTGGCACCATATCTTCCTTTTTTGTTCTACGAAATGCCGGTTTCCTCACGATGTTTTCTTCCACCGTTTGAGAGTACTAGTATAGCGCACAAAAAAATCCATTGGTACATGACCGGGTTTGAACCCACTTTTGTTTCACGTATGTAGGTAAATCTGATATCCTAAAAACATGACATTCTTTGAATATTTAGGGAACTAAGTTCTTTATGGAGTCTCAATACACTATCCTGTAATTGTAGGAGACAATGGACGGTGTGATTCGGCCCAAAAATTCAAAGTGAAGTCGTGGTGATTGCGTGTTTTTTTATTGTCTGGATGGTGACGGTCTGGTTACGGAATGGGAAGAAATAGGGGAGCGACCTGCGAGCGAGTGGGTAGTGACCTTAAAGCGAGGCCACTACCCACTAGACCACCGGTGTTCTCATTGTAAAGTAGGGTCACTACTATACCCATAAAGTAAGTTTGTCAATGTAACTTCAACCAGACTGACATAGAGGATTCATGTACCAAGTTAAACCTTAAACTTTGTAGGTGCGAGCCAAATGCGAGTTTCAGACTTTCAGCCTAAAAGTTTTGAACGTTTTGACCTTTAGCAGTCTGAAGGGTGAAGGATCAATATCCAACTACTCTTACACATAAACATGGACATACTTTTATTTACCAATTGAACATACAAAAACAAAAATAATTCGGGAATATGAATAATTAATCGGCAGATTGTATCCCGACACCATTTGCTAATACAAATATACAAATACAAATCCCACTAATATTATAAAAGTGAAAGTTTGTACGCATGGATGTATGGGATGTTTGTTACTCTTTCACGCCTAAACAGCTGAACGGATTTGAATGAAACTTGAAATATACATAGTACATGTACTGGATTAATATATAGGCTATTTTTATGCGGGTACCATGAGAGTGAAGCCGCGGGCGGCAGCTAGCACAAATAAATTTATTTACCAACCATATTTAAGTAAAAGTTAATACATGGATTATCAAAAGACCCCCCGCACTAGGGCTACTAGGGCTTGCCTGTGTCGCGGGAGATCGAAATTACAAAAAAACGACGGTCACTAATAACATCATGGAAAGACAAAATTAAATTAAAAAATGTTAATAATCAAAACTAACAAAGAAAAAAAAGGAACATTTAAACATGAAATAGCAAACAATTACAAAAAATAATAATAATTAAATGTTAAAGTGCTATGCTAAATGACACTTAGGGTCAACAACTGTAGGTTAGGGTGAGGTATTTTATGTGTAGAACTACTTATTGAATGTAATTGCGATGATGTATGTGTAATGATATATATGAGTGATGATGTTTGTATGATAATATGTCGGAATATCGATTTCAATTACGATATTTTTCGATGTAGGTGGTAATATAATAGCAGACCACTAGTTTGTCACGTAAAGATAATTAAAAATAATAAAAAAGCATCACTTTCGTTGATTGTAGCAAACACCCTATCAATAGCAGCGTATTTCAAATATCTGCGGTAACATAATTGAAATAAAGTCGAAATTAGAATGCGCTCTTAAGCGGCACTTTTGACAAAGAAAAACCTGTTTTTTGTTATTACTTATTACTTTTAACTTATCAAGTCAGTAGGTAAGTAATCATATAAAGTATATCTACGCAGGTCTTCTTCTTCTTTTCGTGTCACTAGTTCTATAGAACCAGTGTGGTAAAGGGATTTCAAGTTCGCCTCAAAGGCTCCAATATGCTTTGCTTTCAAAAATAATTCGAACGAGAAAAATTATACGTCGTAATCTTCCTGTAGTCCTCTACTGTAGCAATGACCAGTCAGATATTGGGCTTCTAAGGTGTAGGGGAAGTACCTACTTACAAAATGACATACCTACTTACTCTTTTCTTATAATTCAATTTCTTTTTATTTATTACTTCTAGAATAGAGTTATAATCCTACAGCAATCGACTATGGTCTTTTATCTATGAAATAAACAAACAAAATCGCTAAGAACAACCAATTTCCAAAAAAGTGCTATGAGTCGTTTTGTCCGTGTGTCATTTTGTACATACTTCCCCTATGTGAAAGTATGGTAAGTAAGAAAGTTCGTATGAGCTAGTGGCCAACTCTTGTGCCGGAGTTTTTAGGCCGCCTAAAGGCCTCCTTCATGGCTTAACGACTTTAAAGCCGGGACCGACAATTTAAAGTGCCCTCCGAAGTACGGAAGCGCTTAGTTCATAATGCCATCCCAATTGTGACCGCGCACAACGTCAACGTTGCTTAACTTCAACGATCAATCAAGAACGTCTAAGCAAGCAACGCCACGAGCGCTTCAAGTGATAGTGTGGTGAGAGGAAGACCACAATAGGTACGTGCTAAAACCATAGAATGTTTCTACACTCAAACGAAGATCTAAAGCTAAACTCTACCGAGAATATTGCCACAACAAAGGTATAATCAACCCCACAATGTGGTACATTCTTTTATCTCGGCTCTTTGTAGGGTTGTCACATTTTTGTTTAAAAGAATTTAAAATAATACATTTATTTGATAAACGCGGGTATTGTAATGGATAAATTTGGTAAAAACATTTTAATTCTAAATGAGGTCTTTCGTTAAACTTTTCATTATATTAATTTGAGCTAAAGTAGAAAAACATAAAATTACCTTCATCACGAATATAGAAATAAATACTTAGTAGGTTTAGTTCTATTCCTACTATCATCTAAATCTCACTCATCAAAGTATTTAGATATAAAAAAGTAGAATAACATGAAAATTAAAATGACAATAGACAAATTATTTTCTATAATATAGATTGCTTATTTAAATGTAGCTATAAAAAATGTCTTGACCCACTAAAACTAGCGATAAAAATATGGTTCTTTCGACAAAAAAACCGCGAGTACGGCCATTGCCAACCCTACACGCCAAGCAAATCGTAAACTTCTTTTTATGTCCAAAATACGTCTACCTATAAAGGCTCTACGTGATATTTTTGGCAAGCGCCCAAAGGTACTTCTTTTAAAATAATATCTGCAACTAGACACGATAATAATATCTTGAGATATCACTTTTATGGGATAAAAGAGTTACAACCTTCTGTTACGGCGGTTTTGTGTGCTGGAAATTATTTGGATGAGCCAATATAATTTCCTTTTTTATTAGGTAATAGCATATTAATTTTATCTAAAAATAATCCCGGGCACCACACAACGTCCTGTTGGAGTACGGAAAAGTTGCCTCCTGACGATGTGTAAACCATTTGCTACTAAATAATAACGCCCAACAGTCGCATACATAGTTCTGATCTCAAACAAGGATTCCCTGTGTCGTGGGTATCAGAAACTACGAGTACCATGGTACCACAACACCCAGACTCGTAAGAAATATTTGCAAAACGTGACATTTTTTCCGCTTCAGGAATCGAACCCGCACTTCTTGCGTCTCAGCCGAGCAATCGAACGCTACGCCACCGAGGCCGTCAAAAACATTTTCTTTCATCTAGTAGTTAGAAAACCTCGTATTAGAACACTCTGTGGTTTTAACATAATGTTCAATCAATACTGCGTATTGATTACTAGAATTATCCACTACTGACAACCCCAACTTTCCAAACACATGTACTTTTTAGGGTTCCGTACCCAAAGGGTGCACACGGGACCCTATTAAGAAGCCATCGCTATCCGTCCGCTACTCCATCCATCTGTCGGCGGGCAGTATCTCATGACCCGTAATAGGTAGAGTTATTTTCACAGAGGACCTATTTACACATAACAACAATAATAATTATAAGTGGTCCACGTACGGGAACATTGATGTACATGTACGATGGCACGGAACCTTTACGGAACCCTTCGTGTGCGAATTCGACTCGCACTTGGCCGGCTTTTTAAATGATAATTTTACTTTCAGGCTTTTTGGTTGATAACACAAATTATATAGCAATAAACGTTTTTCTGTTTTTGTAGATTAAAATGCTTGCAAGGTAACTTCGAGCGAGTGATGAATATAAAATAAATGTGGAAGGATACCTACTCTATAAATGATGGATGGATTGTGTGAAATAGGACATGCGTGTGAAAGGAGTGAGAACTGAGATGACGAGTGATAGGAGAAGATGGAGGAGGAAAACATGTTGTGCCGACCCCACCTAGTGGGATAATGCCAGGAAAATGATCAAAATTGCCGCGATCTATCTAGTCGTGTCACTAGTTATTATACACATACTTCTCTGCTAGACTGGGAGTAAAGAAAAAACATAGAATGCGTCCAGCTACTTCCCTCCCCGAGCATGTCGTAAAAGTCGACTAAGGGATAGTATCCTCCAACATGATGAGATACAATAAGCAAGTATTCCCAAGGAGGGTTGACGTCAGGCAGGCGGCCGGTCATAAAACACCTTAGCCAAAACTTACAGCATGATCCAAGGATCATGCTTTAATTCAGTCTTAGTTACCTACGTACAAGCACTTTTATCCCTTACCTATCGACACTGACCTACCTTTGATATTAGGTATTATTAATTTGATTGCAGCTTGAAAACGTGAGCATAAATTATGTATTTATGCTTGGACGTGACTCTAACTACATCCTTAGACGTTGCTAAGAATACACATAATTCAATTTTGCTTTGCGTAATCAGGTACAGGTGATGATGGAAACCGTAAGTGCATCATAATAATCTAGAGTTTTCGAACCTATTCCATTTCAAAAGTCACTTCAAAGTAGATTGCGTTCTAAAAGAATTCAACCCCCATAGGGATTCGACTAGGCAGTCCCATTTGACGACAGCCTTATCAAGTAAAGGCGTTTCGAAACCTTCCGTTTTAGGAAAAAGGTTGGTCTCATAACCCATATAAATTCATGATCCTTAAGCTGTGGATAAACAATCTGGGCCTTAAGTTTAGTTTGCACAAGGAAAGTCTACACAAGACGTGTCACCAGTTCTTTCTAACGAGTGAGGTGAAAGGATTTTGACATCAAACAATTGCTTTATTTATTACAGAAATTTAAAATATTCCTATTAACTAAACTAAACTAAGGCCTTTAACCGTCAGTAAATGATTTATACAGCATCAGGAGGCAACTTTTTACCTTCAAAAATGGGACGCTGTAGTGCCCGGGACGAATTAAGCTGGAGTAGGCTAAAAAGCCACAGCAGTATTTGCCATTGAGCGTGGCAATGCGGCCAGCGTCTTGGACACGTATCTGACAGTGATCTGGATCAGAGGTGAGCTATCTTCAGGCCGTTTGCAACGATCTTTTGATAAGCCAGCTGTTTCCTTTGTTTTTTTTCTAAACTCGTTGTGTTTGTTGTTTTTTCCTTGTTTTATACAGCAACCGAGCAACAAATCGACATGTTTTCTTACATATAGATAGTTTGTGGACTAGATAGAGAAGTAGGCTACTTTTTAACCGCGTACAATGAATCCGGAGGATACTAGTAAGTTATGCATCACATTTTTTGATAATACATCGACCAGATACAAAACTTAACATAGTCGATCTCGGTGGCGTAGCGGACGAGTGTCCAGCTGAGACCCAATAGTTGCGGGTCCGATTCCTGCAGCAGGAGGAATATTTGAAAATGTTTATTGGTTTCCAAAATTGGTTTAAAAAAGAATCCTCTTTTTTGTAAATAAAAATAAGTAAATTTACTAGATATTGGAGTAACCAGAATAATATCTAAAGTCATTTACTAATTTCAATATATTTAGGTTTCTTGAAATTGGCGGATAAACTTCTATATTGCAGGGTTAAGTTGTCTATAGGGGATGATTTTGAGTAGGTACATAAAATGATTGATTGATTGTGGAACGAAGTAAACTTGTTTGAATGTGGTATAATAGACACTTATTTCTCTTGGAACTAAGGTCTTAAATAAGATTTTTTTTATAAAACCTACCAATAGTTTGTGATACTCACGACAGGACTTTGTGATTATTTAGATATGTATGGTATGCCCTAGTCCTAAGGCCTACCTATAGCTAAACAATCTGGTGACAGTAACATTATGCAAAAACCTGAGAAGACTGAAGGGTGAAAGAACTGGAAAAGGTAGTTTACAAAACAATGTATGTATAGGCCGAAGCATGAACTATTTCCCCACGAGATATCAAAATAATACGGTGACAAGTAACCAGTCAGAAAATGGACTGGTGTCTGGAAGCTGAAAAGTATGGTCGTCTTAAAACCGATTATTTCCAATCTTAGAGCATCTCTCTATCAATGCTTTGGGGTAGAAGAACACCACTGTTTTGATTTTTGAACCAATACACTTTTTTCGTGATATTATTTTAGGAACTGTTGACTTAAGAATATGAACTTCTACAATATAAAAAGTAGATTCATTTGGCCCACTAAAAATCAGAAATATTTTGTGTTTATTTGGTAATGAAAACTATTTTTTCACGCATAAATACGATTATTCATGAAACAAAAATAGTTTTCGAGAAGATAGAACGACAAATTAGATTCTGTAGATCCATAAGTTTATGGTTCTAGGTAGAGCCTTCAAATGTTCTGATAGGTAGGTTAAGAACGTCGTATGTAAGCGGAGGGTTGAAGATGACTTGAGCGAGTGATGGAAAATAGTTTCGGCAGAGATTGGTAAAGGGAATGGTGTAGGAGGCTAGAATTGATCCAACTCCATTTGGAATTTCGCCGAAGAACGGTAAAGAAAAACAGCCTAAAAGTGTCAGAAAACAATGAAATTGAATTTGAAGTAAAATGGTGTACATTTGGTAAACAACCAAAAAACAGGTTATCGTTGCTTAACAGAATTACTTAAGTAAATAATTTAAGTTAGACCACTTGGTTTTTAAGGTCACCGTCCACTTTTTTTAGATATTTTTTATATTTGTGGACATTTGACACAGCGACATTCTAGTTTATAAGTTGTTAAGCCATGACGGAGGCCTTTAGCCGGCCTAAAAACTCCGTCACTAGAGTTGGTCACTGGTTCATACGAACTTACTTACTTTTTTATGTCAAAATCCGTCCATCCGTTTCGGATACAGCGATAGCCAAAGGAATAAGTTGAAAATGGCTCAGGGAATGCACAATGCACATAGGTACATAGACGCCAAGAAACTATACACTCCTATAATATTCGCAGTCGGGTAAAAAAACCGTCACGACACACGTCCCGCTCCCGCACCACACACCAAACGCATAAATAAAATGAACCCTTATATTTATTATTTAAATGTCAAACCGTGAAAATATGTAGGTATTCTTTCTAAAAGATCTCTTTCGATTTGCAAAATAATATATTTTCCCGATAATGCCTTATTCAGAGTGTTTGAAGTAATCTTGAAATACGAAATTACGTTTTGAATATTTGATACCTAAGCTTTATGTGGAATTTATCTGAAGTATTTTTGTAAATGTATATTGTTTGAGCAAAAAGACAGCGTATTTAATAAAAATATATTTGTTTTATGTAATTTGTTTTTATTTTTTTAGTGTAGAGTAAAAAACGCTGGAATTATTGAATACTTTCTGAACAATAATAAAAGAGCAATAGTTTAATGTATTCCAAAGATAAAGTTGTTTGCAATGAATTTTATATGTATAACGCATTTTTTTGCAATCAATCCAGAGTTTCAAGCCAATCGCACTGCCCGATAAAAAGTTTGACCAAACTTTGACACTGCATTTTACCAACTATATTTTAAGGTTTTATTTATTTAAATCCAGGGAGAATACGTGTACATTTACTTTGTGCTAGCAGCTCGCCCTGGATTTGCACGGGTTTTTAACAAATTAGGATTTATTGACATCAATTTTTTACACCTCGGGATACATTATTGGAGTTTTAGTAAGGATCTCTAATTTTTTTGAAAATAAATTATAACCTATGTTATTTCGTAATAATGTAGCTATCTGCAGGTGAAAGAATTTTATAAATCGGTTCAGTAGTTTCGGAGCCTATTCGTTACAAACATAAAAACAAACAAAAAATCTTTCCTCTTTATAATATTAGTGAAGATTTATAGTATCCAGACCAGGTTTCAATTCAAGCAAAACACACTACACGTTAAAAAGTTCCATTATAAGTTATTTACCCCTTTTCACGTATAAGTAAACTAAGCCGTTTCAGTTGATTGCACGTTGCAACGGCCTGAATCCATCGATTTCGGTTAAAACCGTCAACTTTGTATGTTACTATTTGGTGTTATTATTGTAATATTATTATTCATAGGTATAGACCCTAAACAGGCTCAAAGGTATCTAGAACCTTTTTTATTCAACAAAATCTTGTATTTACGAACACCTATGTTCTTATTTTGAGACAAATAGGGTAAGACTTGAACTTTCCAGTGTTGCTATCACCCTTTCAGATTATCCTAATTCAATAGGGTAACTTAAGATTCAAATTTGAAACGCTGATAATCTAAATACATAAAACTCTTACGTTACTGAATGTCTGACGTTCAACAAACAGCCTACATCAGTCTTAGACACATAAAACTTGGTGAATTTAATTTTCTTATGGTCTGTGGGGTGGACGTAGCGGGAGATTGAAATTTGGATGAAAAAACTCAAAAAACTAAAGCCTTTTTCTTTCTATACAAGATGATTATATACATATTGTGATATTTATACAGTGTCAGGAGGCAACTTTTGCCTACATTAGCGGGACGCTATAGTGCCCAGGAAGAATGAACTACACACGGTCAAAATCGCAGGGCGTTCAACTAGTTCTTTAATAAATTCCAAAGAAAAACTAAATCGAATGGAAATACATAGTTGGATAAGAAAAGGGCCAGAGATAAGGGCATTTTACTGCGGTCACTCAGTTAAGGGTCCTTTTTAACAGGTTTTTGAGGGTTCAGTGAATATCCTTTGGGAAATCGAATTTGGCTAAGGGATAGTTTCAATATTTCTTTGTAATCTATTGCTGGTGAGATGTTTCTGAAAATGGCTATATTTGGGCTGTTGAGTTGACTCAAAAGGTTTTTTATTTTTTTACTTATCCTACTCCATCATCATCATCTTCCTGCCCTTATCCCACTCTATGTGTGGTCGGCACAGCATGGTCCAACGATCTAAGATAAGATAAGGTAAGATATACTACAGTCCTACTCCATACTCCATTATCTGAAGGCATTTTTTTGTTATAAATTCAAAAGTTTGTCAGGATTATATTGTAGGTATACCAGTTTATAATACGAAGGGGTGTTGCGACAAGGTTTTTTTTTATCCTGTTATTTCTATGTTTGTTTCACCACAAATCCTTTCACCACACTGGTTCGTAAGAAGTAGTGATACGACTAGTAGAAGTAGTAGTATGTTTGTGTGTTCATTATAATAAAGATTCCTGTGATTTTATAAGGAATAATCACGATGGATTATTTAATATTCCTGTAATTTTATCGGCATATCCGTTAGGTTTTATGTGATGAAATTCTGACGAGCTATCAAATTGATAGTTATTCATTCAATTAAACTAACTTCTATTTATCAAATAAAATTTGCACCTCTAGCACGACTTATCGAAGTGCTCTAACATTGTTCCATGACAGTTCAATTTTCGTTCGTTCATCTGGGCTATTGATGAAGGAAATAATGTGGATCTTTTGTAACTTCAGGAACTTGTGCTAGTGGTACTAAAGTCACACAGTTCCATTCAATTTCAGCGAATATCAATTTGAGAAATTAAAGTTACCTGGAGCTTGGAAATCAAGCACTTCAATTAAACTATCAAATGTCACTTTAGAAAATCACACAGTCGATGCAGTTGATGGGGACTTAAGAAGCTGTGTCCGTGATGTTCGTGACGTAAGAAATTTTGTTTGATAATTGATGAAAGATTGTGAGGTAAAGATTATTAAGATCGTTGTGTATAGATTACGAAGATCGCGGGGCATAGATATAAAATATGATCAAGATCGCGAGCTATAGACGATCCAGATCACGAGCCAAAGATTATAAAGATCAAGAGCTATAGATTATCAAATTCGCTAGTCAAGGATTATCAAGATTGTGAGCCATGGATTATGAAAAGATCACGACTTATATCATTTATGAATATTTCGAGCCATTGCGTATCAAGATCGCGAGTCCTCGATTATTAAGATAGCAAGTCATAGATGATCAAGATCACAAGATCAAGACCCAATTATTATACCAGCACAAATAACATAATACTAAAGCTTTCCGGTTTAAAGTCTGCGCCTATGGCGCTAGGATAAGCTAAGAGCTAGTCTTAGTGCCATCTAGGATGCGGTCAGTAAGGAACCTCTTCCTTTTATCATCGTAGATAGCGTCCGCAGTTCTTCAGGAAACCATAGCTTAACGAGCCAAATTGAAGTAGTTTACTTAGCAGTCACTTAGCTCGGCGTTAAGTGCGGCAGTTTCATTTATCACTCCATATCGACTGTTATAGGAAAATGACCTTTATTGGACTGTATTTAGATTTATTATAGCATTGATACCTAATTTTAATACCTAGCATAGGTATTAAAATTCTGAGAAATAAATTCACTTATATTATATTCTTTAATGATAAGAGAGCTGGCTCATGCCTAGTGCAAAGAATTTATTTGGCCATAAAACGCAGAAATGCAGCCAGTGCTCTTGGAACCATTATTTATATATTTTTTTTAATTTTGTTATACATAATAATTAATTGTATTGTACCTATTAAGTGACTAGAAAAAATCTTGTAAATGTGGATTTTGTCAATTAGACCAAGAGATGGTCATAAAATATGCCTACGATATCAAGTACCTACCTAAAGTGAATGGGAGAGAAGCATACATTTCAGGTAATAAAATAGGCCACCACGGATTGGCTTAATGAATTTAAACGTACATTTCTTACAAGACTTAGTGCATGATATGTAATCAAGGCATACTATTATGCTACTTTCTATTTATGTATTTATAAAAAACATGAGATAAATATTTTATTTCTTGACACAGTTACAAAGACAAACTATAAAAAAATGTAAATTGGGATAATAATAATATTTTATAAAAAAATGGAGTCGACATCGTTTTTAGATTACAGTTCTCAATCAAGAAATCATAATTATCTACTTTATGAATATGTGCGATAGTTTGTGTCCAAGAAACTAGCAGTCACACAAGAGTCGTAGTTTCAGATCGTGTACTATGACGTCATCTGTGCCAGTTCAATAGCAGACTGATTTCAATAATTTGGTTCAGAACCTCAAAATACCTCAGTTCGATTGAGGCTTAGCTAGAATTGATTGCATTGTCTTTGAAGTTTGGTATTTTGAGAGATGATCTACGAAAGGTCATAAAGCCTTGGTATTTTGTACTATGAGTAAAGGCAAAATACACGATATTTATAGGTGGTTCTTCTGTATTTTGTTTAAAGTAATTCAAATTCATAACATATTGCTATTACATTATTTCTAATACATATTTCCTGCAAAAGTATTTTTGTGGAAAATATCAACTCTTCAACATAATGGACCACTTATAATGGGCGATGGGTTGATCACCTGTCACCATGGTTCACCATATCCATCTTGGGACTAAATCAGAAGTGGCTGCAAGTTTTCTTATGTTTACTAGTGGCTCTGCCTACCCAATTGGGGATACGGGGCGTGATAATGTGTATGTAATTTAAATTTAGTAAACAAATTGTATTTTTTATGTAAATAAAGCTTGCAGAATATTTTCTTGTAAATAGTGGAGACGCCTGAAACGGAATATTTAAGCGGACATGACTGTAAGTACATACATGTATACGCGTTCGAGTACGCCTTTACTCTCTCATTCCCGAGCAACATAAATAATTTAGTTGAAAAAAGGTCGGTAGGGGTGGAAATTTTCATCTCATTTCATTTTATGGAGTCAGTGTGAGTGTATTAAAACTAGTTGACTGTTGTCGATGACGGCGATCTGTGGACTATGTGTAAAGACAAGACATTTAAATAAAAATAAATAAAATATTTGTGGACATTTCACACAGCGCCATCTAGCCCCAAACTAAGCCAAGCTTGTAGGTACAATGGATACCAGATGGCTGATATAATACTTTTTTTTGTAAATAAATAATACTACTCAACATCTGGACCCGGAAGAAATATTTGTAGAACATACAAATATTTAGTAGTGGGAATCGAACCCGCGCCTCTGGCGTCTCAGTCGAGCACTCGCCCGCCACGCCACCGAGGTCGTCAATTAATATTTAAACCTATGTTTAATGTCAAGCATCGAATAAATGTCTGTCTATACATTCGATGCTTGACACAGTGCATACAAATCAATTTTTATGAAAAAAAAACAAAGAAATAATGCACATAAAAGCCTACTCAATCTTAATTCGTCCCGGGCACTACAGCGTCTCGTTTGTGAAGGTAAAAGTTGCCTCCTGACGCTGTATAAATCATTTACTAGATGGTTAAAAGCCTTAGTTTTTTATGGTAAGTACCTAATACAACGACCTGTCGTCCATATTCGATGCCGTCTGTTGTTAGAATAATAATTAAGTAAAACATTTTAAGCAAACTCATCGACATGTGTATCTTGCCCGTCATAACCTACGGTGCGCAGACATGGTCACTCACCGAGGCGCAAAAGTCCAAGCTGAAAGTCTGCCAGAGGGCAATGGAACGAAGCATACTTGGGTTCAAACGAATAGACCGAGTGCGCAACACCACGCTTTGTTCCATGACCGGCATTGCTGATGTCGGATATAAGGCTGCTAGGCTCAAGTGGGATTGGGCGGGTCATGTCAGTCGGATGGCTCCCGATAGGTGGGCTACCATCACCACAGCCTGGACACCGGAGGGACAAAGGCGTCGGGGTCGGCCGAGGAAGCGTTGGCGGGACGAACTCGATGCCTTCGAAAGAAGATGGTGGGAGAAGGCTCAGGATAGGGATGTCTGGAAGTGTTTGGGGGAGACCTTTGCCCAGCAGTGGGACGAAATAGGTTAAAGAAAAAAAAAAAAAAAAAAACATTTTACCTGAATGTATGAAAATATTCTTGGATTATATTCGTTAGACTGTATTTATTTATTCAGAGTGAGTTCGTGTCTCTCACAAGCATATCTCTATTATTAGCTATCCCCTTTGATGCAATATTTTAGAATATTCACAAAATAGTCTCTGAAGCTATGATCTTACTTAGAGAAGAAAAAGGGTGGAGGCGGCATTCTTTACATTAATTTATTTGACGACCTCAGTGGCGGGTTCTATTCCCGCTGCGAGAGAAACGTTTACATGATCTGAAATATTTCTTCCAGGTTTTGTGATATGATACTCGTAAATTCTGATACCCACAACTTAGGGAATTCTCAAAAAAACGGTCACATAAATAGTCCTGACCCCATACTAGGATTATTGTGTCGTGGGTATCAGAAACTACGAGTACCATGGTACCACAACACCCACCCGGAAGAAATATTTGCAGAATATGCAGACAATTTTGTCCCGCAGCGAGAATCGAACCCGCGCCTCTGGCGTCTCTGCCGAGCAATCGCCCGCCACTCCACCGATGCCGTGTATGTTAATTGATTCAGGCGTGACTTTGCGTAAAAAGCTTCGTTAGAAGAATTTTGTAACCGAACATTATTTAATTTGATAGTTATATCGCTAGAAAGAACTTATAATATTTTAAATACTAAAATTGTAGAGGATCGTGGCATTGGCAACAATGTTACAAAACTAATACAGAAGAGTTCATTCCCTTTTGTTACTTTGTGGTATTCGTCTGCTAGTAACATTTTAAAGGAAAAATACATTTTCTATTTCATACTGACGTTATATAATCTTACTAAAGGTACAGAGAGCACTGGCGGTCTAGTGACCCCGCCTTCTGATCCTCCTTTGAATCCGTCGTGGGTTCAAATTCGGCCGTAGGTACACCAATAAATTCATACGCGATATCAGTAATCTCAAACGGTGAAGGAAAACATCGTGAAGAATCCGGCATGTGATCAAACCAAAACAGTTTGAAAATGTCATGTGCACTAAAGAAGCCTTTCACCACACCGGTTCTAAAACTCGTGACACGACTTAATAGTAGTACAGTATCGTTAATTGCCATAGTTATGTTGTTTTTCTGTCAAAATTGTTTTGTTGTTTTGTCCGTTAGAAGAATTTTGGAACCGGCATTAACAAATTCAGATCAGATTTAAAATAGTTGTTTATACTCTAGAGAATTAAAAAAAACTTACGAAAGTAAGGGAATCTGAAGGCGGAAGTAGATACCAAATTACTTTATTAACATTAAAACGTTAACGGCCCTTACAAACAGCCCCTGTCAAAATTGGGGGGTGTTTTTAAAATGTAACTTGTTTATCCATTTCCTTCTTCCCCTAAAAAATATGGCGATTTAATTATGCTCCATAATAACTTAAAATCAAAGAAAACTTCCTCCCGAAAATCAGCTGCGAAACATCAACCCAAGGGAAGTACAAACAGAGTGGTATAGGCGGGATATAGACAAAAACTGTTAAAAAATATGAACTGGGATTGTAAACTTACATTATTATAGGTACCTACAGCAGTATTAATATTGTATGCTTCGTGCTTTGTATGAAAACTGAATTTGTCCGAATATTCAACTAAAAATAACTGAACCAACCATTTAAAAAGAATAAGTACCTAACTACATAATTATTGTATGTAGCATCTCTTTATTAGGTACATAATCATCATCGCGTTAGTTTGTATTTCAGAAGTTAGACGAAAATTGTCGAGGCGCACAATATTTGTGGTACTACTGTACCGATTGAATCGATTTTGATGACTATAACTTACAGGTATTATTGTCTTTCTGTTAAAACAAAATAATATTGTTTTAGTTATTATTTAATTTAATTTATTAGTGTTCAATAATATGTTTAACATGTTTTGAGTATGTTCTGATCTAGATCTCAGGAACCTTATCATATTTTCAGATGATTTCTACTTTGTTAGGTAGATAATTAATATTTATTTAGTTGTTGAAACCAATTATTTAATTCATTTTGTAGTTTTCTTGTAATTATCAATTATTTGATTTGGTGGGTTATTCTATTTTATTTTTTGCGCGGTCTCATTCTGTCTTTCGACACCCAAAATCCGTAGCGCTATCTCTTCCTAAATAGGTCTAGATGCGTACGGTATCCTCTTAAGCATTCACTGTCATTGTTATTGTTATCCAATCCACTTAATACCTCCTTTTATCCGACTACAAAAAAGGCTTAAAGTTTTCTCATCACTAGCTTATTTCAGCACTCTCACCTCCAACTTTAAAACAAAACGTTACAAGATAAAAACGAAGTCAGAATCGTTGCCGTAAAAACTTAGGGGCTGAACTTTTTTTACTGTTATTAAGAATTTAGAAGGAATCGCGGTCGAACTCCCCCCCACCTCCCCCTGTTCCCTTGAGAAATCATCGTCTGTACCTGGGGGAGGCAGAAATTGCAAATACTTGTTTTGTTGAAGAAAAATATTGGTTTGTAGTTTTAAATTATGACTGTTGTGTAGGTTGGTTTATTAGTTTTCAGGGTTCCGTGCCAACGGGACCCTATTACTAAGCCTCCGTTGTCCGTCCGTCCGTCTATCTCTCACAGAGTATGTTTTTTGACTATTGCCGACTATTGCCGCTATAATAACAAATAATAAAAATTGTGTATTTCTTTTTGAAACTAATTTGTACAAAAATAAAAATTAAAATTAAGTGGTAAATTGGAAGAGACGTGTTTCATATTACATTTTTTGCTTGATTTTAATAGGGATTGTGCTGCCTATAATAGGTAGCGTATACATTTATGTACATGAACAATGGTATGAACCCTTCGTGTGCGAATTCTACTCGCACTTGACTGGTTTTTATGGGATCATCAATAAACGGACCTCACGACAACAAAGTCCTAGACAACCACTCAACATTCAAATTTATGTTTTGTTTTGATCTTAGGTACTAAGTTTTGTTGACCTAGGTGGCGTGGCGGGCTTGTGCTCAGCTGAAACGCAAGAGGCGCGGGTTTGATTCCCGCTGCGGAAGAACAAAATAATGTGAAGCTCAGATTACAATGGCTTGGCACCTCCTAGTTCATGTTCCCCTAGTATTTTTTCCAATGGAACCATCTGATGATGTGTACTGTGATACTAAAGCGAATTTCAATATTGGTTCATTAGCTATAGTACCATCAATGATACAAGCCAATGGTACTACTGCGAAGTTTGCTTGATCTGCAAACATATCTTCCGGGTCTGGGTGTTGTGGTACCATAGTACTCGTAGTTTCTGATACCTACGACACAGGGAATCAGTCAGAACTATGTTCCTATGTGACTATTGGGTATTATTATTAAAAAGTATGTCAGGATCGTAGCAAATGGAGATCCGTGATCTCTGCCTATCCCTATGGGAAACAGGCGTTATTTTGTGAATGTACATTATGTATGTATGTTTAAAATAATTAATACTACTACTCAAGATACAAGTCATTTTGAACTATTATAGTGCAAGTTTCAACTCAAATAAGTACATTTCGTGCATCCCGACCTCGGTAGTGACAAATGTTTATAGGTTCCGCAAATATTTCATTTGGGTGTGGGTGTTGTAGTATTTATGTATTTTATGTAAGTATGTATTCATAAAAAAAAGTATTATTTCAGTCATCTGGATCCCATAGTACAAGCTTGTAGATTAGAGATTAGATGGTGATGTGTGAAATGTCCACAAATATTTGTTAGGTATTTATTTTATTTGGCTAACGTCTTTGAATAGAAAAATCGAAAGATGCAAGACTAAATTCGAACCAACTTCATTAAAAACATAATATAATAGGTATTTTGTATAATTGAGACGTAAATAGTGATCTTAAAATGTGGAATCCCAAAGTTCCCAAAGTAAACTAAAAATCCTTAAATCCAAAAGTTCATCCCAAAAAATTCGGATAGTTTGAAAAATTAGAAGCGATACCAATTCGGGTCAGGGCAATTAACTTGTATGCTTTTTCGTGCTTTGCCAAAATTAAAAAAAAAATTGAAAGCCTGCCAACTTCGCCGTGTTAGATTAACTGATGCTAAAAGTTGGCAACTCCTGGCTGAGGGCCAGCTTACTGACTGATTTATGCACTTACCTTAATAAATAAATAACATCCAACAGTTGTATATAAGGCCTTATACCATCTAGATAATTTCTACAGCGTCAGGAGGCAACTTTTGCCTACATTAACGGAATGCTGTGGTACCCGGGACGATGTTAGATGGAGTAGGCTGGCCCAGCTACCCGGAAAAGACATGGTCAACATGTGCGGAGCTAGTAGACCAAGTATTAGTAATAGTACCTACTCCATTAACAAACTTTGTCATTTTATTTTTGAGTATTTCTATAATAATTCAGATCTCATACTCCAATGTGGGCCATCACATCTTATATATTATCTGACATATTGTTTTGGATTGGAAATAAATAAACAATTTTGACGACCTTGGTGACGTGGCGGGCCAGTGCTCGGCTGAGACGCAAGAGGTGTGGGTTTGATTCCCGCTACGGGAGAAATGTTTGTATGTTCTTTAAACATTTCTTCCGGAGCTGGGTGTTGTAGTATGTATTATAAGTATATATTTACAAAAAAAATTATATAGATACGTAATATATCAACCATCTGTGCCCATAGTACAAGCTTTGCTTAGTTTGAGGCTAGATGGCGCTGTGTCAAATGCCCTCGAATAATTTATTTAATTGAATTGAGTGGTTATAATCTGTGGGTGGTCTAATTAAGTCTAAAAACACTACTTACTAATCAATACACGAAATTCTATCAAATGTAGACGATCCAAATTACTCTAATAACAGAAGCCAGGGTCAGTGTAATATTTATAAAAAGCTGTGGTGTGTGGCTGTCGGTTATTACTGGTTATTACACATTTGATGCGGTAGCTGTGTTTTCTTACCCCTGTACTTGGGTACGGGAGGATGAAAGTAGTGCTGGTAAAATTAAATGTTAATAAATAACACCCAACGGTCCTGACCCCACACTAGGATTCCCTGTGTCGTGGGTATCAGAAACTACGAGTACCATGGTACCACAACACCCAGACCCGGAAGAAATATTTACAGATATTGCAAACATTTCTTCTGCAGCGGGAATCAAACACGCGCCTATTGCGTCTCTGCCAAGCAATCGCCCGCCAAGCCACCGAGGCTGTCATAAAGTTTGAAAGTAGCTGTGACAGAGAAGATGACGCGTAAATAGGTAAGCGTGGTATGGGCATGTTATGCGGAGAGGAAGCCATGTTACAAGGCGGGCGATGAATATGAATGTGGATGGATACACTGTTAAAGGAAGGCCGAGGAAAAGATGGATGGATTATGTGAAGAGGACATGCGTGTGAAAGGAGTGAGTACTGAGATGACAAATGATAGGAGAAGATGGAGGAGGGAAACATGGTGTGCCGACCCCACCTAGTGGGATAAGAGTAGGAAAATTATGATGATGATAACTTAAAAGACGGTCGATCAAAGTCAGTTTTTCCCCAAAGATGTAACAAAGCTTTAGCTTAGGTTTTCCGACGAGAATAACGAAATTATGAATAAACAACAAATATGCCGAAAGATTATAATTTTGTTAAAAAGCATGTCGTAAAAGTCGACTAAGGGGTAGCATCCTCCAACATGATGGACCATCTATATGGGCGATGGGCTGATCACTTGTCACCATGTTCACCATATCCATCTTAAGACTAAATCAGAAAGTGCCTGCAAGTTTCTTTATGTTTACTTGTGGCTATGCCCACTCTATTAGGGATACGTGCGTGATAATAATGTATGTAACTAAGTATGTTATTAAAAATACTTTTATTTTATCTTCAAACTTTTTTAGATTTTATGACGTGCCGGTTTTCTCAAGATGTTTTCCTTCACCGTTTGAGCGTACTGATATAGCACATAAATTGTTCGAACAAAAAATCCATTGGTGCTGGACCAGATTTGAACCCACGATCGGAAGGAGGGGTCTCCCGTTCTAGCCGATGATGACTCCAGCTCCACAGTAACAGAGCTGGCCACTAGCTCATACGAACTTACTTTTAGTAATAATACCCACAGTAGTATAGGTATTAGGTAAAAGCATTGTAGTAACTTACGTCCTCCTGTGCATAGTCTAAGCCCACAACAGAGTTATTATATAAAAGGTAAGTACAATTGAATTAGATGCCGTCATTAGGCCTGCGGTCGTCACTTTGATGAAAACATCTTGGAATAAAGTTCCGTATAGTTATTGGAGGTTACGGCTTAGTCAGCTCCGGACGTATTGACCATGTCTTTCTTGTGGACAAGGCCGACTAAGCTGAGAGAATGGAATAGGTGCTGGGCAAGCCTACTCCATCTTAATTCGTCCCGGGCACTACAGCGTCCCGTTTGTGAAGGTAAAAGTTGCCTCCTGATGCTGTATCATCTACTATAGATGGTTAAAGGCCTTAGTAGTTTTAGTTATAGGAGGTTTATAAGCGTTTTATGCATAAAAGGGAAAAGCTTCATCCCAAAGTTATTTCATCGTATTTCACGGTTTCCTGGAAACGAGACGATCCTGCAATATATCCCGTTATCCTAGAATTGTCTGATACACTTACGAATCAGTGTAGCGTATAGAAAAGGGGGACAATTCAGAGCTTGGATGGGAATATTCCGATCCATTAAGAGTATGCGACAAGTTGGAAAGGTAGATAGATAGATATATTTATTTCATTGAATTTTAACAAATATTGGTTAGTAGTGTTTGTAAGCCTATGTTAGGTTTGTCTAAACACTATGTTCTCGTTTACAAAATTATTAATAAAATGTTTCGAGTAAAAAACACGTCCAAAACAACAAATAACAAGGGATACCTACCTAATCAGGAGCGACTGCGCACAGCGGTAATAATAAATAGGGTAGCACACATTTAAACGAACGTCTTTACAAAGAACCGGCCCCGTCAGGTGAGTTGAAGGTATGTAATTGGTTGAATTTTGATTAAATATAAAAAAATATTTGTAGACTTTTCACACAGCGCCATCTAGCCAAACTAAGCAAAGCTTGTACTATGGGAACATTATGGCTGATAGAAAAATTAATATACTTTTTTTTTTGTAAATACATGCTTACTTATAATACGTAATACTACAACATCCAGACCCGGAAGAAATATATGAAGATCATCAAACATTTCTCCAGCAGCGGGAATCGAACCCGCACCTTTTTTTGCGTCTCAGACGAGCACTCACCCGCAACGCAATCGAGGTCGGTCGTCAATATTTTACTAAATGTATTAGGATCTTAAACTTTTTAAGGAATTTTACGAACACAAATAAGACCTCAAACTAAAAGTTTAAGGGTCCTATCTGTATATTTAGTCTACGTCTAAGCCATCGTCTCAGATAAATTGATTCTGCTCAGAGCTCCAAAACCGGAGTCGCCAAGGATAACGCTATTTACGGTTCTTGCTCACAAACCTCTCGTTTTGTTTTTGTTTATGAAAAGTTATGGATCAAAGTGAACTATATTATCTACAGGAATATTTGAGAAAGAAGAGATAATAAAGAGAAATAATTAAAGGTAAATCTTAATCCTAAAAATTCTAATCTTTTTTATATATCGAGTCAAAATATTTGTTATTTAATCCGATCGCAAAACTAAAACACGCCTAAGTAGGTATTTAGAAGAACTAATAACATTGAATTGATAGAATGAAACTTACAACGGATAGAAATAATAATTAACAAAATACAATAGAAACAGTCGGGTTATCTAGAGACCGTTTGCAACCAGCTCACATTATCCAAGAATCTGTTTAGAAGAACTTAACACATAATTAACTTAAGAATCAGATTTGAAGATTTTTTTTTTAATAAGTCGTCTACCCCGTTGCATAAATGGACCGTCGAATAGTGAATTCATCGCCACAAAAAGGCATAAAAAAGCAAAACCAATGGTTAAAAGTATTTCAAATCCCGTAGCGGGAATCGAACTCGCACCTCTTGGGTCGTCTTATGTTTCTGTATTATGAGTAAATAATTTGTGTTTAAAACATACCTACATATTCAAAATAACAGCCAGAAATAATAACATTAATAATAATATAACAATTAGATCAGAGTTCATTACATTATTATTTTCCTGGGTGAGAATCGAATCTACGACCAGGCAGAGCTACTACTTTTAAGCTACGAGGATTAACATGGGCCAAATGTAAACACCCTCGTTTTATAAATCAGTTAAAAAACCAAAGCTTTCTACAAGTTTTTCTTCAACATGTTATTTTACAGCCATTTTACAACCCTTAAAGCCGTTTTTATTAATTCCCCGGGCTGTATCAATAAACAAAGCTCAACGCCTACTAAAGGCACAGTAAAAGTAACTTACAAAGTAATGTACTTATTAACTTGTCTGTACGGCCACTGACACGTTCGGTTTAATGTCTACACTGCAACAAGATCAAGTAGAGTTGTGGTACAAGTTATAAGCGGCAACGAATACCGTACAAACATAAAATGTAAGTAAGTTCGTGTGAACTAGTTCACACGAACTTACTTACGGTCGTGGGTTCGATGTTTTATCAAACGCAAAAGATAACATACTTTTTTCATACCAACTTAATTTTCCTAAAGTAAGTTCGTATAAGCTAGTGGCTAACTCTTGTGACGGAGTTTTTAGGCCGCCTAAAGGCCTCCGTCATGGCTTAACGACTTAAAAGCTGGGACCGATAAAGCACGGAAGCGCTCAGCTTGTAATGCCACTTGCGGTCACTCATTAAAATTGAGACCACGCACAACGTTGCTTAAATTCAACGATCAATCAAGAACGTCTAAGCACGCTACGAAACGAGCATAACTTAATAATATAGTTATTAAACAAACTTATTATCTGCGATAATGTGTGCGTATCATCATGTATCTGTGTGATAATAATGTTTGTTTATTGATACATCCTGGGGAATTAATAAAAACGGCTATAAGCTATTATTGTTACGGATCAAAGCTTAAAATATAACCTTTCTACCCGCTTTTTCTTGTAACTTGTCCCACGTGCTCTACAGTAGTTACTCTAAGACCCACACGGGTACATGAACACCATTTGAATTTTACCGCACAACAGGCGGCACTAAAGAGAAGCTCAGCTCATTTATGTGCCATCGGGTTGATCCTGTCGTACCCGTAGATACTGGCAATTATAACACGCTTTACTCTTACTGTGACGGTTTTAAATAGAAACTAATTGTTTATCGCAATTATAGTTACAATAAATTTAACGATGTTTTCCTTCACGGTTTGGTATTGCACTAACTCACTAAGGCCTTTTACCATCTATAGTAGATGATTTATACAGCGTCAGGAGGCAACTTTTACCTTAAATAAACGGAACGCTGTAGTGCCCGGGACGAATTAAGATGGAGTAGGCTTGCCCAGCACCTATTCCATCCTCTCATCTTAGTCGGCCTTGTCCACAGGAAAGACATGGTCAATACGTGCGGAGCCGACTAAGCCGCGGGTTTCTTCACGATGTTTTCCTTCACCGTTTGAGAGTACTGGTATAGCGCACATAAATTTTTCGCACAGAAAAATCCATTGATACACGACCGGGTTTGAACCCACGACCGTAAGATTGGAAGGCGGGGTCACTACCAACTAGACCACCAGTGCTCTCATATATCTAGTCGTGTCACTTTTTTTTGAGAACTGGTGGTTTAGTGGCCTTGCTCTCCGATCCTAGGGTCGAGGGTTCAAATCCGGTCGCGCACCAATGGATTTTTCGGTTCAGAAAAATTATGTGCGCTAATATCAGTCAGTCAGTCAGTAGTAACGTTTTTATTTATGTAGACAATGCATAGAGTATTCTAAAGTCGCAAAGGATTCGTATGTATTCCATGCAATTGCCTTACTTTGCAAATGTCTTTGAGGTTGTCGAATTATGAAAATAAAGCAATTCAGATAGATGCGGCTTAAAAATACTAAAGTTTTTAAATTTTGTTGAATGTATAGAAAATAATAGGTTATTTTGATGATTACTGTTTTGGCATTTGTGAGTACTATGAAATGGGAATGGTGCAGGTTCTATTTTCGTGGTGAGAGGTGTGTTTGCACGTTTGGCCAATATTTCTTCCAGGTCCGGGTGTTGTAATACTGTACTTGTTGGAGTCAATGGGATGTCATTTATTTGACAGTTTTGCGATATTTATGTAACTTTATTATCTAGTCTTCTTTTAGGGTTTGGGGCAATTGCGCTACTTTAAAACGTTCTTACAAAAAGTCCTAAAACCTTCATAAACGTTCTAATAACATTAATCTACGTGCCAAGAGACTTTTTACCCACGACAGAACGGAGAAGATAAAGCGTTTGGCTTAAGAGGTTGTATATTTATTTGTGTGTTTGTCTGTTATAATTTTCATCAAAAACTACTTAACCGATTTCGATGCGGCTTTTTGAATTCTATTGGTGTCATTTTAGGAAAGGTTATTAAATATGTTTTACGGCCATAGCCCACCAGGGGGCGCTGCAGCAGCTAGCATAGTTTTTGCACCTCGAAAACTCTATAACTTATTTTATTATAAAAATAGCGCGATTGCCTTCTAAGTCAAATCTACCGCATCTTTAGGTTCGTAGATCTCCGGCAGTCGCTTGCATCATTGTTTCGCAAATATCCCAGTTTCTTTGTACCGCATTATTTAAGCTCAATGCGCCTAATGCGTCCCTGAGCTTCTCAGACGAGACACACTGTATTATATTGCTTTTGTTGATTCACTTAGTAACGTTGGAGGCAACTTTTGCCTACACGCTGTAGTGCCCTGGATGATTCAGAATAGGCTGATGATTATGATTATTTATCTGCAGAGATCATCATCTTCCTGCCCTTATCCCACTCTATGTGGGGTCGGCACAGCATGAACCTTGGATCATGCTGTAATAGTTTTGGCTAAGGTGTTTTACGACCGGCCGCCAGCCTGACGTCAACCCTCCTTGGGAATATTTGCATATTGTATCCCATCATGTTGGAAGATACTATCCCTTAGTCGACTTTTACGACATGCTCGGGCATTTTTTCTTTACAAAGGCAGAGAAGTAATTAGTATTAAAGTATTTATCTACAGAGATAACTCTCAAAAATAGACGTAGGTAAGTAAACAGAATTTGATAAAAAAATATCAATTGTACGAATGAAAATAATACCTATCTTTATTTCGGGAACACATTAAGAGATGTGTCAAGAGATATAGCGCCATGGCGCTTATTAGGGATGGCCTATGTAACTTCTTCGCTAGACCGGAAGTAACGAAAAAGCGTGTGTGCGAAGAGAAGAAAATGTCCAGCTGCTTCTCTTTCCAAGCATGTCGTAAAAGTCGACTAAGACGATATTATTCTCTCCAACATGATGGACAACCTATATGGTCCATCCAGCAATTCATCTTAGATGTACCTAAATCATGTATGGCTGCAAGTTTTCTTATCTTGTGGCTCTGCCCACCCCATTAGGGACACGGGCGTGATAATTATGTATGTATATGTCATGTCTAAGTTTGTTTAAATGGGTTAAATCCCGTTGGTAAAATGAGTTTGTCACAATCGCCTTCAAAAGAAAAGAAAATAAACTGAACAGAGCAAGTAACTGTCACTGTCAGTTGCTGATGTTAATCAAAATATTCTACCGGCCAGTGTGTTGTCTTTGGTTGGAATCGAATGATAAAAGAAATTATTATTATCTGGGGTATAAGAAAAATATGGCGGCAGAAAGATTTTGGGAACATCCCGCGTCGTAGTGTTCAAAAAGTTTGCAAATCCAAATAAATGAAGAAATCAGTTAAAAATTACGTTTTGAGTTTACATCAGAAGTGGGATCAAGAACTTATCACCGCCCACAAGTGTTGCATTTAGTTGAAATGCGTGTATTTGGCAAATACTTGGTGATTGATATTGTAAAAGAAGAATGGTCCTCCTGTATCCATTTTTTATCTACGTATCTGGTTTGCAAGCAAGTAGAACTCATCTCATACATGAAGAGATTGTAAAGAGATGTTCAGAAGGACGAGAGTGCGGATGTTACCTAAAATTTCGATGGGACGTGACGAGATATTGCGCTGCACTGAACGTATTAGGCTTTGACGCCGGCTTGGGTGATGTATTGAGTTTCCATTATGTTTGCATTGTTGCATTATGTAATTAGCTGAAGCTAAATCCATCCCGTTAAGCGATGGCTTTCAGCCATATCAAGTAGGTACTGGACCAGAGCTTAGTAGGATGAGCTTTATCAGTACCTAGGTAGGTATGTTCTTGCAGACAGTGTGCCTACCTACAAGGTGTTGAAAAGGATTTTGTATTCCATAAAATTAACCATGGTCTTTGAATGAATAAGTTTGCCATTTTAGCTGGTCATCTTTGTGTAAAGCACTTATCGAGTAGGTGTACTTATGAACTCTAGGAAATATCATTGCTTACCTGCTATGAGGGGCTGGATGCATGTTTGTAATGAGCGGTTTACTCTGTGAATTTTTGTTTTTCAGATAAAGGATAACAATGTTTGTAGAGGTCAAACGCTGAACTCCAATATTTGAATGAATTTTTTGGAACCTGAGAACTTCTTGAAGCATCAAAAAAGAACCTCGGTTGGTCTATTTCATTTTGTTGCTAGCCTTTAATTTTGTTTAACTGTGTGCATAATTCAAGTTTCTGAATTCAATGTATGGGACGGTGCAAAAACAATAATTTTCCTTTTGTAAGAAAGTTAGAGATACTCATGAATTTGATTTGTTATCATAACCACATGATAATATGAGGAATGATAGATCATACCTTGATGAAATCCATGAGATTAAATAGCAAACATTAAAATGATTTCATTTTCAAGTTGCCGTTGAAATGTTGGTTCTGTTTGAAATTAAGCACTCATAAAGCTAACAAATTTTTGTTTGATGCAGTTTTATATGCTAAGATTTATTCCAGTTAACAAGATAGATTCTAAATGTAATATTTGGACTTGCCTCTGACTACACCTCTGGACAACAATAATGAGAGCCTGAAGGTTTTAAATGATGTTAACTGCGCTTGGGGTACCTATAATAATTGTAAACCTGTTTATGCTCAGTGTTTTCTTGTCATATCACTGGTTCTTCTGGGTACATTGGGTTTAGTCAAAAACTGGGTTTTGGTTTAAAATAAAGATACCTAACACTAAAGGTGTATGATGTATGATGATGTGGTGCTGTTTTCTTTTTATTTTGTTTTTAGGTGGCTGAATCTTATTGAATCACAAACATGATTGCTAAATTAGTAAAATTACTAGTGGGAACTCTGACAAGTAGCTGAACAAGCGGTAATATGAGTTTATGCGGTAAGGTGCTTTATTGAAGTTTTGACCTGGGAGATTTGGTGAGTGACTTGTTGTTAATTTTAAATGATTGAAAATGAAAGGTCTCTTCATTTGTTTGGCGGGATCCAATAGCGATTCAATTGCGTCTGAGAAAACTTGATTTGTCATTAAGTTTTGTGTTCTGTACAGTATCAACGCACAACTGTGTATGATGTTTGAGTGGAATCGGATAACTAAGCAATATTTGTCAGACATTACAATATTGATACGATACGTTAAGAGCATGTCAACGGTTTTTAGGTATGTTTGGGTATAATGCAGACTCATGTCTAATATGCGGTTCGGTTTAAACAGTAAAAATAATAATTAATGATCTTTTGTGATAGAGTATTATTGCCTGTTTGTTGAAATTGATAGTGTGAGTATCCATATTCAAATAACCAAAGTTTAAGATTTTCTTATGAAGTTGAGAGTAACTCTTGGGTTTCCATTTCTTACTGATAGAATATCTTAATGGGTTGATTTGAAATTTACCTAGTGCACTTGGCATACGGGTGTTTGAAATAACTTAATGTTCATGCTGTATATAACGTTTAATAAATGTAACGAGATGCGACACCTTAAAGGCGTATAATTAACGTGCATTTTGAGCAGTATGTTGAAGCATTATTTATTGGGGACCAACGTCTATAATCGGGAGATACCAGAAGGAAGTACCAACGTTATTTGTTTTGATTTTTCGGAGTCTTAGTGATAGACTATAATGAGTAAGTCGTCAATCGACATTTATTTTTGAACCTTAGCAGTTATTCACAGTAACCCTAATCGAGTCCTTGATTTTAGTAAAATCGTTTATTGAAATTATTTTTAATTCATTACATTCTAAAATAACGCGTTCCGTGATCATTAAAATCTATCTGGGAGAGCGGGGTACTATGGTGAATATTGGCAAGTTTCATGCAGAGTCAGTCTCGGGAGCCGTGCTGGGAAGCCAGATGACAATGTCGTGCGTGATCTGACCTGTGGTTGGATACGCTGCGGTTGCTGCGAGATTGGACTGACCACGTGACTTGCTGTTGCGGTGGTGTGAGGAGAAAGTCTGAACGGATGTTGGACTGACCACGCGTGGATTCGCGGTGGTGTTAGAGTGTGTGTCTGGCCTGTGGCTGGAGCATGCTGGGTTTCTGGGGTTGATGGATATACTTACTCAATTAGAAATGTTTCGATGGCTTTGTTGAAAGCTCTGGCCGTAATAACGTTTGGTTTGGTACTGTCCTTAATGGTAGTTTGGGTGTTTGAAGTATTTAAAGTTTTGTATTGCGCGTGCCTTAATAACTAAAGAATTAATCGATCCTGTTTGATATTGAGTGATGCTAAATTATGACGAATTTGGGTTATTTGAAGTTGGTAAATACTCAGATAAAACAGAAGGCAATTAAGAAAAAAATCTTCATGTAAATTCTAAAATAAGATTTATTCTAGATGGAGAGTGCAGAGTCGCCCGGTGTAACTCTAGTTGAAAACTGAAACCCTAACTTTCAAGACTTTCCTTGAATTCTTTAATTTGTTCTGAAAACTGTTTTTGTGGAAAAGTATTTTCTGTTTAAAAAAATCGTATCGTACCTGAAATGAATCGTGTAATGTAAATGTTTTGCGTTTGACGTTGTGAACGCCATCTATTGTAACCGTAATGAAAAGTAAAAATTGCTACTCCATGATTAGATACTGGTGAGTAAATTAAAATGTTTTGCTAGCTAGTGTGAACTAAAGCTTTGATCGCGATGAACTAAAATTGTGACTATTTGCATTTGAAAGTATTAATTTTGTGACTGTATAACAATGTTTAGGTCAGAATTGGCCGAGCGGTGAATTGAGCCTTAGATTAAAGCGAATGTGATCCCGTAATGTAAGCTACACGAGGACGTGTGCTTGTAGGATGGCCGTGTCATGTCTAAGTTTGTTTAAATGGGTTAAATCCCGTTGGTAAAATGAGTTTGTCACAATCGCCTTCAAAAGAAAAGAAAATAAACTGAACAGAGCAAGTAACTGTCACTGTCAGTTGCTGATGTTAATCAAAATATTCTACCGGCCAGTGTGTTGTCTTTGGTTGGAATCGAATGATAAAAGAAATTATTATTATCTGGGGTATAAGAAAAATATGGCGGCAGAAAGATTTTGGGAACATCCCGCGTCGTAGTGTTCAAAAAGTTTGCAAATCGAAATAAATGAAGAAATCAGTTAAAAATTACGTTTTGAGTTTACATATATATGTTCAGCAGTGAAGATAAGATGATTATGATGATGACTCTGAGTGAGAGCAAGCTTCATCCGTGGAGTGGGGCGCTGGTGACCTGTATTACAGGTTTTTTCTAAAACCTATCTCAGGCACCAGCTCTTCACAAAACAGGTTTTCTTGGTACTTACTAACCTATAACCTCATTCTGTGTCAGCTTGAAGCCAAGAAACTTTTGTGAAGAAAAATAAATATTTATTATTATTATTATTATCTACTGTGATATTCAGGTAAGTATATCTAATTGCCTACGTCCCAAAAGTTACCTTTATCAAGACATTATGTTCCTACCGGCTCAGAAACCCTGTTATTCGGTATTGTATGTGTGTTCGTATGAGCTAGTGGCCAATGCTAGTGACGGAGTTTTAGGCCGCCTAAAGGCCTCCGTCATGGCTTGACGACTCCGACTGTTTAAGCCGACGGAAGCGCTCAGCTCGTAATGCCACTTGCGGTCACCCATCTTAATTTGTGACAGCGCATATCGTTGTATAACTTTTACGATCAATCAAGAACGCCTAAGCAAGCTACGCCACGAGAGCTTCGAATTTGTTATTCGGTAGTTGAGTAATACACACGTTGGTAACCTGCTACCTACGTACGTACTACTTACGTTTGGATCCCAGCTGACACGAGCAGGTGCAATGTCGGCACCTAATGAATCTATTTCTTTGTGATACAGGGTGAACGCTTTTTAAACCCCTTTTTCTTGGTGCCACTAAGTACGAGAGCACTGGTGGTCTAGTTGGTAGTGACCCCGCCTTCCGATCCTAAGGTCGTGGATTCAATCCCGGTCGTGTACCAATGGATTTTTCTGTGCGAAAAATTTATGTGCGCTATACCAGTACCTACTCTCAAACGGTGAAGGAAAACATCGTTAGGAAACCCGCGGCCTAGTCAGCTCCGCACGTATTGACCATGTCTTTCCTGTAAATAAGACCGACTAAGCTGAGAGGATGGAATAGGTACTGGGCAAGCCTACTCTATCTTAATTCGTCCCGGGCACTAGAGCGTCCCGTTTGTGAAGGTAAAAGTTGCCTCCTGACGCTGTATAAATCATGTACTATAGATGATAAAAGGCCTTAGTAGTTAAGTAAGTACGTATGAGCTAGTGGCCAGCTCTGGTGACGGGAATTTTTAGGCCGCGTAAAGGCCTCCGTCATGGCTCAACGACTTAAAAGCCGGGACCGACAATTTAACGGTGCCATTGAAAACCAGCTCTAAAGCCACCACTGAGCTGCTATTCATAATACACATTTTTATTTAAATATTTAAAATACATTTACAATAAGAACACTCTGTGTGTGAAAGCACAGCCAGTAATCAAGTTTTATTTTATGTATGTGAACATGCCAGAGTAATAATTTTAAATTTAGTGCAGAATGAACAATAAAAATGAGCGTAAGCATTTTTCTCCCATAAGATGTTAATTATAGGCGTCAAAAATATTTTAAGAAAAACCTGAAAATTACTTGATTCTATCAAAGCTGGACTTATAAGAGTTTTGTTTTATTTTGTGTAATTATTATGAACATCTCTTGCAGTAAACGATTTAAATTACATTCAACTATACATTATTTTTAATAATATCTACCACAACCGCGCAAAGCGAATAAATCACAGCAACAACGTAGCATTCTTAGTTTGAAAGTTATTATTTTCTTTTAACTTCATCATCTTCCTGCTCTTATCCCACTATGGTGTTTTATGACCGGCCGCCTACCTGACGTCAACCCTCCTTAGGAATACTTGCTTATTGTATCTGATCATGTTGGAGAGGATACTATTATCCCTTAGTCGACTTTTACGACATGCTCGTGGAGAGAAGCATCTGGACGCATTCTATGTTTTTTCTTTACTCCCAGTCCAGCAGAGAAGTTTTATTTTCTTTTAACTTACAGTTACATAACAGGCTATTTTTTCCGAATTCATCGAGAGCGGAAGCATGTTAGTTCGTACTTCTAAACCATTCTATAGCCAGTTCATTATGCCTCTGCTCAGTACGTGGTGTATTTAGATAGCTAGCAGCCACGGGTATTGATTTGGTACATTTTGTATTTATGATACTTGAGTCTAAAGGAGGTCGCTTTGAGCGCTAAGACCGCACCAAGCTGAGTGGGACTCATTGATGCCACCTGTCGGAACAGAATCAAGTTACCAATCACTCAAGTTGTTTGAGTGCTGTATTGGATTCTTGAAAGGAAGACTTGTGTTGACAGGTTTAGTAGAGAGTTGTCAGTCAGTAACGTAAGACTTTTAGGTATATTATATAAACTGGAAAATATTTACTTATAAACGCTGCTAAAGTTTTACGTGGTTTCATAATACACTCTAGCCTCGAAGGTTTGCTGGAAGAAAACTTTTTGAAAGGTTCGTGTTTCTGTTCGTGTTTCAATTATGTAGGTACATTAAGGGTCTCAGCCCACTATGCCGTCCCATAACAATGGAAATTTGGTATATTTAATAAGGGCCATATTTTTTTTATATTTCTGTTGTGTATTTACAATAAAATTGTAGGTTATTGTATTGTATTGTATTCTATTTGTAGTTATCGTTTTACTTCGCTTTATTTATGCGGCTATGACAACGAGACGGCTCATTAACACGGCAATGGGCGCTGACCCTAAATATACATTTGAAACAAACAAATTAAATCAACTGACCCAAATTTATCATCTCATCCAAAGTGAGACCGTTAAAAAATAATTATTCTATTCAATTTAATCGTTTAAATATATAAAACTCTTAAGCTACTGACTGACTGGCCATCAGACGTAACGTCATGGTAGCCACTATTAAGAACTGAACTAACTGGCAATCAATGCTGAGCTCAAACTAAGTCTTAGAAGCATGAAACTTAGAGAATATATTCCTGTTATGGTGTAGGGGTAAGTAAGTTTGTATGAGTTAGTGGCCAACTCTTGTGACGGAGCTTTTAGGCCGCCTAAAGACCTTCGTCATGGCTTAACGACTTAAAAGCCGGGACCGACAATTTAACGTGCCCTCCGAAGCACGGAAGCGCTCAGCTCGTAATGCCACTTGCTGTCACCCATCCCAATTGTGATCGCGCACAACGTTGCTTAACTTCAACGGTCAATCAAGAACGTCTCAGCAAGCTACGCCACCAGTTCTTCACTGGGGTGCACTAGGAAAGGAATTCAACTCCTGGAATACGCAGCGTGTGAAGATAGTTTGTAAAATCAAACTTTACGCGGACAAAGTCGGGGGCGTCCCACTGGTTAGCTATAAAAGTCGGATATCCAAAATTTACTTTCACGATTACTATAAAAAGCATAGAGATTTCTGTGTGGTCCGCATTTAAATCCAAATTCGTTTTGAAATAAAGAAAATTGTTATCCGTAGTTGACATAATTAGGTGATTTTGACAGTAAAAAGCGAAAAATATTGTTTTCACTCCTCTTGCTCAAAAAGTCCGTCATTGTAGCGTATCAGAGCGGGGATAAATACCATACTTGCCTCTAGGGGAACCAACGTTTATTCATAAGAAGAACATTCATGAATAAAGATTCGACTTATTACTGTTTCAAGAAGAACATTTTATTGTTGAAAATGGAACTAAAACTAAAAACGGCCATCTCATCGGTAGAATGCGCACATTGCGTTGCGATTACAGAAGAAATTAAAAAAGAATTTTTCTCTAATTACATTTTCAATTGGTGACCGTATTTAATATTGTATTTGTATTTTCTTCTTCGCTGGACTGGGATTAAATAAAAAACATAGAATGCGTCCAGCTGCTTCTCTGCCGGGCATGTCGTAAAAGTCGACTAAGGGATAGTATCCTCCAACATGATGAGATACAATAAGCAAGTATTCCCAAGGAGGGTTGACGTCAGGCAGGCGGCCGGTCATAAAATACCTTAGCCAAAACTCTTACAGCATGATCCAAGGATAATGCTGTGCCGACCCCACATAGAGTGGGATAAGGGCAGGAAGATGATGATGATGATGATTTAATATTGTATTTTTTACTTACTCTATATTGTCCCACTGCTGGGTATAGGCCTCCCCCAAATGCTTCCACTTATGCCGGTCTTTTGCGATTTGACAAGGAGTGGTGGGAAATCGCAAATCTCAAAATATTGTATTAGATTATTTTATTTTCTCGCAATCGTAGTGAAAAGTAGAGTGGTAACAAAACCAATTATAACGCAGTTTCTATTTACTCCTTAAAACTACCTCGTTTATTGATGACCTCGGTGGCATGGCGGGTGATTGCTCGGCTGAGTTTTAAGGGGCGCGGGTTCGATTGACGCTACGGAAACAATGTTTAGTATGTTCTGCAAATATTTCTTCCGGGTCTGGGTATGACTAATACTTACTTACTAAGTTTTATTCAGAAAACTTACAATCTTTCGAATCTATAATTATAGACTATAGTCATACTTCACTTATTATAATAGTAGATAGTTATACAAGGGGCTAAAATGACTTATTGTAAAATAAATAAATATTTGTGGACATTTCACACAGCGCCATCTAGCCCCAAACTAAGCAAACCTTGTACTATGGCAACCAGATGGCTGATAGAATACTTGTATACTTTTTTTTGTAAATACATACTTATAATACATAATTACATAACATGCAAACTTATCTCCCGCTGCGGGAATCGAACCCGCGTCTCTTGCTCTCAATCGAGCACTCGCCCACCAAGCCACCGAGATCGTCTTATGATTACTAGTGGCTCTGCCCGCCCCATTACGGGTGTGATAATTATGTATTTATATATGTAAAAACAAATCTATGGAAGCAGACAACAGTTATTTTATCGCTTAAAAATTATATTTTACTTACATGCAAATAAATAATGTTATTCACACATTTTATGAACACAATTTGTACCAAAAATAATTAGATACAGATTTATTAAGGAAGTGTTATGTTAATATTTATCAATTAAGCTTATTTATACATATCGTGGGACTTATAAAATTATAAATTATATTTTCTCTGTCAAACTAAAATATTATAGACGCGGACTCTTAAACGCGTCCCTTGTTATCCTCAAAACAATAAAGACCATTCTTCATTTCACATCAGTTGAAACGCAGAATGCGCTTCTAGGCAGTCACTTGTAAATAAATTAATGTCGCTTTTGAACCGTGTTTTTGTTTTAACAAATATTTCGAAACAAAGACAGAGACATTCAAATATTTAGGTCTGACATAGTTCTAACTCCATTGATTCAAACGCTGAACTTTGCATACGCACTAAGTAGTCCTTCTATTATTATGTGTCATGAAATCCTATTCACATAAGACACTTTCTAGGGATCCGTATCCGAAGGGTGCCAATGGGACCCTATTACTAAGCCTCCGCAGTCCGTCCGTTCGTCCGCCCATTCGTCCCTCCGTCTATCAGCAGACTGTACCTCATAAACCGTAGCGAGTTGAATTTTTCACAGATTGTGTATTCCTATTCCTATAAAAGGGGGTCCCATACAAGAAACATTGTTAATGTACGATGGTACCGAACCCTTTGTGTGTGAATTCGACTCGCACTTGACCACTTTTTGTTTTATTTCGACATGGTATCTTAAATCATTGATATGGAACGCATTTCCTAGTCTCCGACTATCAATAAAATCCATTTCATTAACCAGAACTTTTAAACCAGATCAACATTTGGCGCCATTTGACTAGAGTCTTTACAAAAGCAGAGCCCGTAACATAACGGCCGTACGAATTTCACTGAATAATGAACTTACATTGGAAAACTCGAAGGGAGGCCTTTGCCCAGCAGTGGGATGATACAGGCTAACAACAATAACCTGTATTACTTCTGGTTCCCAGCTTTGCTTAGCTTCAATGGAAATCTCAAGCAATATATTTTTTTTTTATTACAGGACTGCGTATGAAAGCAGTCGATGAATGATAATTACACATTAAACAAAAATTCTCCTAAATCTCAAGTATTTCAAGATTTGACGCTATATTCAATATTAATCATTATTTGATGGTGAGACGCTAAGATAATGCCAATCTACTTACGATTTGAAGACATAAATAATATTAAAAATCAAGAACCTCTTACAGTGTAAAACCCTTTTTTTTTGTAGACTAAATAACTGTCACTTGTGAAAAAATGTAGTCTTGAGCATTATTATAAAATAAACAACAAAGGTATTATATATTTCAATCTAATTTATTTAATAGTAAACCTCAAAAATTTACACCGTTCCATAATAAACGGACTGTGTGCTGTCCCAGTCAAAAAACAAAGATTTTTTTTAATTTCTTCTGTTTACTGAACGTTCATCATCATTACCCTGCCCTTATACCACTTTATGTGGGATCGGCACAACATATTCCTCTTCCATTTCCCCCTGTCAGAAGTCAACATGTTTTCTGAACATTCGTTTGCTTAAAGCCACTGGACGGAAACCCTTAGTTAATCATGACGGCCGTCATATATCTCTCTCCGCTTTTTCAAAACTACAAATAAACTATCTGAACGGGTTTCTAACGGTTCCTTTCCGTTAATTAAAGTTTATCTTTTCGTTGCATTCGTGTCGCTAGAACCTAATCATTGTGACGCATTCTTCATTAGACACGCTAGTTAAGGAACTTCACACTACCTACTTGTGTCATTAGTTCATTCGATACTTAATTCTCCTTAATTCTCATTGTTGACTTTGTAATTTATGACATTTGTATTAATTTTAATTTTTTGTGTTTGTTGTTTTTATTTTCTTTTATTTTTATTTAGCTATTTTTTTGACATTATTACTATTATTATAATTTTCTAAAATTTAATTAATCATTGCACGCCCATAAAGGGCAAATTAGATTGAATATTTATTATCTGTGACATCTTTTTGACATGTAATTATGTAATAAATATACTTTGACTTTGACTTCGAATCAGTGTGGTGAAAGGATTAAATTGCGCCTCAAGATGCTGCTTTTGTACACTTGACACAATGTTTTCGAACTCTTATGTTTACGACATAACGGTTTCCTCACGGTGTTTTCCTTCGTCATTTGAGAGTACTGGTATTTATAATAGCGCACATAATCTTACTTATATCTTACTTCTTACTTATATTATAAATTTGAAAAGTCTTAGTTTGCTTGAAATTACCGGCGTAAAGCTCAAAACGCAACGATAGCGCGTACTAATTTTACCGGTGCTGCCATCTAGTACGAAAGTTTGTGACGATGTTTGGATGTTTGTGCCTCAATCACGCCTAAACGGCTGAACGGATTTGAATGAAACTTGGAATATACATAGTACATGTGCTGGATTAACATATAGGCTATTTTTTAACCAGGTACCACGCGAGATAGCCGCGAGTGGCAGCTAGTCTTTTCAAACAGTGCACGACACGATTTGAACCCACGATCTTAATCGAAAGGGTACCACTAGACCACCAGTCTCTCGTTATCTTTTTGATGCATTCGTGTTGCTCTAGTCAGGGGAAATCATACTAGGGACTGGACAGTCAGCTCTAAAAATATCAGTTGATGTACAGTGGTACCACAAATATTGTGCGCTTCGGCAATTTTCGTTTAGCTTCTGAAATACGAACTAACGCGATAATTATTATAACAAATTGTATTCCCAAGGAGGGTTGACGTCAGGCAGGCGGCCGGTCATAAAACACCTTAGCCAAAACTCTTACACCATGATCCAAGGATCATCCTGTGCCGACTCCACATAGAGTGGGATAAGGGCAGGAAGATGATGCTGATGAATAACTATTATATCATCATAAGTAATTATGATCGTTAAGTTCGCTTAAGCTAGTGGCCAAACTCTTGTGATGGAGTTTTTAGGCCGCCTAAAGACCTCCGTTATGGCTTAACGACTTAAAAGCCGGGACCGACAATTTAGCGTGCCCTCTGAAACACGGACGCGCTCAGCTCATGCCATTGCGGTCACCCATCCAAATTGTAACCGCGCACAACGTTGCTTAACTTTAACGACCAATCAAGAACGTCTAAGCAAACTACGACATGAGCGCTTTACTTAATTACTAGTGCCATAAAACTATTTGTAGGTTTTGGTAACAAAATAAATATTTTCCTTTCTTTCTTTCTGTTTTTTTTATGTTAGGCTGAGAAATGGCTGAGAACTGTAAAATTACTGTGAAACTGTTTTAAAAGTCTCGGGTGACAGTTCGCACCACTGCATTCGTTCCTTGGAAGTCATTTAAGGCCCTATTCAGTGCCCTATCACAGGTTCACACTTCACTTGGCCTGGCCGGCGCGGCGTCTAGACGTTTTACATTTTAACTGTTCGAACACTATTCAGTTCACGTTAAGAATATTACAGCAGAATAATAATGCCCGTAAAGGTATTAAAAAATTTTCGATATTAAATTTAAGTCTTTTTATCATCAGGTGGACCGTTTGCTCGTTTGCCTTCCAAATGAGCAATTATAGCATTTTTACAAAAATATTATTTTCGTCTTACAAATTTTTTAGTGCGTATTATTTTTGATCAGTACTCTCAAACGGTTAAGGAAAACATCGTGAGGAAACCCGCGGTTTAGTTAACACCACACGTATTGACCATGTCTTTCCTGTGGACAAGGCCGACTAAGCTGAGAGGATGGAATAGGTGCTGGGCAAGCCTACTCCATCTTAATTCGTCCCGGGCACGTTTGTGAAGCTACAAGTTGCCTCCAGACGCTGTATAAATCATCTACTAGAGATGGTAAGAGGCCTTTTTTTGATAAATTTCCCTTCTAGATCGTTCCAAAGTTGACTGTAGTTACGTACCTATTTAATGTCTCTATGTGACGGGATACATACAAAATATCACGCCTGTTTCCCATAGGGGTAGGCAGAAAGCACAGATCTCTATTTGCTATGGTAATAACATACTACTTCATTCACTCTCATCACACTCTCCTTCACTTTCGCTTCATTCTCTCTCATCACACTCTCCTTCACTTTCGCTTCATTCACTCTCATCACATTTTCCATGCATGCTCGTGTAAATTCACCTTAACAATTTACATACAGACAAACAAAACTTAATACTCACGAAGTGTAGATAACTATTAAAAGGTAAACAGAGATTGTTCGACGTTTATAGATAAATTAATCGATTTATATGAGTTTGAGGTTACTTTTAATTAACCTATATCTCATTTTACCTTAAAATAGTACTTAGTAATAAAACCGGTCAAGTGCGAATCGAATTAGCACACGAAGGGTTTCGTACCATCGTACCTACATGTAGAGAAATATTTCTTGTATGAAAATCAAGACATAAATGCAAAATTAAACACGTCTTTTCTATGAGGACCTCTTAATTTATCTGTTTTATTATTCTTGTAAATCAGTAGCTAAAGTTTAGATCATAAGCCTTTGAAGCGCACTTTAATCGTTTCACCACACTTTAAAATAACTAGTCACCCACACGAATAGTAACAGTCCTATTAGTATTTCATACAATCGAATTTGTGTAAAAGTGCTTTATCTTGTTCTATTGAATTAAACATTTTAAATTACATGATATTTATTGAAATTGCTCCTCGTGTCCCTAGTTTAATCGAAGCAGTGTGGTAAAAGGACTAAAAGTGCGCCGCAAAGGGTCCTTTCGTGCACTTGACACATATTTTATTTATTATCATTATGATTGACCCCATCAATTGATGCCATAAAAGTACAAAATGTTGTAGTTGATTCGATTTTATTCGTAAGAATGAAGTTTTGCTTGGTTTTTAAAATACAGTATTGTTTCATTTGTATAATATTTGCTAACTTTAGTATTTACAATAAGTTCCTACTTTTCCACCAGGTGTGCTCCGAAAATACCACCCTGTATATACTTTTGCATTATAAACGGGTATAGACTGTAATTTCTGTTAAATATTTAATGATCTAATTAACTTAAAAACAATGTTGAGTTAAAATTTGTGCAAATCTAATGCTTTATTTTAAAGACGAAATTTTTAAAGTCCTGCATAATATATTTTTAACTTGATGACCTCTGTGCCGTGGCGGGCGAGTGACGCAAGAGGTGCGGGTTCGATTTCCACTGCAGGAGAAATGTTTGTATGTTCTGCAAATATTTCTTCCAGGTCTTGGTCTTGTAGTATAAGTATGTATTTACAAAAAAAGGTATCTATATAAGTATCCTATCAGCCATCTGGTGCCCATAGTAAAAGCTTTGCTTAGTTTGGGGCTAGATGGCGCTATGTAAAATGTCCACAATATATTTATTATTTAACTTTGCTTTGGCAAGGAGTGGTGGGAAATCGCAAATGACCGGCATAAGTGGAAGCATTTGGGGGAGGCCTTTGCCCAGCAGTAGCTTTGAGCCAGACAGTATAGGCTAAGTAAAAAAATAAACACTGTGAACATCATCAACTTTTGGCGCTGACTGTACTGTGTATTACGATATTAATGGTGTAAGTAGCAGTCTTCCACTCCATCAAAAAGAAATGGCAATTCCCTAAAAACTTTCCAGAACACATTAGTATCCCGAAAAAAATCCCCACACTCGTAAAATTCTTTTTCCCCAAATTGGGGACAATGGATTCACATCGAGGCGATATAAAAACTCGGTAACATCATTTGGCTGAGTTGCGTTCAAAACTTTGCACTCAACGAGAAAACGACGAAGGAAAAGGTTTACAGTAACACACAGTTTCGAGCTCCCGAACACAAATATTTTAGAAGATTACAATTGGGATGGGTGACCAAGTGGCATTACGAGCTGAGCGTTTTCGTGCGCCGGAGGGCACGTAAATTGTCGGTCCCGGCTTTTAGTCGTTAAGCCATGACGGAGGCCTCTAGGCGGCCTAAAAACTCCGTCACAAGAGTTGGCCACTAACTCAGACGAACTTATTTGCTTTTAGGACCGATTGATTTGTGGTCTTCTATTAAGCAAGCATTCCCAAGGAGGGTTGACGTCAGGCAGGCGGCCGGTCATAAAACACCTTAGCCAAAACTTGGATCATGCTGTGCCGACCCCACATAGAGTGGGATAAGGGCAGGAAGATGATGATGATTTGTGGTCTTCTGGGTGTCGGGGGTTATTTAATTTTTTAATTTAATAACAGGTATCCATCCTGAATTATGCGATACTGTAGTAACTTGCATGAGTTGACGATTTGTTAGCGAATTATAGTGCCGTCAATAAAAGTTGGGCCCTCAGCCTCTGACAAGCGGACAAAGAGCCTTATTTATTATTTTTACCTAAAAACATATTCTTAAACTTAGTTTAAGCTTATCACACATTTGTAAACATTGTACGCGCCATACGCGCCGTACGTGCTGTACGCGCCGTACGAGCCGTACGCGCCGTACAAGCCGTACGAGCCGTACGCGCCGTACAAGCCGTACGCACCGCATTTACTGATAGCCTCGTACATTCTCGCCGTACGCGCCGTACGAGCCGTACGCGCCGTACAAGCCGTACGCGCCGCATTTACTGATAGCCTCGTACATTCTCGCCGTACGCGCGCTACGCAAATCTTTAGTATTGCCAACAATATACTCAATCCTACTCCTACTAATATTATAAATGCAAAGGTTTGTGTGGATGTGACGATGTATGTTTGTGCCTCAATAACGCCGTAACGGCCGAACGGATTTGAATGAAACTTGTAATGTTCATAGTATCTATGTGTGCTGGAATAACGTATAGGCTACGTTTTGTCCGGATACCAGGATATGTTTCGAGTACGTATTTTAGCTGCCATAAAAATCCATTGATCCACGACGGGTATTCGAACTCGCAACCACCAAAACTCGCGTAACCTCCCATTAGGCCAACACGGTTCTAATACATTGATACTTAGGGTACCTTATAACTGCAGTAAAATGAAAACGCGAGTTCAGAGTCTCTCTCCAAGGTTCAGTGTAATTAACAAAATTAGCTATGATAATTAAAATTCAGGCGGACAAAAGCCTTCGTTGGAAAAGGTTCTATCTACCGGACGCTTAAATGTGACTTGGAACCTTAGCATAGTAAATAATGAGTGTGTAATCCAAGTTTTGGACACGCGCGTTGAGTTTTAAACTTAATTTTGTTTCTACACATACTGATGTCACTAGTGCTTTAAAACCAGTGTGGTGATAGGATTTTTGTTTATTTGACACCATGTTTTCGAACTTTTTAGGTTCTATGAAGTTATCCTTCATCGTGTGAGAGTACTGATATAGCGTACGTAGTATATTTTTCGAACAGAAAAAAACTGGTGCGCGATCGGAATCAAACCCACGACTCGATTTGAAAGTACCAGGTAGAACATTAGTGCTCTCTCATTTTGTCTCTGATATACTTATAAACACGGAATATCGATATAATTAGGAGCCTTCCCTACTCCCACGGACCATCCTTATATAAAGCGGCACCCGAGCGCAGCTCAACCACTTGCTTGTTGGCTTTCGTGCGGTGCAGTCGTAATCGGCGTGACTTGTAGATAAGTAAAAGTGTACCTAAGTTATTGATAATTATTTGCTGAGTAAGTAGTTCTGATTTTGATTGTGTAATTGTGTAAATTGGTGTTTTCTTTGTTAACTTTATGGTTAGAAGTGATTATTAAAATAAGATTGATTTGGTAATTTTTGTTGTAATAAAGTTTTGTTTTTTTTTAATTATTTTTACTTCTGAATCCTAAATTCAGAAGTGGGATTCTTCTCCAAGCCCTTCAGGCCATTCTAGCAGAAAGTAGATGAAATTTTATTTGTGTGGGTAGAAATATTTTTATTTTTCTCTAAGAAAACACCAATTTCTTTGTTTTAACATTTTATTTTTGTGAGTTGCTATGGCTGACGACCAATATGAGTCTAGAAACAAGTCACGTCGATGCGAAAGCGCGAGTAGATCACGAGATAGGTCCCGCTCGCGACGTAGGTCTCGTTCTCGTAACCAAAGCAGGTCTCGCTCGCGTGTACGATCTAGATCACGTATCAGGTCCCGCTCTCGTAATAGATCGCGCTCGCGAAATAGATCTTCGAGAGGTCGTGGCTCTCGCAGTCAGGATGCCTCATTGCAACATACCCTAGATACAATCCTTACACGGCTAGAGTCACTCGAGAATCGCCGTTCCGATAGCCCGCATGATGGCGAGGTAGGTAGAATCGGATTGTCTGAGATACCTTCCACCCTTGTTCCACAAACGCATTCCACCATTATTAGGGACAGTGAAACACAAAATGAAAACACGGGACTGACTAACAATCCGACATCCATGAACCCTTCCGCTCCCAGTGCTGTCTTAAACACGCACTTGCCAGAAAGCACAGCATCTGACATTCCCCTAGCTAGCGACGCGTCTGTGCAGTCACACCCTGATACAGTCGTATCCGATTCAGGACGCATTCTAGCGGAGGCCATTAGATCTTTGAATTCAGCCAATAAACAAAACTACTTTGTTTCTAATTTTGACCCAAAGTTACATGACATTGATGTGTGGTGCGAGGAAGTCGAAAGGGCCAAGATTTGCAATAACTGGCAGGATTCCGAATGTCTTTCCCGTGTGTCGGGCTGTCTCAAAGGTGACGCGCGTTCATGGCTTAACGAATGGGTAACTAATGACCGAACATGGTCGAACTTTTGCCGCGAGTTCAAACCCTTATGCCCGCGAAAACTAGACTACGCAAATATTTTATACGACGCTATGCAAACCAACTCTGATAGGTTTAGCACGTATGCAGAATACGCACGTAGGACTTTGCTGCGCCTCAAGATAGTTAAGGGTTTAAGTGATGAGTTGAGGGCTCTGATCGTAATACGTGGCATTACGGATTCGCAGGTAAGGGCAGCAGCAGCTAATGCTAATCTAACTTGTGAAGGTTTAGTGTCGTTCTTGTCGATTTATGTCAAGCCTGTGCGTACTAACCAAGACAGTCGTAATCATGCAACAAAACGTTCGAATAACGCTTCATTTAGGGCAAGATGCTTTACATGCGGACAGACAGGGCATAAATCTTTACAATGTTCCAAAAAAGCTGCAACAGATCAGAACCCTAAACCAAATACCAGTAACAGTAAAGTAGTATGTGGATTTTGTAAAAAACCGGGTCACAACGAGGTCTCTTGTTTCGCTAAAGATAGGTCAGGCCCACGTAATACCCGCAACGTGAACTTGTGTTCTGAACCTTCCGCCATTCGCACTACCCCACATACTGATTTGACTTCAGGGGTAGTTCAGGGAATTCCTGTCGATGTTCTCATTGACAGCGGTGCATTAAATGTCTCTCTGATATCATCCGACACCTTGAAATACTTGTCTTGTGAGAGAAAACCTATACGTTGCACATTAAAGGGGATTAGTAATTCCGTTATTGAGGCAGACTCCTATGTGACGCTTACCGTTGAACTTGATGAGATCTCTATTGAAGCAGATTTCGTAATAGTCCCCGGATCTTACATGCCTACTCCTATTGTAATAGGTACCGATATTCTTAACCGCGATGGCATAACTTACGTACGAACGAAAGACCGACAATACCTAACCCGTTCTAAGGAGAAAACTGTTTGCTCAACATTCCCCCAAACAGAAGTTTCGATTAATACCCCCCTTCAGGGTCCAGAACGTGAGTCGCTGATAAGCGTGATTGATCAGTTCTCTGAGTTTTTCATCACGGGTACTGCATCAACAACTGTCACCACAGGTAAAATGCATATTGACGTTACTGATAAAACTCCTGTTGCCTACCGACCATACAAACTGTCACATTCCGAAAAACTTAAAGTCCGCAACATTATAAGTGACCTAAAAGAGAAAGGCATCATTCGTGACTCTAAGTCTGAATATGCCAGTCCCATTATCTTGGTTAAAAAGAAAGATGGAAGTGACAGAATGTGTGTTGATTACCGCGCATTGAACCGACTGACTCTTAGGGATCGTTATCCATTGCCTCTCATAGAGGATCACATTGATAGGCTAGGTAACTTCAAATTCTTCACCAGCCTTGACATGGCCACTGGTTTTCACCAGATCCCTATTGATGAGGCGTCTATCTCTAAAACGGCATTCGTGACCCCTGAGGGTCATTTTGAGTACCTTCGTATGCCGTATGGTCTTACTAACAGCCCTATCGTCTATCAGCGCATTATCAACGATACTTTGCGGGAACACATTGAAGCCGGTAATGTCCTGGTGTACGTTGATGATGTGCTGATTTTGAGTAACAGCATAGAAGAGGGAATCCAATTGTTGAAAGGGGTTCTGAAAACGTTAACTGGCGCTGGTTTTTCTATTAACCTTCGCAAATGTTCATTCCTTTCCTCGGAAATTGAATATCTAGGGCGTGTCATAAGTCAAGGACAAGTCAAACCTAGTCCTCATAAGGTCGAGGCACTAGTCAATGCACTGTCACCAGGTAATGTTAAACAAGTGCGACAATTTCTGGGGCTGGCGGGATACTTTCGTCGGTACATTCAAAATTATGCCGCTAAGACCGCGTGTATATCACGCCTGACCAAGAAAGATGTCGTGTTTAACTGGGGCCCCGAACAAGAGAAAGTCAAACAAGAGATTATAAATACCCTCACAAACTCCCCTGTACTATCCATCTTTGACCCTACACTTCCAACAGAACTTCATACCGACGCCAGTAGCATTGGCTATGGTGCTGTGCTTATGCAGACAAAGCCTGACGGTACAAAGCAAGTGGTAGCCTACTTTAGTAAAACCACCCAGGGTGCTGAAAGCAGGTACCACTCCTATGAGTTGGAGACTTTGGCGGTGGTGAGAGCTTTGCAGCACTTTCGCCACTATTTAGTAGGTCTCAAGTTCAAAATTGTGAGTGACTGCAATGCTCTCAAAGCCACCGAAAAGAAAAAGGACCTGCTTCCACGCGTCGCTCGATGGTGGATCTACTTACAGGATTTCGATTTTACCATAGAATACAGAAAAGGCTGTCTAATGTCACATGCTGACTACCTTAGTCGCAATCCTATTTCTGCAAATGTGCATCTTATCACTAGACCACGCAATTGGGCACAAATCGCTCAGTCAGCAGACACAGAGACACAAACACTCCTACAGAAATTACAAGATGGACAGTTAGATCCACAGCGCTATGTTCGTCAAAATGAGCTCCTCTATTATCGATACACGCCTGTGGGTGAGCAAGCTAGACTCTTGTGTTTTGTTCCAAAGGGACATCGCCTAAGTCTGCTTAGGATCTTTCACGATGAACACGAGCACATGTGTGCAGAAAAAACACAGGACCTAATCCTTAAATATTTTTGGTTCCCGGGCCTTCGCCAATTTGTAGCTAAGTACATAAAACATTGCCTTGTGTGTATTTCTATGAAACGCGTCCCAAGAGCTCCTCACCAGCCCATTGTCTCATGGGAAAAGCCTAACACCCCTTTCGAAACGCTGCATCTAGATGTACTAGGTCCCTTACCCGAATCTAATGGATATAAGTTTGTCTTGCTAGTAGTTGACCCTTTTACAAAGTTTTGTTTATTGTACCCCATCTACAAACAAGATGTGACTGAACTGAAACGCACGTTTACCAATGTGATTTCCCTTTTTGGTACCCCGAAACTGCTTGTGACCGACCGCGGACGGATGTTTGAATCCACTGAGTTCATGACATTGATTACCGAGTTAGGATGTAACATTCACTACATTACACCAGAAATGCATAATGCAAACGGACAGGTGGAAAGATACGTTCGAACCGTCTTGAACATGATACGTATCGAGGTGAACAACAAAAATGCCGTCTGGTCTGAACAGTTATGGAAGCTACAACTAGTACTTAATATTACAAAGCAAAAAACAACCCAGTCATCTGCTTTGAAACTGCTTATTGGAACTGATGCCACTACACCCATGATCCGAGCGCTAGTTCGCGATGTAGCGGTAGATATGTCTCAGAATCATGAAAGTTGGAGAGAACTATGTAGAGCCAGAGCAAGTGAGCTCTTAGCGCGTAATCGAGCTCATCAAGACGCGCATGTTAATCAACGACGACACCCGCCGCGTACTTTTAAAATTGATGATCTTGTTTTTGTTATTAAGTACACTCAGTCAACAGGCAAGCTAGATCCGGGCATGAGAGGACCTTACAAAGTTATTAGGGTCCTGCCCTGTGATCGCTACCAGTTGAAGCTGTTGAGCGGCTCCTATGGAAAAACTACACAAGCAGCCGCTGAATACATGGTGCCTTGGCGCGGAGAATGGTGTCCTGAGTCTTGCGCTGACTTCTTCGAAAGTGAGTGCAATGTTGGTATTGTGCAAGGAGTGGTGATTTGATTTGCCATGTACCTAACCTACCCCTAAGTTGTTTACCCTAGTTAGGTAGATAGGGGATCCTTAGATACAGACAGACTTTACGTAATAGGTAGCTCTAATATGTTTACTTCATAGACACTAATGATTCATCCCCTCTCACAACATAATTTCACTCCCCTCAGTTCAAGTGGCGGATTAAATCACTATCTCTAAGCTATAATACTTGCAGAGGACGCCTGGTCCTATGGGCGCGTGGCCCCTGGAAGACGCTTGGTCTTTGATTTTATTGACGCATGGTCATTGGTACAGAATGCTTGGTTCTGTGGGCGCATGGCCCTGGAGGACGCGTGGTCCTCGCAGACAATGGGGACGCCTGTTGTCTGCCTGCTCTGTTCACAGATCCTGTTTGTTTCACCTCATCTAGAACTCTTCAGCGAGGCCACTGCTATGAAGATATATGTGTTGGTAACATGGGGAATAAATGAGAGCTCTCAATTGTTGTTCTGAATGCTTTATTGCTTGCTATTTTGTGATGTTGTGCACGGCTTTGGAACAGTTGTGCCATGTTCTTATGTGTAAAAATGTTTCAGATGATGAGCTTGATTCCGACGCAGAACCGTCATCTGAACCTCGAGAGCCTTCTGCTGAAACCTCCGAGTCTTCCCAGGACGTCGGTGCTAAAGCTGGTCCTTAGGCCAGGACAACAAGGCTTTCGTGACGAGGGCGTCCCGATGTCAGGAAAGGCCGAATTAGGAGCCTTCCCTACTCCCACGGACCATCCTTATATAAAGCGGCACCCGAGCGCAGCTCAACCACTTGCTTGTTGGCTTTCGTGCGGTGCAGTCGTAATCGGCGTGACTTGTAGATAAGTAAAAGTGTACCTAAGTTATTGATAATTATTTGCTGAGTAAGTAGTTCTGATTTTGATTGTGTAATTGTGTAAATTGGTGTTTTCTTTGTTAACTTTATGGTTAGAAGTGATTATTAAAATAAGATTGATTTGGTAATTTTTGTTGTAATAAAGTTTTGTTTTTTTTTAATTATTTTTACTTCTGAATCCTAAATATATATTACGACAGAAAGCGAAAATGTCGTATCTCAAAAAATGGCCTAAATGACTTAAAACTTGATTGTTTATAAGCAAAAAAAGGCGCGTCGAATGGTCTGTATCGTCTTTCTACGATGAAAAATTTTATGATACGCCCTTGTTTTTTTACTGTTCACACGACTAATTCCTGTTAATGAAGGTTTTCTGGCTCTGATGTAAAATTGAATATTTTGAGTTACGACAAAATAGCTTTCTTCCATCGAATTATACCTATCTCTATATTCTATTTATTCTTTTAGAAGTATAAATATAAATTAAGCCTTATACCTACAGCATTCAGAAAGTAAGCCCGCCCTTAGTACCCACGGTATAACATTACCTATTCATTAACTGTACCTTACACTGTTTCTAATTATAATTTAATTTGCTACGGAACCCTTGCGGAATCAACGTACAGTCACATTCTTTATTTGTATAAGGGAATGAGAAAATATATCTAAAAATAGAAGAAGCACGTGTTCATTTTATAAAGCCAGATATGCGCAATTATTATTAAGACGTGTCACTAGTTCTTTCGAACCAGTGTGGTGAAAGGATTTAAAGTGCGCCTCAAATGCTCCTTTTGTGCATTACCACAAACATGTTTTCGAACTTTCTACCGTTGTAAAACATGCCTCACGTTGTTTTTTTTTTCACCGTTTGAGAGTATTGAAATACCCATTATTACACTACTAGATTTGAACCCACGACTTTAGGATCGGAAGGAGCCGGTACCACTAGACTAAGACTAAGTAGAAAATGAGCTGATGATCTTCAAACGCCTCAAGAGATCCTCATAAACTATAGCTAAAAATCATTTGGATCACATTAGCTTTCAAATAGAAAAAAAACCACGTCAAAATCGGTCTATTCGTTTGGGAGCTATGATGTAACAGACAAACACACAGATACACACGATACCTATATTTAAAAGATATATTTTTTTGACGGCCTCGGTGGCGTGGCGGGCGATTGCTCGGTAGACACGCAAGAGGCGCGGGTTCGATTCCCGATGCGTAATAAATGTTTGCATGATCTATAAATATTTCTTCCGGGTGTGGGTGTTGTGGTAGCATGGTACTCGTAGTTTCTGATACCTACGACACAGGGAATCCTAGTGTGGGGTCAGGACTATGTATATGACTGTTGGGTGTTATTTATTTATTTATTTATTCTTATTTTATCATCATCATCATCATCATCTTCCTGCCCTTATCCCTTTCTATGTGGGGTCGGCACAGCATGATCCTTGGATCATTCTGTAAGAGTTTTGGCTAAGGTGTTTTATGACCGGCCGCCTGCCTGACGTCAACCCTCCTTGGGAATACTTGCTTATTGTATCTCATCATGTTGGAGAGGATATTATTTATTTTTTCAAATATCCAGGCTGACTGTACTATTCTTGAATTAGCCGGCATAAAAGCATATCCAAGGAAAACCTCCCGATACCTACGAATGGGATTATCTCGAAACATAATAATGATCTGATTTTCCTCCGAGGAATGGAACCACGCAAGTAGGAGTTAGGTGATGTGGTACTTTTTAATTTCCGACGAAATAGAAGGTTGTTATAAGGTTTGTAGTGTGTATCTGTCTGTAGAATCGTAGCTTCCAAACGAATGAACCTATTTTGATGTGTTTTTTTTTCTCTAAAAATCTAATGTGTTAGAGCTACTGGTTTATGAAGATCTGGCTAAGGCGTTTCAAGGTGATCAGCTCATTTCCTACAATTGATAAAAGGAGAGATTAACGAAACAGGTGTATGAGGCGAGTGTGAATGGTACCGTTGGAAGGGGAAGACCTCGGCGCACGTACCTGGACCAAATCAGCGACGTTTTGGAAAAGAGCCAGGTCAAGAGTACCCTAAACCGACGAGCATGCATGAGGAATGTGATGAGAGTGAAGGAAGCAAAAGAAGTATGTCAGAATCGTAGCAAATGGCGATTCGTGATCTCTGCCTACCCCTATGGGAAACAGGCGTGATTTTATGTATGTATGTATGATAAAAGGAGATTTAAGAAGTGTCTAAGTGATCTCCGTGATTTTATGGAATAAAATTTCTTGACTTTGATTTTGATTTTTCTAACTTTCATTGGTGATGTGCTGTTCGGGGGTCGCGGCTATTTTTAATAATAGCTTGTTGCAATTAAGTGTCAAAAAAGTGTCATAGTCTGCTAATGACACTCATTACTAAGACGAATCAAATGACACCTTTTGTTAAAATCCGTCCAGCCGTTTTGGCTACAGAGACAGCCAAAAGAATCATACCTTCATACACCCCAAGCACATTACCCTCTTTCTTTGCATTCGAAATCAGCAGACTGGTATCCAAGAAGAACAAATGGAGTAGTGGGTTGTGCCGACCACATGGTGAGAAAAGGGCAGGTAAATGATGGTAATCAAGAAGACAATCGATCTACTTTTTGATGTATTTTGTTATGTTTTAAAACATACATTTATTAACAGAAAGAAACTTACAAATAATCAAAAGACGGTAATATGCATCATTAGGCGATGGACACAAATTTGTGCCTTTTGCTGTGCAAATTTTAGGACCAAGGCGGTATCTAAGAAGCTGATGGATGTGACCAATGACCAAAGGGTGACCAAGAAATGACCAAGTTTGCCTCTCTCTATAAAGAAAAAAATAGAAACTTAATAATTAGGTAAAATAAAAATAAAAATATTGTGTACCTGTACTTAATATGGCAGTTTACACACAACTTACCGGTTAAAAATAAAATTGAAAATAAAAGCTTTACAAGGTTCCCATGCAATTTTATTCTAGATAATAATAAGTTTCTTTAGCAAACTACCAAAAAACTAAACTCACAAAATAAACGATTTATCTTTCTCTAGAAACTTTATCGGCATTTAATCTCAGTCATGTTTGAAAAAAGACAAGCCGATTTGGCAAGCAACATTAGAACAATTTGTCAACGTCGCGTCGCACGTAGGTAATATTAGACAAATGACTTGGCTTATCTATCGATTCGCACATCTTTGGCGAGGATGTGTTAATATAGTAGGTTTTGGGGTTCCGCGGGATGAACTATTTATGGTTTTTGTAGTGTGATTTTGGTATAAATTCAGGTTTTGGTTGGTAGTTAAATAGAAGCACTTTGATATCACTGTGCAAGGATATCATAGAATTGTAAAATAAAAATGTACGTATATTATCATCATCATTATCATCATAAGCTTATAGCAGTTCAATGCTAGACATAAGCCTCCCTTAATGAGCGCCATCGTGCCCTATCTTACTCTTCCAGTTTCTGCCAGCAGCCTTTCGCAGATCGTCACTCCAACTAGCCGTAGGGCGTCCTACATTACTTTTGCCGAGTTGTGGTCTCCGCTCAAGAAGTTTACTCCAGCGGTTGTCGGTTCTTCGGCAGATATGTCCAGCCCACTGCCATTTCAGTTTGCTAATTCTCTGAGCTGTGACGATGACTTTGGTCCTCTGTCTTCCGCCCTTCGCTTCGCTCGCGTGGTACCCGAATAAAAATAGCCTATATATTAATCCAGCACATGTACTATGTATATTCCAAGTTTAATTCAAATCTGTTCAGTAGTTTTTGCGTGAAAGAGTAACAAACATCCATACATACAAACTTTCGCGTTTATAATACTAATAAGGATAACTAGTATCCAGCAGCATTGGATGTCCAGCAGCACGATGGGTCGACAACACTCTCAGCGTCGCAGGTTCGAGGACCAGGCTAGTGCGGTACCGAGCGAAATGGCAAGAGCAAAGGGAGACCAACGCCCAGCTGTGGGTGCAACCTGACTGCGGATGATGATCATGATGATAATCTGCCTGCAGCAGTCGATAATCTCTGCGTGTTCAAAGTTTCAACCAGATCCGTTTAGCTTTTGTTTTAACCGAAATAGGTTTGCGTTTGATCACATGATGTTAAGTAACAGTGTGGTCTAAGATAGAGCACGCTTACCTAGAAGAAGCTGAGTGGTAATAAGACCTGGAATACTTTGCAGTTTTACCCACTCAAAATGCAATAATATTAGTCTAACCCAACTATTCAAATGTGACTCAGAGTTGAGCACGTCTCAAGTCACGATTTTTTGACAGTTTTTGATGAAAATTTGTCAAAAAAAATCGTCATTTGAGAAGTGCTCAACTTTGAGATGCGTTTGAGTATTCGGGGGTGAGTAGCGCCAGTGACGGATAAGTTGAGGAGCAATAGGTTAGCGTGATATGGACATGTCATGAGAAGAGAAGAATATCATGTGACGAGAAGAGTGTTAGATATGAATGTGGAAGGATATGTGGGTAGAGGTAGGCCAAAGAAAAGATAGATGGACTGTGTGACATGAGTAAGAAAGGAGTGAGCGTTGAGATGACTTCAGACAGAGGGAAATGGAAGAGGAATACATGTTGTGCCGACCCCACATAGAGTGGGACAAGGGCAGGGAAATGATGATATTTTATACTTTCGCTCTAGGACAGAATAATTTTCCTAAAAAAATAGCCACTTTCACTCTTAGTCGCGTTACGAAGGCATAAATTCTAGATTCAAGAAGTTTCAAAGTGATCATTAACGCGACAAACTATTAAATAAGCTTGTTATTACTTTTTCATTTACACTATTTCTTGTCTCAAAAACTAGTAGTAGGTACGAGTCATTTGATGTTTAACTTTTACATAGTCTAAAAGCATTTGACATTACAAAATGCTGAGTGATGAGCTTTTTGTTGCCTTCTTCTAACGTTATTATAAGTAGGTATATTGTGCCTTTGTGTGTTTGTATGTTTTAGTAACAAAATAAAATATTTTTCTATTTTAAAACGTGGAAAACCTACAAAAAGCTGCTTTAAAACCATAATTATCCGGTATCCCGCTACAATAATATAAAAAGTCTCATAAAAATAAAACATTATAATTATGTACGGAACCACCAACAAATAGCAATACTCGTAATTACGTGACCATATTTTTTATGACCATCCCGGGGCTTATTTACTACGAGGAAACCATTTTTATGGAAATACTGTATTAATATTATATTTTACACGAAACAGGCAAATTGGAGGAAATAAGAGTAATTTTTATTATTATTTATAATCATAATATATTATATATTGTATTTCGACTGAAGATTGAAGATTGAAGATTTGTTTGCAAAAAATAATAAGAAAAAACAAAAAAACAGTCACAGCACTACAAATATTGTGCGCTTCGGCAATTTTCTTCTAGCTTCTGAAATAAATAAATATGATAAATATGAACTAACTTTCTGAAATACGTGTATAGGTAATGTTTTTGTTTATCCTCTTCATCCAAAGGTTGCCTGGAAGAGATCGCTCTTAGTGACAAGGCCGCTCATTGTACTGTTTTTTTATTTACTTTTCTGTGTTTTGTGTGCAATAAAGACAAGTGTTTATCTATCTATCTAATGTACCAAAAGTACACCTAAAACAATTCCCCGAGTATATTGGGGAGGTCTGTCCAGTAGGCTTCTATAGGCTGATGATGATTATAATCTAAATATATAAAACTCTTACGTTACTGATTGATTGACTGACAATCAACACACCTGATACAATGTCCTAGATCAGGGATGGGGAAACTTTTTCCTTAGCGTGCCAATATTTACTTACAAAATATAATGGCGGGCCAAGTTGTTGCATTTTTGGCTATATTATTTACTGAAATAAAAATATTGATATGTAATTTACACTAGCTGCCGCCCGCGGCTTCGCTCGCGTGGTATCCGAACAAAAAATAACCTTTATGTTAATCCAGCACATGTACTATGTATATGCCAAGTTTTATTCCAATCCGTTTAGGCGTGATTGAGGCACAAACATCCAAACTCGCAAACTTTCACATTTATGATATAAGTAAGAAGTAAGATATTGATATGTATTTGACATACCGCCCGCGCTCGCAAAAAAATACGTGATAGTTTGAAAAGTCTTAGTTTGCTTGAAATTACCGGCGTTTGGATGTTTGTGCCTCAATCACGCCTAAACAGCTGAACGGATCTGATCGAAACTTGGAATATACATAGTACATGTACTGGATTAACATATATGATAGCGCTACAATACTTGAAAATAAAAGGATAGTGTATAGACAATTAAATTTAGTATTAATAATGTTGATTAATGTTAAAATAATTTATAGAAAATGCAATTTGATTTAAGTCAATTCAATTATATCGATAATTTATTAATTACAATTTATATTTATAGAAATAGTTATTACATAAAAACACCTTGTATTTTAAGAAAGCCGTAATCATTAGATTCTTTATTTTACTTTTAAGTTGATTGTCATGAAACAATAATTAATTTATCACAATTTATTTTAGTTACATTATTTAAAAATCATTTTATATTTTTAAAAAGCATGTTCATTATTTCTTATAATTTTATGTGTACGTCATTTCCGGTAATAAGTTCTTGTTATTGTATTGTTTGAAACTACCTGCCTGAAACTACCTGCTACACTATAAATACTGGAAGTGACTTGCAAAACATTCATTCGATTGTGAACTAGCGTAGGAATCACACCTAAAAGAAATAAAACTAATACGTAAAACTCTGTCGTTTTTGTGATGAACCACGAAACTCTTACATCAGAAGACAGGGATCACGACGCCCAGGATGAGGAACCAGGACCAGGCACCTACTCACCGTCTCTGCCAGGCCCCACGATACCATCATGGCAGAATTTGCGAACTGAAAATACACAGTCCAATGAAATAACTCTACTACGACGACATGTGGAACTTCTTGAACGGTTGTACCAGTCAGTTCAACCTCATCAGCACCAGGTTAATCACAAGTTAAACGAGCTCTATCTACCAGAGTTCGACCCAGACGATTACCGATTGACTATAGACGAATGGTGTAAACAAGTAGACTCCCTAATTGGACTACGAAGATGTTCACCGATAACAGCCATGATGAAAGCCCTATCATGCCTTCGCGGACGAGCCAAGTTATGGGCAGATTGCAACGCTCATACTTGTGCAAGTTGGAATGATATAAAAAGCGAGCTTGAAACACAATTCAGAGGAGAAAACCGTTACATCAACTACATAAACAAGTTTCGTGAATACACCTCTAACGATGCAAACTCCTACTCAGAGTATGTCGCCGAAGCATGGAAGTTATTTTCTCGCATTTCTCCAAACGCACCAGTTGAGTTGATGGTTGAAGCAGTGATATCGGGTATCAGACCTAAGTTTTATCAGGCAGAGCTATTGAGATCAGCACCAAAATCTCAAGCGGAGCTGATTGCAACCCTTACTAACTATAGAAAACGAAATTTTGACACTGAAAGTTTCTCTACAAACAATCGCAAGAGATCAGCGAACCAACAGAATATAGAATCAAGTTCAACAAATGATATACCACCAAAGAAATATCCACGTTTTGAGATAACCTGTAACCAGTGTGGCAAACCTGGACATCGCCAACGAGACTGCAGATCAATATTTTGCAGCTACTGTAAACGTGCTGGCCATCTCATCGAGAATTGCCGGTCAAAGCCAGCATCAGCATCAAGTAACAACAATACCAGCCAGCAAAGACCAGCAAGATCGACAGCGACCAGTGTTTCTACATCCTCAGAGCTACCAGTACGGCAAGTGAACCTCGCCCAAGCACAACCCTGCACATCTAGAATCCGAATTGGTAATGTAGAACTTTCTTGTCTACTTGACACTGGTGCAGAGTGTTCTTTAATCACAACGCGGTCTGCAGGTTCGATTCCTGGAAAACGCTCTATTGACGTTATATCATTACGAGGTATAACAGGAGAACCTGTAGTATCTCATGAAGTAATTAACACTGTTGGATCGTTAGACTCAGTGTATCTCGAAATAAATCTTCATTTGGTAGATTGCTTACCTTATGATATTATACTTGGGAGGGATTGTTTGCAAATTCCGGGAATCAATATTTCGATTGCCGAATCTGGGATTTCTGTACAACGCGTTTATAATATTTCCATGATTGAAGAGAAAATTACCTTTGATTCTGTTGATACTGACCTTATTGATCCCACAGACTTGACAGGAACTCTTCAGAAACATAAAAACATTTTTGGCTTAAATTCAGATGCTCCTAAACGGGTTAAAACTGGACAACTATCTATTCAGTTAAAAGATCCCAATAAAATTGTTCAAAGACGACCCTACAGGCTAGCTCCTATAGAAAGAGAAAAGGTAAAAAATATAATCGAAGATCTAAAATCCAAACAAATCATTCAAGACAGTTGTTCCCCTTTCGCAAGTCCAATTTTACTAGTTAAAAAGAAAAACGGTGACGATCGCCTTTGTGTAGACTTTAGAGAACTTAACATGAACACTGTACGCGATAACTATCCTCTTCCACTGATTCAGGACCAAATAGATAGACTTGGAAATGCTAAATATTTTACAACGCTTGATATGGAAGCCGGTTTTCACCAAATCCCCATAGAACGCTCTTCTATTGAAAAAACCGCTTTTGTGACCCCTGACGGCCAGTTTGAGTACTTAACCATGCCGTTTGGGTTATGTAACGCCCCATCTGTATACCAGCGGGCAATCAATAACGCGCTGGGTGATTTAAAAGATTCCATAGCACTTGTTTACATGGATGACGTGTTAATTCATTCCCAAACTCCTGAAGAAGGCCTTGTAAGATTAGATTTGGTTTTGCAAAGATTATCTGAATCTGGATTTTCTGTCAATTTAAAGAAATGCAAATTTCTGAAAAAATCCGTTGAATATTTGGGAAATCTCATAGAAGACGGTCAAGTAAAACCGAGTCCACTAAAAATTAAAGCACTAAAAAACTCTAGCGCACCTCAAAACTTAAAACAACTACGACAATTTAACGGTCTTGCTGGATATTTCCGTAGGTTTATACCTAATTTCTCTCAATTAATGTCGCCTTTATATCAGCTGACAAAAAAAGATGTTAAATTCAATTGGACTCCTAATCACGAACAGATCAGACAACAAGTCATTACATATCTAACTTCAGAACCAATTTTATCAATATTTAACCCAGATCTTCCAATTGAAGTACACACGGATGCAAGCTCCATTGGCTATGGAGCAATACTCATACAAATAGACAATAATCGCCGCAAAGTAATTAGTTACTATAGTAAAAGAACCACAGAAACAGAATCTAGATACCATTCCTACGAGTTAGAAACTCTCGCAGTCGTAGTAGCTTTGAAGCATTTTAGACATTTTTTATTCGGCAGAAATTTCACAGTAGTTACTGACTGTAACTCCCTTAAAGCTAGTCGCAATAAAAAAGAGCTTTCTCCACGCGTTCATCGCTGGTGGGCCTTTCTACAAAGTTTTGAATTTGAAATTAAATACAGAAAAGGCGTAGAAATGTCACACGTAGACTATTTAAGTCGAAATCCCCAAATCAACTTAGTTACCAAAGATCCAGCGTGGATTATAGTTGAGCAGGAACGAGATACTGACTTGAAAAAAATAAGAGACGCTATAATTCACAAAGATGATTTCGATAAAAAATTTAGTATGTCAAATAATCTTCTTATGATAACAATCCAAACTGAAAATGGCAAAACACTCACTCGTACCGTCGTACCCAACTCGCTTGTATCCAGTTTAATCCATCGTTACCATGATAGTCTTTTACATGCAGGTTGGGAACGAACACTTCAGAAAATCAGAGAACAGTTTTGGTTTAAGAATATGACAAAACGAGTACGATCATTCTGCGATAAATGCCTCCAATGTAAAATAGGTAAAGAACCTTCTGGTAAAAAACAAATAAGTTTACATCCGATTGATAAAATTAACATTCCATTTCATACCCTACACGTAGATCTTCTTGGAAACCTAACTGGATGCGACAAAAAAGCATATGCTTTCATCGCAATTGACGGCTTTACAAAATTCGTTATTATTCACCCCTTACGAGATAAAAGCACCGGGCTCATTTTAAAATCTTTGCATGATATCATAAATCTTTTCGGGACTCCCAACAGAATCATTTCAGATAGAGAACCAGCAATAATGGGCAAAGAAATACAAGAATTCTTTAAACTATCTGGAATCGAACACCATGCTATAGCCCGGGGAGTTCCTAGAGGAAATGGTCAAGCAGAAAGACTCATGCGCACAATTAGGGATCACTTGGTCACTGTCGCACAAACCCAAAATAGAACTTGGATAACCAAGTTAGGTGAACTACAACTTGCCATCAATTGCACCCGATCCAAGGCCACCGGCCATTCCCCGCTAGAACTACTAATAGGCAAACAATGTTCACCTCCTCCTATTGAACAACTATCCCTCATTGAAAATCTCATAAACAAAAATGAACTCCGTGAGGACGCTACTGCCAGAATAGCCGAACAGGCATTTCAATCCAAAACACGATTTGACGCCAAATGTGCCCCTATCACTCCATTTCAGTTAAATGATTTTGTGCTTTGTAAAGATACGCAGTGGTCCAGTAACAAATTAGGTCCTAAATTCTTAGGTCCTTATCAAATCACAAAAATTTTAGAGAACAATCGCTATGAAGTAAAAAGCCTGAAAAACAAACATAATAAGATAATAGTAGTGGCCCATGAACACGTTAGACACGTCCCTACACCCAATCAACTAAATGATGATAGTTCTGGCCATGATAGCGAATAAATACCATGACTGCCACTTGTTTGTACGGGCTGTTTAAAACCAGCTTAGTCTCACAACTGGGCACTGATAGCCTTGAAATTGCCACTTGTTTGTACGGGCTGTTTAAAACCAGCTTAGTCTCACAACTGGGCACTGATAGCCTTGAAATTGCCACTTGTTTGTACGGGCTGTTTAAAACCAGCTTAGTCTCACAACTGGGCACTCACTAATAGTCTTGAAATTGCCACTTGTTTGTACGGGCTGTTTAAAACCAGCTTAGTCTCACAACTGGGCACTCACTGATAGTATTGAAATTGTCACTTGTTTGTACGGGCTGTTTAAAACCAGCTTAGTCTTACAACTGGGCACTCACTGATAGTCTTTGTATGCCACTTGTCTGTACAGGCTGTTTAAAACCAGCTTAGTCTTACAACTGGGCGGAATAATAATTTTCCTTTTTGCAGATCACGAAACTGCTCAGAGCACGAGCAGTTCATCAGCATGGCCGTGATAGCGCTACAATACTTGAAAATAAAAGGATAGTGTATAGACAATTAAATTTAGTATTAATAATGTTGATTAATGTTAAAATAATTTATAGAAAATGCAATTTGATTTAAGTCAATTCAATTATATCGATAATTTATTAATTACAATTTATATTTATAGAAATAGTTATTACATAAAAACACCTTGTATTTTAAGAAAGCCGTAATCATTAGATTCTTTATTTTACTTTTAAGTTGATTGTCATGAAACAATAATTAATTTATCACAATTTATTTTAGTTACATTATTTAAAAATCATTTTATATTTTTAAAAAGCATGTTCATTATTTCTTATAATTTTATGTGTACGTCATTTCCGGTAATAAGTTCTTGTTATTGTATTGTTTGAAACTACCTGCCTGAAACTACCTGCTACACTATAAATACTGGAAGTGACTTGCAAAACATTCATTCGATTGTGAACTAGCGTAGGAATCACACCTAAAAGAAATAAAACTAATACGTAAAACTCTGTCGTTTTTGTGATGAACCACGAAACTCTTACATATATGCTATTTTTTATCCGGGTACCACGCGAGCGAAGCCGCGGGCAGCAGCTAGTACGTGATAGTTTTATGCGAGCCGCGCACTGCCAATACGATAACTTCACTTGAATTTTGTTTGATGGTCGCGGGCCGGATTTCAACGCTTCGCGGGCCGGAGATGGCCCGCGGGCCGTAGTTTTCCCATCCCTGTCCTAAAGCATGAAACGTATATTCCTTTTATGGTGTAGGGATGTACTATGAAAATAATTCTCGAAATTCAACTCCTAGAGAACGCAGAAAGACGAAGTTTGAATAAAAAAACGCGGAGAAAGTCACGGGATATATAATCATACTCGTTATGCCTTTATGCTAATGCCCAAAAAGGTAATAAGAACCTAAGTAGGCAGAAAAAAAGGGCAATAAAATTAAGTTTTATTATGCACTAATTAAATGCAAAATACCCACTTAACTACAAGTTCTTGGCCATTTACACCTAATCTTTTAGTCGAATTTTTGGCTATTCGGCGAATCCTTGTTTTAACGAGAGCTACAGACACAGTACGTGATTATACTTAGGAAGAATTTAAAATGTCTTTTATTTCTTGTTATCAAAGTTGAAAATAGTCTGTGGATGGACGAAGCAGGAAGTACTTTTATGCTTCAATTAGGGAGCGTAACGACTGAACGAATTTAAATCATACTTGTTAGCCTATAAACAAAGTGTATGACTTCTATTTATCCAGGTACAACGCGAGCGAAGTCGCGGGTGGAAGTGATGTGATTTTCCTGATTTACAGAATGTATTTAGCAAAGGCGCACTTTTCGCGCATTTTTTGAAAAAAAATAGTTTTAGAATACAGGTATACTGGCAACCTCGGTGGCGTGGCGGCTAGTGCTCGGCTGAGACGCAAGAGATGCGGGTTCGATTCCCGTTATTTCTTCCGGCTCTGGGTGTTGTAGTATTATAAGTATGTATTTACAAAAACGCCTGCTAAATCTAGCAAACAAAGCGAACATTCCTTCAGTCATTTCCTCTAAAGCCTAGTTCAGACTACGCTAGTATTGTAGTCGAGTATCGAGTAATTTAGTAGCTAAAATTCTCGCTACTGCCCAAAAATCGTTCGCACTTTGCTCGAGGACAGTTTTTAAGTGAGTGGTGTTTTGCAAAATGAACAGCCTACAACACATAAAGAGCTACTTTTGCGGCAACGAATGAACTCGATTAATTTCAATAGGTTCAAACTTGTTTAGCCATTCAACTAGTGATCAGTGACACGTGGTGGGAGGCGCTATTCATCCGATAAAAGTTGAAAAAAATGATACTCGATTAAACTTTTGGTGTCCAGACATGTTCAGTTACTATATTACTCGCTACTCGACTAAAATACTAGCGTAGTCCGAATTAGGCTTAAGAGCAGAAAACGTAAATCAACCCTATTCGTTCATCTCGTTGTGTTAAAAACCTCGTTTTCTCTCACAATAATTAAGTAACAAAAGCTAAGTAATTATGCAAGGAACGAAACAATCTACTAGGCGAAACATGGAGTTGCTGGATTATGGAAACGGCATAGCCATGGGGGTTTTCAGTTGAGAATCATTCCCACGCGTGGTCTAGTGAGACCCGCCTTCCAATACTAAGTTCGTGAATTCGAATACGGTTATGTACAATAGATTTTACTTTTTGAAAATATGATGTGGGTTATTACCAGTAGGTAGGTACTCTCAAACAATGAGAACATTGTAAAGAAACAGAAAAGACTTAGAAAGTAAACTTTACAGACATGGTGCGTCATTGTATTGAATCACACATTTGTTCTTTCACCACACTGGTTCGTGGAGAACCAAGTTTTACTGATCGAGCGAGTGAAGCGAGCGAATATCTCAGTGGCAACTTGGGCGATTTGGCGATGTATTTTTGTGGATATGTTTGTTAGAGCATAACTTTCGAAACGTTAAAGGTACGAGTTGGCAGCGGACGACATGAGGCAGCAGCGACACTACTGGTTTCTATGTATTTCTATGAAATTCCCTCCGTAGTTAGCGACACGAAGCTAGCGATGCGTTTCATAGAAATACATAGAAACCTGTAGTGTCGCTGCGACACGTCGTCTGCTGCTGCCTCATGTCGTCCTCTGCCAATTCGTACCTTAATCCAATCTGTATAAAACTTAATAGATCAATTAGACTGTGCTATGAAATCGCAATCGAAGGTGAATTGTACGTAATTCAATTCAGCGGCAGATTCATATTTGGCCGTAAAATGTCGGAATTTTGATAAATCGTACGCGATTCAATACAGCAGCAGATACATAGTGGCTTTTTAACCCACCAGTTAGTGATTGCCAATTCAGTAACAGATCTTAGGTACGAAGAAAATCTCAGAAAAAACTATTAATTAATCAAGTACCTACACGAAAGAAGCTTTCGAGGTACACATTAAATCCTATCACCACACTGGTTCGACAGTATGACACGACTAGTAATCAAACAATCTCTTCCAGTATCAGTAAGTCCGTTCGCTATGCCGGCAGTGACATCGGCGGTGCGGGTTAATTCCATTAAAAGATTAACAAACCGCGGGAACGTAGCTACATGCAAATGTCGCCCTTATAGCTATGAGCGCTATGAACACTTTAAATTGAAAGCTTAATGCAGTTTAAGGTTAGTTTCGCTCGCAGATATAGATAGAGGGTACAGGATGATACAGAAGTCTATATCGTGAAACAAAATTGGAACTGAAACTTTAATGGTTTGTAATTTTGTATTACAATATTTGCCATCATGAAATCCATGGGACGTAAGGCCTCTCTAGCAGACTTCCATGATGAATGTTTACAAATTTTAACATGTACCCAAATAAGTATTATGTGTACTTTGATCTGATTTGATTGAATGCCTCCTTCCTGCCTTTTCTTCGCCCTTAATATAGGTATATTTTTAATTGTAATTTAGATGCATGAATTTAGAGCACTGGTGGTCTAGTTGGTAGTGACCCCGCCTTCCGATCCTAAGGTCGTGGGTTCAAATCCGGTCGTGTACCAATGGATTTTTCTGTGCGAAAAATTTATGTGCGCTATACCAGTACTCTCAAACGGTGAAGGAAAACATCGTGAGGAAACCTGCGGCTTAGTCAGCTCCGCACGTATTAACCATGTCTTTCCTCTGGACAAGGCCGACTAAGCTGAGAGGATGGAATAGGTGCTGGGCAAGCCTACTCCATCTTAATTCGTCCCGGGCACTACAGCGTCCCTTCTGTGAAGGTAAATTTGCCTCCTGACGCTGTATAAATCATCTACTATAGATGGTAAAAGGCCTTAGATGCATGAATGTTATTTGTATGTCATAATAATTATGACTGAAAATGCTGGACTCCATTGATATGTATGTATAACAAGAATGTAAATTTATTATGACCAATGACCATGTTCGAGACAAATTCACCAAGGTCCACCATATTCATCTTAGGACTTTAAATCATGAGTGGCTACAAGTTTTCCTATGTTTACTTGTTGCTCTGGCCACCCCATTAGGGATACGGGCACGATAATATAATCATAATCATCATCAGCATAAAGACAAATAAATAATCTTTATCTTTATCTTATCTTTAACTTCCATTGTTTCTGGAACACCTTGTATATTAGGTAAATAGATGCGTGGTTTTGTCCATTACGTGGGATAGGGGTTAATTCAATTAAAAGATTAATAACCAACGAAATGCTGATTCGTATCGGCAGGCAATAAAAGCACTCAACTTGCCTATCATCATCATCATCTTCCTGCCCTTATCCCACTCTATGTGGGATCGACACAGCATGATCCTTGGATCATGGTGTAAGAGTTTTGTCTAAGGTGTTTTATGACCGGCCGCCTGCCTGGCGTCAACCCTCCTTGGGAATACTTGCTTATTGTATCTCATCAACTTGCCTATCACTTCACTGGTATTAAGTGAGCTTTAGGTCACTGGGTGCAATTGCGCAAATATTTACGTTTTTCTAGAGACATGTTCACAAAGGTTTCGTATAGCGCAGTTTATTTTTCATAACTTACTTCTAGCTGGGCTGAGAGTAAAGAAAAAACATAATATGCGAGCTGCTTTTCTCTCCGAGCCGTCTTAAAAATCAGCTGATCCTCTCTAACATGATGGCCCATCTATATGGGCGATGGGCTGATCACCTGTCACCATGGTTCACCATATCCATCTTGAGACTTTGACTTATGTACCTGCTGTCAAAAGATATAGTCAAACGGAGGCTGGCAAAATTAAAAGAAAGCCTCCAGTACCTAGTTAGTGATCATCATCATCATTTTTATCTTCCATCTTCCCCTATCACTCGTCATTTCAGTACCTACCCACTCTTTTCAAACGCATACCCTCTTTTACACAGTCTATCCATCTTTTCCTCGGTCTTCCTCTAGCAGAGTATCCTTTCACGTTCATATTCATACCAGACTGAAATAATGATGATGATGGTCAAACGAACTTTTTATATTTACTTTGTACGTTTGAGACGTTGACGTCGAAATAAAGCTAGAAAAAATCTAAGACGTTGCTTTCAAATAAAGAAAACTTTGCAAAAATACGTGACATAAAATAATGGAAGGCTTTATTAGTACTCCTAATACCCGTGTCAACAGTATATTTTGCACCAGTGTGGTGAAAGTATTAAAGTACACATCAAAGCGGCTTGTTTTGTGACACTAAGACCCGGCGCATACTATCGGTGCGGCATGAAGAGGCGTCCTTAGGCATGCTAAGAGTCTAGTATTGAGCTATTGAATTTGAACCCATGATCTTAGAATCGAAAGGCCCGAAACTAATCAACCCAAAAAAGGTAACATTCACTGAAAGATCAAGAAAATGTTTATAAAGGCCCTTTGAGCTTTCTTGGCTCGTAATTCTAATTAAAATTGTTCGATGATTGACAGAATTTAATGAGGGAAAAGCTTATTTCAAGATAATTTAATCCTATTTCTTTATGTGGCAGAAAATGTCTATTTTAAAATATTAAGTTATTTTCGTTTTCAAAATTCTTTCAGGGCGTCTGGTCGAAACGATGCGCGATCCAAGAGCTGGTTCTTATTTGGCTCAACGGATCAGTATTGCCATTCAGCGTGGCAATGCGGCCAGCGTCTTCGGCACGCTTCCACCGTCTGATGAGCTGGATCAGGTGAGCTATCTATAGACCGTTTGCAACGGCCTTTAGATAGCCCGACTGTTTCTTTTGTATTTTGTAAATTATATTTGTAATAGTTGTAAGTTTCTTTCTGTTAATAAAGTTACATTAGTTATTTTTAAATGTTCCTAATATAACCCGCGTGACGTAACTATGCACCTCGCGGGAATGCAAAATGTGAATAAAGTTTTGAAAGAAATGTGAAAGTTTGTGAGAATGTGTATTTTTGTGCCTCAATTACGCCGTAACAGCTGAACTGATTTGAATGAAACTTGGAATATACATAGTATGTGTGTTGGAATTTTTATTGGGGTACCGCGCAAGCCTTAAAAAGAATTCTTAATAATAAATATAAGTAATCTTACTTATATTATAAATGCGAAAGTTTGTGAGTTTGGATGTTTGGATGTTTGTGCCTCAATCACGCCTAAACGGCTGAACGGATTTGAATGAAACTTGGAATATACATAGTACATGTCCTGGATTAACATATACGCTATTTTTTATTCGGATACCACGCGAGCGAAGCTGCGGGCGGCAGCTTGTTATAAATATTTGTGGACATTTCACACAGCGCCATCACGCCCTAAACCAAGCAAAGCTTGTACTATGGACACCAGATGGCTGATAGAATAATAATAAAATAATCAGACCCGTAAGAAATATTTGCAGAACATAACAAACATTTCTCCCTTCGAATCGAACCCGCGCCTCTTGCGTCTCAGCCGAGCACTCGCCCTCCAAGCCACCGAGGTTGTCTAGCTAATGTATTTCAATAGTCAAAATTATCAACTAGAGAACTAGGTTCGTTATTATACAGGGTGTCCAGAATAGTTATCAAAACTCATTTGCTATACAGAGTGTTCAGTTCCGGTATCGCATCCCGTACACCGGTCATTAGTTAGATCGAAACAATAGCGATTGCGCAACAGCAATAAATTGTTGGAAATCAACCCGTTCATATGCAAATTTTGCCTTTGTCTGTGGTACAGTCGACGTCAAAAGTTTATGATTGTTAGACGAAGTTTTAAGCCGCAAACACGACGACCGGACCGGGCGTGGACATTTTCGTGCACATTCGGACAGTTATCATTTCAGCGGACCTTTTTTTGGTAACAGGTGGAAATATTTGCCCAAAGATTTAACATTAAAAGTTTTATTTACCTTGATTATACTTCGTCCAATACTTTATTTTACTTTTGACAGTTGAGGCTGAAAGCTTGAGAACGTAAGTGTTTGGAGAAAGAAAACTGTCCAAGAAACTGTCCAATAGAATTCTGTAAAGGAAAACATCGTGAGAAGACCACCATGTATAGCTTAAAAAGTTCAAAAACATACAAAGCGTATTTAAACCCTTTCACCACACCGTTTCGAAAGAACTAGTGATATGACTAATAATTGTAGTTGTTGCTGCTAGCTTGAGAGCACTGGTGGTCTAGTTGGCAGTAACCCCGCCTTCCGATCCTAATGTCGTGGGTTCAAACCCGGTCGTGTACTACTAGATTTTTCAAAAAAATATTTCCGCTAGTTTTGATATCAGTACTCTCAAACGGTGAAGGAAAAGTTTAAAGTATTAAGTTAAAAGTTAAGCAACGATATGCACGGTAACAAATCGGGATGGGTGACCGTAAGTGGCATTACGAGCTGAGCGCTTCCGTACTTCGGAGGGCACGTTAAACAGTCGATCCCGGCTTTTAAGTCGTCAAGCCATGACGGAGGCCTTTCGGCATAAAAACTCCGTCACTAGAGTTGGCCACTAGCTCATACGAACATACATACATACATATCACTGATGGTCGCTGAAGGTGTCAAACTCCTTGCGTGCTCTACCGCAACACCGTCTCACCGTCACAGGGCTATACTCTGTGGTAGTTTTAGCCCACAGTTCGTCCGTGTAGTAATAGTCCTACAAACCTATCGATTTTGTTTCAGTAAAAAATTGGACGAAAACTGACTCTGACTATACTAAACATTGGTAATTTACGATATAGATTGAGTTCGATATATTTTGGTACTTTTTAGGGTTCCGTACCCGAAGGGCGCCAAAAGGGATTCTATTACCAAGCCTCCGCTATCCGCTCGTCCGCCCGTCCGTTCGTCCGGTCCGTTTGCGGTCAGTACTTTGAAGCATCAAGTGCTTTTCGCACATATTTTTGTTATATTCTTGTCACTATGGTTCACCTTATCCATCTTAGGACTAAATCAAAAGTGGCTGCAAGTTTTCTTATGTTTACTTGTGGCTCTGCCCACCCCACTATAATACGGGTGTGATAATGTATGTACCTACCTATGTGTATTTTTGTGTATTTGTTTTTCAAACGGTCTACCATTTACTGATTTGTACAAAAATAATAATAAAATTAAGGGGATCCTCATAAGAAGAGACGTCTTAAGTTTTACATAATTTAGCTTGATTTTAATAGGGAAAGTGCTGCCTCCTATAATAAGCATACAAGAAACATTTATGTAGATATACGATGGTACGAAACCCTTTGTTCGAATTCGACTCGCACTTGACTGGTTTTATTAAACTTTCGGCACTCAAACATGAACGGGAGACCGTGTAGCGCAGTTCGCTACTCATACAAGCTTTTTTATTTCGACAACCAAGAACTTAATGAACTTATATTCCTGATTTAAAGTCTCACATGGTGAACCATGGTGACAGGTGATCAGCCAATATAGATGATCCGTCATGGAAAGGATGTAATCCCTTAGTCGACAATTTGTTTCAGAGTTTTAATATATAAAACTCGTTACTGAGTCACTGACTGACCGACTGAATAACGACTGAGTGACTGAATAGCTGACTTAAAATCAAGTCCTTGAAGCATGAATTTTGGAGAGTTTACTGTATAAAAGAATTCAAGAAATTCATTTTTTAAGGACGCAGTTGAAAGATTAAATTTGAATGAAAAAAATCAACTCGGACATATTCACGGGGCTTTAAACTAGTTCCGTATAGTATTTGAGTACAGCATGACTGTTTGATAGTTTAACAATTAAACTTCCTTCCGGACACGGAACCCTAAACTCCAAACAGGATGTTCAAACTTATCTAAAGCGACAATAAGATGGTCAATTTCGATGTTTATCTACCTAAGCATCCGTGTTAACTTACTTTTGATACATCAAAGGCTACTGGTTATCACTTCTGCATGGTCAGTACGTTGGCTTAACGGGTGGGTGGTTTCTGACAGCTGTCATGTGTCAGGATAAAAATAAAAAGTTATTTTGTCTTGTAATTTGTGATAGACATCGGTTTTATCATAACCATTATTTTTTTAAATTAATCTACTTAGTTAGGAGTACTGATAGTCTAGTGATAGCAGCCCCGTCTTCTGATCCTAAGGACGTGGGTTCAAATCCGTGCACTAATGTACCTATTTTTCTGTTCGAAAAATATATTTGCACTGGGTATACCTCGGTGACTTTCAGACGTTGAGAGAAAACATCGTGAGGAAACCGACCTAAAAATTCCTAAAACCTGTGTCAAGTGCATAAAAGCTGCCGTTGAGGCGCACTTTAAATTCTTTCATCACACTGGTTCGAAACAATTAGTGACACCACTAATAGTACCTAATAGTATTACATTCTTAAATGCCAAAGTTTGTGAGAATTTTAATGAAACTTAGAGAATATTAGGAATAGTTTTTGACTTCATAATTTTTGACGTCATACTTAGTTTTTTTTTTGTTTTCTAGCTGTCAAGTATCGTCTGCTCATATCTCTATGAGCAGACGATACTTGACAGCTGGACCATCATATCTTAAAGGGCCTGGACCATCTGCCGGTGACGCTCCTGGCATAAATAATGATTCTGTTTTGGTGACCATATTTTTCCCTCCAGAAACCAGAAAAGTTGATGGTTCAGCTCAAAACTGGAACTGATTAAACACCCATTGCCCGTGGATCATGGTAAGCGTCTAAGTTTGAGCGAGAATCAGCTGATCTGCATTCCGGACACGTTAGACTATGACGCAGCAAAAATGCCTTTACCGCAAGGGATTCAGGAACGTGAAACGCGAAAACTGATACGGTATATCTTATAGAGCAGTGGCCTAGTGATTACTACTCCGCCTTCCGATCCTGATATCGTGGGTTCAAATACGAAATATATTTATTCCAAATAACTTATGCAATGTAACAGTACTTTTTTGAGAGCACTGATGGTCTAGTGTTAGCGGCCGAACAGAAAGAAATACAGAAAAATCCATTGGTACACAACCAGATTTGAACCCACGACCATAGGAACGGAAGGTGGGGCCTCTGCCAGTAGATCACCAGTGCTCTTGATGTTAATGATGGTAGGTACCTAGTCAAAAGCATCGAACTATTACCAAAGTTGCTCATTTTGCAAGAAGCAAACACTACACACGTTACTTATTTGAACGCCTTTGCCGTTCTCTCAGAGTCTTGCTCATTTTTAAGGTTTCTGCTAACTATCCCTTTTTCATAACCTGGCCGTCCTATCAAAAGGTTGCTGTAAACTTTCCTTGTTTTATGTGATTCCCTTGATTGATTACGGCGATGTTCTAGTTATGAAATAGGGTAGCGGTCGGAGAAAATATCTCGTTCTAACCTTTGCCATCTCTATCTCTTCATACTCTACGTCTCCGCCTATTTTCACTTGGTATTATTCGTACCTATATGCGATGTGAAATGCTTTGAGAATATCGCAAAGTAAAGGAAAGCTTCTAAGTCTTCTCAGAGGTTGTAGACGAAAATTGCGAGCAGCCAACTAACAAACATAATGTCTTTTGTAGTCACTGCATCAAAAGCTCTTGGGGTTCTCGCATTGATACAATTTTCTGGACGAATAACTATTTTATAGTTTGTATAAAAAAACTATCATAAACAAATGTAAGTCTATTAAAAACTGAAATTCACTGAAATTCTTTATTGTACGAAACGAAACAAATACACACAAAACATTAAAAAGTACATGTACAAAGGCGAGCTTAACTCTTAAAGAGTTTTCTGCCAGCAAACCTTTGAGGCAAGGGAGAGGCTTTAACATAAGTGGAATTTATGTGTACAGAGACAGGAAAAAGGAAAACATAAAGATAAGCTTACAAATATAATAAACTAATAAGATATACTACACACAATATAAATATATACAAATGATATATATTGAGATAGTATTAATAAGTTTAATAAGCGAAAACACGTAAACGTCTGGAAAGTTCGTGCCGGACCAACTATTTTCTGTGTGAAGTTGACATCAGCCAAAACAGAATCAAACACGTTGAAAAGGGACTTTTCTGGCGAAAAGTCTAAATTGATAGTTGCCGTTCGCTTCGCTCGCTATCAATTGATGCAGCTTTTTTTTAATCAGCCTGTTGTGTCCCAATACTGGGCAAAGGCATCCCCCAAAAACTTCCACTCATCCAGGAAACTCACAGATCACTGATTTTGCAGCTCAAGAAACTTTATCCCTAAGCTATCCTGAGAGAAAAGTATCTGTTTCATCCAATAACAAAAACATTTCCTGAACACAAGTCCTGCTCGCGATAACCGGTACCTTTTTTCGATCAGATTGACACCACACAATCTCCGCTCAGTTTAATCATCTAACAAAACCGAACACGTTAAAAAATAGCGCGATTGCCTTCTAAAAACTTCTCTAGTCGAAACATCCACATTCATAATTGGTACTCGCTTCGCTCACTTTTAATAACACCCAAACCCACAGACACAAGCATAGCTCTGACCCTACACTGGAATTTCCCGTGTCGTGGGTATCAGAAACTACGAGACCTGGATTTGCAGAAAATGCTAAACTTTCTCCCAAAGCGGGAATCAAACGCACCTCTTGCGTTTCTCACTGAGTTTCAGTTTCAGTTTAGAAACTGAGTCTGTCTTTAGAAACTTTACTCCTAAAGTCCTAAGAGAAAAGTATCTGTTTCAATCCAATAACAATAATATTTCCTCAACACAAGCGCTGCTCGCGACAACCGGCGCTTTCTCTCGACCAGATTGACACCACACAATCGCCGCTCGGTTTAATCTTGCCAATAAATTTCTTTTATCTCCCCCTCCTTGCAAGGGAACGCACGGTAGAAGTATCTGGTTTTAACAGAATATACACTCTATTCTTAGAAGTAAAAGAAGTAAGTTGAAGTGGCTATGGTCAGGTCATCTAACTCGAAGAATTAGTAACCGTTGGGGAGAAAAGATCTCAGCGGCCACAGAATGGAAAAGGAAGTGTAGGATAATCCAATAGACAGAGAAGGTCGGTGAATGAAAGCAGCACAAAATGTTCTTCTTGGAAGTTGGTATACAAGACCTGTGACCTGCAGTGGACTTATACAGGCTGATGTCAATGGTGATAATTATAATGAAATCGAATGCTATTGAATGAACGTCCGTTTAGCCTCAGCCTAAAAGTCTGTTGCGTTTGTTCATAGACCTAATTCTAATTCTAATTGTTGGTAGGGGAACAAAGATCTGCACTGACGCCCCGTAATGAAATGTATTGTACGTTGATAACCCTCCCCCAGCCAGCCCAACTCCATGAAGTACCGCAAAAGGACCTTGGGATATTGGCAGTGTTCCAGTATCCCCGATGGTGTTGAGGCTGTTGTCGATATAGATTATTTCATGTGTTGCAGTGCATTAAAGTATCAAATGTTCCACAGTATTTTCCTCCTGGAGGCATCCGCGATAAAAGCCTGTATCATAGACCTGTCTCTCTGTATAAAAGTACACAAATACTGTGCCTCCTTGCAAGGAAAGGGGATTCTTTTATAGAATACCACGATTAACTCCCAGCTGTCTCGCGTAATGAAATGTGTCTTTGGAAAGTGCTTGTCCTATTGGAGAATAAGTCGGGCTTGGCCGCGAAAATCTTATTATTGTTTGTTTTGTAACTTTCGAGATAGACCTAAGCAGATGGCGGTTTTCAAAGCCAAGAGAGCACTGGTGGTCTAGTGGTCGCGTCCTCTCCGTCCGATCTTAAGGTCGTGGGTTTAAATCCAGGAGTTTTTCTGTTCGAAAAAAAGATTTTCGCTATACTAGCACTCTCAAACGGTGAAGGAAAACATCACGAGTAAACTGGCATGTCATAGAACAGTAGAAAGTTCAAAAATTTGTCAAGTGAACGAAAGAAGCCTTTGAGGCACACTTTAAATGCTTTCACCTACTGTTAAAACAACGGTGGTCTAAAGAAAGAGTTTGTTTTTCGGTACCAAGACTTTTATTTTCTTTGATTGGCCTATTGAACTATCAGCCTCGTTCCAATATTCTACTAACTGACGACAGATCGTTCATTACCACAGAAAAGTGTTATCTATTGGAAAGTGCCATGCCAGACAGATAAACAACGTTGCTATTGGTGATAAACGCTTCATCGTCCGTTTGAAGAATATTAGAACCGGGCCATAGTCAGACTCCAAATGGATTTCTCTCCCTAAACCTCGAAATGTTGATTTAAACACAAACGTTATACGTCACTTTACACTCATTTTCGAATTCCAACTGAAATAATAATTACTTTCACGCAGAAAGTCGACTTTTTTGGCCAAAGCATTATCATATAAATTGGTTGGCTGATGTTTGAAAAGCAAATTGGAGGTGTAAGGTACCTACTGAATTTGGAGTTGTATTTATGTAGGCAAGTGGGCAGAGTGGCCTGAAGTATTTTCTATTAGCTTAGTAGGTATTGTTTGGTATCGATTCCATCACAACATCCTAAACGAATAAATCCATCATCATCATCTTCCTGCCCTTATCCCACTCTATGTGGGGTCGGCACAGCATGATCCTTGGATCATGCTGTAAAGGTTTTGGCTAAGGTGTTTTATGACCGGCCGCCTGCCTGACGTCAACCCTCCTTGGGAATACTTGCTTATTATATCTCATCATGTTGGAATAAACGAATAAATCCATATTATTATTAATATTATATATACGAAAGTAACTCTGTCTGTCTGTTACCTTTTCAAGCCTAAACTGCCGAACAGATTTTGATCAAATTTGGCTGAGATTGATTCCATCCCGAGGAAGGACATAGGCTACTTTTTGTTGCAAAAATTATCCCGAAGGGATTTTGATATAGGAATATAGTTTATTTGGGAAAGTTATCATTATACTAGCGAGGTCAATGCATGCAGCGGCCACAACTTGGATGGGTGGCCGCCTGAAAATGCCAGTGATGTTTACTTTTTGCGCTCCCATTATAATATCATTCAAAAAAATCCTTTTACACGCAGACAACGTCGCGGGTTACAGCTAGTAAATAAATAAAACCCAACAGTCGCATACGTAGTTCTGACCCCACACTAGGGTTCCATGGTGTCTTGGGTAACATAAATTACGAATACCTTGATACCACAACCGAAGAATATTTACAAATCATGCAAAAATCTCTATATGGCACTAACCCCCGGATACTGAAACGCATCTCAGAGTTGAGCACGTCTCAAGTGACGAGTTTTTGACAGATTTTCATCAAAAACTGTCAAAAAACTGTGACTTGAGATGTGCTCAACTCTGAGATGCGTTTGAGTATTCTGGGTTAAACGAGATATTTTACAAGTTTTAATACAATTTACTACTGACTCAACCATCCTTAAAAAGATAATATCCTTCTTATTTAGGAAACAACCCCACAAAGGATACTGCGGGGAGCCAGTAGATTACTAAAATCCTTTTCGCCTCAAGAAGTTAGTCTGCAAACCTCAGCCATGTAGCTTTTGACCGGGTTATCACTCTGTTCCTAGTAATCCTTGGATCAGGGTACCCGGGTATCCGTTCCACAGGTGGCGGATGTTAGTGGTAGGTACACAAGTACCTACTATTTGTAACACCGACATGTTCTGGCTAGACGGGTCAAAGGTAATTTTTAACCGACTACGAAAAAGTAAGGTTTTTGGGTATATATTATGAATGTCATTGACCTAAACTAATTTTGATAAATGAGAGGGTAAAGATCAAATTAAGGCAGAAAATATTCTTGCCTAAATTTCAGAGCAGTTGGGTTTTTTAAAACCTTTCCTTGGACACAAGACACAGGACACAACACAAGACCACAGGAAGGCAATCACGTTAGTTTTGAACGTTGGTTTTATTTTGAAAGACATTCCAACCTATGATTGAAAAGTTCCTCGACGCAAAGAAATTTTAGACGTTATGAACGTGTATTTGGTAAAAACGTTCAAGATTAGCGCGAATGCCCTACAAGACTAGGAATCTCGATCGTGGGGAAGCGTCACTGGTATTATAGTAACTGACATGTAGCATTATGTAATCGGTTCAATACATGTGCTGAGCTAAGCCAAATAAACAGCCAAGAGGTAATTTAATTTAAAACTTCTTTAAACCTTAGTCTTCCAATGTAACTTTACATAAATCTTGAACGCCCTGTGCGTGATACGAGCGGTCTGACACGGGTTTAGCTATATTTTCTACCTTCTTTAACAACTATCCATAAATCTACGACGCCAACTTATCAAACTTATTTCGCATCATGGCATCATATAGAGCATCCTTCAGTTATCACGCGATATATTTCCCGACAAGGGATTATCAAGATCCCCTGGAGCAGCATTCCTGTCAAAATCACTTAAATTAGTGCCATCACTATTTCTTTTCTTATCTAGAGCAGCTTGTCCTACCCTCCGCGGGAAAATGGACTGTATTTCAATAGGGTAGAGTGTAGTTTTGTGTGGTGGCAAGTGATATATGACATAGTAAGTTTTCCTTAGGCTCCAAGCACGTAGGGAAAATTGATTTATAGATATCGCTATACATCGCTGTGTCGAGTTCTCAATTATGTTAGTAGGATTGTATAGGAGTGAGTTACGTTTCACCTTTCTTGGGTGATCGTCAGATATTATCTACAAGTTTTGAAGGGGTTTTGAGTGGAATAGTACCTACATACATACCATACAACATGCATTTAGAAAACAACGTGAGGAAACCCGCGGCTTAGTCAACTCCGCACGTATTGACCATGTCTTTCCTGTGGACAAGGCTGACTAAGCTGAGAGGGTGGTATAGGTGCTGGGCAAGCTTACTCCATCTTAATTCGTCCCAGGCACTACAGCAGTCGTTTGTGAAGATAAAAATTGCTTATTCCAAATCGGATGGAGAGGACCATAAAGAAATCAAAAGAAAACTTGCAGCAAAGCCACTCTTGATTAAATGACCCAAGATGAATATGGTGAACTATAGTGACAGTAGATCAGCCCATCGCCCATAAAGATGGTTCATCATGTTGGAGAGGATACTATCCCTTACTCGACTTTACGATATGCTTGGGAGAGAAGCAGGTAGACGCATTCTGTTTTTTTCTTTGCTCCCAGTCCAGCAGAGAAAAATGATCATGACTAAGGTCCCTCTATAGCAATACTTTTGAAAACATCTAATCTGGATGACGATGATGTTGATTAACGATGTAAAATAGGGTAGACAGAGGCACGTCCAAACGTTTCGTTTGGCACTTGCTCAGAAGAAACAGATCCCGTTGTCTACTTTATGGCGATGTTAAATGGACGAAATAGTGGCACGTTGAATAATTTAATTAGTACCGTAAAGTCACAGGAAATTTCATCACTAGAACTCCTAACTGGTTTCCTTAAGACGTCTCAGAACCTATCAATAACATCCAATACGATCCTAAATCCCTTAAATCAACATCCTGGTGAACGAAGGCAGAAATTGAAAAATACGGGATACATCAAATTGTATACCAATGAGACGAGACCATTTCAATTTCCATAATAGCTGCCTTCCAGTTCATTTGGCTGAGGTCTGTGTCATGAGACACAGCGATTTGCGTTTTGCTTTATAAAATAACACCCAACACTCACAAGTCATAATCTATACATTTTTTCTGCAATCAATAAAACAAACTACTGAAGCTAGGATGCTGAAATTGGATAAACTTCTTTCTGTTATAGCAAAACTACCCACCATACTACACCATGATGGGTTTTTTTGAAATTTAACCCCTAAAGGGTTTAAAAGGGGTGAAAAAAAAAGCCGCGCCAGTAAGCTAGTTACACAATTATGTAGTTCTGACCCCACAAAGATTCGTTTGTATATATGGATGTATGCATGTTTGTTACTCTTTCACGCCTAAACGGCTGAACGGATTTGAATGAAACTAATATTAATACATAATAATAATCGTTGTGGACATTTCACACATTGCCATCTGGCCCCAAACTAAGCAAATCTTGTATTATGGAAACCATAATTATGGCTGATAGAATACTTATATACTTTTTTTTGTAAATACATACTCTTAATACATAGTATTGAAACACCCAGACCCGGAAGAAATATTTGCCGAACATGCAAACATTTCTCCCGCAGCGGGAATCGAACCCGCGCCTCTTGCGTCTCAATCGAGCACTCGCCCGCCAAGCCACTGAGGTTGTCTTGGAATACACATAGTATGACTGGAATTATAGGCTATTTTTTATTTGCGTACCTCGCAAGCGAAGCCGCGGGCGGCAGCTAGTATAAAATTAAGTAGCGTTTAGTCTGTGCCTTGTACCATCCTGTCTATTTCAAAGAGTAGGGGGGTCTCTCGTGGTATCTCATAGGAAAACATCAAAAGATGTGAAGATGTTTGAACGTGACGTACGATTTTTTGCGTAATTGCTATTTGCATATCGACATGATACGTATTTTTAAGGGCACATAAACGATTATGTTTACAAAAGATTTTTTGTACATAATAAGCACCTACATGAATTTGTACTTTTTAGGGTTCCGTACCTGAAGGGTGCCAACGGGACCCTATTACTAAGACTCCGCTGAAAAGAAACCAAGTATTGAAGGTTCGGATCGTTTTTTTTCGTTAAGGAGTGGTTTAGCATTCTACATAATCATGATAAAAACTTTGCGCTTTAAATGAAAATGAAAGCCTAATGGGATGGGTATATATCGAACCCTTTCAAATGATCTACTTGACCTAGTTACTCTATGTATAACCTCACTAAAATCTCATTTCTATTTACGTATTATACCAGCTGTTTAGATGGCGCTGCGTGAAATGTCCACCAATGCTTATTTATAAATTAACACCTTAGTGTTTCAGTGGAAAGATTGTGTAAAAGATGACATGATTAAAGATAGAAATGAGTGCAGAGATAAAGGCTGACAGAAGGGAATGAAAAAAGAGAACATACCGAGCCGATAATAATAGACTGGGGTAAGGGTAGGAAGATGAGGACCACAGTGTTTATCAATGTATGTATATATTTTGGACGTATGGTATGTATGTATGTTCGGATCAAATCATGCAACTGAATTTCAGTTGTACTCAACCGATTGAGCTGAAATTTTGCATATGGATGACAATGCATGATATGCTTAGTGACGTCATTGTAAATACAATATGGCGGACTCCCAAAGATGGCTGACTATGTATTTTTTTTTTTCAAGTAGAACTGGATGAAAGTCGCATAAAATCGAGGAAGCTAGCAAAATCAAAAAGAGGCCTATTACTCATCATATTTCTGCCCTTATCCCACTCTATGTGGGGTCGGCACAGCATGATTCTCGGATCGTGCTGTAAGAGTTTTGGCTAAGGTGTTTTATGACCGGCCGCCTGCCTGACAGCCGGCCTGATTCCCTCCTTGGGAATACTTGCTTATTGTATTTCATCATGTTGGAGGATACTATCCCTTAGTCGACCTTTACGACATGCTCGGGAAGAGAAGCAGCTGGACGCATTCTATGTTTTTTCTTTACTCCCAGTCCAGCAGAGAAGTTAAAAGGAGGCCTATTACTCACAATTGTGAAATAATAATGAGGTAAAAAAAACAGTCCAAAAATACTTCTTAATATCTTAAAAAACATTTCAACGAGGAGTTATTAAAAAGGATATAAAGGATAAAGTGCAAATTGTAAGATAAAACGCTCAAGTTAATTGTTACGCCCTTTGCTTTCATAACTATAACCAGGCGATAAATCCAAGTAATGGCAAGGAACTCGGTTTATTTTATACTTCTTAAGTAAAGAAGATGAAATGGACTGAGAGAAAACTTGGTCGAGTTGGTAGATATCTAGTTTTTACATAGATACATATTATCACATACGTATCTCTAATAGGGTGTACAGAGACACAAGTAATCGTAAGAAAACTTGCATCCACTTTTGATCCAAGAATCCCAAGATAGATATGGTAAACCACGGTGATCAGCCTATCGCCCATATAGGTCCATCAAGTTGGAGAGGTTTTACATACATACATAATAATCATGCCCGTATTTCTAATAGGGTGGGCAGGGCCACCAGTACTCATTAGAAAACTGGCAGCTTCTGATCCAAAGTCCCAAGATGGATATGGTGAACCATGGTGACAAGTGATCAGACCATCGCCCATAATAGCTCCGTCATGTCCACGTCACCTCTTTTTCTTCGACGGATAAAAAACCGATACATACCTACATCATGAGATCAGATAAAAAAATACCAACTAGAAAACAAAGGACGTGAAAAAACAATTATAAAAGGGTTTATTTGCTACATTATTTAACCCCGTTGATTCCCCTTAGCCAATGGTTTCTCGTAACTAGAGCGTCAACAAATCGTAAATCCGTTTGACTAACTAAACAACTGGTGACACGATAATGAGCCCGATTCAGACGAAATCACGCGCAAAATGGCGGCCGTGAGCACCGTGACAAATTCACTCGTTGTCGACTGGGTTTTGGGATACACGGGTTGCTTTTTACCTGAGGGTTAGTGTATATTATGTAGGTATGTTAGATAGTTATGTTTCACGGCCTCGGTGGCGTGGCGGGCGATTGCTCGGCAGAGACGCAAGAGGCGCGGGTTCGATTCCCGCTGCGGAAGAAATGTTTGCATGATCTGTAAATATTTCTTCCGGGTCTGGGTGTTGTGGTACCATGGTACTCGTAGTTTCTGATACCCACGACACAGGGAATCCTAGTGTGGGGTCAGGACTATGTATGTGACTGTTGGGTGTTATTTATTTATTTATTATTATTATTTATTTCTATATTTTTTTTAACTGTAGGATATTTAAATAAATACGAATATAATAGGTATGTGTTTGTATGTAAGTGTGGATCGTGAAAGGCTATAGATAAATAATTAAAAGTAGTATTATAAATGTATCAAATAAAATATAAACCTAATGATTATGTGGGAAGGTCCCCACAATAGTGTATTTTATTTTTAGTTTAAGTAGGTTTATTATTTTGATTAGTAAAAAAGGAATAGGTTTAGTTTGTACTTGATTCACTATTTATTTATCTGCATACTTAAATGTTTATGTTGTTTTGTACATGTACCCGCTATCTATATCCACCTCTCTCTAGCCAAAGGTTTGCTGGAAGAAAACTCTTTGTAGGGTTAAGCTCGCCTTTGTACATATCCTTACTTTAAGTCTGTGTTTTATGGGTTTTATATATGTACAATAAATAATAAAGTATGGCGAGTGACGGAGACGTGGCAGTAAGGCTTATTTGGCGAAGGGGGATTGTTGCAGGAAGTGGCGGTGACGTATCGTGGATGCATGAGTCTTCTTTATAGACTTGTGCAAAGTAAATTATTAATAACTAGCTGACCCCGCGGACTTCGTACCGCCTTAGAAATTAATAATGCAAATTGTGAAATGTTTTATTAGGTACCTATTTTGTTATTCGGGGGGGAGACAAATGCAATAAATCAAAAATCATTAAATTGGTCCTGGTGGAAGCCCTTACCTGGTCGGTATGTTCTCTTCTTCCATTTCTTTCTGTCAGCCGCCATCTCATACAATACAGAGTTTTTTTTTGGGACATATTATCACACGCACCATCTAGCCCCGAACTAGGCAAAGCTTGTACTATGGGTACCAGATGGCTGATAGAATACTTATATACCTTACCTAAAATACTACAACACCCAGACCCGGAAGAAATATTTGCAGAACATACAAACATTTCTCCCGTAGCGGGAATCGAACCCGCACCTCTTGCGTCTCAGCCAAGCACTCGCCCGCCACGCTACCGAGGTCGTCATGATGAAGATGACGGCATTGGATGGTGGGGTCCTCTTTCACACAGTTCATCCAAAATCCACTGGCCAACTTCTTCCTCAAAATCCATCCACATGGCTTATGACAAGCAATGCGAGAGTAAACATGTGCGGCGGACGAGTATACACGAATGGCAGATCAACCCGGGTGTCACTGTTTACCCTGGAGAAACCACCGAGTGTGGAGCAGGCCTTAGCTGATTTATTGCGAATGCTAAGATAGGGAATAGCGCGTTAGATTCAGCTTATTCAGACATGATTAATTTCATAATGGGACGCTGAAATTATTTGTGTTTTCGCTTTGTTCTAATTTGTTATTGTCAATTATAAGAAAATGTAGTTATGAGTAGACAAAAATTTTACAATCATCTCTCTCACGCTTGTTATCTGCGTGATATACATAGATAAGTAGGTAGGTACCTACTTAGGTAACTTTTTTACATACATAGGTACATATCGTCGCTGGAAAGGCAAAATTACGTAAGCGCCAAAATGGCGCCAAAATAGGTATATTGAGTTATTATCCTAAAATAGCAGTCCAAATAAATAATATGAATTGCTGGACATAGAAAATGAAAAAAGAATGAAATCTTACGCTGACGTCATCAAAATTCTATAATTAGGTAGAAAGTTATGATTAAAAAACGAAAAAAAATGAACTTTAAACGGCTTTTTCTCGATTGGCGCTTACGTAAATTTGCCTTTCCAGTGACGATATTATCATGCCGTATTCCTAATGGCGTGGGCAGAGGCACAAGTAAAACTTCCTTTATGGCTAAACCATAGATTATTTTTATAGGATGTTGTTTTAGGTTTCAAACCATTAACTCTTAAAGGACAAAGGAAAAGGCCATTGCCTTTGCACACGTCGTCTCGTATACCTGTCGGCGTATGGCAAAACTAACAATGTTTTTGGATTTCACTTCCGTACCACATTTCTTTTGTTTTGTCTAATATGAGGGCACTGTCCACAATTTCAACATTTTACAAGTACTAAAAAAAAGTCAAGTGCGAGTCGAATTAGAACTCGAAGGGATCTGTACTATCGAACATGTACACAAAAGTTTATAGGGACCCCTTTTAGTTTTTACCTTATTTAATTACTAGCTTCCGCCTGCGGATTCGCTCGCGTGGTACCAGGATAACAAGTAACCTATATGTTATTCCAGCACACATACTATGTATATTCCAAGTTTCATTCAAATCCGTTATGTCGTTTAGGCGTGATTGAGGCACAAACATACAAACATCCTCACGAACTTTCACATTTATGATATAAGTAGGGTTATTTGTTGTTATAGCGGCAATAGAAATACACACTGTGAGAATTTCAACTATACCTATTACGACCATTTGACGGCCTCGGTGGCGTGGCGGGCGATTGCTTGGCAGAGACGCAAGAGGCGCGGGTTCGATTCCCGCTGCGGAAGAAATGTTTGTATGTTCTGCAAATATTTCTTCCAGGTCTGGGTGTTGTTGTACCATGGTACTCGTAGTTTCTGATACCCACGACACAGGGAATCCTAGTGTGGGGTCAGGACTATGTATGTGACTTTTGGGTGTTATTTATTTATTAAGCCTGTTCGTTGATTGCCAGTCAGCCGGTAACATAAGTTTTTATGTATTTAGTTCAATGGAGAACTAAGTAGTAACATAACTTAGATAAAGTTGCGCTTTAACTTAAACACTATCTCGATAACAATAACTTACTTAAGTTTATGGCGTTAATAAAGAAAACAAAGCAACTGCAGTCCTTTCAAGTTATAATGGAAAATAACTTGAATGCCGATGGCGGAGCCTTTGATCCAAGAAGGTAACCTATTTAAATGTTAACTTAGTACATTCGACTTGTTTTGGGTTTTATACCCGAAGGGTACCAACGGGATCCTAGCCTCCGCAGTCCGTCCGTCCGTCCGTTTGTCCGTCTGTCAGCGGGCTGTATCTCATGAACAGTAATAGGTAGAGAGTTGAAATGTTCACTGAGAGCACTGATGGTCTAGTTGGTAGTGACCCCGCCTTCCAATCCTAAGGTCGTAGGATCAAATATGTATGAAAATACCTACAAAACATCCAATAATTTACTGACATAATACAGTGACAGTTTTAAACAATTAGCGTTTAATTCAATGTCAAAACAATCGTGCCTATGAGTTTCAGACACAATCGATAATCATCTGATTAATATTCGGTTACAAAGTATCGATTAACATCGGAAGACCGATTACAACCAGATTATAAATAACTTAGATTGAAATCTTGAGGACAGAGCCTGTAGACAAGAGGCTTAGCGTCTAACGAAATCGCTATAGGAATGTTACCACGTGAATTAGCAATTACATAATTATTTCAATCCTATACATAATCTACAGTGAATTGAACATTGGCAGTCTAGTGGTCCAAGCTCCTACCGATCGGCAGTTTAAATCCGGTCGTGCACCAATGAATCATTTACATAGGTACATACATACATTATTACGCCCGTTTCCCTAATAGGGTGGGCAGAGCCACAAATAAGAAATCTTGCAGCCACTTCTGATTTAAAGTCTCTAAAATGGATATGGTGAACCATAGTGACAGGTGATCAGCCCATTGCCCATAGTGATCCATCAATTTGGAGAGAATTACTATTCCTTAGTCGACTTTTTTACGACATGCTCGGGGAGAGAAGCTGCTGGACGCATTCTATGCTTCCAGTCCTGCAGAGAAGTAATTTATGAAACATTTATGCTCAGAAAATGTATGTTCGCTGTACTAGTAGGTACTCTCAAACGGTGAAAGAAAACATCGTGAGTAAAGGCAAGTTGTAGAACCTAAAAAGTTCAAAAATTTGAGTGCACGCAAGGAGCCTCTTACAAGTAATTTTAGCGACTTCGACAGACGCAAAATTTAATGGCTAAGGCCTCAGCGATGAAATCAATAAGCGTAATAACTTTTATAAATGTGGTATTATTTTTCAGAGGATACCAAAGTTCAAAGAATCACAAAATTTCGGACGTAATGACACGTTTATTTGACACAAGTCTTCGAGCTTATTAGGTTACGATTACGACATACCGGTTTCCTCATGCTGTTTTCCTTTACCGTTTAGGAGTACGTACGAGTATTATTAGTTACGAGTACATTTTTGTTGCTTTGTGTACGACTGGATTCGAACACATGACCTTAGAATCGGAAGGTAGTTCCACCAGACTACCAAGTCAAACTTACAAGCATAATTTTTTTGGTCAAATATTTAAAAAAATCGGTCAAAGTTTTCGAAGCAAACTGTACTCACCGTGTGAGACCACGTGAATACGTAAATGAGTTCACTTTGGTAAGTTTCTAAAATCTTTACGCTACTTTTAAGACGGTTTCATATGCATTATCATTCAGCTTTTAGTTTTCGCTTTGTCTTGGCGTTATACACCGGCGATTAAAGTTGCTTTATTTCGAGCAACAGATTTTTTAATTGCCTATTATTTAATAGATGCCTTTGAACTTATAACCATCATTGGCCATAATAATAAAATTATCTACTTATCTTATAATCCTTTATGAAATCACTACTGTACAATAAAAAGAGGGCTTCATATAAAAAAAATCATTTAAAGTTCCTAATCGTTCATCGAAGTTAAGCAACGCTAGGCGTGGTCAGTACTTGGATGGGTCGAGTGTCTTTTTGCACCTTTTTATGTTGTATTTTTGTGTACCTACTTGTTTATCTAAAATTTACTGACTTGTACAAAAATAATAATAAAATTAAAAATTAAGGAGACCACATGCAAAAAATATTTATGTACATGTACGATGATATAGAACCCTTTGAGTCTGAATTTAACTTGCATTTAGCGGGTTTTTTTTATTCTAATTTTCTGACGCCAATGTCAGCCAGTCCTCCAGCTGATCCCGCCATCTTCTGCGTGGTCTGTCACGTTGTCATTTAAGATTTGGGACCCAGTCTATAGTGAGCTAGAGTCATTTGTGATAGCTACGAGCAGGCTCGGTCGCAGCCTGAACTTAATTTTGGAGGGGGTCACTAATAATAGAATATGTAGAGTAAATCAGATTTTATTGTACAATACACAATTTTATTGCACACATTATAAAACAAATGGGAGCCTTCTCTTTTTATTGGCATCGGGGCTAGGCGCAGAAAGTTGCTTTTTAATATTTTGTAAATTTTTAGAAGATTTTTTTAATTTGACGTGTACGATTGTGGGGGGGTCATGTCCCCGTGACCCTCCCCTTCGCGCCTGTCTACGAGTATGTTTTGTGAGGCAACTTTTCCCCAGTTATAACCAACAAAATATTGCTCGTGTAACTCTGACTAGGTACGTTTCTGAAAGCTAAAATTCCGCCACTCCACACCCATTTCCTAGACGTCGCGAGGCTAAATCTACGCTTAAGTCTTTTCAGACTTGACCCACTTTTTAAAGGGCTCACGTTGGGAGACGGAGCGGTTGAGGGTTCCGTTCAAAAGGTAAATAAACCACGGTTAGTGAAGTAACGTGAGGAACTCTAAAATTGCTTAGCGCAAGATGCTGAAATTCCAAATTGTGATTTTTGGTTTGTTTATATTAGTTTTTTACAATAAGTTTGCATGATCTAATTACTTCGTAGGTTTGTACACTGATTAATGCACTTTCGAGATTGCGGTCATTGAACTTTTAAGCTTTTTAGATGGCTGATAGCTTTCTCTTTAAGGACCTATGTGGCGTGGCGGGGTAATGCTCGGCTGAGGTGCGAGAGGTGCGCCTTCGATTTCCGCTGAAATTGAAATGTTTACATGTTCTGCAAATAGCTTTCTGCCGTCCTTATTTAGAAATAATTATTTTTTTCTCAATTCATTACCTAAATATTTGTAAGTTTATTGATTATAATTATCAGTAATATTGATAATTTAAATGGCTGAACCAATTTTGATGACACTAGCTATGGATACTATGATCTGAAAAAACACCCTTTGCTACTTTAAGTGGACAACTGAAGCATTTAACAAAAAAACCGGTCAAGTGCGTGTCAAATTGGCACACGAAGGGTTCCATACCATCGTACATGTACTTATGGCAACCATACCCTATGACTAAGCCTCCGTTGTCCGTCCGTCCGTCTGTCAGCGGGCTGTATCTCATGAAACCCGATTTCATCAAATTGAGTTTCCGTATTTGACTATCAAAATTAGTCTCTCCAAGGATTGACCAAAAAATTCGTTAGTCGAAGATAGAAACCCGCTATTAGTTTGGACTTTGACCAAGACGCTTAGTCAGACCTGAGGTTTGACCAGGCAAACCTAGGAGCGTTGAAGCTTCGTGGTTTAAATATAATATTTATGTATTCGCTAATAGCTGCCGCCCGCGGCTTCGCTCACGTGGTACCTGGATAAAAATAGCCTATATGTTAATCCAGTACATGTACTATGTATATTCCATTTTTCATTTAAATCCGTTCAGCCGTTTAGGCGTGAAAGAGTAACAAACGTCCACACAAACTTTCGCGATTATAATATTAGTTGCATAACATCAAAAAATACAATAAAATAAAAAAAAAATTAAGGGGCCCCATACTAGAATCCTTTTTTACCCTAAAAAATATTAGTTATATTATATGTTTGCATAATTATTATTTGTAGGTTTAATCTCATTCCTTGGGCCAAAATAAACGGGCACTTAGAAAGTTCCACAAAGTTTCCAGTTGACTCTAACTTTCCTTTCAGTATCGACTTATTGTTGCTTATCTTGTTTGTTTGTGAAAACGTCAATTAGCGTTGTTTTTGCGAAAATCTTTTATTTATTAAAGGTGCAAAAGTTTTACTGTGAAGTTAAAAAAACTATGTATCAAATATTTGCACAAAAATATGAGTAGGTAGGTATACCATCAACTGCTGTACTAGAAGCCTCCTCGAGGCGCACTTTACTCCTTTCACCACACTGGTTTGAAAGATTTAGTGGCACAACGAGTAAGACGCTGGCCGCATTGCCACGCTGAATGGCAATACTGATCCGTTAAGCCAACCAGCTCTTGGATCACGCATCGCTTCGTTAAGACATTGTCTCATTTGTTTCTTCCTTTCCTCTTTATAATGTATTATCTATAATAATATTATAAAGAGGAAAGATTTTTTTGTTTTTTTGTTTGTAACGAATAGGCTCCGAAACTACTGGACCGATTTCAAAAATTCTTTCACCAATAGAAAACTACATTATTAGGGTCCAGTATAGGCTATAATAAATTTTCAAAAAAATTAGGTATCCGTATGAAAATTGCAATATTGTAACCCAAGGTAGAAAACCTAAAATAGTTTTTGGCGTGCGCTGCGAAAACTATTGATTATAGAACAAAATAATGTACTGCACGCGTACGAAGTCGCGGGCAATAGCTAGTATTTCTTAAATATAAATTGATGAATGAAGCGAATGAATATCAGGACCGTAGTAAATGGAGAAAGTAGGTAATGTAACTACGCCTACCCCTATGGGAAACAAACGTGCTAGTATGTATATATTTCAATCTCCATAACAATCACTTTGTTTACCTATTTACAGATTTGCTCAATGTTTTGTTCAGTTCCCCATAAATCATTGTGTTGTGCCCCATAACGAACAAAAACGTGCGAAAATCTAGGTACAGCCTTTAGGCCTCCGATACCTTAAAATAAATAATCTATTATAGCTCTTATGACCTGGTGATAATGACCATTTTGGCCGCATCGAGATTCTTGTAGATTCATATTTATAACCCAGATTGGCAAACTTACTTCTGCTGTTCTTTTAGCCGATTTTGAACTTTATGCCCTTTCAATAAGGTTGTGAATTATTTTTTCATGGTTGGGTATACAATGGTGTGTTTGTTTTTATAGGTTGTTTGGGTATTCAAGAAGAGATTTATGCATAAAGGTGGTTCAGATTATTTTCACGTACAGTATTTTTCTCTAAAAGTCCATTCTAAGAGTGAGAGTTAGGTTTTAATATCCATTGTATTATTTTTACTAGCTACCGCCTACTGATTTACTCGTAGTACCGAGAGATAAGCAATTTCAGAAGCCTATAAAGAACTTTGTTAGAGAGAGCACAGGTGATCTAGTGGAAGTGATCCCGGTTCTCTGTCGTAGGTTCCAAACCGGTCGAGCATCAATGGATTTTTCTTTTAGAATTATCTTATGCGTTTCATATTGTGTATTCAAACGGCGAAGAAAAACATTGTGAGGAAACCGTAATGTCGTAGAACCAAAAATAAAACCGGCCAAGTGCGAGTTTAGTTCGCACACGAAGGGTTCCGTACCATTGTAAATGTACTTTTTAGCATGCATTTCACTTTATGTAGGTACTTTTTGTAAAAAAAGTTACTTGTATGGGGCTCGGATGGACGGACGGACAGCGGTGGCTTAGTAATACCCGTTGGGTACGGAACCCTAAAAAGGCAGTTTGATGGCTTGTTTCAAGTGCACAAAAGAAACTACTTTGAGGCACTCTTTAATCTATTCACTAAATCACTGGTTAAAGAGAGTCAAAGTCAAAGTCAAAAAATTGTATTTCTTAAAATCACTGGGATCACTTGGACACGTCTTAAATCTAAGTTGCATTTACACCCAAGCGTGGAAGATAGTAATAATGAGTATAGTATAGTAGTAAAGTTATTACTAGAATTTCTAACCTTATGATTTGACCTTTATAAAACCCCACGGAAACCAAAGCAACCAAAACAAAAATCTTGTGTCAATGTTTCAGGCAGTATTTTCTTTAACCCTTTGCAGGCTTTGTAATTATTTCTTGTCACCACGCCACGAGAAATATCGACTTCCCGAATTGAAAAAGATTTCCGCTAGCACCCCGCACCACGTGACTCTCAGCGACAGTTACTCCGCTGATGAAAGAAAAACCTGTTTAGAAAACATCAATGTCAGGATCGTAGCAACTGGACATCCGTGATCTCTGCCTAAGGCCTTTTACCATCATAGTAGATGATTTATACAGCGTCAGGAGGCAACTTTTACCTTCACAGACGGAACGCTGTAGTGCTAGTGACGAATTAAGATGGAGTAGGCTTGCCCAGTACCTATTCCATCCTCTCAGCTTAGTCAGCATTGTCCATAGGAAAGACATGGTCAATACGTGCGGAGCTGACTAAGCCGCGGGTTTCCTCGCGATGTTTTCCTTCATCGTTTGAGGGTACTGATATAGCGCACATAAATTTTTCACACAGAAAAATCCATTGGTACACGACTGGATTTGAACCCACGACCTTAGGATCGGAGGGCGGGGTCACTACCAACTAGGCATACAAACGTTTTTACCCCTTTTCACCCCTTTAGTGGTTGATTTTCGAAAAACCCCTGGATGCTTTTGCTATAAAAGGACCTTCCAAGTTTCAGCTTTCTAGCTTCAGTGGTTTCGGCTCGGCGTTGATGAATCAGTCAGTCAGTCAGATTAAGCTCTTTTATAGGTATAGATATAAAAGCTTATCGCGAGATTTACCATCTACACAAGATAAATAAGAATACAAAAGAATAAACAAGAAGAAGAATAAATCTCTAGACAAGCTTATTTGTGTAATGTAATAAATTGATTGGTTTTATTACTATGCTACTAGGTTTTTTTATCTATACTCTAAATAAAATCGCGATTCCATTGAGTAGCGAAAGGAAAACTACACTGCAAATCAATTTATATTTCAGATCAACATGAAATAAAATAAATTTATTGGTTTGATTTAATATAAAGCTTATTTTCTAGAACGATTAAACAAAAACTTGTAAAACAAAACCCCGATATTCTTGAGTGAGTAAATATCGCTAGTATCGTGGTCCGGGGTCTTGTCATACGACGGAAACGAAGATTTTCTTGCCACTCTAGGAAAAGATAACTCGCGACAAGTGTTCAGACGGACTTTGTGGGGCTAATGTTGAGTTCTTATTTCTATCTTAGGTGCTGGGAAACTGAATCACACTTTCGCACTGATATTATATATGCGAATGACGAGTGTGTTTATAATATTTGTTCCAATATAATCTCCTGCTCTTAGCGATAAGGCCGCCCTTTGTAATACGCATGATAACTGCCTATTTTGTTTTATTGTAATTTTATTTGATGTTTCTCTTGTGTTTTTACAATGAAGTTGACTAAAACTTGGAGTAACTACATTATAATGTACAATTATTGTTTTTTAATTAGTGTACTTGCTATACATTTTTAATTAATTGTATCCCAATGATAATATTACAATCTATCTATGTAGGCCAATTAGTAATTTGATTTGGGCCTAGTTTTATAAAGCAAATTATATCAAAGTATGTGTCGAATAGCACTTTGCTAATTAAGTGGAAGAAACTTTGTCTTTATATTTATGTTATACAAGCTTTCGCCCACGGCTTCGTTCGCGTGGTATCCGTGTGAAATTTCCACAAGCATTTATTTTTTTACTATTTTCTACTCCTGGATATCTTCTCCATTTCTATCATGCAATCTCTTGGGTCCATAGGGTATCGACTATTTCGACTATTATTATTAGAATACAAATATTTGTCAAACTTAATTAATAAATAGGTCTCTAAAAGCGCGAGGGAAAGATCATCTGTCAAACCCCTTTTAAGTTACTTACTATTCAAAGTGACCGTGGTCTTGCCACCCGTCACAGATGAGCGATGATCACAAACGTGAAGAAACGCTCATGGCGTAGCTTGCTTAGACGTTCTTGATTGATCGTTGAAGTTAAGCAACGTTGTGCGCGGTCACAATTTGGGATGGGTGACCGCAAGTGGCATTACGAGCTGAGCGCTTCCGTGCTTCGGAGGGCACGTTAAATTGTCGGTCCTGGCTTATAAGTCGTTAAGCCATGACGGAGGCCTTTAGGCGCCTAAAACTCCGTCACAAGAGCTGGCCACTAGCTCATACGAACTTACTTTACTAACGTGTGTATGTTCAGTGTGGCCTAAAATTATGCTAAATCTAGGTTGTAGAATTCTTCTTTACTATCTTATAAAAATCCAAAGAAGAATTTTATTATCTAAAACGCTTGGAGGTTTATTTATTACACCGGTTTTAGAGTAAGATTGAGTGTGATTCCAGAGATGGTTTTTTTATGTTTTGCAAATATTTCTACCAGTTCTGAGTGTTAGTAGATTTTAGGGTTCCGTAGCCTCCGCTTTATGTCCGTCACTCCCCGTCCGTCTGTCAGCGTCCGTCAGCGGGCTACGAGTAAAATCTCATGTATCGTAATAATTAGAGAGTTAAAATACTAATTGCCGCTGTAGAAAATAAAAAAATTAAAGAGCTTCACACAAAAAACATTATTTTTAACATTTGTAAACGACCATCAAAACTAAACTATTACTGTCTACCTATCTTACTTAAATTATAAATTTTCAATGCGAAAGTTTTGTGAGTTTGGATGTTTGTGTCTCAATCACGTCTAAACGGCTGAACGGATTTGAATGAAACTTGGAATATACATAGTACGTGTGCTGGATTAACATATAGGCTATTTTTCATCCGTGTACCACGCGAGCGAAGCCGTGGGCGGCAGCTAGTTTATACAGGTATAGAGTAAAAGTCATGTTAAAAAGTACCACAAATATTGTGCGTCTCATCAAACTTCGTGCTCTATATAAAAACCGAATTTGTCCGAATATTATAACTAAAATAATTTTCAAAATTCTTTCAGGGCGTCTAGTCGAAGCGATGCGCGATCCAAGAGCTGGTTCTTATTTGGCTCAACGGATCAGTATTGCCATTCAGCGTGGCAATGCGGCCAGCGTCTTGGGCACGCTTCCACAGTCTGATGAGCTGGATCAGGTGAGCTATCTATAGACCGTTTGCAACGGCCTTTAGATAGCCCGACTGTTTCTTTTATATTTTGTAAATTATATTTGTAATAGTTGTAAGTTTCTTTCTGTTAATAAAGTTATTTACTAAAATAATAATTGAACCAACACTAAAAACACGAAAAACTTTGTTATGGATTCGATCTATAAGAGAAATTCCGAGCATAGCTTTCTCCATAGTCCGTATCTATTAGGAATACGGGCGTGGTAATATGTATGTGTAATTCTTTATACATTATTGGTGTAATTCTTAAAACAATTTCTGAAGTACCCTCGAAAAAAACATCAATAGGATATAGGATAAGTCACAGCGAAACTAAATAACTTTCGTTTGCCAAAATAACCGCAAACCCCAAACTAATCCGGGAAATATGTATCTCGACGACAAAGCGCTCTCAGCTTCGTCCCGAAATAAAGATAATATTGAGAGCACCCCAGGGCGTTTTTCCTTACACTCCCGTTACACTACTTGTATTGTACATTTTGGTATATAAATAAATAATAAATAACACCCAACAGTCACATACATAGTCCTAACCCCACACTAGGATTCCCTGTGACGTGGGTACCAGAAACTACGAGTACCATGGTACCACAACACCCAGACCCGGAAGAAATATTTACAGATCATGCAAACATTTCTTCCGCTGCGGGAATCGAACCCGCGCCTCTTGCGTCTCTGCAAACGCCCGCCACGCCACCGAGGCCGTCATATTAACCGTTTTAGTTTGTGTGATGCGATTTTGATCTTAGATATTGTACACCTAGGTTTGTGTTGTTGGTAGGTAAATTTTGGGGGGGTCACTAATAATAGAACATGTCGAGTAAATCAGATTTTATTGCACACATTTTAAAATTGTAAATGGAAGCCTTCTATTTTTATTGGCATCGCGGCTAGGGGCAGAAAATTTCAGCTATTTTGGGGGGGGGGGGGGGGGGTCATGTCCCCTGTGACCCCCCTCTAACCTTCGGACCGCTCCTGCCTGCTATCCCGTTGTCAGATAACAGGGAGAAAGTCAAACAGTGTTCTATTCGAGCACTGTCCGTTGTTAGGTTACAATACATAGTCCATACCACGAGTAAAAACATAAAGGACCAAGCTAACTTATTGACATGTGACGACAAACGTATTGGCATCCGTCAGTGTCTACTAGTGCCTACCCCCTGCCTACCCACTCCTCGCACTTTATCGATAAAACACACTGAAGAAGTAGGCAGACAGTTATTTCTCTTTGCTTCATGAATCGCTCGTGGCGTAACTTGCTTGGACGTTCTTGATTGTGAAGTTAAACAAAGTTGTGCGCGATCACAATTTGGATGGGTGACCGCAAGTGGCATTACAAGCTGAGCGCTTCCGTGCTTCGAAGGCACGTTAAATTGTGAGTCCCGGTTTTTAAGTCGTTAAGCCATGACGGAGGCCTTTAGGCGGCCTAAAAACTCCGTCACAAGAGTTGGCCACTAGCTCATACGAGCTCACTTACTTTGTTTCATTTATATTGTTTGTTCATCTTCATCTGTTGAAGGACGCCTGGGATCTAATTATTATTCTGGGGGCATAAAGCCACATTATATAAAATTGTAAAAACAACAAACTCCCACGATTCTGGCAGGTTTTTAACGTTTTCAACTTTATTTATTAAAAAAACTAAAAATAAATATATTTTTATTTCGGAAAAATAAATCCATATTTACATAAAATAAATTACAACTTAAACTTATAACTAAACTAAACTAAAACTAAAACTGATTGAAACTAAAAACTAACTAATAATAAATTAAGCTAAAGGAAAAACTCAGCAAAGGAAAGGGAACTGAGAGTGATAAAACTACCCTGGGTGGGTTTTATAATAAATCTTTATTATCAGACAACTTAGTCCATAGCACAATAAAAAAACAAACACATTCAAAAACAAATTACACAAACAAAATCAAAATATAAAAAGTACTAAGAGAAAAAGTAAATTTACTTTTATCACTCTCAGCACGAAGCGTTGTAATAGGGATGAATTAAACTTATTTGATTGGTTTTCAGGATGCTGTTTTGACTGTCCCGCACTCTGCGCATCAAGGATGCAATTTTTTTGGGTTAGTAGTTTTGCATTTATGTCTATTGCTGATTCCCCGATTCAGACCTACACACCAATCAATGTATGATAATAATTATTGATAATGCATGATGGAGAATGCGAGAACTAAATCTATAAACCAGTTAAACATGCAAAATACAATGCTTTGCTCGTGACTTTGCTCGCGTTGCAGCCGGGTAATAAGTAGTTTATTTAATCAACATACATACCAAATTATACCAAACAAATGTGTTCAGCCATTACTGTACAGTACAGGTATAGCGCACATAAATTCGCACAGAAAAATCCATTTAAAACCACGGCCGGATTTAAACCCACGACCTTAGGATCGGAAGGCGGGGTCACTACAAGCTAGACCACCAGTGCTCTCAATAAAACAGAAAAAATGTTCGAAAGACCTAGTAAAATCGGGAGCAGTACCTAGTATGTTTTTACGTTAGTAGCCAAGGGTAGAAGCGTGTACCATTATCATCATCAGCAGTCGATTGCTGGACATAGGTCTTCCCTAATGAGCGCCATCACGCCCTATCTTCGGCTTGACACATGCAGTCTCTGCCGGACCTTGACACATCCGTTCTACATTACTTTTACCATCTTCTTTCTTTTTACCATCTATAGTAGATGATTTATACAGCGTCAGGAGGCAACTTTACCTTCACAGACGGGACGCTGTAGTGCCAGGGACGAATTAAGATGGAGTAGACTTGCCCAGCACCTATTCCATCCTCTTAGCTTAGTCGGCCTTGTCCACAGGAAAGACATGGTCAATACGTGCGGAGCTGACTAAGCCGCGGGTTTCCTCACGATGTTTTCCTTCACCGTTTGAGAGTACTGGTGCTATACCAGCTATAGCACATAAATTTTTCGCACAGAAAAATCCATTGGTACATGACCGGATTTGAACCCACGACCTTAGTATCGGAAGGCGGGGTCACTACCAACTAGACCACCAGAGCTCTCGTTGTACTTAAATCACTAATGTAATATTTAGTTTTAGTTGGAATATTCGAGTAACTAAAACGTATCGCAGTCGTCTCACAATCAATCATTCAAGTTAAAGTTACCCCAACTATTTGAAGTCACCAAATTACTAGAAGTTAGAATTTACTTTGATACAGGTTAAACGAAGATAGCTGGGTAACTCCAACTAAAGCAACTAAGGTCTTTCATACTACACTCGTTGAACGCGTTGTCCGCGTTGTTTTTTTCGTACAAACTTCATTTTTTCACTGAATCATGTAAGGGTTGAATTGTGAGGAATATACTCTCAAAGTTTCATGCTTAATGTTCGTTGCTTAGGGTCTGTGCTAGTAGTAACATTTATTAAAAAAAGTGATTGGAAGCGAACTTTGGAATTTAAATTGTACATACAAGAATGAACTTTACGTCTATATTGCAATAGTGTACAAACTAGATCCGAGCCAATAAAGAGGTGCGCGTCTTCCGTGGAATTCTCGAGTATTCTCGGGATTCCCGTAGCTACTGGCGCCCTCTGTGGAATTCGCGGGAAGTAACGCGACGTGAACTGGGAGTAGGCAGTGGCGTCAAGAAAAACAGATAGATAGATAGAAAATTCTTTATTGCACACAAGAAAACATGTACATAGGCGAACTTAATGCTAATTAGCATTTTCTTCCAGCTAACCTTTGTGTAGTTTGGAGAAAAAATGTAACAGTTAATGCTGACGGCAATTTAACTTGAGCCTTAGGAGTATTCTTTTTTTGTGGCCAACTCTAGTGACGTAGTTTTTAGGCCGCCTAAAGGCCTCCATCATGGCTTAACTACTTAAAAGCCGGGACCGACAATTTAACGTGCCCTCCGAAGCACGGAAGCGCTCAGATCGTAATGCCACTTGCGGTCACTTACAGCATGATCCTTGGATCATGTGCCGACCCCACATAGAGTGTGATTAGGGCAGGAAGATGATAACGTTATCCTAACATTGATGTTACCCAGCTAATATAAACTTAAGCTAGGACACAACTTAGTACAAACATTGTCTCAAGATTGTTAGAGTCAATTTATCAATATCAGAACTTTTGAGACCGTTGGCTATTTTTGAGGTAACTTGACACAAATAATGGCGAAGTTGAAAGTTATTAGATAGGTTCTACTACTTCTATCTCTCGTTCTTTCTGTATAGTTTTTTCACCACACTGGTTTGAGAAAGGTATGTTAAGATAGTCCGGTCATGTAGAGAGGATGAATTAAGGAAGATTAATGAAACAGGTATGAGGAGAGTGTAAATGGTACCGTTGGGAAGGGAAGATCTAGGCGAACGTACCTGGACCAAATTGGCAACGTTTTGGAAAATGGCCAGGTCACCCTAAACCGACGAGCATGCATGAGGAATGTAATGATAGTGAATGAAGCGAAAGAAGTATGTCAGGATCGTAGCAAATGGAGATCCGTGATCTCTGCCTACCCCTATGGAAAATAATATGCTAGGGAGAACTTACAGCCGACACACTATGCTTGAGAGTAATACAAAAACGCAATTCACGTTTCAGCATTCATATTGTTCTTAAAGCCAAAGGATATTTTGTTACATATTTCAAATGTAAATAATATCTCCTGAAATATTTCTTGTAAATTAGCTTTTTCATCCTCCGTTGTAACATTGTATGTTATTTTGAAGAGGTAACGTACAGATAAATACAAAAGTGTTTGAATAATATTAAATTAACTAGACAGACAAATGGGTATTTATATTTAGGAATAATACAAGCTTTATTTCGTTTGAGGATAATTGACCCTGTAAAATTTCCATCAATATCGTTTAAGGTTATTATTAAAGATATGTTTCAAAATGCTATGTGTCTAAGTTAATTTTTGCAACGGATGTGCAAATAGGTATTTAAAGTCTCTGCCTAACATAAAATTACTAACTATTATAAAAAACATACATACATAATTATCACGTTGATTTAGTTCTAAAATGAATATGGTGAACCATGGTGACAGGTGATCAGCCCATCGCCCAAATAGGTACCCTTAGTCGACTTTTACGACATGCTCGGGGAGAAATGCTGGACACATTCTATGCTTTTTCTTTACTTCCAGTCCAGCTGAGATACTTCTCTGCTGGACTGGAAGTAAAGAAAAAGCAAGGAAAAGGATAAAATTTATTAAATAAAGTTCTAGCGTGGGTTCAAAACCAAGTAATTAATTTACATACGTTATTGCACGCGTGTGTAAATAAAAAAATTGTTAGTGCGTTACATTAAAACAAAAAAAAACTACACTTTGTAGTCCGAGATGTTTAAGGCAAAAACTCTCATTTATTTTCCACATGACTGTACAGAAAGGTCCCATTATTTATGAAAAAGGTCCGAAGGTCAAGCTGGTAAATTATTTATCAAGTTGCTACTGAACTCTGGAACGTAACAGTTAATTTGTTCAACGTTTATGAAAGGTATTATTGAGAGTAAAGCTTATATTTGTAAATTAAATACTTCTCGAAAAATCATCTTCAAGTAGCAAATTGAGATCCGTGGTATTTGCCTATGGGAAACAATTTGTAAATAAGTAAATAAATATTTGGGGATATTTCACACAGCGCCATCTAGCCCCAAACTAAGCAAAGCTTGTACTATGGAAACCAAATGGCTGATAGAATACTTATATGCTTTTTAAAATACATACTTATAATACTACAACACCCAGACCCAGAATAATTTATTGCAGAAAATACAAACATTTCTTCCGGAGCGGGAATCGAACCTCTTGCGTCTCAGCCGAGCACTCGCCCGACATGCCACCGACGCCGTCGTTATATTTTGTATACAAATAGTAGCAATACCGATGAACACATACATTTCTAGCTGTTGGTTGAATTTCTAGTTGCCCATTGTCAACGCCAAATGTAAGAATCCCTATTACAGGTGGGCACACAAAGAAAAATAGAAGAAAAACATTTTTTTTTTCAAATAGCCGAAATACACCTTCAATCGCGGTTATTAGGTAACTAAACTGAATGCCAGGAGGGCATCCTACGTAATTATCGCGTCCGTATCTCTAATGGGGTGGGCAGAGCCACAAGTAGTCATATGAAACCTTGCATCCACTCCTGATTATATATCCCAAAATTTATTTTAATACATAATTTAATTTATTGACACTTTAGATAAAACTAGCTTACGCCCGCGGCTTCGCATAAAAAGTAGGCTATGTATATTTCAACTTACAGCCAAATACGTTCAGCCGTACGTGATTGAGGCACAAACATCGTCACATACTCACAAACTTTCGCATTTATAATATTAGTAGTATAATCGAATTAGCTTACACCAGGATTTACAAAATCTCCCAGCATCACGCAACTATCCCCCAGATCTGATACCGCAGCAATTTGCCCATATAATCTGAAACTACAATATGTTTGTCCGTTTGACGAGGGTAGATGATTAATGTGCGCAGGATTATTCAACTTGGCTTTTATTTATTTGATGTTTTCGTTCCACGATTATAAGATACGTGCCTGAAATAAGAGTTACCTCTTTCAAGCACGTATCTTAAAATTAAGTGTTGATTTGACGTTAAGGTCTTCACCCATCCCGTTACATAACTGTTTCTGTACTACCACTAATCGTGTCACTAGTTCATTTGAACCAGTGTGGTGATAAGATTTAAAATACACTTAAAAGGCTTCTTTCGTGCACTTGACCCGTGTTCTCAATGTTTTCCTTTTCTGAAGAAACAGTGAAGACAGTAAAGAAAATTTTTTTTTATGGACAAATCACGCTTGACCAAAAAATTATAACAAAAAAAAAACATTTTTCCTGTATTTCTTATGTTTTTGGATTTCCTTACTTTGGGTGTATTTTTTATTTCCTACAAATTTTTATGTCTTATAACAAATTTAACCAGATCGGTGTATAGTTTTAATTCTACGATTCATTTACAGACAAATCTAGATTAATAGTAATAAATTTCTTAATAAGTACTTATTTGAATGAATATAACAGCCAGAAAAATTAAATATTATTTATTGCTTATCCTTGTTTTCCCAATACCGTTTCATCAAATAAACAATTCAACTGTAAGTAATCCTAAAAGCCTCCAAACAAAAGTAATTCAAAGTCGCTCATTTGAATACTAGGTATTTCTAGACAAGTGTGCAAAGTTAGATTAATATTAACTTAGGCTGTGGTTACAGTGCATAAGCAGAAGCGGAAGCGGGACGGGAAGGAACAAAGACAGTTTGTTATCTTACTAAGCTTTTATCTCACAGATTTTGATAAAATATGTTCTAATTACTTACTGAATCATAAGGTTGTCAATGACTGAAAGGAAATTTGACGAGGTTTCAGTACTAAAAGTAAGTTCGTATGAGCTAGTGGCCAACTCTAGTGACGGAGTTTTTAGGCCGCCTAAAGGTCTCCGTCATGGCTTAACAACTTAAAAGCCTGGACAGACAATTTAACGTGCCCTCCGAAGCACGGAAGTGCTCAGCTCGTAATGCCACTTGCGGTCACCCATCCCAATTGTGACCGCGCACAACGTTGCTTAACTTTAACGATCAATCAAGAACGTCTAAGTTACGCCATGAGCGCTTCCGTCGTTTCAGTACTATAGGTCAATAACTTTGAAACCTTACTCAAAACGAGTGAGGGAAATCACACTCACACGCACACCACATTTACACTCATTCTCACTTTAACACAATAACTCATACTCACACTCACAACTATTCTCACACTCAAACTCATGCTCACGTTTTGCAGACTTTTCTCTCTAAGTCCATAAACTATTTGAAAAATAATGACAATCTGTTGGTGGTCTGCGTGAAGGAAAGACAAACCAAGAAACGTGAAACGCATTTACAACATTAGTAGAGATTTACGAATATATAAAATAAGGCTCCATACAAACTGTCCAAATAATAGGTAGGTCTCATTCCATTGACAAGGGTACGCTACGGAAAGGCTACGGTATTACGAAACGCTACGAAACTCTACGAAATGCTACGAAGCTTTACAAAGATTTTGCAAAGTTTGCGAGGAATTTTCATGTTATTTTGTATCTGGTCGTAGGTAATTAGTTAGTTTATTTGAATTGTTTAGTGTATTTATTTTATTCTTTTTGAAGAAAGGACAGGTCAGGAGTGGGTTCTTTAAACCAACGAGCATTCATGATGCGTTTTGCGATCACGTTCTGCGCGAGCGTGCAGTAGCCCACGAACCCCGCTGTTGGACGGTCTATGCGCCACCACTACTGTGTCCATGTTCCTTGACGATTATTCTTCATCAGAAGACGAATTATCAATTTTGTGGTCATTAGCACGAGCGTAAAATTGACCGCTTGAACGCTTGAACGCGCGAACGCCTTCTGTCTGATAGATCCCTACATACTATAGTCACTGATCAAGATCGAATCAGAGATTCAGATCATCTTTGTGTACATAGTGTAGGATAATGTGTACACAGGGTACGACTAGTTCAAGGCTGTCTAACGGTTGCTATACAAATGTATGCGCATACATTAACGAGCCGAGGTATCTCGTCTATGTCCCACAAGTTATCCACTATCTGCTAACCATGGTAGTTCAAAGTTTTGTGATTAAAGCATGTAACCTAGCATATCGTCGACCTCGTGAGCTATGGCCAAGAACTGCCAGGGATGGAAGAAGTTGGAAGAGGCCTATGCCAAACAACGGCAAATGGACGGAAGGGATGAATAAGAATTAGTATTAGATTAAGTTAACGACGGACGGACGGACGGACGGACGGACGGACGGACGGACGGACGGACGGACAGACAGACAGGACAGACAGGACAGACAGGACAGACAGGACAGACAGGACAGACAGGACAGACAGGACAGACAGGGCAGACAGGACAGACAGGACAGACAGGACAGACAGGACAGACAGGACAGACAGGACAGACAGGACAGACAGGACAGACAGGACAGACAGGACAGACAGGACAGACAGGACAGACAGGACAGACAGACAGACAGACAGACAGACAGACAGACAGACAGACAGACAGACAGACAGACAGACAGACAGACAGACAGACAGACAGACAGACAGACAGACGGACAGACGGACAGACGGACAGACGGACAGACGGACGGACGGACGGACGGACGGACGGACGGACGGACGGACGGACAGACAGACGGATGGATGAAAAGCGAAGGCTTGTAAGACTTGTCTTACAACAAGTCCATTTGGGTAGGTAAAAAAAACAAATATGTACAGAGACTTATTTTATTCCAAATTCTAAAAACAGTCATAATTATTTTACCAAACTTGTTCACAGTTCGAGAATTTTCCCACAGGTCTGTAACAAAAGAAGTATATTAAATTTCCTATAGCTATAAGTTTAAATACTATTTCTAAGTTTCCTTCGAATCGGTTCAGTCGACATAAAATCACGCTTGTTTCTCATAGGGGTAGGCAGAGATCACAGATCTCCATTTATTTCGATCCCAACATACATCGCTTTTTTCACTCCCATCACATTATTCATACATGCTCGTCGGTTTAGGGTACTCTTGACCTGGCCCTTTTCCAAACGTCGATTTGGTCCAGGTACGTGCGCCGAGTTCTTCCCCTTCCTCACGTTGCTTTCCTTCACCGAGTACTGGTATAGCGGACATAAATTTTTCGCACAGAAAAATCCATTGGTTCACAACCGGATTTGATCTTACGACCTCAGGATCGGAAGGCGGGGTCACTGCTAACTACACCACCAGTGCTCTCTTTTTAATATCAGGAGAAAAAAATTTAAATAGGCTTTTATAAAACAGTACTGTAATGTATAAGCTATAAGCATTAAAATATACCCACACAACTCATTCAAACGCGAGGTGCGCGCGAGTTGGTCGTTCAGTTTTATTACTGAATCAATGTGTTTATTTTGGTATATCAAAGTAAACCTGTACAAGTACGAATAATGGCTTATTGTAGAAACATTTATCTAATCGTAAAATCTTACTCTCATTTGGTCCATGTCGGGAATTTTCGCGGTCTAACTATTTTCACTTTCTGGGCGACTCGGGAGCTGTAACAATAAAAAAAATTATACAAAAATAAACTTTCTCTATTTTGATACAACTCTAAATTAATACAAGTCAGTCAGTTAGTCAGTCATACAGTCATAGGTACAGTCAGTCAGTCATACAGTCAGACATACAGTCATAGGTACAGTCAGACATACAGTCATAGGTACAGTCAGACATACAGTCATAGGTATAGTCAGTCAGTCATACAGTCATAGGTACAGTCAGAAGAGTTATATTTAGATTCTTACCTTATGAAAACAAGAACGGCATAAACATAAAGTCTCTGCTGAGCCGACGCTTCGGTTTTCTCTTTACAGTCATAATTATTGAGGTTAATCTTTTAACCAGACTGCCAAAGGAATGGATATTTAAAAACAAACTAAATATAGTATTTATAAAAGAATTGTCGGTTAGGCCTTGGAGGGGTTAAAACTGGACGCGAAACTGGGCTAATCCGATAAAGCATAGTAAAATGTGCGTACGAGCTATTACATTTTTAATACGTTTTTTTAGTGCATAATGACAAATAATAATACTTAGCATAACCATTTCATCAAAACTTTTAAATATTCTACACACATACATACATGTTTCGTGTCTGACAACGTGCCAATACTGCAAATAAATAAATGTTTGTGGATTTTTATACAGACTTCGCCATCTAGCCCCAAACTAAACAAGCTTGTACTATTGCTGATAGAATACTTATATCCAGTTTTTTTGTAAATACATAGGTACTTATAATACATAATATTAAAACACCCAGACCCGGAAGAAATATTTGCAGAACATGCCTGCCCCTTTGGGAAACAGGCATGATTTTATGTACCTATGTATGCAAACATTTATCTCGCAGTGGGAATAGAACCCGCTCCTCTTGCGTCTCAGCCGAGCACTCCCCACGCCGCCAACAAGGAATTCAACTACGGGCCTAATGTTGTTAGAACACCCACAAAATCATAATCTACTCACGTATAAATCGTATGGTTACTACTACTACTAAAAAATTGCGTAAAAAAAAACCCATCCAAAAATGGAATGGTTCAATTATTAACATCTCAAAACCTCAAGTCTTGCGTCCAGTAGTGACCATCTCCAGCCTTGATATAAAATAGATCTACCTGCTATAGTATCCCTTATCCGGCTTAAGGGGCGTTCGTCTTGATCCAAATGACGCTGAGAACTTTTTCTTTCTGTAATCAAATACAATGCTCTTAGGCATTTTACATACACCACTGAACCACGCGATTTTCGACGAAAATGAGCAAGACAGATAGCAATTTTGGCGAAAGAATTAAGTAGATAGAAATAAATAAATAAATATTTGAGGACATATCACACAGCACCATTTTGCCCCAAACTAAGCAAAGCTTATTATGGGAACCAGATGGCTGATAGAATACTTAGATACTTTTTTTTGTAAATACATACTTATAATACATAATACTACAACACCCAGACCCGGTAGAAATATTTGCAGAGCATGCAAATATTTCTCGCGCAGTGGGAATCGAACCCGCGCCTCTTGCGTCCCTAGCAGAGCAATCGCCCGCTACGCCACCGAGGTGTCAATTGATCACATTCACTTCGTTTCATGCAGCGCTGCGCGCGATTGTCACGTGGAATACTTCAAAAGGTATCAACTGTTTCTTGTTTTTGCATCAAGATCGCTCTCGTAGGAGGTCGCGTAACGGGAATCGAACCCGCGCCTCTTGCGTCTCAGCCGAGCAATCGTCCGCCACGCCACCGACGTCGTCAGAATCAAATACAACTAGGCCAATGAATAAAGTTATTTCAGTTCAGTTATACAAAAGTAATAATGATCTGAGGTAATTATAAATGGTGTTAGTTACAAATCTAGGTAATCTCTTAGGATTTAGGCGTCCTATCTGGAAATCTTCCTATTTGGCCCAAATAATTCCCAAACCCTCAGCATCCCGCAGGGGGTTTAAATTGTAATGACCGGGATCAGAAATACTAAAGCATCACAATTATCTTAGTTATGAAGGACCAGCTTTCGACCACGATACCGTGACGTATTACGATATGCAAATATCAAAAATTTCATAGAAAACAAATCAGCCTTTTAGCCATTCACACAAATGTACAAACTTTCACATTTATATAAGTGGAACACTTACTTTTGGGGGTAATGTATTGTTACCCCTCTTGGGGTGATTTTCTGCTTGCATGGTCCGTTGTTCCCGCAGGGGCACCCCTTTAAGGGCTTCAGCGACGTCTGGTACGCTGGTATTGGTCTGACTCTACAATATAAATGGTATTTAAATATAATGTGGAAATAGTATTTCATATTATTATTATTATGTTAGAAAGGAATTGGAATTCAACTGAAAATATTCATAAATAAATTCCAAACAGAAATAATAAGAATGTCTACTGTGTCTAAAAACGAAGGGTGGAATGGCCTCCTACCCAATGGACCGATATGTCATTATTTATTAGAAAAACAAACAACTATACATTATATAGGTTATTACTAAGGAGTTACACCTATGCTTACTTATTAATAATGTAGCCCACTACGTTTGGCTTAGAATAATAACCCAGTTCATACATTGCTGGAAGAATGCTGACCTTGAATACTTACCTAGAGGTTTATAATACAAAATTAAATATAAAACTACCTACATAAAATATTATGAATAGATGTATGAGACAAAAAAGGTTAAATCTATAGATATAAAAATCAATTGCTATTCGTTTGTCTCGCTAAAACTCGAGAACGGCTGGGCCGATTTTGCTGATTTTGGTTTTGAAAGAAGCTGATTTTGTTGTAGTCCAGGGAAGGTTTAAACGGGGAAAAAACATAGTAACTGTACCGGGTACTACGCGAGCGAAGCCGCGGGCGGCAACTAGCTAACTGTATTTCCAATCAATGTGTCCATAATGAAAAATATTTATTTAAATTTTCTGAACAGCATGTCAAATTTAATGGATTTACTCGGAAACAAAGTGTATATCAGAATAGTCTGAAGTATTTGACGGCTTCGGTGGAGTGGCGGGCGATTGCTCGGCAGAGACGCAAGAGGCGCGGGTTCGATTCCCGCTGCGGAAGAAATGTTTGCATGATCTGTAAATATTTCTTCCGGGTCTGGTTGTGGTACCATGGTACTCGTAGTTTCTGATACACACGACACAGGGAATTCTAGTGTGGGGTCAGGACTATGTATGTGACTGTTGGGTGTTATTTATTATTATTATTCTGATTGTTGCATAATTTTGGAGGGGGATTAGGAAACTTCATGGCCAGGAAGTAGACTTCTCTAAGGATGACATATCATAAGTTCGATATTTTTATAATGAAAACATAAAAAATCTGATGATATTGCGTTCGTAGCCAAGATCCGTTAAGAGCAACGGACAGTAGAAAATGAAGGGACTCAGTACTCCCAGCAGTAAGTGAAATTACTGATGATGATGATGACAAATTAATAGAACTCACTCCTTTTTTCGGAAAACCTTCCATTTCGGTTTCTCTGTGATCACGTAGCGTAAGTTTGATAAACTGAAATAACGTTTTCAATTAAATAGTACATACATAATAATCACGCCCGTATCCCTAACGGAGTGGGCAGAGCCACAAGTAATCATAAACTTGCAACCACTCCTGATTCAAAGTCCAAGACCGATATGGTGAACCATGGTGACAGGTGATCAGCCCATCGCCCACATAGATGGTCCATCATGTTGGAGAGAGAGAAAAGCAGCTGAACGCAATCTCTGTTTCTTCTTTACGCCCAATTCAACATAGAAGTTATTAAATAGTACATACATACATAATAATCATGCCCGTATCCCTAATGGGGTGGGCAGAGCCACAAGATAAAAGAACTTGCAGCCACTTCTGATTTACTTTAAGATGGATATGGTGAACAATGGTGACAGGTGATCAGCCCATCGCCCATATAGGGTGGTCCATCATGTTGGAGAGGATACTATTGTATGTTTACTAGTATAGATACCAGTAATCTCAAAATGGTGAAGGAAAAAATCGTGAGAAAACCGTTAAGGTACGAGTTGGCAGCGGGCGACATGAGGTAGCAGCAGACGACGTGTCGCAGCGACACTACTGGTTTCTATGTATTTCTATGAAACGCGTGTCGCTAGCTTCGTGCTGCTAACTACGGAGGGAATTTCATAGAAATACATAGAAACCTGTAGTGTCGCTGTGACACGTCGTCTGCTGCTGCCTCATGTCGCCCGCTGCCAACTCGTACCTTTAAGTTCGAAAACATGTGTCAAGTTCGCGAAAGGAGTCTTATTTATTTATTATTAGGCAACGCCAACTGAACACATAATACACACTGTTAAAGAATGTTTCACAAAAAAAATAGTACTATAGAATGTGCACCAATTATAGGCATGCACAGCATTTGCAACAAATAGTCTTTGAGGAGCATTATAAATCCTCTCACCACACTGGTTCAAAAGAAAAAGTGACACGATAAAGTAACACTAGTAGTAGTAACCAACTGCGAAAGAAGGGTAATATTTTTATATCTAAGCTGGGCTATCCGGGTACAATGCAAGCGAAGCCACAAGCGGAAACTAGTTAAAAATAATGAAACTAAATAATTCTTCATGTTTCAAAGCTAAAGCTAAAAGCACATCAACCAAATGTGATTTTTGTAAAAGCTTTAGTAATTTGATTGTAATTTTTATGATTCTGTTAATCCTTACCTGGAGTTACTCGTGGCTTCGTCTATTTTCTTCTTAATGTCTTTACTATTTACCATTCCCATGGTGTTTTTGAATTTGCCTCCTCTCATAAAATCAATAAGTCCAGATTTTTTTTCATTTTTTAATCTACAAGAGTTTTATCGAAAATGGCTTCATAATTTTCATAGGATGTTATCAAACCATGGCGACATGTAAAGATTATAAAGATATTTTTACGAAAAATATATTTTTGGTGCCATCTCTTTTGACACTATTGTTTTGACATTGATTAGTTTTTGTCAAAGACAATATTCTTTAGCGAAGTTTGATTAGGTCCAATAAGTTTAAAAACGTTTCTATAGTTTCAAAAAACAAGTATTTTTAAATAATGCTAATTGCTAAACTAACTAAGGTATTACCCATCTATATTAGATGATTTATACAGCGTCAGGAGGAAACTTTTTAGCTTCACAAACGGGACGCTGTAGTGCCCAGGACGAATTAAGATGGAGTAGGCTTGCCCAGCACCTATTCCATCCTCTCAGCTTAGTCGGCCTTGTCCACAGGAAAGACATGGTCAACACGAGCGGAGCTGACTAAGCCGCGGGTTTCCTCACGTTTTCCTTCACCGTTTGAGAGTACTGTGAGCGCACATAATTTTTTCGCACAGAAAAATGAACACGACCAGATTTGAAGCCACGACCTTAGGATCGGAAGGCAGGGTCACTACCAACAGACCACCAGTGCTCTCTGCATGAATAATACAAAAGTATTAGTTAAATAAGGAAATTCAATCACTAGGTAGGTACATCGTTTACGAAACTAATTTTACTCAAAAATAAGTATTAAAAAACCTTGTAAAGACTTGAGACTTCACAAAGCCATTTCCCTTATTAAAAATTACTTGCTCACTCCCACATATCCTGTGCCCACATGATCATTCAACGTCTATTACGAGGAGTCTTTAAAATGGCCCTTAATGCCCGCACATTCTTTGAATATTGGCAAAAAATTGCATGGCAAATGTTGAGGTATTGATTTGTGTGGGTAGGTGCGTTGTCACTGTGATTGATAGCATCCCTACATGCCACCTGGGTCTGGTTAAAGCCGTTTTTACACGAAGTGGTTATTAATTACGTTATTAAAAACTTAAAAGAAACCAAATTGTATTATGACACTAGCTGCCGCCCGCGGCTTCACTCGCGTGGTATCCAGATAAAAAATAGCCTATATGTTAATCCAGTACATGTACTATGTATATTCCAAGTTTCATTCAAATCCGTTCAGCCGTTTAGGCGTAATTGAGGCACAAACATCCAAACTCACAAACTTTCGCATTTATAATATAAGTAAGAAGAAGTAGGATTATGACTAATGGAATTCCGCGCGGCTTTGTCTGCGTTGTGTTTTTTTTATTCAAACTTCATTTTCCCACTGCGTCTTGGAGTTGAATTTCGGTAATTGCTTCTACATCAGGCTGTGCTTTATTTGTCAGTTATATGGTGAAGGAAAACCTCGCGAGGAAGCCTCGTTCAGTCGTTACGGCGTGATCGAGGCACAAACATACATCGTCATATCCACACATCCTTACATGCTCACATACTTTTGCATTCCTAATTATTATTAGGATTTATGACACATACATACATACATATTATCACACTCCTATTTCTTATGATTATGATTTAGATGTGAAGGAATACAAGCCTTTCGCCGGTCAATGAACGGATGAAGTAATATTTATAAAATTGAAGTTACCTAAGTTACGTAAGACTAAACTCTAGCCCCTATCTCAAACAGATAAGTACATCCAAAGGATTTCGTAGGCGGTTATCCTTTGTTTTAGCGTTTCAGTTGAAATAATGAATGTATATAGAAACGCTACTCAAAATGGCCAATAAAAACTCACAAATAAATAAACGTACATCTTCCCCGTTCCGTCGTGAGTAGGAATTTATAATAAAAAGAAATAAAGTCAAGTAAACAAAAAAAAAATCATTTGGTAAGGTTATAAAAACATAATTATTAAATGTTCTGTTGAATTACTTCCACCTATTACATTTCTAGGTACCTTCAGTGTCCTGAATACGAGTTTCACTTCTATAATATTTCTTATGAGATGATCGTTTACGAGTTGCGTTTCTATTACATTTCGAGGTTTACCTTCTTTGTGCTAAGTTCACGAGTTTCACTTCTAATACGTCACTCGATATTGCTGTTTCCTCTATACTAACTGGTATTATTCTATGACATCGATGGAGCCCACATTGTAGACAGTCCTAAGCTAACACTGCGTGAAAAGTTTTTGTATTGAAATTGCGGTGAACTTTATGTTTTAGGGTAAGTCTTGGGTAAGTTTGGTTGTTCTTTTAGGATTAGGGGATGGAGCACTGCTCTTGGAAATGCTTTAGATTGCTTTGGCATTGTTCATGGTATTTGTATGAAGTCTTAAAGATAAGATAAAGATAAAGATAATTTATTTGCAAAACATGTGTAGGTACAAAAGATGGCAACATTATTTATGGTAGGTGTGACTCAACATGCTTTACCTGAGTCGGTGTGCAAATTGAGGAATTGGCTAAAACCGTAAACATGAAATTGATTTAATTAGACAATATAATAAATCTAAATGTCAAAAACAAAAAATAAAATTCAAATGTCATAAAATAAAGATGTCAAGCAATAGAATTAAAATAAATATATGAAGTCATGTCAAACAATTAAAATTTATCCTTTAAAAATTCGTCGACACTATAATAACATTTTTCAATTAATTTATTTTTAAATATACGTTTAAATTCATTTAAATTAAGTTGCTGGTAGGTCTTTGGTATTTTATTATAAATTAAGGGTGCCATGCAAACTATACTTTTTCTTAATAATGTAGTTTTAGATGCGAATAAACAAAGTCTATCTGCACGTCTGTTACGTGCTACACGGTCAGACATATGTGGAAATAGGTGTGGATTATTTTTAACAAATAATGCTACTTCCATTATGTATAACGAAGGAAGTGTAAGAATTTTGTGTTTAACAAATAATGGTCTGCAACTATCAGTCACACGTAATTCAAACATGGCTCGCAGACAGCGTTTTTGCGTTTTAAAAATAATTTCTTTGTCTGTAGAATTACCCCAAAAAATAATTCCGTATCTGAGTATAGATTCTACTAGGCCGTAATATGCTATTATTAGGGTGTCTATATTGACAGTTAATGATAGCCTAAATAAAGCATATGCCGAACTGCTAATTCTCTTACTTAAATACGCTACATGACTTTTCCAATTTAGTTTTTGGTCTATTTGAAGGCCTAGGAATCGTGTAGAGTCAGCTTGTTGTATTTTATTATTACGAAATATTAAATTAATGTCAGATAAACTTTTATTTGATTGATTAAAATGCATTATAAGGGTTTTTTTTAAGTTTATTTTTAGATTATTGTTGTCGAGCCATGAAATTATAGAAGTTAATGATTTATTTATGTCAGATTCATAATTGTTTATGTCAGTACATTTTATTGTCACAGAGCTGTCATCGGCAAATAATGTCATTTGTTGTGTTAATGTATTTGGTAGATCATTTATATATATGATAAACAATAATGGCCCGAGTACGCTTCCTTGAGGAACACCATACAAAATATCACGTTCAGCTGATTTATGAGTAATATCATATTTGCTTTTATAGTTAAATCTTGATATTTCAGTTACTTGTTTTCGATTAGTTAGATATGAACAGATTAAATCTAAAACATTGCCTCTTATCCCATACGCTTCTAGTTTACTGCACAGAATAGTATGGTCTACGTAGTCAAACGCTTGCGTCATATCACAGAATATGGTGCAAACAGGATTTCTGTTGTTAACTTGACAAACAACGTTCTTATAAAAATCATATATTGCCATATTAATGGTTTTATTTTGCCTAAAGCCTTTTTGCTCATTACATAGAATATTGTTTTTTTCTAAATAATCATTAATTTCGCCATAAAAATACTTCTCGAATATTTTTGAGAATATTGATATGAGAGCAATGGGCCGGTAGAATTCCATTAGTTCTTTATCTTCTTTTTTAAATAGCGGCTTGACTATTGTCATCTTTAAACCTTGTGGAAAAGTACCGGTTTCTATGCTGAGATTAATCAAGTAACTGAGATGTGAGCATATATCGCCGTCCCCAGCGAATAATATCGTAACCGAAAAAATCAAATTTTACAGGAAAAATAAAAAACCGTTTTTTGCCAATAACTCCTAAACTATCTTACCTATCGGGTTCATTTATATACCAAAAGAAAGCTATATTTTTTTCTATTAACGTAATATAATTTAAAATATTACTAGGTTTACGAATGTAGAGTTGTGAATAAAAATATGTTTTACCAGAATTAAAGATTTAACTTTTCACCGTAAAGCAACATTACGATTTTATTCGTGGAAATTGCTGATAATGGCCTATACAGTAATAGGTAATCGCGATCTTATTGAACTCAAAATAGTGATGTCGGTTGTATCGGTAATGCAATGTTACCTATTTATTCGGTACTAAATTAAGCTTTAATGAATAAGGTAAATATGAATTACGTTTATATTCTATGGAGAGTAGAATAAGTTTAGTGAATGTGAAAATAGGTTACTGTAAAACTCTCTTTGCATTTTGTGAATCGGTATTAAAAGAAAATATAAAAAATTAACCCTTTTATTATAGATTTCAAAAGACCTTTATTAAAATTAGACACATATAATCTTCTTTAACACAACTAAGCATAAAAACAACAATATTTTCAATGAAAACACTTGGTTTCACTCCTCAGGATCATCTTCATCTGGAAAATCGTGCTCGTGTGGCTTTTGGTTCCCGCAGCTTAACAGCGACTCGTAAAATCCATGATAATGTTTTGGTATATAGCTTGCAGCTTCGCTGGCACAATATCCAAGTGAATCATCATGCAGTGGTTTACTTAGGGCAATGGGTTGATGGTACATCTGCCTTAAATTCTCCACAACGTTCTTTGGTTCCACATTTGGTTCTCGTGAGCCGTCCACGCCTGGATCTGCCAAGAACCTCATCTGTATTTAATTCCAAATATTCGTCTCCAAAATCGTATTTGAATTGCAAGATGTGAGATTTTGTATTGGAAGCTTTAACCTCCATAATCTTTGTCCATGAATTTTTCCTGCCTTTGGTATCTTTTAGCCAGTTTTTGCCAGAAATGAGACTTTTGAAATCATAAAAGTCATCTATTATAGATCTAGCAATGTGACTTTACACATTATATTTCTCACTTGTTTACTTTGGAATTAAGTATGACGCTGAATATTTGGTCAGGAGTAAATAATACTTTGTTCTTCATTGCAGCTCATTCTACTCACTTTGACTATGACCAGTCTCGAAAAATCGGTGTGTAATGCTTTGTAGCAGTTTGTAGCCCATAAGATTTTACGGTGTGAAGAAACATCGCAAAACTAAACGCTGAGATCTTGATGCGCAAACCAGGATTTATACAATGTTATAAATTTTTGAAATGTTAAAACTAAGGCCCTTTACCATCTCTAATAGATGATTTATCCAGCGTCAAGAGGCAACTTTTACCTTCACAAACGGGGCACTGTAGTGCCCGGGACGAATTAAGATGGAGTAGGCTTGCACAGCACCTATTCCAACCTCTCAGCTTAGTCGGTCTTTTCCACAGGAAAGACATGGTCAATACGCGCGGAGCTGACTAAGCCGCGGGTTTCCTCACGATGTATTCCTTCACCGTTTAAAAGTGCCTACTGGTATAGCGTACCTACATACATTTTTCGCACAGAAAAAGCCATTGGTACACGACCGGGTTTTAACCTACGACCTTAGGATCGGAAAGCGGGGTCACTACCAACTAGACCACCAGTGCTCGAAATGTAAAGCTGCTTTGACAAATATTGACGCGTTGAATCCTTCCTGACATAGTGAGATTCTATCACGGGGTTCACCTGGTTTTCTGAAGTTGAGAGTTTACTTTGTTCTAGTATATCAGCCTCAACTTCTGTATCATCATATATAATAGAGGATGATAATTAAGAAGATTGAATTGTTTCGGTGTCGTTTAATCTTTCTTTTACAATTTCTTGTTCATATATGCTCTCTTCATGTGCTTGATCATTACGCTACTTATCAAACTCACTGTTTCATCCAGCTCATCAATACAAGCATTTATGCCACTCCTATCAATATTTTCATTAGTCGAATTGAGTTCACTAGCAGTAGTTGAACAAATTACTGCTTTATTTGGCTCTAAAGTCACGTCTCCCTTAGCTGGTGTTAATGTTTCGTCTTCGAAATAATCAGGAGTTCAATTCGTAGCTCTGTTCAAAAATACACCATACATTAGCCAAATTTTGTTTGGGGTATACTGCACCAAGAGGAAAATTGTGAACTGCTTGTCGCACGTTGCTGTTTATAGCTTCATTTGGTTTATGAGTACCGACTCTGTTATTTATAATTTTGTAAATAGCAGAGGGTGATGCCACAAAATCCACATTATCTAGTAAAAATCATAATCTACAAAGCAAAGTCTCGGGATCTCGTAATCTGTATTATGTATGTATGAGATAGTGGCCAACTCTAATGACAGAGTTTTTAGGCCGCCTAAAGGCCTCCGTCATGGCTTAACGACTTAAAAGCCGGGACCGACTGTTTAAAGTGCCCTCCGAAATACCTCGTAATCTGTTATTACTTGAGTAAATCATCGCAACCTATTATCGCTACAACAGATTGCGATTTTTTTATTTATCTGTAAAATACAATTATCGATGTTACCATTCCAGATTTTTTAAATAATATATTGTAACAAACTTTACTGAAATCAAAGACTTTAATTATAACCGGAATATGAGGGTTTTCTACTTTACATAAAATAATTTTTATCATTTTTACCCGAATAAAATCACAATCGCATCTTACAAGAAAAAGCGAGACTTCGAGGAGTAAGTAGTAACCTGTTACGATGTTGCTCGGGTCAAAGCATTGTTTTTATTTTCCGATGAATATTCAAGTAATATCCATTGCAAAAAGCCTAACTTGAAAACTACTCGTACGATTTGCCTGAAAAAAATTCACAAGGTGTAATCACACCTCAGGAACAATTATTTCAAATAAAAGCACTTGTATCGTTATAGTCGGTTACCGTATTATTCGGTTGGAGCGGCGATATGTTCCTTAACAGCTTTTATTATCTTTGTCGTCACGCCATCTGCGCCCGTACTATTTGTGTTTTTCAGATTATTTATAATTTTCATTACATGGTATGGCATACATGGTGCCATAAACATTGATTTCTCACGATGACATATATTGGCCGTTACTTTTTTACCAGCTCCGGGTACTGGTTTAACATTGTCAACAAAATAATCATTAAATAAATTTGCAATTTCTCTGGGTTCTGTTATATATTCATTATTGTCGTTTTTAATTTTTTGTATAGGTTCTTTAGGAGTATTATATCTATTTTTATTGATAACTTCCCAAATTGTTTTGGATTTATTGAAAGCTGTCTTTATTTTATAGATATTTTGAGCTCGTTTTGTAAGGGAAATTATTTTTTTAAACCGTTTGTTGTATAAATTGTATTTTAGTTTATTTTCATTATTAGGCTTTGTTCTAAAATTCCAAAGCAAATGTCTTTTTCGTTTGCTACATAGCTTTATGCCGCGTGATATCCATTTTGGTTTTCTTATTGTATGAATAGTGGTTATCTCTTTTGGGAAGCAGAGGTCATAAAAGAGTTTAAATTGCTCGATGAAATGTGAATATGCTATAGAAGAGTCTTTAGTGCTGTACATTTCAGAAAAAGTTAATTCTTTTAAACACATTTTAAACTTTTGGATGTTCTCTGGACTATAATTTCTTATATATTTTTTCCAAATTTTAATTTTCAATATTTTTTTCACTGGTATTTTTATAATTTGAGCTGTGTGGTCTGATAGGCCAAATTCGAACACTTCAGTCTTACACTTCCTTTTACAGTCGTGTGCAAAGTTATCAATACAAGTTTCACTTTTTAAACGTGTCGGTTGCTTTATTGCTAACTTTAGATTGAAATTCAATAATATATTCTCAAATTCTCTAGTCACATTATTACTTTTTAACATATTTATATTAAAGTCACCTGCTACTACTATGCTATTACAATTTAATTTGGAAATGTATGTCAAAGTTTTATCTAATTTATTAAAAAAAGTGTTTGAATTATTTTTATGAGGGACTCTATACACACAAATAATGATGATTTTATAATCCACTAGTTCAATAGCGCAGCATTCAAATGCCTTTACTAACGATAGTTTTTTCACTTCATGTAATTCCCTCCATTTGTGTGTTTTCTTTGCTAATATGCATGCTCCGCCTCTACATTTTTCATTCCTGCTATAACATGAAGCAAGAGTATAGTTTTCTAAGTCCAAAAATTTTTCGCTTCCTGTTTTTATGAAGTGTTCTGTTATACACAATACATCAACGTCAATGTTTTTATCCATGAGTTCATCCAAATTAACCATAAGGGAGTCTGCTTTGTTCACTAATCCCGCAATGTTTTGATGAAAAACTTGTATAGATTTAGTCTCGAAAAAACAGCGAGTCTTGACCATCGGCTTCTATGTCTCTGTCTTCTTCGTTTAATTTTTGTGACTTGCATTTCATGATTGTACGGGAAATTCAGTGGCTGGTATTGGAAAGACGTACCTGGGTTCACGGCTGACTCGAGTCCGGGGGCCTTCCAAGATAGCACCGATATTGTCCGCACTTGTAGAAATCCACAGGACTGGTGAAAGGGTCTCACAGATCGTGTCGTCTGTTCGAAAAGAAGGACCGTAGACACGCACACACAACGCGATAGAATACCGGCGCGGGCGCGTGGGAAAATCGGGGCAAACGGCAGTCAGGGTGCGTAAACGTTCGTCTCCGATGACGGTGGAGCGAGGAATGTTCGTTGGCCGATTCCTTCACGAGAGCGCGTGAGAGGCGTCGTCAAACCAACCAGCCAATAAGAAAACAGATAGGTCAAAAAAGATTTCTCGACCTACCCTCCAAATTGTGTCTGCTTGCACAGGAAATGTATTGCTACCCACACCAACAATTTAAGAATGCACTCATTATCATCATCACAATAAATAAAACAAAAATGTGAAAAAAAATCAATTCCGGTACGGAACATAGCCGCTCACCTTAAAAGAACGTGGTTGTTTTAACGAAATATACACAAAAAAAAGTAAGAAATATGAAAGGAAAAGGAAAAACAAAAATATATAATATTTGCTTAGGTACTAACTAAATGCTCAACTAGTAAAGTAGATTTATTAATCTAAAGGAAGCGGACAAATCTTAACGACGGGTCTCCTCGTAAAAGAGTTTCCCATTTTAAGAGTGACAGCACGGGTAATGTTATCACTGCCCGGGTGCAGAGCGTGTACTCTGGCTAACCTCCACTGTAAAGGGGGTAGGTTGTCATCACGCACAACAACAATCATGCCTTCACGGATTGGAGGTCCACGACTATGAAACCATTTTTGAGATTGTTGTAATTCATGTAAATACTCGCAACTCCAACGTTTCCAAAAGTGTTGAACGCTTTGTTGGATCCATCGCCATCGAGTAAGCCTATCAGGATTAAAGTCCGTCAACGAAACGTCCGGTAGGGCCGTGATAGGACTGCCTATCAAAAAATGTGCTGGAGTCAGCGGTAAGGGGTCTTGGGAATCAGTACTCAAGACGCAAAGAGGGCGCGAGTTCAACACTGCCTCAACCTGACAAAGAAGAGTATGCATTTCATCGTAGGTTTGTGTGCGAGTACCAAGAACACGATACAAATGATGTTTGAAACTTTTTACACCAGCTTCTACCAATCCACAAAAATGTGACCCGGTAACGGGTTGAAAATGAAAAGTAAGGTTTTGACCTAATACCTTTTCATGAAACGCCTTTTGAACTGAATCTGAATTTAGAAATGCATATAACTCTTGTAAGTAGTTATTACACCCAACAAAGTTTTTGCCGTTGTCAGAGTAGATGTCCGTACATAAACCCCGACGAGACGTGAAACGTCGTAACGCAGCTAAGAACGATTCAGTAGTAAGATCTGAAACTAATTCGAGATGTATCGCTTTTACACTCATGCAAACGAAAACTGCAACGTAGGATTTTATTATTTTAGCGTTCCTAACCTTATTAGCGCGCACATAAAATGGTCCGGCGTAATCAACAGCTGTTTTTAAGAATGGACGCGCTGATTGTATACGTACGCTAGGTAAAGGAGCCATGCGTGGCTGTGTGTGAGTCGGCCGCGCTCGAAAACAAGAAATGCATTTATGTATACGCTGTCTGATTATGTTTCGTGCCGATAAAATCCAATATTTTTGCATCAACAAATATTGCGTAGACTGGGGACCAGCATGTAAATGGGTGACGTGTGCATCATCAATAATTAACGTAGTTAAATGATGTTTTTTAGGAAGTATCAATTGATGTCTAGATTCAAACGAAAGAAGAGATTTATGCAATCGCCCGCCCACACGTAATAAGTTGTCCTTATCTAAAAACGGAGATAAGCGTTTCAATTGACTTGAGGATTGTTTCCCCAGTGTTATGTTTTTTATATCGTCCGCGAAAACGGACTGTTGAATTCTACCTATTATTAACTTTAGGTTAGAGTTATATTCGGGCACAGTAATGTGCGCAGGGAAAGAAGTTTGAGTTTTTCTACATTTATGATAAAATCGAAAAATGTACGATATGACACGAACCAGTTTTCCTAACGATGAAAATTTTGAAAATACCTCGAGCTCGCCTACAGAAGATGGTGTTGCGAGAAGAGGAGGATTGCGTTTTTCTTCCTGTGTAACAGGACCTTGATTGAGCATAGGCCACAATTTTGGTTCTTCAACTAACCAACTAGGGCCACAGAACCATAAAACGTGTTTGACAAACACCGAGGGCAGCATGCCTCGGGAGGCTGAATCGGCCGGGTTGTCGTACGATGGCACATGTCGCCAACAACCGGCTGGTACTCGTGACAGTATGTCACTGGTACGATTGGACACAAAAGTTTTCCATTCATGTGGTGATGAGCGTAGCCATGCTAACACAATCGTGGAATCTGACCATGCGTAGACATGATCGAAATGAATTCGGTCGCCGTAAGCGAGCATTACTTTTCTTATTAGTTTAGATAACAGTTGGGCTGCCATAAGTTCAAGTCGCGGGATAGATAAACGCTTCAATGGCGCAACACGCGTCTTTGCCAACACAAGAAAAACACGAATCTTGTTGTCGCTGCATTTACACCTAACATAAACACATCCAGAATAAGCTCGTTCACTAGCATCTGAAAAGCCATGCAACTCGATCGATGTAGCCTTGTCGAAAATGTGACGAGGGAAAAAACATTCAGCTAAGAGCGGAAGCTCACTGGTGAAGCTTGACCACGCGTTGACTATATCAATGGGCGGTGACTCATCCCACCCGGTCCCAGCGATCCACAGTAATTGCATAATATGTTTTGCATACAAAATCACAGGCGATAATAAACCTAGGGGATCGTAGAATTTTGCGATTTCCGACAAAATGGATCTTTTAGTACATGTCGAGTCAGAAGATTGAACATTGAATGAGAAACCATCCGAACAAGGGTTCCATTGGAGTCCGAGTACTTTTATTGAAGTATCATTCTCCACTAGTGCGAACGAAACATTATCCGGCCGCTCACCGTGAGGTGAGGGCGCTGCGGCGAGAATCGCCGGCGAGTTACTATGCCATTTTCGAAGTTCGAACCCTGCGCTTGCACAGACATCTACTAATTGTTTTTGCAGAGCGAGTGCCTTGGCCTCGTCGGCCTCTCCTGTAATAATATCATCGACAAAGACGGAGTCCATCAAAACTGCTGACGCGAGCGGAAATTTCTCAGCCTCATCCTGTGCGAGTTGGCGCATCACACGTAAAGCAAGATAAGGAGATGAGCTCACGCCGAAAACAACAACTTTTATTTTATAATCCCGAATGGGTGCGTCAGGAGAGGATCGCCAAAGTATGCGTTGATAGTCCCAATCTGAAGTTCTAACCGCAATATTACGGTACATAGCCTTGATATCAGCTGTAAACACGACATTATGAATTCGAAATTTTAACAAAATATCAACAATGTCCGAATGAAGCTTCGGACCGGTAAGCAAAAGATCATTTAATGAGTGACCATTTGTGGTTTTACAACCAGCATCGAACACTACCCGAACCTTAGTAGTTTCGCTAGACTCTTTGACCACGCAGTGGTGCGGAATATAATAATGAGAAGTATCATCTTTGGAGGGGGGATCACAAAGTTCCATTTGGTTCAAATCTAAATACTCTTGTAAGCACGAGTGGTATTCCCTTTTCAGGGCAGAATTACGTTCTAAACGATATTCTAATTTTCGAAAACGCGAGAGAGCGATGTCACGGGATTGACCTAGTATAGGTGCACTTTTGAATGGAAGGGCCACTACATAGCGACCGGATTCGTCACGTGTGTGCGATCCTTCGAAAAAAGATTCGCACAATCTTTCATCAGCAGAAAGGGTTTTTTCTTCTGGAACTGCCTCCAGCTCCCAGAACTTTTGAAGGTCGTTGTCCTCGAAAAAGGAGCTATGACAAACCTGGAGTGGCGGCGGGTTCACCACATCGAAAAAAACCTTTCCCATCAACAAATAACCGAAAATACTATTCATTGCAATCGGTGCATCGGGGTGACCTTTGACAATGTTTCCTAGCAAAATGTGAGATAGAATATCTGCACCTAAAAGCATTTCAATGGGTTGAGAGCTGTGAGCATTAAAATCAGGATCAGCTAAATACAAATTTTTGATGTGCGGCCACGCATCTATAGGTACCGGTATTCTAGGCAGGGTCGAAACTAGTTTTGGTAAAATTAAAGCCTCCACTGAAATAGCTGGTATATCCTGATTTCGAGGACTGATAACGCACGTAACTATACCTTTAGGATAAATCGGTTTTTCTTCACCGATACCAAAAATCGGAATATTAATATTCCTAGAGCTCAAGCCTATGCGTCTAGAACAAGCCTCCGTAATAAAACTAGCTTGACTTCCCGAATCAACTAAGCAACGTAATTGATGTTTCACCGTACCAACGTGTATATTGACGAGCGCGGTAGAAAGCATTACGGTCCATTTCCTCGTAGAGGGCGCAATGGACGACTCGCAGTTCGCGCTTATCGCGTGGTTCACGGCGGTCGTTTGAGGTAGCACGGCAGGAGGGCCGGGTTCAGACGCGACAACCATATGTTTCTCCGAAGGAGGGAAAGAGACGGCCTGATTTGAATGAATAGGCTTGTTTACCTGATTCTCAAAGTGCAATAATGAATGATGTCGTTTATTGCACGATCGACATGTATATTTGGAATTACAGTTTACGAGACTATGACCAACATTCAAACAATTGTAGCAAACATTTTTGTTTTTTATGAAATTATACCTATCACCGGGAGACATATTCAAAAACTTAGAACACCTCGGTAGGATGTGCTGCGCATCGCACAAAATGCATTGCTTCTCGCTTTGTACGTCGGATGATTCGGTAGCTGCAAACGAGCGACGCGGACCCGACCCGGAGGGCGCATTCGATCGATATGGATCCACGCTGTTTGCGCGGGAACGAGAACTGCTATCTATCCGCTTTGATTCCTTCAATTCACCACCGGTCATAATTTCAAATGTGGAAATTTCCTGTTCTAAGAACCTAATGAGCACATCTACGTTAGGTATTTCGGACGGTTTTGAAAGAGATAATTCAAAACGCTTACGAATGGTATTAGGAATTTTTCGCAACAAAACGTTCAACAAAATGAAACTCCATTCATTCACTGGGAAACGCATCGTTTCAAGAGCCTTAATGTTTTCCATGTATACATTTAGCAAATTTCGTAGATTGGAATATGACTCATTGGTACAGGTGTTACAGTCCAGAATGCGATCCAAATGTTTCGAAGCAATAATTCGGCGGTTTTCGTACCTATTTTTAAGAATATCTAACGCAACTAAATAGTTTTCGTCTGTAATGGGAATCGATTTTATCAAATTATGAGGTTCGTTTTTTAAAGTTAACAACAGATAACGAAACTTCTCCGCTGGCGTGTAGGCATCATTGTTGTGAATCAACGCTTGATATAAATCAAAGTATGAGGGCCAATCAGTAGATTCACCGCTAAATGACGGCAACGGTAACGTTGGCAATTTATGTAAATGTAAACTATGATTATGTGCATGAGGCATTGAATTAATGTTAGTGCGACTCATGCGCCTAAATTCCTGACTGGCTTCTTTCAAATTATTTACATGAACTAAAATAGCATAATAACAATCATTAAAATCGTTACGAATTTTTAACTGTTCGTCTTTGTTAAACAACTTCGACTTCATCAACGCTTTTTCAATTTTAGATTGAAGTTTACTAAACTTTCTTTGTTGAGCATTTAGATCAGTAGATCTTGATTTGAATTGAACTTGATCAGTAGTAGCAAATAATAACGTTCTTTTAATGTCTTCTAGAATAATATCTCGCTCGAAAATATCTTGTTCAATTCCCGCGTCGTCCGCCATTTTGCGTAGCAAAGATGAGCAAAAACGACCAACGGAAAATTACAAACTGTACACGTAGTGTAGCAATAAAACAAATGAAAGATGACACAATCTGGAGGAATCAAGAAATATATCCGGCTCGAACGGATCAAAAAGTATGTACGGGAAATTCAGTGGCTGGTATTGGAAAGACGTACCTGGGTTCACGGCTGACTCGAGTCCGGGGGCCTTCCAAGATAGCACCGATATTGTCCGCACTTGTAGAAATCCACAGGACTGGTGAAAGGGTCTCACAGATCGTGTCGTCTGTTCGAAAAGAAGGACCGTAGACACGCACACACAACGCGATAGAATACCGGCGCGGGCGCGTGGGAAAATCGGGGCAAACGGCAGTCAGGGTGCGTAAACGTTCGTCTCCGATGACGGTGGAGCGAGGAATGTTCGTTGGCCGATTCCTTCACGAGAGCGCGTGAGAGGCGTCGTCAAACCAACCAGCCAATAAGAAAACAGATAGGTCAAAAAAGATTTCTCGACCTACCCTCCAAATTGTGTCTGCTTGCACAGGAAATGTATTGCTACCCACACCAACAATTTAAGAATGCACTCATTATCATCATCACAATAAATAAAACAAAAATGTGAAAAAAAATCAATTCCGGTACGGAACAATGATATATTGATGCAATTTATTTATGTAGATATTTAAGTTTTTAAATACGACACGCATTCCATGGTTATTTACCTTGTTTGAGTATCTATTAAACATTGTAAAGTCATACTTCAGGTTTTTGTTTGAGTCAAATATATAAGCGTGCTCGTGAGTTAAAGTGTCGTAGTAGATGAGATTATTAAAGTTCTCTACTCTCCAGTTAAATACATTCATTAGAGTTCCATATTTATAAGTTGGAAGACATATGACGAAGTTTGTATGCTTCACTTTTTGTAATGTAGCTCTGATACTAACAATTGTTCTGTGGTAGTCATGGGTTGTGTTAAATTCTTCATCTCCAATTATAATGATGCAAAAATCATTCATTGTGAAATCTGCTACTTTAATTTCGATGTCAGTCAATAAATCCCTCGTAATACTGTTAGGTTTTAAATAATGACATAGTTTTGAGTAGTTGTCTAAGCTATCTTCTGCAATCGACAAGATTTTATTGTGTTTGTTTGTACTCAATATACAGATCTTTTTTTGTTGTATTTGGTGTTTTTGTGCAGTTTTTTTTGTCGCTTGTTCATTTTTTGATTCTACTAGTTCAACCTCATGTTTCGATTTTGGTTTAGTACTTGTTTTTGCAACTTCAAATAAACCTATAAAATTATTTATTTACTAACAACTCCTATTATTGTAATACAACGAGGTAACATAATCAGGCTTACGGGGACCTTACCTACGGTTGATGATCTGAGCTCTGTTTTTTATCTGCAGGCGAACTTGGATATAAATCTGAGCTCGTTTTCATTTCTTATTATTATAACAAGTAACTTAAACTTTTTAATATTATTTATTATTAGTTTAATCACTTATCCACAACCCCTTAGTCGACTTTTACCACATGCTCGGGGAGAGAAGCAGCTGGACGCATTCTATATTTTTTCTAACTCCCAGTCCAGCAGAATATCTACAGTTTCAGAATAGGCTTTCATACTGGCAAAAATAGTTAAGTTCAAAATTCATTAGAAACTTTTGTAAAACTAAAAAAGTTGCGTCAACAAGTACAGTGTCGGAATGAAAAAGTTTGAAAGGCGCTCGTCACGGCTGCGTCAGTCAAAACTGACAAGCCATTGTGGCAAAGGATGCCATAGATCGATAATATATATGGAGGTTCTGAATATCATACTGAAAGACTATATCAGTACGGTTAACTTACTCTAATTATTGTATAAAACAAACCAATGAGAAAAGAAAAAAAAATCGAAGCTAATTTAAAAAACATATTAACATACATAATCACGTCTATTATCATAGGGATAGGCAGAGATCACAGATTTTTTTTTCTACGGTTCTAAAGCAAGTAGGTAGTAGTGGTAGTAACTAAAAAAACAGGCACTGCAGCCACTTTTGATTTAAACTGTTTTATTTTTAGTTGTTATTTAAGTTCCTATGGATTTTGCCCGAAATAATTTTTTTTAATTTAGTTTATTAATGCCCTATCAGTATCTTCCCAGATCAATGTAACCCTCTGTACGCGTTACGGATCTAAATTGGAACAGTCGATGAAAAAAGCGCTACGATAGATGAATGCGTTTTGTGCAACGGACAAATTAAATTTTAAGCTTAGAACACTATTTATACCAAAAAATACAATGCATTGGTGGGAAAAGTAAATTGGGTTTTGTAATTTGGGAGAGTTTTGTAATTAGTATGTTGTACTAGCTGCCGCCTGCGGCTTCGCTCGCGTGGTACCCGGATAAAAAATAATCTATATGTTAATCCAGTACACGTACTATGTATATTCCAAGTTTCATTCAAATCCGTTCATTAGTTTTTGGATGAAAGAGTAACAAACATCCATACTTACAAATTTTCGCGTTAATATTATTAGTAAGGATTTAGATTTAGTTTCGTAAAATATACACACGACTGCATTAGCGAACGCGGTAGACAAATAATTTTAAGACAAATCACTTTATAGTAAAATATTTATAGCAATAATTGTCTTCAAAACAAAACTATTATTTAATAAAAAATGTCTTTTTGTTTAATGAGTTTATGACAAATGAATAACCTTCTTACAAATGACTAAACAACACACCTTCGCCCATCTTAACATCTACATTTAAATCCGTCACAGCTCAATTTATAACGTCACGTTAATAAACGTCACGTCACTGTCGTATTAATTTTTCGAAAATGTGCCATTTTCCGGCGGTTCAAGGGAGCTACAAATTGGCGGTTCTTCTTTATGACATTGTTTGTTTGATCTAGACACAGTCCGGGCAGTAGGTTAAATTCCATAAGTTGATTTTTGTTTCATTAATAGCTACGTTTTACCTGTAATTAAAACGTTTATTAAACATACTTACCTTATTAGAAACCTAATTTATGAGAGTAGCTTACTTGATTTTTACCTAGTACAAGTCGTGCTTAATCAATCCATCCTGTGTTTCCGGCTTCACTCTACTTCCGCTCCCGCCATAATTTCTCCCCCCCCACCATCAACCACCTGGCAGCTCGAGCGTCGAGCGAGATCTAGGCTCATTGGATTTGTCATAATAAAGCCTAGGCCACCAGGCAGGGCTTAAAGTATTAGGTTTCTAATAAGGTAAGTATGTTTAATAAACGTTTTAATTACAGGTAAAACGTAGCTATTAAACTTAACTGTACCGTTATTAGAAACCTAATTTATGAGAGAGATGTCTGTTATCGCCTGGTGGTGATGGTGATGCCAATGTGATACATACTTAGTTAGTTTAAGAAAAGAAAAGGCCTGGGGTTTGCATTAAACTGGTTTACGCAGGTATAATTGTTTATATATATAGAAAGAAAAAGTAAATTAGGTAACACAGCTTGCTATAACTACTTAGAAATGCAATTAATCAGTAACAACAACAACACTATCTCATTCGAAAACAACTAGTGAAAATCGATAACCCAATATTATAGAACTAGTGACCATGATTCACTAATTATATCAGAACAGAGGTACCTAAATCCCCTTCTAAGGCATAAAAAATTAACATGTTTAAAATCGATAAACAGCCTGGTTCTACTGATTCACGTCAATATAAAATTATTTTAGCATATACATAGTATTAATAATCAACTTGATGGTTTGAAATAAGAGGTGATCAAAACAGAGCTCTCTGTCCTAGGTTCTATTTCTTTACAGTAAAATTTCAAGAACGTATTAGCCGACTTCCAGTTCCCTCGCGAGAGTATGTCATCTAATTGAAAGTTTTCTGTCCAATTCTTCGAAGCTACAGCAGATCTTAGACTACCCGCCGTGGCTTCTATGCCTGCCTGCCGCAACAACTTCTTAACCCATCCGGAAATAACTGTCTGCGTAGCTGGTTTCGGTTTGCCAAACGTACTAAGGAATAAATTATCCGACTTAGCTTCTTCTCTCCTTGTTCCAGCTAGTTTAACGAGGTGATGAACCCAATAGACCGGATCTAAGTTCTTGTTATCTTTGTTGTGCATTAATCTCCAGCCCGACTGCCTTCGCTTTGGCGTGTCAGTTTTGGAACCGTAAGCTGGCCAAAGAGTTATACTATCTTCAGATTGATAGAAATGTTGCGGTGAAATTTTCAGCAGAGTCAGATCGTGCACCCGACGACCAGAACACAGGAGAAGAACTGCAGCCGTATGTCCTGAAGCTTCGTAAAAATTGGTAGTGTCTGCATTTCTTTTACTTAAAAACGATGTCAGTATGTCGATGTCCCAAATCGGCGGGTTTGGTTGCTTTGGGTTAGCTATGGAGATAGACTTCAGGACTTGTTTGACAAGCGTGTGAGAACTCAGCTTCATCTGACTGTTAGGATCACACAAAGTAGATATCGCAGACTTATGAACCATTATTGTTCTAAGCGATAAGCCCTCTTTCTGGTGCAGGTCAGCTAGGTATCGCGCAAGTTGGGATCCGTTAGGACTTACTGCATTGACATCGTTATTGGCAGCCCAGGTAAGCCACCTCTTCCAGGCTGGTCGATAGGTGTTCAGAGTAGATTTGCGCCAGCTAGACGACAGCAGCGCTTTTTGTTCGTCCGTCCAGTCATTTAAGTAGGGATCCCACCCCCACATCTCCATATTTCCAGAGTTAGTTCCTGCACTCTGGGCGGTGGAAGGTTGGTTGATACATCCAGGAGGACTCTCGACAGGTTTCTTACAGTGAACGGCGGTCCCAATGCTCTGGCTTTCAAGTCCGACCTCCAGAATACCTTTTCCCAACGGGGGACAACTAGAAGGTAAATTCCCGATGCTTTGTTCATGTGAGTGAGCACTTTCGGGATGAGATGTGGTGGAGGGAACACCCACGCTAGCTCGTAGTCCCATAGCATCCCCAGAGCATTGTGATGTTGTGCTTGCGAGTCGGACACGTCCAGTGTGCAATAATTTTGAACAACATGAGCTCGATGGGACGCAAAGAGATCTATTACAGGTACGCCCCACTTCCGGAATACAGCTCTCGTAACTGACGGAAGCAGATGCCACTCCGGGGGATCTCGCTGTCGTGACAAGCGATCCGCTTCGGTGTTGTAGTTCCCTGGCAGATAGTAGATGGTCATATGAATGTCGAACCGATCCAGCAGTTGAAATACCTCTTCGGTCAGATTGACTAATGCTTGCGACTGGGTTCCACCCTCGTTGCGAAGATATGAAACGACAGTCTTGTTGTCGCATTGAATCAACAGGGCTTCCGAAGCCAGGTTTTGCCCATACATTTTCAGGACTTTGAAAATAGCAGTCATTTCTTTTAGATTGCAGTGGAGACTTTGTTCGGTATCGGACCACACGCCCTGTAGGCTTATATTGTTCAATTTGGCCCCCCATCCGACGTCGCTGGCATCTGTCGTCAGGTAATGCGAGGGCAGAGGATTGTGTATTGCTGATTCGGAAAGATAATTTGCTAGCCACCAGCGAAGCTCCATTTTCGCTTTCGGGCTTAGGTAAACAACGGATTGTGAGGGAGCTTTTAACAAGGCATTTGCATGCGCTTGTAGGGCTCGAAAGTTTAATCTTCCTCTTGTGATCGCAAAACAGGCAAAATTCAATGTACCGATCAGTTTCTGAAGACATTGGAGGTCCGTTGTGTTTGTCTTCAACATTTCTTGTACCTGTACCTTTATCTTTGATGTTAGCCGATTTGGTAGGTATTTGATATTTTGCCATGGGTTCCAAATGATTCCCAAAAACTCGATGGACTTCTGCGGTTTCAAAATAGTCTTCTTCGGGTTTAGCACCCAGCCCAGGTGCTCCATTACGCATACCGCGGTCTTGATCTGACTTCGTAGCGTTATTTCGTTTTGGTGAGCCAATAGAAAGTCGTCCAAATAAACTATTATGCGAAGTCCTTTTTGTCGCAGTATCTGGGCCATCCAATTTGTTACGGAGGCAAAAGCTTTTGGACTGGTGGCTAGACCGAAAGGGAGGCAAGTCATTTCGTACAGGCTTTTGTTGTAACTTAGCCTCAAATAACGCCGATGGCTCGGTGCTATATTCAGGTGAAAATATGCCTGATGTAGGTCTATCTTGGCTAGCCAGTCTTGAGGTTGAAGGAATTGCAGGACTTTCCGTGTATTTATCAGTGTGAATCTGTCGGTGAGAACATATCTGTTCAAATCCTTTAGGTTGAATATTGGCCTTAACGTGCCGTCTGTTTTTGGCCTTAAGAATATGGTGGAGATGAAGCTGGGAGATGGTTTTACCTGGCGTATCACGCCCATGACCTTCATTTCCAAAATAATTTTCGACATCTCTAGCGAGTATGTAGTTTGTTTGAGATTTGGATTCGGCATCTGCAAAGGTGGTTTTGTAACAAAAGGTATTCGATATCCGTTTATCATTTTTAGAATGTAGGGCGGAGCCCCGAGCACTCTCCACCGATGGTAGTAATTTTGCAGTTGCCCGGCACGAAAAGGCTTCCTCCCGTCAATATCTCCGTTTGTGCTGGCTGCTCCTTTCCCGATGGGATGAGGGAGAGCCGGTCTTGCGACCTTTGTGTTGTTCACGATATCCTCTATGCTGTCTGCCACCCCTTCCTCTGTGCGAGCTATGGCTCGGCCCAGCTTTGGGTTGAGTGTTTTTGGCCTCATTTCGATTCCGAAACGGCTTTTGATTATGTCTACTAGCAGTAGCCTGGTTTGCAGGTGGGCCAGCATTATTTTGTGGTGCAGAGGTTGTGCGGCTTTTATTTTTAGGCCAAAAAACGTTTCGAACACCTCCCGCCTTATCCAACATGGCAGTAAATTTTTCCTCTTCAAACAATGTGGCGCAGGAAGGAGGGATCTTCTTCAAAACCTCTTTATGTACTGGGTCTTTTACAAAGGCCAATATAGCATCTCTTCGGTATTGGATCAACTCTGCTCTGTGGCCACATGCCATTTGGAATAAATCACTAGTAATTTTAGGGTATTCACCATTCGTGAACACTTCGTTTAGCTTCGTAAATATCTTTGAATAGCTGAGCTCTTCTTCTTGCTGTACCCAGTTAAGGAAATCGCGCATATCATTTCGTATTATTTCACTTTGCTTAAGCAAGGCAAAGGTTAACCCTGAAAATGCGGTCTCCATGTGCGCTGTGAACTTAGAATTATCATAATTTCCAACCTCAGTGTTGGTTTCTAAGCTAGTAAAGCCAGGTGAATGAACGTACTGCTTTTGAGCCTCGTTGTAGCGTACACTTTTCCATTCGGTCTTTTCAAAGTGCTGGAGTGCCTTTAGATGATCTAAATATGCTAAGGAAGTCGAAGGTACAGTAGGTTCTTTTACTTTCGTACAGACCGAAAAATCAAATTGTGGGTCAGCCTGAGGCGCAGTGTTGCTGGAGGTACCAGTGGTCTCGTCTAGTTGCATCTCAAAGGGCTCGTTCTCGTATAAATCCCCACTAATGTCTGGGTCTAACATGCAACTACTGCAATCATCTGGTCGTGTCGACCCACTCGAAAAACGCTCATTTAATTTACTTTCAAGATTAGAAACCTTCGCTAATAATTTGTCAAGCTTACTGTTCCGTTTGTTGCACCGTTTGTTCTTCTTCCTTTTACGATCACTGCCAGCACTTGAGCTCGTGTTTGAGCTAGAACTAGAGTCAGAGTTCGAAGATCTCGATACTTTCCGTTTCCGTGATCTGCGTCGCATATTATTATGCACTTCCTCCGATGGATCGATCGTATTTTCCATATTATTCGATATAAAAATCTAAAATCAACATGAAAACTATTAAAACTTAGCAAAAAGGAACACTTTTTCGAATAATGATGTCTACCCACATTGTCAGTTTCTAAGAGAAGAAAGACAAATGAATAGTTAACCAATTGCAAATGGCATAAAACGGATTATAAAAAGAAATATATGCAAAACCAACATTATAATTAGGTATAAGTAGAAATACCCACGATGTTCACTTTGAACGGCTAAAACCGTTTGCGAAGCAGAATGCTTGTTCTACAAAAAGAGATTATAATTTAACGGCATTAGTTTTAATTATAAACGGCAAAAGCCGTTTGGAAGGCATTCTGCGCAATGTAAAAGTTTTAAAAACTCACCTATCTGTTTTATAAAACTTTCCTCCAACAAATATTACACAGCACGACAAAATGGTGACCTTGGTTCTACCGAGCCAAGTTCAGTACTACTAGACCTCTTTGGTCGAAAATCAAAAAGCCAATGAGCCTAGATCTCGCTCGACGCTCGAGCTGCCAGGTGGTTGATGGTGGGGGGGGAGAAATTATGGCGGGAGCGGAAGTAGAGTGAAGCCGGAAACACAGGATGGATTGATTAAGCACGACTTGTACTAGGTAAAAATCAAGTAAGCTACTCTCATAAATTAGGTTTCTAATAACGGTACAGTTAAGTTTAATAAAAAAAAAACACCCAACAGTCACATACATAGTCGTGACCCCACACCAGGATTCCCTGTGTCGTGGGTATCAGAAACTACGAGTACCATGATACCACAACACCCAGACCCGGAAGAAATATTTAAAGAACATGCAAATTTTTCTTCCGCAGCGGGAATCGAACCCGCGCCTCTTGCGTCTCAGCCGAGCACTCGCCCGCCACGCCACCGAGGTCGTCAAATTTCATAAAAAAATTGTTCTAACTTACCTTACTGGCCTATAGTCTGTGTCATTTGCGAACTCTAGTCACATGGGATTCATTACCCGCAGTCATTTGATAAAACGTTTTCAGCAATATGCCACTTCTTATTTTTACCCAAAGAGGCTTTTAAATTGACAGCGTTTCAGTTTTTTGGCTCACTTTCGCCTTTGAGCTTTTTAGATTGTGGCTTATAGATTGTTCTTGAAAGAGGAGAATGATTGGTTATTTCGTCACGTTAAAAGTGGTGATCTTTTGGTCTAAATAACATACATACATACATATTATTACGCCCGTATCCCTAATGGGGTGAACAGAGCTACGAGTAATCAAAGAAAACTTGCAGCCACTTCTGATTCAAAGTCCCAAAACGGATATGGTAAAGTAAGTTCGCATGAGCTAGTGGCCAACTCTTGTGACGGAGTTTTTGGGCCGCCTAAAGGCCTCTGTTATGGCTTAACGACTTCAAAGCCGGGACTGACAGTTTTTAACGTGCCCTCCGAACACGGAAGCGCTTAGCTCGTAAAGCCACTTCATCCAAATTGTGATCGCTCGCGCATAACGTTGCTTAAATTCACGTTCTCTGATTCATTGATAGATAATAAAGTTAGTATTACATGAGACGCTTACATTTGGCTAGAGTTGACATGTGTAAAGTTTTACGAAACGAAACGCATGTAGTACTGCCCTATTTCTGATGCCAGTAAAACGTAAAGTGGCCATCGTGTTGGTGACCTTTTTATCGACGCATTATTTTCAGCTGTTATTTTTGTAATATTCCTTGCTTGTGCCAAATAAATATTTTAATTTCTACTAGCTACTCGCTCCAGTTTTCTTTTTTTACATATAAAACTTTTTAACTTAAACAGGTATTTTTTAAACGTACATAGATTAACTCTGTTACTAACCTTTTAGAACGGGTTAAGCTTTTTACATTTGACATATTTTTGCGAGATTTCTTACATTTACTTGTGGCTCTGCCCACCCCATAGGGATACGGACGTGATAATATGTGTATGTATACATATTTTGAGAGGGGCAAGTAAAGCCTTGCAATACCTACAAGTCTGACTTAAAATGCTTTTGTATCTGGTGTGCGCGCCACCTTACGCGCAAGCTTATTATTCCTAAAAACAACAACGTCTATAACGAACCCGCTGTACCTTAATTTCCTCACTGAATACAGGATGTTTTGAAATAACAACCCCGCCTGGAATTTGGATGTTATGTTAAAACGAATATTATATAAGAATATCGCACGAAATAAATGTAAATGATCTTGTTTTAGCGAGTAGGATGTAATAATGGTTATAGCGACACTAACAAGAAACTGGAGCCCAGGCTGGCTATTATCATCATCATCTTCCTGCCCTCATCCCACTCTATGTGGGGTCGGCACAGCATGATCCAAGGATCATGCTGTAAGAGTTTTGGCTAAGGTGTTGACCGGCCGCCTGCCTGACGTCAACCCTCCTTGGGAATACTTGCTTATTGTATCTCATCATGTTGGAGGATACTATCCCTTAGTCGACTTTTACGACATGCTCGGGGAGAGAAGCAGCTATATGGTTTGCTATATATTTACTGAATTGTTGGTTTATTTGTAGATTATCATCAGAGGATTATGATGATGATGATAAGGGATTTTCCTTTTCCATTACCCTCTATCAGCAGTCAATACAGTATTCACTCCTTTCTTACTCATATCTTCATTCACGCAATCCATCCATCTCTTCTTGGTCTACCTCTACCCTTGTATCCATCCACTTTCATATCTAACACTCTTCTCGTCACATGACATTCATCCCTCCGCATGACATGCCCATACCATGCTAATCTATTACTCCTCAACTTACCCGTCCCAGGCGCTACTTTCAAACTTCCTCTTATGTATTCATTCATCATTCAACGCAAATTTATGAAATACTAGCTTCAACCCGCGGCTTCGCTCGCGTGTTACCAGGATAAAAAGTAGCCTAAGTTATTCCAGTACACATACTATGTATGTTCCAAGTTTCATTCAAATCCGTTCAGCCGTTTCGGCGTGATTGAGGCACAAAGGAACTTTCGTCATCTCGGTTCCCCTTATAAAATTTTATCATACTTCTCCAGGATGCAAGCAGATAGCTTGCTAGATTTAATCAAAATCAGTATAGCAGTTTATGCGTGAAAAGGTAAGACAGTGTTACTTTCGCATTCATAATATTTACTATAATATATTTATTGAATCAACTTATTTACAAAGACAAACTACAATAACATTAAAAACTTTAAGGTAATCGGTTGAAAATGAGCTCAGTTTTCTATCTAAGTTCGCCTACAAATTGAAAACATAATATTAGTATGGACTTCTACTAGGTTATTTATAAGGCGAGTACTTTGATTTTTGTAATTTATAACATATTGCCACAAAGGCTCGCTGTAAATCATTCTTTTTAAAAATAAATTGTCTTTGTAGTCTGGTCGGGGGTGCGGACAAAAGAGCACAAAGCGGCGTCACTCGAGGCCACTTGTGCAGCGGCTACTCTTAGAAATCACTAGAATATAACTATACTACTATATAACTATACTAGCTGCCGCCCGCGGCTTCGCTCGCGTGGCACCCGGACAGAAAGTAGCATAAGTATATGTTGTTCTCTTCCCGAGCATGTCGTAAAAGTTTGCTAAGGGATAGACTCTCCAAATGATGGACCATCATTATAATGTTGTTAATATTTATTATTATACAATAATAATTATTAGAAGTTGCTAATAAAATAAGAATTAAAATATGGCCATACAACGCGGGAACGCAGCCAGTACTTTGGAACCTCACCAAATGATCAGAACTTTTTGTTTGCTTGAATTTATTTCTGTTTTTTTTTGTTTTATATGTGTATTCAAAAAATAATAATAATTGCTTCTCAGCCAAGCATCGCCCGCCACGCCACCGAGGTCGACAATTTTATTTAATACTTAAATAAAATATGCTCATCTTTATGTACTTACTTCAAACCATCTTCAACGCCAATAGTGTACCTAGCTTAGTCGTACCGTAGGGAATGGTCAAGGCAATGAAAGCACTGTCAATATTTGGGATATATTTCCTTAAAAAGCTATGAAAAGCTCTTAAATACGAGGTTAGTCTTTTATAAACCCAGGGGTGATATTTTAGATACAACCCTTTTGATTTTTTTTGCATATATTATTTTTCATACAGGGTGTTAAAGATAACAGACGCAAATCTGACTCCATGCTGATCCGGAGTCAAAACATTTTTATTGGCTCCGCAAACACAGTTTTTACAAGTTCAGGAGCCTAAGGATTAATTTATTATGTAACATAATTTTTTAAGTCAATTGTTTGATTTTTATTGTATTTCGTTTTTATATAATCCTCATGGAATGACTTGAGGCTCGCGCGGTAACAACTTGAATAAAATTTATGCGATATACCAGGTCATAAACTATGTACATTCCAAGTTCCAGCCAAATCCATTCAGCTGTTGTAGAAAATTATAAGAAAACATCATTAATGACCAGCAGCGTCCAAAAAGCGTCCAGCTCCATACCTGTATAACCCCCCACCCCTCACTCCTCAGTCGATATTCAGTTTTTTGAAGCTGTGTTTTTACACCTTGTATACCCTAAGGGTGAAATCTTCAAACAATATTATGTTTTCTTTGTAGTGCTACGTTTGTTGTGGGTTTAGGATGGAATATTTTTGTATACTCGCCAAGAGAAAATAAGGATCACCAAAATTATGCAGTTCTAGAGATTGGGCCGATTTAAGAAGGCCTGAACTGGGAAGGGCCTGACTTAAATTTATTTAAGAAGAAAACCAGCGTTGCATCAACTTCTTGTTGAGCAACATAATGCTGAGGCAGGGTCTTTTGGTTCATTGGCATCACAATACTTACTGTATTTTAGTAATAAATAGTTTTAGCTATTATAAGTTGGTTGTAGGTTGATGATTATGAACCAATAAATGTATTTTCTTTCTTTCTTTCTTTATATATTTACAGATTCACTAACAGTTTAACCTTTTAAAACTTTATTTTGTCAAGGAGTAAAAAGTAATAAATTATGAAGTAAAAGTTCCAAAAGCGAGTCTAATCGAATCAATTCAACTTGAAGCTCCGACTGCAGTGGAGTGGACCCTGTGACGTCATCTAGTGAGATATAAGACCGAACTTTGCACTGCTTAGGGTATTTCAAAGATAAGTGTACAGATAAGCACTTACTTCTCCGCTATGTATGTATGTTCGTATGAGCTAGTGGCCAACTCTAGTGACGGAATTTTTAGGCCTCCGTCATGGCTTAACGACTTAAAAGCCAGGACCGACTGTTTAACATGCCTTCCAAAGCACGGAAGCGCTCAGCTCGTAACGCCACTTGCGGTCACCCATCCCAATTTGTGACCGCGCATATCGCTTAACTTTAACGATCAATCAAGAACGCCTAAGCAAGCTACGCCACGAGCGCTTCAACTTCTCCGCTTTACTGAGAGTAATTAAAAAACAGAATGCTTCCAGCTGCTTCTCCCTCCGAGCATGTCGTAAAAGTCGACTAAGAGGTAGGTATCTACTCCGTTATGATGGACCATCTATATAGGCGATGGGCTGGTCACCTGTCCCCATGGTTCACAATAAATCTATCCTAGGACTTTGAATCAGAAGTGGCTACAAGTTTTCTAATATAGTTCTGACTAAACACTAGGATTCCCTATCTTAGGTATCAGAAACTACGAGTACTATCGCACTGCAATACCCAAGCCAAAATAAAATATATGCAGAAAATTTGAACATTTCTCCCGCCGCGATAATCGAACCCGCTACCCTCGCATCAATATGTTATTCCCCAGATCATGAACTATGTATATTCTAATTTTCATTTAAATCCGTTCAGCTGTTACGATGTAACTGAGACAAAAACCTTCACAGACTTTCGAATTCATAATAAAACGTGTTCTTGCTTGTACGACAGTGAACAAAACACAATTATGTTCAGTATCACATTTAGAAAAATGACTATTTGCGTAAATTTTTACCAACAATGAATATTTCAACAACTAATTTAAAACAACGATTACATAAAATGTTGAGAGCACTGAATATGGTCTAGTTGGTAGTGTGGTGGGTTCAAATCCGGTCATGCACCAATGGATTTGTGGAAAATTTATGTGCGCTGTACCAGTACTCTCAAACGGTGAAGGAAAACATCACGAGGAAACCCGCGGCTTAGTTAGCTCCGCATGTATTGACCACGTCTTTTCTGTGGGTAAGGCCGATTAAGCTGAGAGGATGAAATAGGTGCTGGGCAAGCCTACTCTGTCTTAATACGTCCCGGGCACTACAGCGTCCTTTTAGTGAAGGTAACAGTTGGCTCCTGATGTTGTATAAATCATCTGCTATAGATGGTAAAAGGTCTTTTGTTACATTAAATGACCGATTAAAAAGTCATTTTTCAATTTTTTTAACAATTTTACAAGATTAACTGGCCATCAACTTCGCCCGTGTTTTTATTTAATGTCGTTCAAGCAAATACACTTTGTATAAGTCGGCTAAACGCAAATACAAACCTCTTTCTATGACAATAAATAAATTTTGGGTATTATTTTATTTATTCAAGTAGGTCAAAAAAAACTAAAGCGTCAGGAGGCAACTTTACCTTCACAGACGGGACGCTGTAGTGCCCGGGACAAATTAAGATGGAGTAGGCTTGCCCAGTACCTATTCCATCCTCTCAGCTTAGTCGGCCTTGTCCACAGGAAAGACATGGTCAATACGTGCGGAGCTGACTAAGCCGCGGGTTTCCTCACGATGTTTTCCTTCACCGTTTTGAGAGTACTGGCATAGCGCACATAAATTTTTCGCACAGAAAAATCCATTGGTGCACGACCGGATTTGAACCCACGACCTTAGGATTGGAAGGCGGGGTCACTACCAACTAGAACACCAGTGCTCTCAAGTAAAAAAAAAGTAGTAGGTAAAGTAGGTCAGTTATCGTAAGTATTATGTAATTGGGCTTCCAAATTCAAATTTTTAAAATCCATGCTCAAGATAACTGTCAAAAGCAGTACAACTCAGATTAACCGAGGCATAAATACAAATGACACCATTCAGGAAACGTGTCCTCATTGAGGAGGCCACAGAATAGGCAACAAACCTTAAAGAAACGCAATGGCCCCTTAACAGCCATTGGCGTTCCGCCAAAAGCGGCCTAATGTAAAAACCGTAATAGCCCAGGGTTCCGTATGTCTTTATTGGACCAATTTTGGAATGGAATTGTTCCTGCGCATCTGAATGGAATGTTAGCTTCTAATTTAGCTGGAGCGGAAATTGAAGGCTTTTGGAAGGGGGTACTTTGAAATCTGCGTGATGGGTGAGTCGAGTACCTATAACCCGCATTGGATTTGTCGGAGAAAAGGAAATGAAATAAAAGTGTCTCGCATTTTGAACACTAAGGCGTTTATACACAAATGTTAGTGTCGAAGAAGATTTTCACAAGAAGTATGGACGCATTTTATGCTATTTTGTACCTACTCCCAATCCAGCAGAGAAGTAAACTATATAATATAAAAATATTTTTGTATCATCTCTAGTATAAATGTTAAGGGCCTTAGTTTATTAACATTATTTGGTTTAGTTTATTTGGTTGCTACCTACGTAAGATACTGCCGAGTGACGTCATAACCCCTATTCTAATATCTAAACTGAAGCAGAAATGTAAATGAAACAAAGCGAATTACCCGTCTCGCAGACTAGTGAGGTGCCCGGGGCTATTTGGATTAGGAGTGGGGTACACTAGGAGAACTGATAGACTTTTTAATTTTAATACATACATACATAATTATCACGCCCGAATCCCTAATGGGGTGTGTAGAGCCACAAGTAAACATAAGAAAACTTGCAGCCACTTCAGATGAAGTTCTGAGATGGATATGGTGAACCATGGTGACAGGTGATCAGCCCATCGCCTTTAAAGATGGCCCATCATTTTGGAGAGGTCGACTTTTACGACATTTTAATTTTAAATGAATAATAAAAACTCGGTTAACACAAAATAAACTCGCTTAGCCGAGTTAGGGAAACTGTATCTAAATCGATTAAGCCGTTTTAGAGATATATAGCGACATTCGTTTGCACGCACAAACAAACAAACTATATCTAGACCTTCTCCTTTTGTGTGTGTGTATGTGTATTTGTTGCCATTCATTTCCGTAACGGCTGAGCAGATTTGGCTGCTTCTCTCCCCGAGCATGTCGTAAAAGTCGACTAAGAGATAGTATCCTCTCCAACATGATGAGACACAATGAGCAAGTATTCTCAAGGAGGGTTGACGTCAGGCAGGCGGCCGGTCATAAAACACCTTAGCCAAAACTCTTACAGCATGATCTAAGGAACATGCTGTGACGATCCCACATAGAGTGAGATAAAGGCAGGAAGATGATGATCGATAGCCAACTACAGTAATTTCGAACCAGTGTGGTGAAAGGATTTAAAATAAAGGCCTCAAAGGTCCCATGCAGTCAGTGTATCTCAACCTTTACCGGGGAGAGCTTGAATGCCAGTGTGGTAGATGCTTGTTTCAAATGTTTTGCATGGTCTTTGTTGGATGTTAGTTCTATGCTTGTTGGACTAAGTACAGTCGCCTCCAATAACACCATAACTTTCAAAATGGTCACAGAATAAAAGTAATAGAGCAAATACTGTCAAATTTTAGTTCTAAATAAATCAATAAAATAATTTACATTTGTGGATATTTGACACAGCGCCATCTAGCCCCAAACTAAGCAAAGCTTGCACTATGGGAACCAGATGGCTGATAGAATACTTATACACCAACTTTTCTTTGTAAACACATACATAAAATACTACAACACCCAGACCAAAAATAAATATTTCGGAAATATATAAATATAAATAATCGAACCCACGCCTCTTGTGTCTCAGCCGAGCACTCGCTCGCCTCGCCACCGAGGTCGTCAAATAAATTAGGATTCCCTGTATTACGGGCATTAGAAACTATAAGTACCATGGTACCACAACACCCACCCGGAAGAAATCAAACCCGCACTTCTCGCGTCTAAGTGGTTAGCATGTGCCCGCTGTACCACTGAGGTCATCTTTATTTCACTAGACATCTAAATCCAATGAGTATAAACAAACACACACACACACACACACACAAACTTTTGCATTTATAAATACCCTTCAGTTTTTACATTGTTTAGTTTCATACAAATCTGTGATTGACAAACAATACGATATTTGTACAATGACAGTGTAAATAGAATCGCCGATCGAAAACAAACACGGCCGTGTGAGATATTACATCCGTGCCCCAATTGCGATATTTTAAATGTAATTACCGAAAGCAACGATATAAATTTAATTTAGTTTTTTCCATACAGCTGCATTACTAAGGCCTTTTACCATATAGTAGATGATTTATACAGCGTCAGGAGGCAACTTTTACCTTCACAGATGGGACGCTGTAGTGCCCGGGACGAAATAAGATGGAGTAGGCTTGCCCAGCACCTATTCCATCCTTTCAGCTTAGTCGGCCTTGTTTGTCCACAGGAAAGACATGGTCAATACGTGCGGAGCTGACTAAGCCGCGGGTTTCCTCACGATGTTTTTCTTCACCTTTTTGAGAGTACTGGTATAGCGCACATAAATTTTTCGCACAGAAAAATCCATTGGTACACGACCGGATTTGAACAACTGCATTGACCGAAACGAATCATACGCTACCTGTTGCCTATTAACATTTGCCAAAAAGAAAAAAAAGACAGAACGTCTAAGCCTGGATATAAAGTAGTATGTTATCCCAGTACAAAATACTCATTACCATAAAAAAGCGCTATGAAGCGCTCGTGGCGTAGCTTGCTTAGACGTTCTTGACTGATTAAGCAACGTATTGCGCGGTCACAATTGGAATGGGTGACCGCAAGTGACATTACGAGCTGAGCGCTTCCGTACTTTGGAGGGCACGTTAAATTGTCACATTCTATGTTTTTTTTGCTCCCAGTCCAGCAGAGAAGTCACTAAAAATAAAAAATAAAATCACTAAACACCAATCACGCTATTTACATATCTTACGTTCAATGGATCGTACGTTGCGTTCTTTCGTTTTCATTTTGGCAGATGAAAAAACGGTAGACAGCGTATGACGCGTTTCAAAAAATACCACGAACAAAATATGTGAATAAGTGAAACGTTACAAATGTTATTTCCTTAGGTAATTACGTTTAATATAGCGCAATTAGGGCACAGCTAACCCTTAAAGCCTTAGCTTACACAGCTATAAAACTGCTTAAACTTCATCACTTAATTATACAAGAATCACCCGAAATAATGGATTTACAAGATAAATCTCTACTAATACCTATCCTAAGCAAACGGTGACGAAATCAAACAAACCTCAGCTACTAAGATGTTTCCGCGCTAAGTGGGTACATAATCTACGTCACAGCGTGTCACAGAACAGCTGACACAGTGCGTCGAAGCGCTCGTGGCGTAGCTTGCTTAGGCGCTCTTGATTGATCGTTAAAGTTAAGCAACGATATGCGCGGTCACAAATTGGGATGGGTGATCGCAAGTGGCATTACGAGCTGAGCACTTCCGTCCTTCGGAGGGTACGTTAAACAGTCGGTCCCGGGTTTTAAGTCGTTAAGCCATGACGGAGGACTTTAGGCGGCCTAAAAACTCCGTCACTAGAGTTGGCCACTAGCTCATACGAACATACAGTACAGCTGAGATACTCGATGTTTTTACTGAATAATACCAGCTGTCAGATGGGTCAGACGACATAGAGACGGGAAAGTTATATTATATGTACATGGCATAGAATGAAGAGGCTTATGTAATTTCGTGTACAGTAGAACCACAAATATTGTGCTCCTCGGCACACTTTGTGCTTTGTATGAAAACCAAATTTGTTATTATATTAAAAGAATAACTGAAAAAAGTATCTACATAATTATTGTAACATTTCTGTATTACATCATCATCGCATAAGTTCGTATTTCAGAAGTTGGACGAAAATTGCCGAAGCGCACAAGTTCTACAGCTGTTCTTATAAAGCGTTATACGGGGTAAGTTACAGAGACAGTTACCAACAGATAAGGTTAGTAAAGTATTGGAATCGGTCAATAATCACAGCTTCGAGATGCACAGTTTTAGAAGTTCTACAGCTGTTCTTACAAAGCTGTGGAAAGCAGCATAATCTTGAGGTTATGACCCCCGAAATCACAAGGGTGCGGGCGTTATACCGGGGTAAGTGATTTCTTGCTATTTATTTTGTTTTAAGACTAATTATGTGCAAGATAAGAACATCTTGAGATCATAACAATTAAATATTTTCGAGTTTAGTCATCGTGATTACGATGACCCTTTAGAAGTCCACTGCTGGATATAGACCTCCCCAATACTTCCAGGACGACCCTCCTGAGATCCTCGACATATCATCCTCTTCCTCTTCCACCTCGGGTGAAGGGGTAGGGAATGGGGAGGAGGGGGTTGTCCTACACATGTTTTCCCGATTAGTACGCATTAAAAAAACCAATACTTTTGATATGTGGAAAGGTATTCCGAGCTGGATAAGCACCAAAACAGTATTATGTAAAAAGAGGCAAGTTTAAATCAATGTTTAAATACATAATTATCACGCCCGTATCCGTAATGAGGTGGGCAGAGTCACAAGTAATCATAAGAAAACTTGCAGCCACTCCTGATTCAAAGTCTCAAGATGGATATGGTGAACCATGGTGACAGGTGATCAGCCTATTGCCCATATAGATGGTCCATCATGTTGGAGTATCCCTTAGTCGACTTTTACGACATGCTCGGGGTGAGCAAGCAACACGCATTCTATGTTTTTTCTTTACTCCCAGTCCAGCAGAGAAGTGAAAAATAAAGTAATGATCATAATTTTGACGGCCTCGGTGGCGTGGCGGGCGATTGCTCGGCAGAGACGCAAGAGGCGCGGGTTCGATTCCCGCTGCGGAATTTCTTCCGCCTTGCCTCTTGTTTGCATGATCTGTAAATATGTCTTCCGGGTTGAGTGTTGTGGTACCATGGTACTCGTAGTTTCTGATACCCACGACACAGGGAATCCTAGTGTGGCGTCGGGACTATGTATGTGACTGTTGGGTATTATTTATTTATATAATAACTTACAGGCTACTTTTATTATATTTGTTATTTAGGATACTTTGTGCTCTAACCGCCTCAAACACAGGAAAACCTAGTTCAGGATCTCGTGTATCTCATAACTATGTACATTTAAGATACTGTAGTTGTAATTATTCTTTAAACCGTATTAAATAAATGATTAAATGATTTTTCTGGTAGGCACAACGCAATTGAACCCGCATGCTAAAATTCTACTGCATAATAAGTAGTAAACCATGCAGCCGATAGAATTTATTCTCAAAACATGTAAATACAGACAATAAACAAAGAGGTTACCACAATCTGAATACCGTCACGGCAAAAAGGGAATTTATATGAAAACAATAAAAATTTGATGTACGAGATTCTGCGCTCGACGCAATTTATAGGAATATTTTACCATGGGATGGATTAAAGGGATAGGGTAGGAAGTAATAGACATGGCTTTATTTCTATGGTGAAACAGTTATTTTATCCTACTAATATTTTAGACTACCTGCCACCCGCGCCTTCGCTCGTATGGTACCCAGATAAAAATAGCCTATATGTTAACCCAGTACATGTACTATGTATATTCCAAGTTTCATTCAAATCTGTTCAGCCGTTACAATGTGATTGAGGAACAAACATACGTTCACACATCTTCACATCCTCACAAACTTTCGCATTTACAATATTAGTAAAGATTATGGTCCATGTGATACGACCCGCTGACAGACAGACGGACGGACAACGCTGGCTCAGCAATAGGGCCCTTTTGGTATCCTTCGGGTACGGAACTCTAAAAACTAATCAAGACTTATGCCCGATAACTATATTCGACTAACAAGCAACGGATTATATTTACGTTGTATATAGCATACAGTGGCATAAGGGCAGGAAGATGATGATGATGAGAGCATGCGTCTTCCGTTAGTTGAATACTGGAACTGAGCATGTATCGGAACTCAATCGAGTTTAAAAAACAAACTAAAGAAAAAAGGTTATTTATGAAAAATAGTTATTTTATGACTTCTGTTCTCTACAGGATGATGCATTTATGTATGTATCGCAATGATAAACAAACTGATACAACACAGCATGGATATCATACAATTTTCAAACAAATTGCCCATAAAAAGCTGGAGTAATATTTCACTTTTTAACGCTACGCGAAACGACTGAGGAAAATTAATTTGTTACTACATAAATGAATATTTACAGGGGCTTATAAATGCAGGTGGGTATGAAGATAAAAATGTATGGAAAACTGTTTTTTTTTTAACACAAGTTAACCCTAGAAGCATGAAATTTGGATGGTATATTGCAATAGAAATAACAAGAAATAACAATTTCATTTTGCAATAGAAATTACGCACTGTGAAAATTTTAACTCAACCTTTTACGGTGCATTCTCATGATGTTCATACAGCCCGCTGACAGACGGACGGACGGACAGCGAAGACTTAGTAGTAGGATCCCATCGGCACCCTTCGAGTACGGAACCCTAAAAATACCTACTGGTGCTCAATTTGGATGATTTTGCCGCAGAGAAAGATGATAATGACTAAATGTTGATATTATAGGAGTAGGCAGAGATCACGGATCGCCATTTGCTACGATCCTGACATACTTCTTTCGCTTCATTCACTCACATTCCTCATGCATGCTGGTCGGTTTATCCTGGCCCTTTTCCAAAACGTCGCCGATTTGGTCCAAGTACGTGCGCCGAGGTCTTCCCCTTCCAACGGTACCCCTGCCTACCCCTATGGGAAACAGGCCTAATATGTATGTATGTATGTTGATATAATTTAGACTTGAAGACTCTATTTTCACATATACTATGTATGTTCGTATGAGCTAGTGGCCAACTCTAGTGACGGAGTTTCTAGGCCGCCTATAGGCCTCTTTCAAAATCACGTTGCGGTAGTACAAAATTCGCGTGTAATTTTTTTGTCGTTAGGCGTAGTTCATACTAAACTTTTGTTCGCGTCGGACGTATTCATAGGGTGGCGTGTATTGAAGGCCAGACGGGCCGCTAAAATGGCGACCACAGTTTTTAGGGTTCCGTATACCCGAAGGGCGCCAACGGGAGCCTATTATACTAAGCCTCCGCTGCCCGTCCGTCCGTCTGTCCGTCTGTCTGCCCGTCTATCCGTCTGTCAGAGGGCTGTATCTCATAAACCGTAATAGGTAAAGAGTTGTAGTAAATTTCACAGAATGTGTATTTATATTGCCGCTATAACAACAAATAGGTAATAAAATCCTTCGTGTACGAAATCGACTCGCACTTGACTGGTTTATCGTGATATTCACGATTCGGTGTAACTTGTGGTTAGTAAGTTAGCTTTTTACGATTTGATAAATTTTTTAGGTCTTCGATATTATTCAAGTTACTTTGTGAATACGTGAATTAAGATTTTTTTGTCAGAAAAATATTTTTCCTTTTACAATACAATGTTTAGAATAAATGACACTCAAACAAAGAATAAACACGTCTAGACCCAAAATAAAACTAAGAATTTTAAAAGGGTATTTTGTAAATTTCGTGATTTGTCACACTATGTTTTTTAGGATTCAATAAAACTCTTTTCAATAAAACTTTATTTCGGAGAATTATTTATATTTAGTTATAAACATAGTCTAAGGAATAATATTTAAAAAATAGTAATAATTTAAAAAAACTTCGTGTTGAGTTTCTTTAGCTTGGCTGAATCCGTCACAATCTGTAAAATAAAATTGCAAATTGTAGAAAAGGTGAAAAACTTGATATTTGGACTTGCCTCTGCCCTTGAGACATCTTCAAGCATCTTAAATAACTAAACCTTTACATTTTTGTGCATTTATTCCATCCATTTTTCATTCATGTCTTATTTATAGTAGAATCGAATACCAATACACAGCAGCATTTTAATGCAGCTGAGCCTATCTGTACAATAATGTATGCGCATACATTTGTCAGTGATGTCATCGTCTGTACCAACCCTAATGTTACGCATACGTGTGATTTAAAAAAAAACATATAGAGCCATTTTCATGTCACGAACGGATATGACACGCTTGTGAATATTATGATAAGATTTTTTTCCAAGGAATTAATAAGAAATTATTGTATTAGGCTTTGCCCAGTAGTGGGATACAAACAGCTGAAAAACCTACTAATATAATAAATGTGAAAGTTTGTGATGATGTGACGATGTTTGTGCCTCAATCACGACGTAGCTGAACGGATTTGGCTGAAACTTAAAAATGCGCAAGTTACTCTGTATGTATGTCTCTTTTTTACCTTTTCACGCCTAAACTGCGCATTTGAACCCACGACCTTAGGATCGGAAGGCAGGGTCACTACCACTAGACCACCAGTGCTCTCACTATGCAAACTAACTATGCATGTGACTGTTTGATGTAATTTGTTCTTCATAAATAATTAAGTCAGACTACTCCCGCATTGTTTACAAATGTGGAGGCAAATTGTGTAGCTGTGAATGCAGACAATGTCATGGGATTACTATGTTGACTTACCTACCACTTTGAAGGGGTTCGTGGGTTCGTAAGTTCCATGTGTAGTAAGTACATAATATTAGCATGTAATGAGAGTGAAGGAAGCAAAAGAAGTATGTCAGGATCGTAGCAAATGGCGATCCGTGATCTCTGCCTACCCCTATGGGAAACAGGCGTGATTTTATGTAAGAAACAAGATAAGAAACACCTCTAAAAATATATGTTTGGTTAAAAATACCGACAATTTTAACAGACCTTAGGGAAAGTTTATACAGGAATCCTTTAACATGTTAATCACAAAACTCTAAACCCCGATAAAGTAAACAGTGTGCCCGCATCTTAATTTCTCTATTTTCACCTCCTATGACCTCTGAATCAACTAGCGAATTTCAGTCTTACCTCATAGCGTTAGAGTTAAAATTGGAACGGCAGATATCAATATGTTATGTCGGCTTCGGACAATCATTCTGTAAATGAAATTATTACCTCTAGCTTGCCAAAACCTCCATTTAGAAGGTAAACGGATTTACACAAACGTCGAGTAATACCAATAGGTTTAGTTTAGTGTGATTATGATAAGCTAGCTCTTGTTCCCGGCTTTACACGTGTTTAGGTGATGTACACAAGCCTTTTTGAGCTATGGTAGTCTCGTTTGAATCATGGGGAGCAATGGGTTTTGCTGTTTGAAAAATATAAGAGCGCAGTGATTTGAAAGTAATTGCAGCAGTTTTTGAAGTATAAAACTCAATTGGTGCATGACCGGATTCGAACCCATAACCTTACGTGTGCAATAGCGGATTTTGCTCACCAAAATCGATGTAGTCAGTTGTTGTTTTATAAAATGTGTTAATTGAAAAGAAAATTAAATATTAAAAATTTTCTTTGGTTCCTCAAAGTGAAAACACAATTGAATAAAATATTGAAAAATCCATGATTCGCGTAATTTTTTGATTTAGATCTCGGAAACCTTACCATATCTACGGATGATTTATACTTTGGTATATAGGAAACAACTATTTCTTTAGCTGTGGAAACCAGTATTTTGATCTATTTTATAGTTTTTTATTATTTGAATTGAAAGATTATTTAATTTCAATATTTTGCGAGGTCCTATCTTTCTTTTACACAACTGAAATCCGTATCTCTTTCAATTCATACGAAATCGGTCAAGAAGCTATCGTATGGAGGGGTTGTGGGATGTGTAGATCTTAGGGTCGGAAGGCAAAAAGCTCGTCACTAAACCACCACTAGGCAGGGAGCTCTCCGCTTGCTGTAATATAACTGGAAATATCAATACAGTAGAATTTGCTACGATCGTAGCATATTAGCTACGTCGTAGCAAATATTACCATCAATCACACACACAAACATTATGTAGGTACATAATTATTATCACGCTTGTATCCCAAATTGGGTAGGCAGAGCCATAATCATAAGAAAACTTACAGCCACTCCTGATTCAAGGTACCAAGATTGATTGTGAACCAATTTTTTGATTGTCGTAAATTGTAATTATTTTTATCGTTTCACTATTCAATTGATGGGTTCTTGGGAAGTCAATATAAAATGTCATACCCCTTGCACACCGTTGTATGGATTTGAGAACTGGGGGTGCCACGGGTCCAAATCTTAGTTCCCATAGCACCCCCAGGGGTATCTTTCGGGGTGCCATGGGTCCGGAATGTAAAAGTCGAGATCAAGACGATAGGCTGATCACTTGTCACCAAGGTTTATTATCTTAGGACTTTGAATCAGGAGTTGCTGCAATGTGTGTGCAGTGGCATAAAAATAATTTCACCAATAGTTTCACGTGTATAAATCAAGTATTACAATGCATGCATTCATTTCGACAACCTCGGTGGCTTGGCGGGGCGAATGCTCGACTGAGACGCAAGAGGCGCGGGTTCAATTCTCGCTGCGGGAGAAATGTTTGCATGTTCTGCAAACGTATGTATTTACAAAAAATATATATAAGTATTGTATCAGCCATCTGGTTCCCATAGTACCTACAAGCTTTGCTTAGTTTAGGGCTAGATGGCGCTGTGTTAAAAAAAGGATGTCCATGAATATTTATTTATTTACTTAGTTTATGAGCTTTCATTAAATGAGTTTTCATGGAATGGTTTCGTGCAATGCGCTGTGTGAAATGTCCGCAAATATTTATTTATTGATTACGCGCGAAATGTCCGTTAGTCCGAGCCACGTCCGAACAATACTATACTCTGCTTTATATATAGTTGACACAATACGTGACAGGTGGCAAGCCTATCGCTTGGTACCTATATTAAAGTAACCGGAAACACGTCAAAATGAAGCAATTTCACATTTTGACGGAAGGGACCGTAATTAAGGTTCACAGTACAGTCAGCACGAGAAAAGCGGCATGTCTTAGAACATAAAAAGTTCCATAGTATATGTCAATTACGACAACATCGGTGGCGTGCCGGGTGAATGCTCGACTGAGACGAAAGGGGCTCGGCTTCGATTCCCGCTGCGGAAGAAATGCTTGCATGTTCTGCAAATATTTCTTCCGGGTCTGGGTGTTGTGGTAAATCAAATCAAATCAAATCAAATCATTTTATTTTGCGAAACAAGGGTTTAACAATAGATGGTAGAAAATAATTATGTTGGTACATCCTTGATCAGCTTTATAACATGCAAACATAGAATATGAAAAATACATCCTTAAAAAAAATTATGTTATGGTCACATACCTCTATTACATTAAATAAAATTATTATAATGTCAAAAATATGTCAGATTGAGAGAGAGATTATGAATATACTGAATTGAATTCACTACCTATGTCCTGAGAAGTACCATGGTACTCGCAGTTTCTGATACCCACGACACAGGGAATCCTGATGTGAGGTTATGCGTGTGACTTTTGAGTGTTGTTTATTTGATTTTTTTACACATTTTCACTTAATGACGCCTAAATAATAATTGTTTGCAGAACTATGTATTAATCAATTTACTTTGCCGAGTGCACAAGATAAGGTAAATACTGAATGATAAGAATTGTAGGGTTTGTTTCGGGTACACTACTACTAGGATTAACACACCTTTGTTAAACCTACTAACTTGGGTCAGAATGAACCCCTATCTATCTACACACCCTTAAATAGGTCGAATAAAGAAGACATGATTTTGTTTCGTGCTTAAAATAAACAGGGTAAACTTGTTTATCAGGAAATCAAAATATATTTTAAAAAGGAGTAACATAAAAACCGGTCAAGTGCGAGTCCAATTCGCATACGAAGGGTCCCGTACCATCGTACATGTATTAAATGTTTTTTGTATTGGGCCCCCTTTTATTTTCTATAGTTATAGCAGCTATAGAAATACACACTCCGTGAAAATTTCATTTCTCTACCTATTACGAGAAGCTAGAAGAAAATTGCCGAGGCGCACAATGTTTATGGTAGGTACTGTACCTACTCTTGTTATTATTTCTTTGGAATCAGTGTGGTTAAGGGGCTGAAGTGTTTCCAGGTACTTACCAATATTTACAAATTAAAACTAACTTGGCCGACTTTTTAGTCAAAACTAGTGGATAATTTTTTTCAGCCGAAACTATTTTTGATCGAGCATAAGTTTGTCATACTACGTAGGTAATTTTTTTATTGATGTAATTAAAAAACTCCAGTAAATTTACAGAGCGTTGAATAAATTGAGTAAGGATCTACTCAAAAATTCTATTTCCCCGCAAGTCCGCCACTCACGAGTACGCACTGACGGATTACTGAATAATAAGGTTCAGCGCACACGGGCGACCTACAGCACGACTAATTTATATTTAAAACACTGCGATACACGGGTTCATGGAAATGTCGTTATTTTTTAAATATTTCTTCCGAGTCATAGTGATAAACGTGTTTGTGTCTGAATGGTACCGAACTACTTGTAATTTTTGATACATACGAAGATACAGAAAACGTATGTTTTTTACAAATAGAAGCGTCGATACATGAACGTCATTGAAAATAAAAATAAGAGTTATAAGGCAAGGTTCAAGTGATTGTGATTTTATTTTATTCATGTCAAGGATGTGTAGAAGCGACAGTAACTTAAAATATTCACTAAAGTCCAGCAATTAAAGCCAAAATAGTAAAGCCCTTGTACCATTAAACCACTTTAGAATTATGTGTCCCAGATAAAAAGTTTGGTTTAAAAATATTTGAGTCGCTTGTCACCATATCCATCTTGAGACTTTCAATCAGGAGTGGCTGGAAGTTTTCTTATGATTACTTGTGTCCACCCCATTAGAGATACAGACGTGATAATGTGTGTATGAGTCGCTCGTTTGCGTTTGCCTTTATAAGAATATTTACAAAAACAATATAAGGTCAGGAAGCAGTACGATGGAAATATAAACTCAATTTATTCATTTACAAGCTGTCATGCTACTTGATCGCTATACGAATGATTATTTTTATCCGAGTACGCTGTAAAAAGTATGTAAGTTTGTATGAGCTAGTGGCCAACTCTTTGTGATGGAATTTTTAGGCCACCTAAAGACCTCCGTCATGGCTTAATGATTTAAAAGCCGGGACCGACAATTTAACGTGCCCTCCGTAGCACGGAAGTGCTCAGCTCGTAATGCCACTTGCGGTCACCCACCCGAATTGTGACCGCGTACAACGATGTTTAACTTCAACGAACAATCGAGAACGTCTAAGCAATTTTTTTTTATATTTTTTTATTCAGAAAACAGTCATTATAAATGATATAAAAGTTAACTTAAATAAACTAATAACCAATTATTATGTGTTCACGTATAAAATTCTATATTACCTTTGTTTGACAGAAATAAAAGATGTAGGAAATAAGAATAAAGGAGAGAAAAGAAACAGTAAATAATGCCTAATACGTACCTAGCCAATCAGCTCAGAAACCGATTCCGACCACCGAGAATATTTTTTTATTTACTATTAGTTATTATTACACTACTTATTTAAGTTACAAGATGTCGAAATCGTCCTTATTTCATTCCTCGCTCTCGCCCGTTCTCTTTCGTTCTACGATCCGTAAACACTTCAGATGACGTCTAAATTATGTAATTTACCTACAGAACCTTTTTTACTTCACTGCTGGACTGGGAGTAAAGAAAAAAACATAGAATGCGTCCAGCTGCTTCTCTCCCCGAGCATGTCGTAAAAGTCGATTAAGGGATAGTATTCTCTCCAGCATGATGAGATACAAATATCAAGTATTCCCAAGAAGGGTTGACGTCGGCAGGCGGCCTGTCATAAAACACCTCAGAGAAAAATCTTACAGCATGATCCAAGGATCATGCTGTGCCGACCTCACATGGCGTGGGCAGGAAGATGATGATGATAATGACCTACATAACCTTTTAAAAAGCAATACTTAAAATGTAAATATACGTAGATGACAGTTTTTATGACAACCCCTCATAGCGGGCACGCTAAGAACGTCTATGAGAAGCGTATGAAAGCGTCCCATCTACATTGTGCGACTCAATCTTCACCGTTTGAGAAGTAAACAGTACTGGCGACCACACAAGTGTTAGAAATGGACGTAGTTATGCGAAAATGTTCCAATCCACAATGATTCAAAATTGGAATAAATGCAATTTTGTGTTTTTATTTGTTTTAGACGTACTTATACTTTTTTGTTTTCGATGGTATATTATTAAAAATTAGGTCCTATTGTAGAAACATTTTTGTAATGATTTTTTTTTAAATATATTAATTTTCAGTTTGAACCACTGTGGATTGGAATATTTTCGCATAACTACGTCCAAATCGACAACCTTGGTGGCTTGGCGGGCGATTGCTCGACTGAGACGCAAGAGGCGCGGGTTCGATTCCCGCTGCGGAAAAAATGTTTGCATTTTCTGCAAATATTTCTTCCGGGTCTGGGTGTTTCAATACTATGTATTATTAGTATGTTTGAAAAACTACGTCTTTTTTTAGAGTAAGATTGTTTACAATCCAAGTTTTGCGGTTATTGTTTTTAAGTATTCAATCCAATTATCGACTGATCATCTAAAGAAAATCAGGTACCTATCTAAATTAATTATTTACTAAACATAGATACTAGATCATCAGGGGTAGTTTGAAAGTGGCGTCTGTTAGGAGCAATATGCTGGCGTGGTATTGGTCACGATAAAAACAATAAAATATGAAATAACTTTAATCCTAAATAGAATTGGGTAATCAATCATGGTCTATTTAACAGTTAAAATAGTTCATTTAACTAATGTACAACAATAAATGTTTTGTTTATTTAAATAAGTTTTGTTTGATAGCAAATTTATGTTCCAATTACCTATTTACCAACGAGTAAACTATCTCTAAGGCAATTAGACCTCCGTTTCTTAAGTATAGATGACCGTACGGTAACATATAAGTAGTAACGTTTGGTCCAATTTTCGTAAAAGTACAGTATTCACCTCTACATAATAAAGAAAAAAAAATCGGTAAAGTAAAAGTCGAACTCGTACACGAAGGGTTCCGTATCCGTACCAGAGTACATTAAAAATGTTTCTGGAATGTTGCTTCTTCTTATTTTTTTTTAATTTGTTGTTATAACGGTGTGAAAATTTCTACTGTCTATCTATTACGGTTCATGAGAAAAAACCCGCTGACACATGGACGGACAGACGGACAGACGGACGGATAGCAAAGGTCCTAAAAAATTTAACTTTCTAAGTTTGCATTTTTTGTTTGTAGGTATCATCAGCCCATTTCCTACATGACAAAAGGAGTATTTGTAAATTTACATACTTACAAAGTAAAAAAACATTTTAAATACACATTTTCATCAATTCCATAAGCTTTCTGGAATTCAGTATTATTCATGATTCGATATTCTGATACAACAATTAGCTACTACCTTATAATACGATCGTCATAATGACGGCCACTATTTTATAGGAAATAGAAGGTTATACAAAGACCATAATGAACCATTGTTCAAATTTAGATTAGACCAATTATTTTGAATGACCTAGCTAGAGCATAATTAAAACTACGTTTTAAGTCTAGTCTTCGTGTTATAACCTTTGTTAGGTCATTGCTGTTTGTTCACATGACAGGTCTTTTGTAAGTGACCTATTAAAGTCAGGCAACTCCCACGATCTAAAGAGTGTGCAATAGCGGATTTAGGTAGAACTCTGTGTAGTACGTTAATGAAATGTGTTTTGGCTGGGCAAGCCTACTCCATCTTTCGTCCCGGGCACTACAGCGTCCCGCTTGTGAAGGTAAAAGTCGCTTCTTGACGCTGTATAAATCATCTACGATGGTAAAAGGCCTTAGTTGTGCTGGAATAACATATAGGCTGAAAGCTGGTGTTAATATATATTCTAGACCGAACATAATGGACCACAAAGTAGCAGAAACAAATAAAAAAAGTTTATTTGGTCATTTTAATTCACTTTTCCTCACGACTGTATCACTACACAAGCCGGCTATGTCAATAGATACAGGCACTAAGACGCATCGCTCATTATTGCTTCTTAACTTGTTGTGTTTCGCAGCGCGCTATAATATTTTTCACTAGCTGCCGCCCGCAGCTTCGCTCGCGTGGTACCCGGATAAAAAGTAGCCTATGTGTTAATCCTGTACATGTACTATGTATATTCCAAGTTTCATTCAAATCCGTTCAGTAGTTTTTGAGTGAAAGAGAAACAAACATCCATACATACAAACTTTCGCGTTTATAATACTAGTAAAGATTTATATTTTAAAAAATCAAACATTATATTATCAGAAAAAAACCTACATCTAATTCAGATATAATTTACAAAATACAAAAGAACAGTCGGGCTGTCTAAAGACCGTTGCTACGGTCTATAGATAGCTCACCTGATCCAGCTTATCGCTGAGCCGCTGGTAAGACGCTGGCCGCATTGCCACGCTGAATAGCAATACTGATCCGTTGAGCCAAATAAGAACTAGCTCATGAATCGTGCATCTTTTTCTATTTTCCCGAGGAATGTGAAATAAAGAAAATTACACAATGTTGATTTTTATGTGCATGTCGATCACCTATAATTGACAGAGCACTTTATTGAAGTCTTCTATTGTATTGTAATGTAAGTAGCGGGGTACCTTATTAGTAATAAGGTCATCCGTTTTTGTATCTATCGTTGGAGATCAAATAAAATAAAATAGGTATCAAGGTTGTTGAATAGCGACCACGGATCGGGAAACGAATTATCGGTCGGCCTCCATGAACCTGTGACATTGTGAGGGTCGACGGTGATCGATGATGAAGGTAGCACAAAATCGTTTGATTGGGAGACTTATAATGATGATAACTTATTCTTTCCACTGTTTTCTGGAAGAGAATCACTCTAAAGGCGATGAGAGCGCACATTATACGTTTGTTTCAAAGTGTTTATGTTTGTTTTTGTATCTTATTATGGTATACAATAAAGTATGTTCATTCATTCATATTTTACATAAAACTTTACATGATGATGAGATACAGCTAGGAAGGTTGACGTCAGGCAGGCGGCCGATCATAAAACACCTTAGCCAAAACTCTTACAGCATGATCCAAGGATCATGCTGTCCCGACCCCACATAGGTTGACGACCTCGGTGGCGTGGCGGGCGAGTGCTTGGCTGAGACGCAAGAGGCGCGGGTTCGATTCCCGCTACGGGGGAAATGTTTGTATGTTCTGCAAATATTTCTTCCGGGCCTGGGTGTTGTAGTATTATGTATTATAAGTATGTATTTAAAAAAAAAAAAGTATATAAGTATTCTATCCGCTATCTGGTTCCCATAGTACAAGCTCTGCTTAGTTTGGGGCTAGATGGAAATGTCCATAAATATTTATTTATTTATTATTATTATTATCAGAGTGAGATAAGGGTAGGAAGATGATGAATAAAAAATAATGGTTTCAAAGCAAAACCAGGATATGCGTCTAGTATTCATCAATTAATCTTAGTAGTCAACTTCGACATGAGAAGGGTCGGGCCCAGGTGGCTCACTTGACGACTCTGACTGTTTGTCACGGGCCGATGGATCAATGATGATTGTGAGAAGATTTTTATGTATATATTTTTGTGGGACTATGTTTCCCTATACTTCTTACTCACTAAAAAAATATGTGTCAAATGAAATTGGATCTACAATTTTTCTGTTGCATGACGTGGCGGGCGGCTGTCCGGCTGATGTGAGAGGTGCAGGTTTGATTCCCGCAACGGAAGAAAGGTTTGATAATATTTCTTATACTCTTAGTTACCTCTTAGTTTGATATCCACGACATAGGAAATCCTTGTGTAGTATCAAAACATCGCTCACCCAGGTAACGAGATCGATAGAACGTACCTACCTATATCGTAAATTATAAAAGATATAGATTCGGTCAAGTGCGATTTTTCAACTCTACCTGACACAAACAGACATACGGACGGACGGACAGATAGACGAAATAGGGCTCTGTTGGCATCCTTCTGGTACGGAACCCTAAAAATAGTTAAGCGTGGTTTCTCTCCTGTATTTTAAGTTATATTTTATATTGAATTTTACCCTAAGTGAGACTTATTTTATTTTTATATGATTTTTAGGTGTGTTTTAGGAATAGAATTAAGCTTGTGATTTCAATGAATAATTTACTAAGTCTATAAGCCTACTTGCCTACATCTCGGATGTTGTATCCACAAATGGGTGAACTGAATAATTCAAGCAAACGTCACATCCGGCCCACTGGCAAAGCGAACGGCATAAAAAAATTATGACCCCGACCTCTGGGGGCTTATAAGGTCGTAGATAAATTGTTTTTAACAACCTTTTTATAGTACTTTCAAATGGTAAAGGAAAACATCGTGAGGAAACCGGCATGTGGTAGAAACAAAAGTTCGAAAACGTGTGTTAAGTCCACGAAAGGAGTCTCTTTGAGGCGCACTTAAAAACCTTTCTCCACACTGGTTCAAATAACTAGTGACACGCCTAGCTGTAGTAGTAGTACGAGGCGGGTTTCCTAACAAACTTATGTATTCATAAATATTTTTATTCGATTTTTTACAGATTTTCATCAGAAACTGTCAAAAAACCGTGAGTTGAGACGTGCTCAACTCTGAGTCGCGTTTGAGTATTTGGGGGTAAGTCTTGCTGTAAGCCAGTCCAACAGTGCATTCTCATCAAATTAGTTTTAACTCCACAGGTTAAAGTAATGGAAGGAGCATTAACTTCCTTAAAGCAAGGTCTCAGCAGCAGCGACAAACAGCGACTGGGTTTCTAGCGACTTCAGTCATCGGCGACTTGCGATCAAAATCAATCTTAAAATCGCTAGGATCATTTGGACACCTTAAAATGTTAAAATAAGTGCGTTTACGTGGTAACCAGTAATTTTCTATCAATGAGTCATTTAATTTTTTTTAAATATTTGTGGACATTTCACACGGCGCCATCTAGCTTCAGACTAAGCAAATTTTTTATGTAAATATGTATTTCCTTAAAAAAATAGCAACGTTTTTCTGCCGAAAAGTGTATGGCGCTTTTCGACATAACAATCTTGTTATTTTAATGAACAATTGAAGCGCTCGTGAGGTAGCTTATTTAGATGTTCTTGATTGATCGTTGCACGGTCACAATTTGGATGGGTGACCGCAAGTAGCATTACGAATTGAGCGCGTTCTTGCTTCAGAGGGCACGTAAAATTGTCGGTCGCGGCTTTTAAGTCGTTAAGCCACGACGGAGGCCTTCAGGCGGCCTAAAAACTCCATCACAAGAGTTGGCCACTAGCTCATACGAACTTACTTACTTAACGAACGTTTCGCTGTTCTTTAGTAGAATATAAAAACCGGAAAAAAGTGAGGCAAATAGGTATAAAAACTACTTAACTAAAAGTGTGGCACCCACCCTTTTAGGTAAATAGTTTAATTTTAGTTAGTTTAAGGTGTTTGTGTGTTATAGTGCCAAATTAACGTTTCATTCATAAAAATCGTTGTCTCGGAAACCCAGCTTAAGGTTTGTTGCCTGCATTTCAGCATTCTACACGTGCAGCGGTTGTGCATTCGTTAAATTATACTATTCTGAGTGTATTAAGAGCTACTGACTTAGGAAACGATTTTCAAAATTCTTTTAGGTTGACTGTACAAATTGATATTACTTTTTTTACTTCTCTGCTGCACTGGGAGTAAAGAAAAAATACAGAATGCGTCCAGCTGCTTCTCTCCCCGAGCTTGTCGTAAAAGTCGACTAAGGGATAGATTTGCTTCCAATAGTACGTATATGTGTATTCTATGTATATTTATCTAAATATATATTTGTTATTCTATTCATATTGTGTAGCTCGTATTCGTACACCCCCGGCCACCCTTACGTTCTGCTCTCTTTTTCCATGCATGGTTGTCTGGAAGAGATCGCTCCTAAGCGATAAGACCGCCAATTGTATTTTTTTTAACGTATTTAGTTTTATAAATATTTTTTTCTCTATGTTAGTCTAAGGTGTACATAAAGTATTTTCATTCATTCATTCAATTATTGTGCCTTTTCCCATCCCATTAGAGACGAATGTATGCATTTACTTGTTGTACTTTTATTGTGTAACTACCCACATTAGAAACAATCTAGATATATTCTACTCTACTTGCTTCGCTACCTTGTTACCTATCAGCACAGTACAAAAGTAGGTTAGAAGCAGTATATTTGAGAGCACAGGCAGTTTGTAACTATTGATGACTAGCTTTCGCCCGATGCTTCGCTCGCGTGGTATCCGAACAAAAAGTAGCCTATAGTTATTCCAGCACACATACTATGTATATTCCAAGTTTCATTCAAGTCCGTTCAGCCGTTACGACGTGATTGAGGCACAAATATACATCCTCACATCCACACATCCTCATCCCTGGATCATGCTGTAAGAGTTTTGGCTAAGGTGTTTTGAACCTACTGCAATAGTAATATATTCGATCAGTGCAAGAGGGGTAGATTCTCTAGATATGAGGATCATTTAAACTTGCAGATAACAAAAGGGGGTCTTTGCAATGAAAATGTTGTTAAACTGTTTCTGACTTGCATCGGAAATTACTTTAAAAAAGAAAAATACTTTATTGAACTCATTACCATGCGCTCAATGGAGTGGCTGGCACTGATGTGCAAAAAAGAGATCTGGGCTCAGACAATTCAAGACAATTTTGTCGTAGAAGGCAAGGATCTAAATTCAAATCCGGGCAGTCTGATAATTTTGGTTGCATTATTTTTAGGTAGCATCATTAGCATCAAGTTTGGAATTTTTGAAATTCAGCTATTTTGTAAACTTCCTGAGATTAAAATAAAGTTTTATGCAATTTTACAACCCGCAGCCTGATAGAGTGAAGCCGAGTTGCCGACTTTAAAATAAATGCGACTTGTTTGTTTCTGTGCAGTTTAGGGCACTTCCAGACGAATACACTCTTGGGGTGAACCACAGTCCCTGTGGTTCAACTTCAAAGTTCAGAGAGAGTTCGTTCGCATAATAACGAAGTACATGTTTGTCGGACAATGAGAGCACTGTTGGTCTAGTTGGTAGTGACCCCGCCTTCCAATCCTAAGGTCGTAGGTTCTACAACTGATAGATAGTATCCTCTCTAACATAAGGGCGATGGGCTGATCACCTGTCACCATGGTTCACCATATCTATTTCGGGACTTTGAATCAGGAGTGGCTGTTAGTAGGATATAGGCAAGGATATAGGTCTCCCTTTGCTTTTGCTACTTCTCATAGTCCTGCGCTAGCCCGATGCAGTGACGGCCCGCGATGTTGACAATAGAAATTGTCATCGACTAACATTTGCTGGACGTCCAACGCTTTTTTTGCCAGTCCTCGGCTATCATTTGGTCTTTATCATATCTTATTATAATAGTCAATCATTGACCAATCTCAAAAATGAAGAATTAATTTCTCTGTGGTTATACGTGGCTTAAAATGGTCACGTCTAAAAGGAGCCTTAGCGTATAATGATTGCATCAGGCGTTAGGGAATTAGACTGTTTTAATTTTATTCGCAACAAAACAAAAATAATTTAAATGGAAGCCATAAAGTTTAATGAAGTGAATTTGCTGTTTGTTATTTACATTAAAAATATGTTTTTTATTAAAATGTAAAACTGTAAAGGCGCAAAGTTCTATGAAATGTAAGAGCCGATTTCACTGTTCAAATTGAACGCCGTTTAACTCTGAACTGAGTTTAAGTTTTAGAACAATGATTTCGTGTTATTTTTAACACATAATCGGCAAGCTGGTCTCGAACACCCTCTTATTTTTTTATTAAAAGATTAAAAGTAAATTTTTGGAAGGTCACGTTACCTCAGGATAGAGTTTAATTCCCATCCCATTTAACCCGTGTTTATAATAGAACCTTTTTATTAAAACCCTCTCAATTAACTTTTTCCTTTCTGTAACGGCTTAATTAATTGGTGTTTTTACAGATATTTTACACAATAAGGGCTTACTTACAAGCTCCCTTATAAAATCTGCGCAAAAACCTTTATTTGAGTTCTGAAGTGAATAAAATAACGAATAAGCTACATATCCATTTTGTAACACTAATCATGTCACTAGTTCATCTTAATGGGGTAAAATGGGGAATCAAAATTTATACTACGCGAGTGAAACCGCGCGTCTTAGCTAGTTAAATATAAGTAAGTTCGTATGAGCTAGTGGCCAACTCTTGTGATGGCTTTTTTAGGCCGTCTAAAGGCCTCCGTCATGGCTTAACGACTTAAAAGCCGGGACCAATAATTTAACGTGCCCTCCGAAGCACGGAAGAGCTCAGCTCGTGTCCACTTGCGGTCACCTATCCCAATTGTGACCTCGCACAACGTTGCTTAACTTCAACGATCAATCAAGAACGTCTAAGCAAGCTACGCCACGAGCACCACAAGATACTATTATTATAAGTGGGTAAATTGAAAGAAAATAACACAAACAACGTCGCTGGCAACTAAGTAAGTAGTAGGTACCTACCTAGTCCTAAATTAATAATGTGCGTGTTTTCATTAATAAAACGTGTTTTTCGTAATAAATCAAGTTAAATTACTTTACGGCTATTCCTATGCAAATATTTACTCTATCTACGAGACTGAGCCCATCTAATAGCGCGATACGACGCTGTAGATAGTACACTGTGATATTGTTATTATGATAATGGTCTCCGCCCACTTCACCGTTGCGTAAAGGGCGTGAAGCGCTTGTAGCGTAGCTTGCTTAGACGTTGTTGATTGATCGTTGAAGTTAAAGCAACGTTGTGCGCGGTCACAGTTTGGATGGGTGACCGCAAGTGGACTGAGAGCTTCCGTGCTTCGGAGGGCACGAGAAATTGTCGGTCCCGGCTTTTAAGTCCGTATGTCACTAATTTTTTTTAACCAGTGCGGTGAAACGATTTAAAGTTCGCCTCTAAGAAAATACAAAAGAAAAAATCGGGCTATCTAAAGACCGTTGCAAACGTCTTTAGATAGCTCACCTGATCTAGCTCACCAGACGGAAGCGTGCCCAAGACGCTGGCCGCATTGCCACGCTGAATGGCAATACTGATCTGTTGAGCCATCTAAGAATTTTTACTTTTATTTTTTATTCACATCCCATTATGTTTGAAAACATTGTCTTATCCTTTCCACATTTCTACAGACCACAACCTGATTTATTCAAGTCAACAAAATAATATCATGCAAAAACGGGGTAAAATATCCCCCTCGACAGCATAACTTCCCGAATAGTCGGGTAAAATCACCCCCGGCCCAATCGTAACGCCCCGTTTATTATTATATCCCCGAGTTAAACACCTTTATGGCTGCCATAAAGGAAATCGAACGTTTTTCTTCGCTAAATGGGCTCGTTGGTGTAGTGGGGGGTTTGTGAGCAATAGACGTCAAAATTGCTACCGAGCCAAAAAAGATTGGCCTAGATTGTTTTGGTAGAAACACAAAGTTTGTGTAGAGGAGGATTTCACTTGTAATAGTCCTCCGTTTCATATCCGAACCGTCTCGATCGGCGTTCCGGCATAACAGACTAATAAAAGAAAAAATAAAAGTAATTTTGTTGCCTAAAATATTGTTATATGTAATTACATTTGTGCATCCTACTCCTACTTCATCATCATCATCATCTTCCTGCCCTTATCCCACTTTATGTGGGGTCGGCACAGCATGAGCCTTGGATCATGTTGCAAGAGTTTTGGCTAAGGTGTTTTATGACCGACCGCCTGCCTGACGTCAACCCTCCTTGGGAATACTTGCTTATTGTATCTCATCATGTTGGAGATGTTGATGATCATCCCTTAGTCGACTTTTACGACATGCTCGGGGAGAGAAGCAGCTGAACGCATTCTATGTTTTTTCTTTGCTCCCAGTCCAGCAGAGAAGTTCCTAAGTATCCTACTAATATTATAAATGCGAAAGTTTGTGAGGATGTGTGGATGTGACGATGTTTGTTTACCGTTAGACCGTTTGAAACGACCTTTAGATAGCTCGACTGTTTCTTTTGTATTTTGTAAATTATATTTGTAGCAGTTGTAAATTTCATTCTTTTAATAAAGAATGCTTATTTGAAAAATAAATCTTTTTAGATCATTCAGGTGTCCAGTGATAGACATTCCAAGGAGGAGTTTATATCACCGGTTACTATTGCTACCGGTAATTCGTTTTGTGTTCTAAGTTCCATATCCTAGACCCTCCAGCCTGTCTAGAAATAGGACCACTATTGTAACCACAAATAGTATTTTCCTATTTCCAAATGTAGAAAATAAGTTTGTACTCACTAGTGAAGAGACTACACAAAGTAACTAAAGGCCATTAACATTTTACAACTAGTAATCGTGTCATTAGGGACGACCTCGGTGGGGTGGCGAGAGCTCGGCTGAGACGCAACAGGCTCAGGTTCGATTCCCGCTACGGGAGAAATGTTTATAAGTTCTGAAAATATTTCTTCCGGGTCTGGGTGTTGTAGTATGTATTCTATGTATGTATTTACAAAAAAAGTATAAGTCTATCACCCATCTGGTGACCATAGTACAAGCTTTGCTTAGTTTGCGACATTGAGACATTTCACACAGCGCTATCTAGCTCCAAACTAAGCAAAGCTTGCACTATGGACACCAGATGGCTGATAAAATACATAATTTTTTTTTTTTGTAAACACATACTTTTCATACACATTACTACAATACCCAGACCCAGAAGAAATATTTGCAAAACATAAAAACTTTTCTTCCGTAGCGGGAATCGAACCCGCGCCTCTTGCATTTCAGCCGAGCACTCGCCCGCCATGCCACCGAGGTCGTAATCTTGAAATTATCTCATTGTACGTGCAATAAATACAGCATTTGGTGGATCCATCAATAAAGGTTGAATTAGCTACGCAACCATTAGGTTCGAACTAAATGTACAACGATCACACCTACTATTGAACTGAATTTTGGATATGGTATTAATATGTCTCATGAGACACTAGGCGTGTGATAGGCAATTCCAGCCAGTGTCTCATGTAGGCCGAGCACATATCCTCAACAACAACGGTTAGAAGGCTGTTGGTACCACCACGTAACTGGCACATCAGGGACGCCGTTCCCTTTCGCATGATCGCAAAAAAGTCATCAGTGCGTGCGTCTGCGAACATCCCCGATGCGCTACAGAACCGCGGCAACCTCAAGAGCATTCAGAATTGTTGTTGTATTGGATTCGTAGGGCGTTGTGGCATTTCTGACGGGCTCGGTGGCGTGGCGGGCGATTGCTCGGCAGAGACGCAAGAGGCGCGGGTTCGATTCCCGCTGCGGAAGAAATGTTTGCATGATCTGTAAATATTTCTTCCGGGTCTGGGTGTTGTGGTACTATGGTACTCGTAGTTTCTGATACCCACGACACAGGGAATCCTAGTGTGGGGTCAGGACTATGTATGTGACTGTTGAGTGTTATTTATTATTATAATTTATTATTATTTCTGTGTATACTTAGCCCACAGACTGCACGTGTAAAAAGAAGTACAAAATATTTTATATAGCCACTTTAATAACAAATTATAAAACTAAGGCCTTTTACCATCTATAGTAGATGATTTATACAGCGTCAGGAGGCACTAACGGGACCCTATAGTGCCCGGGACGAATTAAGATGGAGTAGGCTTGCCCAGCACCTATTCCATCCTCTCAGCTTAGTCGGCCTTATCCACAGGAAAGACATGGTCAATGCGTGCGGAGCAGACTAAGCCGCGAGTTTCCTCACGATGTTTTTCTTCACCGTTGTGAGAGTACTGGTATGGCGCACATGAGTTTTTCGCACAGAAAAATCCAAACAAATTATAAAAATAAATAAAAAAAATCAATACAAGAAACATAAGTAAGTACACGTACGGAATGGTACCTACGAAATCTTTCGTGTGAGAATTCAGCAAAGTCTGAGAATTTTGAAATTCCTGTTTTCGATTCATTTGATCCTGCCTTGTTTTCTGTGATCATACATAAAAAAAAACAATGTGAACGTCTCAGATCCTTTTATAAAAGTCTGCTCTCTTCAAAATTAGCTGCTTACAAAATGCCAGATCCAAATAAATTGCCAAATAACCTTCGTAGTTCCATGTAACAACCAATATCGCCTCATTAATTATTGACGCGTCGAGAGTGCCTTTAAAATAACCTCGTATTTGACTGAATCGGTTATTAAAGGTGTAACCAGGTTTATAACACTTTTAAGAAGAATTTTAAGCTATTCGATTGAGGTAAGACTCACTGGCTACTCTTTTTCTTCTTGTATTTTTGGTAAGCATATTTATTCACTGCCCATCCCATTAAGGATATCGGCGTGATAATAATGTAGAAGTTTTTTGAGAAAGGTTTAGGAATTTTGATAACAACTATCTGTGGACATAAAGGTCTGCGCCCACTTATATCCATTTCCATAACTGCGTAATTGGCTATCTCCAAATACAGCTTATTTTCGCTGACTTAATTTTTTTTCCCACCACCTCTTCCAAAAGAGTAAACGTAGAGCTAATCAAACAAACATCAGATCTATCTATTCAGTTTATGCATTAACTTAAGACGGAATTACATTTCTTTGTCATATTGACGGAAATACTTAATAATAAATAATAATAATAAAATCTTTATTTATTTTCTCTCACATAGGTTTGTTTTGCAGTAGTAGGATTTAAGTTAATGGTAACGGAAGTTTATGCAAAACCTGTTTTGTGAGAGGCTGGTGCCTGTGGTGGGTTTGACACCTGTGTTACAGGTCACCAGTGCCCCACTCCGCGGATAGGGCAAAACAGTCACAAAAAAATTTATTAGGTAGGTATGTAGGAAAGAATGAATAGTAAAAAATAAAGAAATAAAGGTAGACTAATCTATATTAATCTTTTTAAAACTTAAGCCTTTTTGTCACAAACTTTAATAATAAAATATGATTTACCTGTCCCCTAAGATAATGTTAGCTCCGAAATGACACTTTGATTAGTTAAACATGATCCAGAATTTGGGATTCGGTCCACGAAATTTTTAGCAAGGCCTTTAACAAATTAACTCAAAGAGTAGCTTATAAAAGAAGCAGCTAGATCATGCTATGATAGTCTTATATTGGAAGCCAGCCGTCGTCCGCTGTTCACGCAAACGACTGCGAGCGACATCTACACGCTTACAAAATAAAGAAACTGAAACCGATAATTCTACTTGTTTAACTTGAATCTTAATTAATAGCTGCTTTCAGGTTTTTTAGTTCTGAAGTTCAGGTTGAGTTATCAGTGAAAAGAATCTCTCAGGGCAGTAGGTAATAAAATAAATTTAATTCACCTACTTACAAAATATTATACACAAATATCATATAAAACTGTTGGCTCATATTAATAAATACCTTATCTGTATCTGAGCGCATATCTATCAATATTTATAGAAATAATATAAAAACTCCGTCACTAGAGTTGGCCACTAGCTCATACGAACATACATACATACATACTCTGTCAGATACACGTAGATAAATGTACCCGCCACTGGCCACCACACGCGTGTGGGTAGTCAGTACTACACATAGTGAATATTATTTTTGTAGGTTTTTAAGTTTATAATTTTATTTTATTTTTAATTTTTTGTTACGCCTATGATACTGTCATACGATTAAATAAGTAAATAGTGAATATTTGAGTGACCCAGCTGTTTGTCTTTCACTGGTCCCTGCCTGCCCGGTTAGCGGCATTATAAGAATAAATAATGAGCTCTCCCGAAGGTAGGGATCAGAACCTGGCCCTCAATTAGCGCAGTTGAAATTAATTATTTTCAAGAGTATAGGATGAGATATCATCTAAATTAACTGAATGTCTATTAAAATGGACAATGGAAATTCTTTATGAAATTGAAACTCGATTTTAACGTAATTATTTACCTATTAAATAAAATAGATTATGTCCATCACTTCTAAAAGAAATTAATTTATTACCAGAAAAAAACTTAAAACTAATGATTTACAAAATACAAAAGAAACTAAGTAAAGCTTGATTGTGCTATGGGAACCAGCTGGCCGATAGAATACTTATATACTTTTTGTTGTCAAGACTCATGAAAGCTTCTCTCAAGTCTCCAGTTTCTTGAAATTTTGATGATGTTTGCAAGCGGGGTAATAGCACGCTCAAACATTACTTTTGAAAATTACCAATGTCCATGTTCTCACTTCGGATCTACCATACTCCTGGTCATACCCCTCCCCTGGCCATACCCCTGGGGGTAGGGTGGGACGAAAACATACCACTATTGTAGTGTTGGGAATTGAAAAATTTCAAATCTGCAACTATTTTACTAGGTAAGTACTAAGTGTTCCATACCGCTGTCAAAACCCACTAAAAACTTATGAAAAACCATTAGCTAAGCGATATTCTAATGCAATAAATCAAGCAAAAGCATAAGCAAGCTTTCGCGTTATTTGATTTTAAGCCAATTTAATTCCATATCCACTTCATACATAACCGGCTTCGTATTTCAGTGTAATCTTATCCGTGGTGGAATTAGCTGCAGGCACGCGACCACGTCCTACCTTAAGCCGCATTTACAATGAAACCCTTTGTCATTTCATCACGGGAGTAGGTACGGGATTGGAAGGAAACTATTAGTCTTCTGAGATGTCGTTTGGACTCTTCAAAGCACCGCACACTAACGTTGAGTACACAGGGTTTTCGTCTGTCGCTTCTCCGACGTAGTCCTGTCCTCACTGACGTAGAGTCCGCGTAGTCCTCCTCAACAGACGTAGAGACCACGTAGTCCTCACAGAACTGAAGTTCTCTCACGGCACTCACTTCACTGCACTTGGCTTTCACTTCTTTTTCACTTTACTTTTCTTCTTCTTCCAGTTCCTTCCAGTTCGCTGGACTTTACAAACTGCCGGCTGCTCGGCTCGTGTCGCCTTTTATTCGCTTAATTTCGATCGTCTTTTGTTTTTCTATTTTATTCTATCTTTTTCTTAGAACTTCTTCCAAATATTTTAATTCATATTTGGAACATCTTTAAAACATTCCGAAAATTATAATTTTCTAACAAAAACTTTTTGGAGCGCGTTCTCAGTTGATGCGCGTGACGTTGACAACTCGGACGTCACAATATTTTATAATCGTTTTTCTTCATTTCAACCATCAGGTTTCCATTGCACAAGCTTTGCTTAGTTCAGGGCTAGATGGGAAGGCGTGAAATATCCAGCAATATTATGTATGTTTTTAATTCCCATACAACTACATACATAGTGCCCATATAAAATGTATGGACTCCAACACGCCAATGGTCAAGGTCGGCCATGCTTCGACTGTTTGGATGATAATAGCCCTGTAGTTATTTACCTGTAGACTTCAGGTGAAAAGTGATTCTGAGTTGCTTCCTAGATGACATTACAAAACAACAAATAATAAAATAAGAAGGGACTCTATACAAGAAACTTCTCTGCTGGACTGGGAGTAAAGAAAAAACATAGATTGCGTCCAGCTGCTTCTCTCCCCGAGCATGTCGTAAAAGTCGACTAAGAGATAGTATCCTCTTCAACATGATGAGATAGGTACCATAAGCAAGTATTCCCAAGGAGGGTTGACGTCAGACAGGCGGCCGGTCGTAAAACACCTTAGCCAAAACTCTTACAGCATGATCCAAGGAACATGCTGTGCCGACCCCACATAGAGTGGGATAAGAGCAGGAAGATGATGACTCTATACAACATTTATGTATTTACATGTACGATGTTACGGAATTCTAGTAAATGTGACTGTGAATTCAACTCTCACTTAACCGTTTTTCTTTAGTGAATGTTATAGGTACCAGCCTGTTTCTATTGTAAATGAAGCTATACTGTATGGTAGTATGTTGTATGTGGACGGTTCGGGTGTATAATTACCATAATATTTTAGTGTTTACTACAAAGAAATGCATTAAAATTAGGAAACTTTCTTGAAAATTTCACTTAGCTGTTTCAAGACATACCTAAGTAAGTATAACTTACTAGTGTTCTTTGTTGTCGATGTCCTTTGAATACTAAGGAAATAAAAAAAAAAACCTAACCTAACCTAACCTAATCTTATCTAACCGAAGCCGGAACCGAACCGAACGCTAACGCAAACGCCAACGCCGACGCCAACGCAACAGATAAATCTTCACGACCGGATTCAAACCCACGACCTTGGATCAGACGGCGGGACCACCAGTACATAACAGAGTTAGTATTAAATTTAGGTAACAAACAGACAGCCCCGCCTACTGTTTTAACACTTTTATCTAACAAAACCCCTATTACCAACTCTCTTTCCGAAGTGGACCGAATTGAACAAACAACAGATGGTACAAGAAAAACTGTACCCCATATGGGGCAGTTTAAACCAATATGGCGGGGCACGTACCTAGGAAGGGGGTATCTACACATTACGCAAGAAGAGTGACTAACCCCAGAATACTCAAACGTATCTCAGAGTTGAGCACGTCTCAAGTGACGAGTTTTTGACAGATTTTCATCAAAAACCGTGACTAGAGACGTGCTCAACTCTGAGTCGCGTTTGAGTATTCGGGAGTAAGATTGCATATTAGCCTGGATGGTGGTGTCTAATACTACGCATTACCCTTGATTAGGGGGGTACGTAAGAAATAAAACTTGTATTGCACGTGAAATTAATATCTAAGACAAGACATTGTAAATGGCTTATAATATGGCCGATGTTAGATACTTATATACTTTTTTTGGAAATACATACTTATAAGTAATAATACAAATACTACAACATCCAGACCCGGAAGAAATATTTGCAGGACATACAAATATTTCTCCCGTAGCGAGAATCGAACCCGCTCCTATTGCATCTCAGCCGAGCATTCGCCTTCCACACTGCCGAGGTCTTCATAGCACTACGCATTACCCAGGAAGGGGATAATTAAGCTGCATATCACATACCAACCTGGGGGTTCCTAAGACTACAAACTAAGGGTCAAGAGGTAGCTAAAACTGCACTTTATCCAGAAAGGGGTAACCTAAAACCACATTACACCACCCAGGGTTAAGGGATTAACCTAACACTACATATTTTCCTGACACCACATCTTTTGTCACACTCTTGCAAACTAGAAGGTCAGAGATAAATATGTACCTATAGCAAAAACAAATATTATCTTATCTTACTTAGTTTGTGAGTTTGGATGTTTGGATGTTTGGATGTTTGTGCCTCAATCACTCCTAAACGGCTGAACGGATTTGAATGAAACTTGGAATATACATAGTATATGTACTGGATTAACATATAGGCTATTTTTTATCCCGGTACCACGCGAGCGAAGCCGCGGGCGGCACCTAGTATAATATATTTTTAATTATGATATCTATCACTATCCCCTTTTGAGGTACCTACATTGTATCAGACGCATCTTTGTTTTTTTGTCAAAAGTAAGTATAAATAAAAACCTAGTTTTACCTTTTACAACCCCTAGGGTATATCACTCGAGCTATTTCAGGGGTATTATTAATTAACCCTCAAACGTCCCTGGGGTCGCTTCGGCCACGAATGCGGTTCATTTCAATACGCGCTGGTTAAAGTTTTTAATTTCCTGCCAGAGTTAGCTTGTGAGATGTTCTTTATACGCTGATAGCGTTGTCCGTGGTGGGGTAGAGTAACCATACTTTGGAACTTTGTTTGAAGAGTTATCTATAAAAGCGGGCATTGGCCCGTGGCTCACCTTATTTTTTTCTTGGTGAACCATTGGCACTTTTTATTTTCCATTTTCTACCTCATTTTATGATAATTGTTTATTTAACTGAATTCTGGCGTAATTAATTTTAAATGAACATCATCATCTTCCTGCCCTGTGTGGTCGGCAAAAGTTTTGGCTAAGATGTTTTATGACCGGCCGCCTGCCTTACGTCAACTCTATTCAAAAATATTTGTCTTTGTTAAGATTTAATTGATTTTGGCAGGTGTTACTGTTGTATGTCTTTGACAGTAAATATTCAAAAAATATATAAATTTATAGATATTGATATAAATCCAAAGTTTGACGCCCAAAAACTAAGTAGTAGTATTAACTAAAAAAGCGGTTTTTTTTGCAAAATCCCGACTAAAACTTAACGCAGAGCCATCGTACCGAGTCCGCCGGACCCTATTGTTTTAGTTTGCAATTCGATAACAAATACTGAAAGTTGGTCTATACATCGAACGGCGTCGAAGCCTGAATTTAAAGCACCCCGGGCTATGAAACTGTTGTGATATTTCCTTTGTTCGTGGTTTTTTGGACCGGTGTCGATGTTCTTGCTGTTAAACTTTAAATTGACTGCACCAGCTTTATTAAGTAACTCTGAAAAGGAAGATTTTAAAAATATGTTAAATGCCTAATTTTTTTAAATGTGTATTTTCCTAAATAACTTGTATTTAAACATTTTTATATTTTTTATTTTAACAATTTTAGTTATGTAATTTTTGAACACAACATATTTCAAAAATTAATTTACTAATCAATAGAAAAAGTCGGTCAAGTGCGAGTCGAATTCGCACACGAAGGGTTCCGTACCATCGCATTTGTACATGAATGTTTCTTGTATGCCACCTATTATAGATTCCCTAATAAAATCAAGCAACAAAATGCTAAATTAAACACGCATCTTTTATGAGGATCCCCTTAATTTTAAATTTTATTATTAGGTATTATTGTACCAATCAGTGAATCGCTTAGATAGATTATAATAATATTAATAAATAACACCCAACAGTCGCACATATTATAGTCCTGACCCCACACTAGGATTTCCTGTGTCGTGGGTATTAGAAACTACGAGTACCATGGTACCACAACACCCAGACCCGACAGAAATATTTGCAGAACATGCAAACAACCTCAAAAAAAAAACACACACACACACACATAGATAAAAAAGTGGCTTCACTTTTGTGGTTCACGGCGCGCCGTCTTTTCTTTTTATTTGGTCTGAGCACCCTATAAATGGATTTGACGAATTCGGTTCATCTTTGACTAAACAGAAGAGAAATGAAGAAAAAATATAGGTAGGTAGCCTACTTCATTCGTGACTCTCAACCATAGTACTAAATCTTTATTTGAATAAAAGTAGTTTAAAAAAGTAAAACTTAACGAGACTTACAAATTTTAGGAGCAAATTCGTTCTGAAAATACCTGCTAACTGTGGGTTAATTAAGTTAGCAACTTCATTCGGTGAAATAAGCTTTTCCTACTTATCAGGTGAATTGCGCCAAAAATTAATTAATTACTGTGAATACGATGTGGTTTTTAAATAGTACCACGCTCTAGAGATGTGTAGAGATGTGGAGGCACCGAATTTTCGAGTTATAATGTTTTTGAATTAGGGAAGTTCCATAAAAAAAATGTTGTAAATGTTACTAGTAGACGAAAATTTAATTACTATGAATACGAAGATGTTTTTAAATACCTCCACGTGCTAGAAATGTAGAGAGGACGAATTTTATTTTCGGAGTAAAAATGTTGTGCAAATAGTGTTGTTCCAAATAAAATCCTTACTGATAGGATTGCACTGGATAACACAAACTAACTTAAGGCATACTCAGCAATCAGTAAAGTCAGGCTATGACCTGTAGAGATAATCCTTAAATCCAAAAATGGTTGTGGGTTTGATTACCCGAAAATCGGCAAATTCGAGTCGGACTACGGATTCGCATGCGAACGACATCATTTGCTTCGGATTTAATTTAAATTTAACATATCAGCCTATTAATAGCAATTTAGGATTATGGGCATGCCCAATGTGCCCACAACGGTGCCTGCCAGAGATGATGATGACACCTTATTGTGAACGAAAGAAGCTTTTTGTACACTATCTGTATACTAACACGGAAGTTTAATAACTGTGAATAAAATGGTGTGGTTTTTTTAATATTACAAGCGCTAGAGATGTAGAGACTTTGCATTTTCGAAGTAAAATTTTGTAGAATTCAGGTTGTTCTATAAAATATAATTTATGAATAACATCTATATTACTTATTGTGTACAAAAGAAGTATCTTTAAGGTGCACTTCTTTTTACTACACTGGCTTCAAACTTCAGAATACGTAAAAAAATAACTTTGTTACAAAAGGCCATTGTATAGGTATGTCACCATAAGCTTGTAAACACCGTTAGATTGTAATCTATCTCGCGAGATTGTAAACTGTCTAGAGATTGTAAAAATATTTATAATCTTTTTTTTCATATTAATAACATAATAATAATAATAACACCCAACAGTCACATACATAGTCCTGACCCCACACTAGGATTCCCTGTGTCGTGGGTATTAGAAACTACGAGTACCATGGTACCACAACACCCAGACCCAGAAGAAATATTTACAGATCATGCAAACATTTCTTCCGCAGCGGGAATCGAACCCTCGCCTATTGCGTCTCTGCCGAGCAATCACCCGCCAAGCCACCGAGGCCGTCGATATTATATTCACAGAGTAATTGATACGTAAAACATTTTGCCGGACTAGGAAAGTTTATAAACTCGTCCTAGCTTTTGCAATTTCTATCAAAAGGACTTTCCATCATACTCCTATCCCCTACCAACCTACCCCTTCAATCCACATAAACCACAATCCCACATAAATAAGATACCTGTTATAGACTCACATAAATACATGTATTTTACGGTTATTGGAGCAATAACAATTTGTTACTTTGACTCGACAGAATTAACTGTATTTGTCTGTTTTTACGTGGAAATACCTAATTGAGGGCCGCTTTTATGGCACTTGCCTGAAATGTTTTATTTAAAAATACTACTTAATCTAAAAATCGCGTCAGTAGGCAACTTTTGCCTACAATGATGGTAAATAAGTCTAGTATAGAAGGTACAAGTCATATTCATAAAAAAAACAGGCGGAAAGAAATTCTTCCATTTTTTAATATTTTTTGTTACATAATTTAGTTTTACATAATCTATTAAACTTGTTTTTTTTTGTTGTTTACTTCGTTATTATGTTTACCTATTTTAACTCGTCCCATAGAGACACCAGTGTAGGCAAAAGTTGCCTCCTAACTGATAGATGGTCTCTATCTAGTAGTGTCACTAGTTTTTCGAACCAGTGTGGTGAAAGGATTTAAAGTGCGCCTCAAAGGCTTTCCGTAGGTATAGATACGGTCTTACCCACCAAAATTAAGGAAGTAGGGTATACATATACAATTTATAACAGCAAAATTATAATTCTAAAAAATAACAACGGAAAATAAAACTTGACAGGATAAAGGTGACGCATCTTTTGTAAAACATCTTTGGAAGTCGTGTTGTGTTTTCTGCGTACTAAGTAGGTTTGTAACGGTTATGTGAGTTTTGACTGTTGTTCGTATTATTTACGGAATAAATCGGAGTGCTGATTCGGAGTCATGTAAAGACTTTTTTACGACCCTAGCCAACAATAAAATATTTATGGAATACTAGCTTAAACGCGCGGCCTCGTTTGTGTGGTTTAAATGTTGACACCTTATTTTACCCCTTTACGAGGGTTGTTTTGAAAAATCCTGATAGACGTGCCCATTAATTTTGTATGTAATGTATTCTAACAAAGTTTTGATCCAATCACGCCCTCCGTTAAAAAGTTCCCATACAAACTCTTAGACCCCTTTTTCAGGGATGTTTTGAAAAATTCTTAGTGGGTGGGTTTCCTACAAAATGAAGCTACCTTCTAAATTTCAGCTTTCTAGCTTCAGTTTCGCCTGTGCGTTGATTGCATTTTAAATAGACAGATAGACTAGCATCGGCTTGCGGCTTTACACGCCTGGTACAAGTTAAGATAAATGAGATTACTAATAAAGACTAATTAATTCCACGAATCAAAAATATGTTGTAAATGCCTTAACAAATTATTATTTAAGTTCCAACTGTGTAATTCAAGCTCCAACCAAACTCGTTCAGTCGTTACGGAAAAAACACACACAAATTAAAATAATATGCGAACGTGTGAGCATTTATCCTGCCATCGCCATATAGTAATCGAATCCGCACCTCTCACGACTCAGCCAGGCAGCCACGCCAACGAGGTCCTTGAATTCTTATCTTTATCTATTTACATACCATAAAAAAATCAAAGGCAACTATTTTCTTTCAGCCATTTCTACATCAAAAGCTCAAGCAAATAAAATTACGCAAATGGCAAAGGATATATCTTAAAAAATTCACGACCTCTTGAGAGTAGTAAACAAGACATCAAAACAGGCTGATGTGGAAAAAGGGATAATGTTTCTTTGCATGTTTTGGGTTGGCCGCGCTCTTGAATTGGGTCACACGCGGCTAAAATTATATAGAGCTGGTAATACCTAATAAGAGTAAAAAAAGCTATTTTATTTCAACCCTGAAAACGGCAATGATGTTCAAAGCACTTTTTTGTATGACAAAGAAAGATCTGGAAGACATTGTATGATAAGCAATTTTTTTTACCTTAATTGACATAAGCATCATGCACATTAATAACGAATAGAAGACGAAACAATAATGATTAAAAGATGTAACACCATATTAGGATGTAAAAAATCACTTCAAACACCTCAAAATTGAACTTAATTATCTAAACTAAGACCGCGACTCAGTCAACGTAATGTAGGACGCCCTTCGGCTAGGTGGAGTGATGATTTGTGAAAGACTGCTGGTGGAGACTGGATGCTTCAAGCCGAAGACAAGGCGATGGCGCGATGGCGATCAGTAGACGGGGACTATATTCAGCAGTGGACTGCTATAGTTTGTTCATGATGATGATGATGATGATTAGTATTGTATCAACTCTATACATATCCCAAATCCCGAACCAACAGGTCAGAACTCAACCTTTTTCATTAGGAAATTCGGAAGAGTTCACAAATGCTTCTAAAGAATAAAATAATTTAATTCCTTCCTTTACGATGTCCCTATTCAGACTCCCTCGGATTCGGGACGTTTATTGAAAAGAACTGGATTTGCAAAATGTTTAAAGGGAGGCTTGAATAGATAAACAAAGCTTTAAGGGTATTCAAAAAAATAACATAATCTTCATATATTTGGTATAAACTGTTTCATGACTACTTCCTTACAAACCTGGTGGGTCAAGTTGACCCTGAATTTGCTTATAGGATACACATAACTCAGAAGTTTCAGGTGTTAACTAGGCCTAGATTTTGAGATCATTTTTGCATTCAATTGAGTGTTTGTATACATCGCGGGAGTGGTCTGACTTAAATGGTTTACCTACGTAACACTTGCTACGAATAAATTTGAATCAATTGGCTCATCTAAGATCATTTGTAACGGTTTATTAGATACTTACTCATTAAGTAAATATTCGACAGAACTAGTGACACGATACTTAGCTGTTTATTTTGTACTTTGTAAATTGATAGGTACCTGTATATAAGAAGCCTATTTTTTTAAATAACTCAGTTTTTTTTTTTATTTTAGCTTTTAACACTAATTAAGTATCCAAAATAGAAGCGTTAAAAAAATGCCCTTTGTTAAATAAAGCATCAGTTCCGGCACCTTTTTCCTTTTAGGGTTCCGTTTTGAAAATCTTACTAATACCTATTTATTTTTATAAAATTTACTTTTTCTGTAATAATTATAATAATATTTAATAAAATTTATGAGGAAGATGGAATGACCGAAATACGGAAGCATTTCCTAAAACACACAACTTGTGGCGCCATCTAGTTTAAAATATAAATATCACAAGGCAAAAGAGTGAAAAGAGTATAGAGAAGCCTTCACCGTGCAGTGGGACGATGTTGGCTTATAATAATAATTTAGACATAAATATATACATACCTATTATCACCCCCGTATCCCGAATGGTATAATGGGGAAAGGAAGCAGAGGAGGCACTATCCAGTAAACCAACTGGAACTATACAGCTGCACTGTATGATAGGGAAACTCAATTGGAGACTGCGGGGACGCCCGTACCCCCTCTGAAATGGCCACCGGGTCCTCCCATCCAGTCGCCAACTGGCACGGTAGAGCATTCAGGGATTTTTCACAGCTATGTGGAGCAGCCTTTCGCGCGCAGCTAACGCGTTACTTGGGCTCCCTACTATCTGCGGTTGGCCAACGGCTAAGACCGTGCTACGGATCCCGCTACCCTCCAAATCAGCTTCCCAGTACAGTGCGGCCTTAAGACCAGAGCCGGTCCTAGACTGTACAACAGTCTGCCTCTCAAACCCCTATGGTTGTCACTGGAACTCCCGCGCATCGACGAAACACAGTAGACTGCTTGGCGTCGAACTCCGGCAGGAGGGTGGTCGCGAGCCAGGCGGCCCCTTGCGAAGTCTACCACCGCCGATTCCGTACCAAGATGAATATGGTGAACCATGGCGACAGGCGATCAGCCCATCGCCCAAACAGGTGGTCCATCATGGAAAGGATATCATCCCTAAGTCGACTTTTACGACATGCTCGGGGAGAGTAGCAGCTGGACGCATTCTATATTTTTTCTTTACTCCCAGTCCAGCAGAGAAGTATCGAAATAGTAGTAATAAATATAGTCCAGTAGAAAATCACCATATCTATCTAGTTTAAATTCACTCTGTATACAGTGTGGCGGGTGAGAAATACTTCAAGTTTGCACTAACAAGGCTTGCACAAACTTTTATTATACGGAACCAAACAAAATAAGGACTTTACATAAACAAAGCAACTTGGCCGCGGATTCAGTTCGCGTCACGGTTACTAATGGCCTGTGATTTTTGTGCTTTTGTCCTTTTCTCTTTGGAGTGTAGATCAGATGGCTATAGAACTCTGAACGAACATAATTTACGCAACGTATATTTTAGGATGTATGAGCTAGTGGCCAACTCTAGTGACGGAGTTTTTAGGCCGCCTAAATGCTTCCGTCATGGCTTATACGGCCCGAAAGTTAAAATAATCATCGGCTGTTTTTCTAATTAGAAATCCTACTCATATTATAAATGCGGAAGTTTGTGAGGATGTGACGATGTTTATGCCTCAATCACGCCGTAACGGCTGGGCGGATTTGAATGAAACTTGGAACACATTGTGTATGTGTGCCGGAATAACATATAGGCTATTTTTATCCAGGCCAAGCCGAGGGCGGCAGCTAGTAAATAAATAAATATTTGTGGATATTTCACACAGCGCCTTCTAGCCCCAAACTAAGCAAAGCTTATAGGTACTAAGGGCACCTGAGATGGCTGATAGAATACTTATATACTTTTTTTGTAAATACATACTTATAATTCATAATACTACAATACCCAGACCCGGAAGAAATATTTGAAACCTTTCTCCCGCAGCGGAAATCGCACCCGCACCTCTTGCATCTCAGCCGAGCACTCGCCCGCCTCACCACAGAGGTCGTCAGTAACGTTATTGCATGGAACTTAATTATGATTTGTACGTTTTTTAGTTCGTACTTTAATACTACCTAGTTATTTATTACTCAGTTAAAGTTCCTTTGTCCTTTTCATTTGCCTCATAAAATCAGGACTGAGTCATTATTCATAATTGTCGCATAATGATAGTGATTTTGCGCATTCTATTGAACGTACCTAACTGACTTTCCTATTACATAATTATGGAAAACAACTGCCCATCGTTTTTATGATACTTTATACCTACTGAATGAAGCGCGCCTAAACGGGTGCGCTATGTGGAATAACTTAGGTGCGCTTCGTCTGGGCGCGCTTCATCTTGGCGCGCTACGAGGAATGCCTCACGTCGAAGATAAGATAAGATTTGTTTATTTGACAGAATATAAGTTACAAAGTTATGTCGAAAAGTCGACTAAGGGATAGTATCCTCTCCAACGTCTGTCTAAATATTTTAAGTCCCATTTAATTCGGCTCAGCCGTTACGGCGTATCAGCTACAAAAGGTGAAGGAAAACATCGTGAGGAAACCGGCACGTAAAACCTAAACTTTTCCAAATTATTTGTATTACAAAAGTGCCTTTGTGCTCTTTGAATCACTTCCCTGCACTTGTTCGAAAGAATAACACAAAACTAGATAAGTAGATAGCTACAAACGTAAACACTTTCACATAACGGTCTCCGCCCAGTAACCCTTACAAATAGCAATTTCAAAAATAGATGTGCAACATATTGTTACACGATAGAAATTCGCTAACAGCGAGAATCTCTGTGAAAATGACGTGGAAACGATATTGTTGGCATATTGGATGTTTTGTTGAGATGCAATATTGATACGAAAATAGCACTTATTCCAATCTTACTATGGAGCGATTTTATGTGAAAGATGCTGCAATTTTTCAATTTTAAAATAAGTAAATATTATTTATATGTGGACATTTTACACAGCACCTAAACTAAGTAAAGCTTATACTATGGGCACCAGATGGCTGATAGAATTCTTAAATACTTTTTTTAAATATGTACTAACCTAACCTAACACCTAGACCCGAAAGAAATATTTGCAGAACATACAAGTATTTCTTCCGTAGCAAGAATCAAACCCGCCCCTCTTCCATCTCAGCCGAGTACTCACCCACCACCGCTTTTTTTCCTAAGACAAATGTTTTTCAGAACATTTCTACTACCGTTCCAAAAAAAAACACGTAGGAATCATGATTTTGAAAAATATCAGAAATTACGATGTTGAAGTTTAAATTATCGTTATATTCTAGGAAACCAACAAGAACTTTAGTACGAAATCAGCTGAGTGGTGCTACGAATATTATGACTGTAATTATTATTTATTTTAGTTGTTTTCTTAGCTTCGGATATTTTGATGTACCTAGCTCTAAATAAACTTAAACTAATACAAATATTTAAAAATAATTCACAAAATGAAAAAGAAACAGTCTGGTTAAATAAAGACCGATGCAAATGGTCTACAGATCGCTTACCTGATTTAAATCTTCAGTGGATAGAAGCGCGCAAGACGCTGTCTGCTTTGACACGCTGAATGGCAATACTGATTCGTTGAGCCAAATAAGAGCCAGGTCTTGGATCACTCAGTTCTGAACAACGTTTATTCTGTAAAAGTAGTGATTAAATTAAAACTGTATAAATACATCCATACATTATCACGCCCGTAACGGGGTGGGCAGAGCCATAAAAAAACTTGCAATTACTACTGATCCAAGTCTCCCAAGATGGATATGGTGAACCATGGTGACAGATGATCAGCCCATCGCCCATATAGATCCATCAAGTTGGAGAGGATTCAAAATATAAAATACACAACTGTATAAATACCCAAAGATAATTGTAATCGATCACACTAAAGGCAAAACCCCACATTTTCCCATAAAAAAGTAAGTTTGTGTGAGCTAGTGGCCAACTCTTATGACGGAGTTTTTAGGCCGCCTAAAGGCTTCCATCATAGCTAAACGTGACCGACAATTTAACGTGCTCTCCAAAGCACGGAAGCGCTCAAGCTCGTAATGCCACTTACGGTCACCTATCCTAATAGTGACGGCGCACAACGTTGCTCAACTTCAACGCTCAATCAATAACGTCGAAGCAAGCCACTCCACGAGCGCTTCCCATTTTCCCATCAATTTTACACACAAAAGTGTCACAATAAACCCGTTACCGAACCCGAACTATATTTGAAAAATATTCAACCGTGACACAGACAATTCAACAGTTAATACTAAAAAATACTCAACCGTACCACAGACAATTGAAAAGTTTGTACGGATAAAATACAATAATATCTGAACCCTTTTCCGATCCAATAGTTTTTTAAGCGTCGAATTCTGTACGGTACATTGATTTTGATGTGCAAAGAAAAAATATGGTAGTGCTTTTCGTACCTGAGTTTTTGTACTGAAAAAGGTTATTTGATGCTCAATTCAATGACAAAGTTTATATATAATAGTTACATTGTATTTTTTGAAAGCGTGTTTTTCTTCAAATGTTCAGATAGCCCGAATATTTCTTTTGTAAATGTATATTTGTGTAAGTTTCTTTCTGTTGATAAATGATGGTGTAAGAGTACTACTGAGAGCACTGGTGGTCTAGTTGGTAGTGACCCCGCCTTCCGTTCCTAAGGTCGTGGGTTCAAATCCGGTCATGTACCAATAGATTTTTCAGTGCGAACAATTTATGTGCGCTGTAACAGTACTCTCAAACGGTGAAGGAAAACATAGTGAGGAACCCCGCGGCTTAATCAGCTCCGTATGTATTGACCATGTCTATCATGTGGACAATGCCGACTAAGCTGAGAGGATGGAATAGGTGCTAAGCAAGTCTACTCCATCTTAATTCGTCCCGGGCACTACAGCGTCCTGTTAGTGAAGGTAAAAGTTGCCTCCTGACGCTGTAAAACGAGTGAACTAAGAAAGAAAATCCCGAAATTTAATTAATAGGGGACATAGCGGGATGATGAAGTTTGAATAAAAACTGAATGTGAACAAAGTCGCGGCTATTCCATTAGTTTTATATATTTAGATTCGGAAAAACGGAGCACTTATTTTAGCCATAAACGTTTTCGTTCGCAATCGTTACAGTCGGTAAAATTAGCATTCAAACGAGACTGGAGTAATGAATTTTGAAACGAAATAATATTTTTTCATAACCCTATAAATTTTCACGACTCGGCAGTTTTTGCTGTGCAAAAATTTGAGTCACAATTTTATGATAAGCACCTTTTGAAAAGCGCATCGCTCGGTCACATGTTTCTTTTAGGGTTCCGTACCCGAAGGATGTCAACGGGACCCTATTGCTTAGCCCCCGCTATCCGTCGCGTCGGTCAGTCCGTTCGTGCGTCTGTTGACGGGCTGTATCTCATGAAAAGTAACAGGTAGAGAGCGGAATGTAATGTATAATGAAATGGAAGTACTATTTCTACTATAACAACTAACAATAAAAAAAAAGATGACCCCATACAAGAAACATTTTATAATGTACGATGGTACGAAACCCTTCGTGTAGGAATTCGACTCACACTTGACGAGTTTCTTTGTTTTAGGTCTGGTATGTATTATACTAAAGGACGACGCATAGATCACTATCATAGAAAAGTTGTCGAAAAGTACCATACATTTTTTGACAGAGAAACAACTTGATCTGGTAATGAAAGGTTCTTCATCCGCTAATAGAATATTGGAGACAGACTTTAACTGTATTTTAAGCTATACGGCCTGGCCCCTTATTCTCTATCACCAAACGAAACTTGACAGTTCGTAACGTGACCGCGCAAAACGTTGCTTAACTTCAACGATCAATCTCGAACATTGAAACAAGCTACGCCTCGTGGCGTAGCTTGTTTCAATGTTACACGAAACTCTCGTGAGTTTCGTGTAATTATAATGAAAATAAATCAAATTAAGTGAACAAAAAAAATTTATCATCCGGCAAGGTTCAAAGTGCAAGAAAATCAATGACAAATTTCACATGAAGAAGAGAACGACAAACAAAGCCACGGCATTTTTATGATTGCCGCGCAAAATAACTACGATGTACAATTTTTCACATCAAAGGGCTTTGATGTGAGAAATTGTTAGATCGTACGCGATTATCGAATTGTATTTAGTGTAAGAAGAGAATGTTTGTTAGGTACGTTTTATCTTCAAGGCGGATTAAGGATTTTAATAGAACTTGGAACATACCTGGAATCAATTCTACTTTTTGAAAATTATATAGGTAAGACTAATGTTACAAAAAAGTTGTTTTTAAAATGTTATTAACGGCAATTGACTCAAAATCTGTCGAAAATTAAAAGTCGTCTTACATTTTTTGACAAAACAACTTTGCAACCTACCCTACTTACCTTTTACCTTTTGTAACCTACCATCTGTTGTATTATAGAATCCAATAGTAGAATATGGGTATCGCACAATGGACAAAGTCGCTCCATGTCGCGCGACAGGGCAGCGGCCGAGAATCGCGTCATTTTGGTCGCAAACTTTAAACTTCTTAAAGTTTAAAGTGGATCACATGGACAAGTTTAGTCTTCAATCTTAAATCGCGACTGCAAAGCAAGATAAAACATAAGTGCTTACTTTTTAAATATTTAACTTAAGTAATAATCTTACTTATATTATAAATGCGAAAGTTTGTGAGTTTGGATGTTTGGATGTTTGTGCCTCAATCACGCCTAAACGGCTGAACGGATTTGAATGAATCTTGGAGCATACATTGTACATGTACTGGATTAACATATAGGCTATTTTTTATCCGGATACAACGCGAGCGAAGCCGCGGGCGGCAGCTAGTTAATTATATAAAAGTAATTAGTAAACTTCTAGTCCAGTGGTTACTTTGTCATAGTATTTTACCCTTTGAACCCCTGGTATTTTGAATATAAATTAATAATAATATAATATTGCGGGATTAACTTTAATTTTATTATGTGGTTTCACTTTGTACTCAAAGAACTTTGCTCGACCGTTTTCGCTTTTGTAAATTACGATGGTATTAGATACTTTATCGGTAAGTAGGTCATTATTTTATACTAAAGATATTTTGTTGGGTTTCAGTAAGTACCTACCAATTTATTGAAAAAAAACTGTGAGAGCACTGGTGGTCTAGCTGGTAGTGTCCCCGCCTTCCGATCCTAAGGACGTGGGTTCAAATCCGGTCGTGTACCAATGGATTTTTCAGTGCGAAAAAATTATGTGCGCTATACCAGTACTCTCGAACGGTAAAGGAAAACATCGTGAGGAAACCCGCGGCTTAGTCAGCTCCGCACGTATTGACCATGTCTTTCCTGCGGACAAGGCCGACTAAGCTGAGAGGATGAAATAGGTGCTGGGCAAGCCTACTCCATCTCAATTCGTCCCGGGCACTACAGCGTCCCGTTTGTGAAGGTAAAAGTTGCCTCCTGTCGCTATATAAATCATCTACATGGTAAAAGACCTTACTTTTTTAGATTTTTCTCGCACGACCGGAACTGGACCACATGATTGGATAAAAAAAGGATTTTTCTACAATAATGGGTGAAATTGAAACGTCGTCTTGTTGACGAAGGTCATGTTCGATACAATAGGCCACTGTTTCAGACAAGGGACAGTTTTAATAGACAATTATACAGTTCATTAGCAAATGTAGGTATTCATACCTACGTATACCAATACCCTACGTATTCTATGTGTGTACTTAGTGACGTGCCTAAACTAAAAAATATATCTTCAGTACATTAAACTACCATCTACTGTACAGTAGATGATTTATACAGCGACAGGAGGCAACTTTTACCTTCACAAACAGGACGTTGTAGTGCCCGGGACGAATTAAGATGGAGTAGGCTTGCCCAGCACCTATTCCATCCTCTCAGCTTAGTCTGCCTTGTCCACAGGAAAGACCATGGTCAATACAATTCGATGATGACATGATGATATTGATAATGTAATAAAGAGATGTTACAATAATAATTAGTAGGTATACCACAAATATTGTACCCCTCGGGAATCAAACCTGCGCCTTCCGCATCTCAGCAGTCGAAAGGCAAATCTGTGAACATCTAAGGAGGTCTTAATAAATGGCATAGAATAACTTACCCATACTTATCATAATTTGTATTTAATCAGGCCCCATGGGAATTGAACCCGCTAATCTTAACCCCCTGCGAGGCCACTTATCACCACTTAAATATTAAACATTCCTGCACATCCCATTAACCCTATTCAACCCTCCCACCCCAGTGTCCTCAGGGTAGCTGGGTCATTACTTATATTGCGTTGTTCAAACTAGTCACTATAGTGTTTGACCTCCGTTTTTTATTTTGATATAACAAAACATACATAATAACACTCTCATAATAACATGACATTAAAAACAAAATCTTTATTCACACGAAGTTACGAAGATGAGTGGTGATAAACACACATACATCCCAGCACACACATTATATTAGCATTTTAATTTTTATTTAATATGCAGGTCAACATTGATGTAGCTGTTCTCTTTAGCCTGTGGAAGTGTGGAAGTGTCGAGTAAAAATAATCTAATTACGATACCTAATTTGCTCGTATAATGTCAACGCCTTTGCGGAAATGTGGGAGTAGAATTACGGAAAGGTTATGGAATAAGACTAGCATATAAGAAATAAAATTAATAAACTGATATTGAAATAACCCTTTCTGAGATGTTGGTTTTTTTCACGCCTAAACGGCTGAACGGATTTGAATGAAACTTGGAATATACATAGTACATATATTAGACTAATATGTAGGTTAGTTTATATCCGGGTACCACGCTAGCGAAGCCGCGGGCGGCAGCTAGTTAGCTAATAAACTAGTATAACAAAAAATTAACTCGCAAAATAAAGCTTATCATCACTACGCCATTGGGAACCTTTTAATCTATAACCTTCAAGTAAGGCTTTGGATTCTTAAAAGCCTGTGACCGTGACAAGTAGGTGGTACAAATAGGCGTCGACGTGCGAGCGTGGCGGGCGAGAGAAGCGCGGGAAATACTTGCATGTTCTGCAAATCTTCCGAGTCCGGGTGTTGTAATATTATGTACTAGCTGCCGCCCGCGGCTTCGCTCGCGTGGTATCCGGATAAAAAATAGCCTATATGTTAATCCAGTACATGTACTATGTATATTCCAAGTTTCGTTCAGATTCGTTCAGCTGTTTAGGCGTGATTGAGGCACAAACATCCAAACATCGTTACAAACTTTCGTACTAGATGGCAGCACAGGTAAAGTTAGTACGCGCTATCGTTGCGTTTTGAGCTTTACGCCGGTAATTTCAAGCAAACTAAGACTTTTCAAATTTATAATATAAGTAAGAGTAAGCTCACTCTAGGTGGGGTTGGAGTTTTGGGTTGTTTTAATCCAAGGATCATGCTGTAAGAGTTTTGGCTAAGGTGTTTTATGACCGGCCGCCTGCCTGACGTCAACCCTCCTCGGGAATACTTGCTTATTGTATCTCATCATGTTGGAGAGGATACCCCGACGAAGGAAACCGGCTTATCGTAAAAAGTTCAACCAAAAGTAAAACCATGCGGATTTTCACAGATAAATCCTACTATATTATAAATGTGAAAGTTTGTAAGTTTGAATGTTTGTGCCTCAATCACGCCTAAACGGCTGAACGGATTTGAATGAAACTTGGAATATACATAGTATTATGTGCTGGATTAACATACAGGCTATTTTTTGTTCGGGTACCACGCGAGCGAAGCTGCGGGCGGCAGCTAGTATACATTAAGTAAATCTGTAAGTATTTAAAATGATCATGGTCTTGATAGGACTGATGGTCTAGTGGTAGCGGCCCCACCTTCTAATTCTAAGGTCATGGGTTCAAATCCAGCCGTGCAACAATGGATTTTTCTGCTTGAAAATTTTATGTGCGCTATACACCAGTACTCTCAAACGCTGAAGGAAAATATCATGAGGAATGCATATCGTAGAACGTAGTAGTATTCAAAACGGCTGTCAAAAGCCGGAGAACGTTTTCCTAAGACCACATCGCAACGGAATATGAAAATATCAGCAACAAAGGAACAAACAGCTACGTATTAGTATCGTATTGCGGAGGCGACGCGTGAAAAATTACCTTCACTCGAGGCATTTTTCACCTTTCAGCGGAATGTTGGCTTAAGGTAGACTGGAAGAGACTTCTCTGCTTGTTTTTTTCTTATAGACATAAATACTATGGCTCGCTGATGAACTCTGGCAGCTTTACCGGGCTTTGGCAAGCGCAGAAGGCTTAGAAGAAAATAAGGTTTTTGTGGTTTTTGAACCTCGTCTTGGGCTGTTGCCTGAGTCATCATCATCATCTTCCTGTCCTTATCCCACTCCAGGTGGGGGATCATGCTGTGAGAGCACTGATGGTGTAGTTAGTAGTGACCCCGCCTTCCGATCGTCGTGGGTTCAAACGCGGTCGTGTACCAGTTGATTTTTCTGTGCGAAAAATTTATGTGCGCTATACCCGGTACCCCACGGCTTAGTCAGCTCCGCACGTATTGACCATGTCTTTCCTGTGGACAAGGCCGACTAAGCTGAGAGGATGGAATAGGTGCTGGGCAAGCCTACTCCGTCTTAATTCGTCCCGGGCACTATAGCGTCCCGTTAGTGAAGGTAAAAGTTGCCTCCTGACGCTGTATAAATCATCTACTATAGATGGTAAAAGGCCATGCTGTGAGCATGAGCATACTTTAAGAGTTTTGGGCTGTTTCCTGAGTATTGAATTTAATAGCTGCTCCTAAAGGAGCGAGCAAGAAAGAAAACACCGACTTCGATTCATCGCGTGTCAATAAATTCCTTGACCTTTATAATATGTACTTCGAATAAAAAGTATACACGCCTTGTTGTTGTTTAATAGTCTTCCTAGGTGCCTGAGTGCCTCCTGGGCGAGGTGGTCGCTCACAAAGAACTTTAAAGTAGGTACAATTATGTGGCATGACCTGGTGTATAGTCTGGCCTGGTGTATTAATTTTGTACAGTGAAAGAGACTTAGGTAGAAAGTAACGTGTCCCATAAACATTGTGCTTATATTGCATAGTCATCTAACTGGACACATTATTTTTATTAACAGAAATAAACTTACAACTAATACAAATATAATTTGCAAAATTCAAAAGAAACAGTCGGTCTATATAGGCCGTTACAAACGGTCACCCTGGTTGTAGTAGTTTTAGTTATTAGTAGTAATAAGTAGTATGACTATTGTGAGACGAAACTATACCAACTAAACCTGAAAACATTAACACTCCACCCCTCCCTTTCTTACGCATCAACTACGCTCACTCGTCATATCAAAGTAAGCTCCCTCGCTACCTCTTTGCTACTCAGTTATGATTTATGAAGACCCTTCTAGGTTTCAATTAGGAGTTTGACGAGTCACTTCGTATATCGATTTATGGGGTGCTTTGAAGTTTGACAAAAGATTACTTTGTATGGCGTGAAAATATCCACGCTTTCAGTTATGGTACAGAACAAATTCTATGGGTAAGCTGCTCCCAAGGCTTTAAACGAGAGGTTATCGGATAGAAACCGGTCAAGCGCGAGTCGAATTCACACACGAAGGGTTCCGCACCATCGTACATGTACTTAGATGTTTCTTGTATCGGTACCCCTTTTAATTTTGTATTACTAGCCGCCGCCCGCGTCTTCGCTCGCGTGGTACCCTACTAAAAAATAGCTTATATTATGTTAATCCAGCACATAATGTACTATGTATATTCCAAGTTTCATTCAAATACGTTCAGCAGTTTAGGCGTGATCGAGGCACAAACATACAAACATCCTCACAAACTTTCGCGGTTACCTTATACCTACTATAAACCTGTAGTACATTATTTTGTTCTATAATCAATAGTTTTCGCAGCGCACGTCAAAAACTATTTTGGGTTTTCTACCTTGGGTTACAATATTGCAATTTTCTTACGGATCCCTAATTTTTTTGAAAATATATTATAGCCTATACTGGACCCTTATGCTTTCTATTGGTCGAAGATTGAAATCAGTCCAGTAGTTTCGGAGCCTATATGTTACACACAAATAAAAAAATATTTCCTCTTTATAATATTAGTATGATTTACCCAAGGTAGAAAACTCAAAATAGTTTTTGGTGTGAGCTGCAATATCTATTGATTATAGAATAAAATAATGTACTACACGCGTACGAAGTCGCGGGCAACAGCTAGTCATCTGTAAAAACCGAAGTAAATTGAACATTTTAATAGAAGTTTAACCCTTCCCAAAATGTGCTTCTATTTCATACATTTCTGAACTATTAAAAACTTATTACCATACCCCTATCCCAAACTACAGTTTAAGCCCTTACAGGTTTGTAAAACTTATTAAATATAACTTTATACGGTTTTATACTACGATAATAACAGCACTGGTGGTCTAGTTGGTAGTTACCCCGCTTTCTGATTCTAAAGACGTGGGTTCAAATCCAGTCGTGTACTGTGCGAAAAATTGATGTGCGCTATAACAGTACAAAAGAAGGAAAACATCGAAAGTGCTTGTGGTGTAGCTTGCTTAGACGTTCTTGATTGATAGTTGAAGATGAGCAACGTTGTGCGCGGTCGCAATTGGGATGGGTGACCGCGCAAGTGGCATTACGAGCTGAGCGCTTCAGTGCTTCGGAGGGCACGTTAAATTGTCGGTCTCGGCTTTTAAGTCGTTAAGCCATGACTAAGGCCTTTAGACGGCCTAAAAACTCCGTCACAAGAATTGGCCATTATCTCATACGAACTAACTTAGGGTTCCGAACCCAAAAGGTGCCAGTGGGACCCTATTACTAAGCCTCCGCTGTCCGTCCGTGTGTATTTCTGTCCGTCCGTCCGTCCGTCCGTCCGTAAGAACTTTATTATATTTAGATTTAATTAAACATTAAAAACTTAAGGGTTGTTATCTACTTAAGGGGATTATTAGGTAAAGGTTTGTATACGGATAAAGGAATTGTGTTAGAAAACTGTCTGAAACAGGCTGCTTTTTGCTGCTGGTGCCAAAGGGCAATGACTTAGGGCTGCCACAATAATAATTGGCATAACAATTTTCTATCGAACCTACAAAATAAACTTAAAAGACCACAATACCTAGATTTTATGGAGCTCCGTAACCGTAACTGAAACTATCAGATATCCGAAATAAAAAACTATCCGTAATCGTAATCGAATCCGATTCAAAAGTTTTGAATAATTTCGGGCGGAGTCTAAATGAGTCATGTTTTGTTTTTGCCCGTCCGAGTTGGTAGCAAAATACCTATCCACTTTATTGTTTGGCCGATTTTGGTAAGTTTTCAGTGATTTTTTCAGTGGTTCGTTAAAAATCCAATATCCGTAACCGAAACTGATAATCCGAAATAATTTCATATCCGTAACTGTACCCGAAACCGGTAATAATATTATTCTTATATCTGTATCTAAATTCGAAATTTCATATCCATAACATCCCTGCACCATACAATCGCGTCTCGACCAATTTCGAAACGAATTAAAAGAGATACACTACGGATTTCGGGTGTTAAAATAAATACACAGTGATACCGCGCAAAATTTTGAAATCAAATAATCCGTCATATCTAATAATCGATACTTACAAGAAAACCACAAAATGAATAAAAAGCTGGTTTCAGAAACTAATCAAATAATTACCTATCAAAGTCATCACCATCATCATCATCATCATCATCAGCCTATAGCAGTCCACTGCTGGACATAGGCCTCCCCTAATAAAAAAAATATGAGCGCCATTACGCCTCTTCGACCGACATGCCGGTTTCCTCACGAAGTTTTCCTTCACTGCTTGACCAGTGCTCTGGTATAGCTCACATATTTTTTTCGAACAGTAAAATCCATTGGTGCCCCTACCGGATTCGAACCCACGATCGCAGGATGGAAAGGCGCGGCCGCTACCACTAAACCACCAGTGTTTTCGCACCACCAGAATTCTGTCACTTATTTCATAATGTTTCAAATAAACACACATTTTATTGTGTGACAGCCCTATTCAGTATCAGCTTTCAAGAAAATAAGCTAAGGTTTAAAATAATTAAGCGCTGAGCAACAAAATAATTCAAAAACAACAGTTTTGAGATCAATTAAGTAATTTAACCTTTTTGTTACTACTGAAAAGATTATGTTTAGATTAAGCTCACGTTGGTTTTTAACTTGTTGACTGTGATATTCTGACGTCGTTATCCTTCACTATTTGAGACTTACTTATCTGCTTGGCTATGAGAAAAAAAAAAACAGAATGCATCCAGCTGCTTTTTTCTAAAAAAAGTCGCTAAAAGTCGACTAAGGGCCCAAATTGCCTGTAAATTTGACTTCCGCGAAATAACACCTGATTCAATTAAATATTCAATCAAATGTTCTCCGCTAGTTTGACACCATTCAGCCTCGTATAATAATCTACTTGTTTATCTTTGAACTTCCATTGCGTATAATGTGTTGCTATATAAAACGTTGCCGCCGAACTTACGGCCGACTGAAGTTCGGTTGTACGCCAAAACGTGACGTAATTTCAGCTAATGTGTTGCTAATAATTGAAATAGCATTGCAGGTAGGGTTACCATATCTATGGATTTGTCCTGAATTCTCAGGATTTTTAGGCTCTTCTAAAGCTAAATCTCTAGCGAAGTCAGTAACGTAATAGTTATATATTTGGATGATCTATCTATTCAGTAGTTCTAGAATACCAAGAGTTATAAACTTCCGCTCCCAAAGCTGACAGCCAACGCCATCTATTGAGTGGTGACAGTTTGCTAATCCTCTTAGCTGCAGATAATACGCTAATCCGTATTAGGTCAGGCTCCTCATTGTGTAACGGTTATCGCAGAGGAACTATGGAGCTAGGAGTTATGGGATTAAGATCAGGAAACAAAAACATCGTGGTGAAACTATGTGTTATTTTCCAAAAATATGCCAAGCGTGGTTTCTTGGCTGTATCTTCCCCGCTTGGTCACGTTACGAACAGGTGTAAATTTAATTTAAAGGGAACTTTACCGATCTTATGAAATACTAGCTGTTCGCCCGCGACTTCGTACGCGTGTAGTACCTACATTATTTTGTTCCAAAAACTATTTTCTATTTTTCTACCTTGGGTTACAATATTGCAATTTTCTTACGGATCCCTAATTTTTTGAAAGTATATTGTAGTCTATACTGGTTCCTGATAATGTAGCTTTCTATTGGTGAAAGAATTTTTGAAATCGGTCCAGTAGTTTCAGAGCCTATTCGTTACAAACAAACAAAAAAAATTCTCTATAATATTAGTATGAAAGTATAATATTGAGATTCGAGTATTTTGAATCTAATGGTAACTCATTTTTCAAAATCCGTCCAGCCGTTTCGGCTAGAGAGGCAGCTTGAGGAATAAATTGAAAATGGTTTTTTACGCGGTCTATACGCGATGGTATGGTAGCGGAAGGAAGTGATTTGATAAATTGGTCAGTGGATTAGTGGTAAATTAGAAGCAAAGGCAATAATACGTGGTCGGATGTCCCGAAGGTGTGATCTATCGAGTCTACTGCTAAAGTAATCCTAATGGCATGAGCGTTGGCTACGTGCCAGCTACTGAGGAAGTTGCGATGCAGGTTTGATTCCATTGCTACCCCGTAACTACTGAACAGTTTTAAATAAATATAGTTCATGACTTGGAATTCAATATTATTCATCTTTTCATTCGAATACCGCGCAAGCAAAGCCATAGGCATAAGTTAGTTTTATAATAAAAGATGTCAAATCTTATACTACCCCATCTTACTTGCCTGTGGCGGGAATGTATGAAAAGAGTAACGCTGGGGAGATCGCCAAGCTTGGACCAGCATGCAAGTATCGCCTTATTTGCAAATTCGAGACCCAGGTAACGCTGTACCTAATTTACAGAATCTCTCCCCCACAGGTAGTATAGGTAATCCTAATTGCATAGACGCTGGCGGCTTTCCAACAGTCGTCGCTCCAGAGATTAATTATCGCGATTTACGGGCAGCCTAGCGAGCCGAAGGTTGGCGTTTGTTCCCGTGATTCATATGGACCTGGTTTGTTTGAAGTCCGAGCCAAGGCTGGAATTGCCCCGCTTTACCCTAGCTTTTAAAGGGGAAATGTTCACTAGCCCTGTTTGACCCCAATAAGAAAATTATGTTGTATAAGAATATTAATTAATAAGTTGCCGATACATCCAACTAATCTTATAATTTGGATTTGTAAGGATGTTTGTACGTTTTTGTCTAATCACGCCTTTGCGATTAAAGGAATTTAAAATAAAACTTTCAATACATATTACCTACAGTAGTACCACAAATATTGTGCGCCTTGGCAAACTTCGTGCTTTGTATGAAAACAGAATTTTTCCGAATAATCAACTCATAATACTGAACCAATCCTAAAAAAAATAAGTATCTGCATAATTATTGTAACATCTCTGTATTACATAATCATTATCGCGTTAGTTCGTATTTTGAAAATTGCCGAGGCGCAATATTAGTGGTAGTACTGTACTGACTTTTACTTGGTTATCCTGAACAGGTCAATAACCTTTACACCCTTTAAAATACTTTTATCATGCTGTCATTGTAGTTTTTCTTCACATTTATAAACACCCTCACCATTATTGTAGTAGTGCATTTAGGACATCGAACCCATGGTTTTGTCCAGGTTTCCACTAAGCCAACACGTCCAGAGATTAGAAATCACAGATTACATGATTAATTTACATTCTACATACAATAAGTCATGTTTGTGTAGGTATTACATGTCATAACAAGGCTTTAATTGTGACAGTGACAGCTGACAGGTAAACAATTTGACGTTGCAGTAGAACATCAATTATTCGGTAGAAAACGTCGTATGTCGTAGCCTCTAACTTCAATTAACAGTTGGATGGTGTTATGCATAATACACAAGACAATTTTAATGCATAATTATATTTAAAAACGCCTATTAATAATTCAACCTAACTAAAACTAAAATCCTATCGTAATACTACTAACACAATGTCACAAGATCTTTTTCTACAACCAGTGAGGTAAAAGGATTAAAATGCAACCCAAAGATGCTCCTTTCGTGTAATTGATACATATCTTCGTACTTGTTAGATTCTAGAACTTTTTGGTTGCCTCATGATGTTTTTCTTCACAGTTTGAGATGAATCCCTTTCCTAATTCTGATGTTGCAGGTGTCTCTGGGCGGCGATAATCACTTACAATCAGATGAGCTTGCACGTTTGCTCTCTCTTTTATAAAAAATAAACTAATCACTGAATTGGGAATAACTAGGATTTTTCTCTTCTGTGAGTAGGAATAACTCACAAATCCGTTGAGGTACCTTAAGACAGTCATCGGACCAAGGCTTCAGTTTTTAGAATAGTCGTGGAGTACATGGATAAGTTAAACAATAAAGCAAACTATAGTAAAATTATTCCTCCATAATCGTTCCCTCGCTGCTGAGGATTGTGACTCCGTGCAAAGACTCGATCTAAGGTTGTCTCCATCTACCACGAATTTCAGCTTGATGAAGATCACCATTTGCAGACAAAACGGCAATTATTAAATTAATATTTATTCCTGCCACAGTCTCGCATACCACCGTCCTCAATTAACAGCGTGGTCACAAATTGATGGTCATTGTATACACAAGGCGCGGTATATCAACTCAGTGACACTGCCTGTCTGCATAATGACAATAAATACATGTTTCTACGAAAATGGGGTGGGGGTGTCCATTAACTGCCCATTCACCCTGTTCTTAGACACGTTTTTTTAAGAAACAGACTAAAATTGGTTACTGAATAATCGCCATTACGCGCCTCGCGCAGTTTTCCTCGGGCGAGCCACGTCCTAACTATGCGAGCATTTGCCTCTCACGTCTGCCTCGCTAAGCTACACGATCAGTCACCCAGCTACAGTCTGATAGCTGATTATTCTGATTGCATGTGCACTATACCAGTACTCTCAAAATTAAACACATGACATTCGAAAGAACAAGTGACACGGCTATATTGATAGACTTACAAATCATCATATTCCTTTTTGACTCGCAAAATTTGAATAAACATTTACGTAAGCAACATAAGTAGGTACATAGGTACATTAATGTAAGTAATATCATGGTTGTAAAATAAAAAAAATATTGCCTATAATTTTCTTATTTTACAACCATCATACTTTGTGTGTCACATTTGACCGTAAAAGTCGTCGTACGTGCAACCCGAGGCCGAAAATGCAGAAAAAAATAACAAGACACGGAATAACAGATAGCAAGGTGATCATAGAAGGTTTGCTTTTATTTATGGCGACCTCTGTGGCGAGGCGGGTTCGATTCCCGCTGCGGGAGAAATGTTTGCATGCTCTGCAAATATTTCTTCCGGTTCTGGGTGTTGTAGTATTTTAAGTATAAGTATGTATTTACAAAAAAAAAGTATATAAGCATTCTATCAGCCATCTGGTTCCCATAATACAAGCTCTGCTTAGTTTGGGGTTAGATGGTGCTATGTGATATGCCCTAAATGTTTATTTATTATTTATCTAAGGTACCCTAAAAATGTAATATTTTGGGTTTTCAGTCATTAACAAATGACCAGGTTGAAGGACTAATAAATAACTAGCTGTAACCCGCGTCGTTGTCTGCGTGTTAGAAGATTTTTTTTAATTATAAACTGGTAGCGCAAAAAGTCAACATCACGCGCATTCTCAGACGGTCACCCATCCAAATATAGGCACATCATTGCTTGACCTTGCTAGTATATATTTTACCCCCTTCAGGATTATTTTTGCAACAAAAAGTAGCCTATGTCCTTGTCCTCCGAGATGGAATCTATCTCCTTGCCAAATTTTATCAAAATCTGTTCGCGTGAATCAAAAGCGTGAAAAGGTAACAGACAGACAGAGTTACTTTCGCATTAATAATATTAGTATGAAGTAATTCTATTTAGTTATTCTATACCTAAAATGATTTTAGTGACTGTAAGTGAAATAAGTGTACTGAAAGATTTTACAAAATAACGCTCAAAAACTTTAATCAATAAATCAAATATGACATTTAATTAAAGTATAAAAGTGTACATATCCTCAGAAGATGCCCTTTACCGATGCCAGAAACGTACTTTACCGAAATAATACGTTAATACGGCCCATAAAGCCCGGAGTACAAATATTTGTTCGTGTGTTTCGGCCTGTTTGGTCATAAATGTGTATATGCCTTTATGGAAGCGGCAAGTCGACTGGAAGAGTATACCAATTGAGTGTGGTTGAGAGAGTTTACGCCATTCAAATATTACTATGAAATATTATTTTTGATTTATTTACCTACTTCTTTGCTGGACTGGGAGTAAAGAAAAAACAAAATGCGACCAGCTGCTTCACTCCCCGAACATGTCGTAAAAGTCGACTAAGGGATGGTAGGTATCATCTCCAACGTGATGAAATACAACAAGCAAGTATTTTCAAAGAGGGTTGACGTCAGGCAGGCGGTCGGTTATAAAACACCTTAGCCAAAACTCTTCCAGCATGATCCAAGGAACATGCTGTGCCGACCCCGCATAGAGTGGGATAAGGGCAGGAAGATGATGATTGTTCGTCAAGTAATGCAATCTTATATTATAAGAATCTTTGTCCTGACTGACTGACTGACTGACTGACTGACTGACTGACAGACAACGCACAGCCTAAACCGCTGGACGTAGAGACTTGAAATTTTCAGTGTAGGTAAACCTTGGTACGTAGGGGTGTACTAAGAAGGGATTTTTCAATATTCAACCTCTAAAGGGGTGAAAAGGGATGAAAACCTGGAATCAATTTTTGGTCTAAAACTGCACATAACCTATATCAAATTAAAGAGCCGATTTTTCTCATTTAGTTGATGTCATCATTACCTGCAAATTCTTTATTTTTGGCATGTTTTTCATGAAAAATAGAATACTTTTATTTTGACATATGACAGCGATGATACCAAAGATTAGTAATAGATGATACAAAACATATGGAAAAGGAACTGTCAATGTCAAATTACCTGTGAAAGGAAGCATAAATTATTACTGGTATAATAAGTTTCTAATCTTGATTATTCATGGAGTTCTGACGTAATTCTACGTCTGAAAACTAGATGTCGCTGCTAATTCTGATCAAATTTTGACGCGCTATCGTTGCGTTTTGAAAAGTTTACCTTAACCATGGGCGCCGGCAAGGGGGTGCCAGAGGGTGCACTTGCACCCCTTGGGAATCTCGGGATCAACAGGAATTATTGAAACTGTATTGCGCTTTCTCTGTTAAGTTCATCCCATTTATGCTGGTGCCATCTGGTGTAGAGTAGCGGTACTTTAAAGGGTGCGTTCAGAGAAGTAATGGAAATCGATTAATATCGATCCCGGTACTCCTGGCCCACCAATTTAGAATTTGTAAATTTCGATCGTCGTGAACAAATAGGTGTGAGCCGTGACGACTGGGTACCTATATAATAAATTCATAATGAATAGTCAGAAATTTGTAAATGTCTCGAACATTCAGACTAAAATTTCATCTTTTTATTAACAACTAGCTAACCCGACAGACTTCGTCCTGTCAAAAAGATTTGTAATCATTTGTATGGGAAAAAGAAAAGGGCTATTTTTAGGGTTTTTCCAGCAATAATTCTAATTTTTCTCGCCGTAAAAACCATCCTTGAACTTCAACGAACATTTTAAAAAAAGATTTGGCCAAATTGGTCCAGGCGTTGTTGAGTTATGCGCTTACCAACACATTTTGCGATTCATTTTTATATTATAGATCATATACGGCAAAGATTGTAAGAAAACTAAAATCTGCACCACCTGGAAATTATTTCTGCCGGCGCCCATGACCTTAACTCAAAATTTTTACTAAATTCACCGAAATTTCTTAATTTTTAGATTTATGTAAGTATGTTTGTTACTCTTTCACGCAAAAACTACGGAATATACTTACATACCATTATTCATATTCGTTCGCTAAATTTAGCCATTGCTTAAAGTTAGCCCTGTCACTGTTTGTCATTATGAAATGGTAAGAGATGGCAATACTTTAGGTACTTTTTATCTGGGTACCGCGTGAGCGAAGCCGCGGGCGGCTGCTAGTCATATTATAAGAATCTTTGTCCTGACTGACTGACTGACTGACTGACTGACTGACAGACAACCCACAGCCTAAACCGCTGGACGTAGAGACTTGAAATTTTCAGTGTAGGTAAACCTTGGTACGGAGGGGTGTACTAAGAAGGGATTTTTCAAAATTCAACCTCTAAAGGGGTGAAAAGGGATGAAAACCTGAAACCAATTTTTGGTCTAAACTGCACATAACCTATATCAAATTAAAGAGCCGATTTTTCTCATTAAGTTGATGTCATAATTACCTGTTTCTTATATTATAAGAATCTTTGTCCTGACTGACTGACTGACAGACAACCCACAGCCTAAACCGCTGGACGTAGAGACTTGAAATTTTCAGTGTAGTTAAACCTTGGTACGGAGGGGTGTTTTTCATGAAAAATAGAATACTTTTATTTTGACATAATGACAGCGATGATACCACCACCAGTTAGGTTTAGGTTAGGTTAGGTTTCAGTTTGGTTTAGGTTTGGTTTGGTTTCAGTTAGGTTTAGGTTAGTTTGTCTGTCCTGTCCGTCCTGTCCGTCCTGTCCGTCCTGTCCGTCCTGTCCGTCCTGTCCGTCTTGTAATAAATAACATCATAATCATCAGTCTATAGCAGTCCATTGGTGGACATAGGCTTCCCCTAGCCTTGACGCATCTAGATTCTTCCAGAAGTATTTTGCAGATCGTGAATCCAGCTAGCCGGAGGGCGTCCTACACTACGTTTGCCGAGTCGCGGTCTCCACTCAAAAACTCGTTTACCCCAACGGTTGTCGGTTCTTTGGCAGATATGACCAGCCCACTGCCACTTCAGTTTGCTAATTCTCTGAGCTATCGGTGAAAAATTTATGTGCGCTATACCAGTACTCTCAAACAGTAAAGGAAAACATTGTGAGGAAACACGCGGCTTGATTACTAAGATATACAAAAAAATATAAATAATAAAAAAATAAATAACACCCAACAGAGGATTCCCTGTGTCGTGGGTATTAGAAACTACGAGTACCATGGTACCACAACACCCAGACCCGGAAGAAATATTTACAGATCATGCAAACATTTCTTCCGCAGCGGGAACGAACCCGCGCCTCTTGCGTCTCTGCCGAGCAATCGCCCGCCACGCCACCGAGGCCGTCGATATCTTTCAATAGTTTAAAAATACCTTGGCACTTCTATAATCTCTAGATCATCCCACAGTAGATCTAGAACCATAAAACAAAGGGCCATTAAGACATCGTATTTAGCATGCATTGCGCTGTTTACGACAAATTCCTAGTGTTAGGATTAGAATTGAGTAATTACAAACATAACTGACATACTAGGGCCTTTTACCATCAGTAGTAGATGATTTATACAGCGTCAGGAGTTAACTTTTACCTTCACAAACGGGACGCTGTAGTGCCCGGGACGTATTGAGATGGAGTAGGCTTGCCCAGCACCTATTCCATCCTCTCAGCTTAGTCGGCCTTGTCCACAGGAAAGACGTGGTCAGAATAACTGACATAATCATCATACAAAATTATGGAATCCTACTGATTTATTATACAAGCTATGTCTATCTAGTCGAGTCACTAGTTCTTTGGAACTAGTGTGATGAAAGGATTTAAAGTGCGCCTCAAAAACACCTTTCGTGCATTTGACACAATACATCATGTTTTCGGTTCAACTTTTTACGGTACCTACTACCACATGCCAGTTTCTTCACGATGTTTTCCTTCACCATTTTGAGAGTACTGGTAAAGCACACTTTAAATTTTCGAGCAGAAAAACCCATTGTGCGCATCTGGATTAGAACCCACGACCTTAAAAAACTTAATATAAGAAATTACAATTAACCTCTTTGCATGCAAAAGCGTCTTCCAACGAAATTTACTTTATTATTAGGCATTTTTAATGTTTCATATTTTTTTTTTAAAAACAAGTACTTGCCTTTTATCACCTTATTTTTTTACTTACCTATATTGACAAATCACGGTATGTTTAATTTGTATTTTTTAATATTAGGTACATCCTTGGCAAATGTATGTATGTATGTTCGTATGAGCTAGTGGCCAACTCTAGTGACGAAGTTTTTAGGCCGCCTAAAGGCCTCCGTCATGGCTTAACGACTTAAAAGCCGGGACCGACTGTTTAACGTACCCTCCGAAGCACGGAAGCGCTCAGCTCGTAATGCCACTTGCGATCACACTTGCAATTTGTGACTGCGCATATCGTTGCTTAACTTCAACGATCAATCAAGAACGCCTAAGCAAGCTACGCCAAATACGCCTCAAATGAAATAAAATTATATGGCAAATAAAAATATTCTATTCAATTCTACTATGGTAGGTCCGGGTCCACAAGTTAGTCTGTGGAGATCTGCAATGTCGACAGGCGAGTTCCATATGTGGCGGGGTACAAAAACTACTGGTAATACTAGATCACCACAATCGTAGGAATGTGGTCTAGGGTTTATTGGATGTAGGTACTTACTGTAATTAGCGTTGTGATGTGATCTAATGGGTAATAAGAGATGGAAAGTAATTCTGCCTCTATTTGATTCTTCTTCTGATTCGTTAGTGACTCATAGCCTCAACTATTAGGTGTCACATGTCACTAGTTTTTTCAAAGTTTTTGGCGAAAGGATAAATCCGCAAAGGTTCCTTTCGTGTACTTATTTATATAGCGAACATAATTTCAAATAGAAAAACCATTGGTGCACGACTGGATTTAAAACAACGATCTTGGATCGGAAGGCGGATCCGCTACCGCTAGACCACCAGCGCTCTCAACTTGTGCTAAGTTCACAATAAAAAACCACACTGCCCAAACAAAAAACAAAACTTTCGTTAATCCCGCATCTGTGGAACACTCTGCTCCCAATTCGTTGTAGACAGAATAATATAAAAAATAACAAACTAAGAAAATGGGTTTTTGATGACGACTAAGATCTGGTTTTGTAAATACAGGCTCCGTTAAATAGTTGGCATATAGCGATGACCACAATTTCAAACTGCTTAGTTAGTATTTCTGAGTCAACCAAGATATTTTCCAGAATACAATCCAGTACAATTATTTTGTGGCGCTATAGTCAAAGTCAAAGTCTTAAAATCAATGGGATCATTTGGACACGTTTTAAATCTAGCAAGCTAGAGCAAGCGTGAAAGATACAGGTTTGGCAATTTTTTTTGGAAAATGATCCCTTTACAATCCCATACACACGTTTTTGATGTCAATGATCCCTATAATTTATACACGTTTTAACAAATACAATTTTTATATATTATCGCTATTCGAGTTTTCTGTTAATACGATTATATCGTGCATTAAGAGACAAAAGTACAGATGTGTAAATTAAACGGATCTATTCTTCTTTAAAAGTAGATAAAATCAACACTATAATAGGAAGAGCACTGGTTGTCTAGTGGTACTGACTCCGCCTTCCGATCCTAAGGTTGTAAGTTTAAATCCAGTCGTGCACAAAGGATTTTTCTGTTTGAAAATGTATATGCGATATACCAGTACTCTCAACCGATAAAGGAAAACATTGTGAGGAAATCGGCATGTCTAAGAACCTAAAAAGATCGAAATATATGTCATGTGGACGAAAGGAGCCTTTGCTTTAATTCTTTCACCACACTGGTTCGAAATGACTAGTGACACGATTAGATAGATAGAACACGATAAAAGCAGTTACGCCAAAACGTAAGTTACGTCACTGAGGTAACCATGTGTGTGGCGGCCTTTATTCTCCAGTAGTTGTTGACGTGATATGACGGTGGCCGCTTTTTAGAAAAAGGCTTAATGGCAGCTTATTAAAGCCTACTGCAGAGTATATTTAGTTATAGGTTTTATGTCCATTAAAATATTGCAGCAGCCGGTAGGTATTTTAAGCGAATTGAAAATTATTTCTTCAGAACATAAGAAAGATGTTTTAAACCCAAACTGAAGTTTTAATGATAGTATAGGTAATTCCATTATTTATTTATTTTAAACTGAAAAATTCCGTCTTTACGTTTTTACGTTTTACTGGAAATGTATGCTATCTTTGGAAGAGATTTCCAAAGAGTCATCTGTTAACTATTTTTGTACTCGGAGATATCGTGTGACATCAGTATAAGAAATAAGTAAAAATACGGGTGAATTCAGAACATCTGCTTTTAGAGTCTGTTGAAAAAAGTTTAGAAAAGTAAATTAAACAAATTTTCTTTGGAGAACAGTTTATTACTGAATGGTCGCATGCAAGGAAAAAAATACTATCATGCAATATTTTTATATTTTTCTGTTTTTATACAACGAAAACAATACCAGAACTAACATAAGCTTTGAATAAAATATTTTCAGGCACGGGGATTTCCAAATTATTTTACATTACATATTCAAATTTTACATTACACATTAAAATTTTACATTATAAATTACATTATAACAGAAACTTGGATTCTCATTTAAAATGTACTGTGAATTTCATTAACTACATTATCACAGAAAATGTAAATTTTCTAAGTTATTTTATTTTACTAAGAAAGTAATAAGTTGATTTAAGGCACCGGTCATACGAGCGATTTCATAACAAGAATATTTTGAAGTAAATTAATTTAAATAAAATTAAAATTTTACTAATTTTGAACAAAAAATTGCTAGTGTTGCTTTATTTTAAACTTCTAAAAGAAAGGTCAGTTCAAATTAAAATACATGTTTAATATAAATACAAATTTCGAGAAAATTACTTGAAAATTCCGCAACATTAATAAAATTTTATTTTAGTCTGTATTTTAAAATTTGAAGTTTCTAAATTCATTTGATGTTGCCAGTTTTTGAGCAATAGTTGCATACTGCTAAACATAAAAAACGATAAAAAAACCAAGCGAACCAAACTGTAAAAATAATACAGAGTTTTATGATACAATTGTTTATTTTTCTATTTCTCGACTTAACAATTTTACTGTATATTTTTTATAAGTAATCATAAAATATTTAAAAGCTTTAAAATACGAAAAAAACACTATGATTTACAATTTATTTACAATGTCAGTCATATCATTTATTTTCTACTTAGGAACATAGTATTTTACAATCTTATCCTCAAAATTCAATGAATGATTTTTTAAATGCACTCTTTAAAAATCCTGATAGTGTTAACTCACCTTTATTTGGGTATTTTCCAAAAATATTAAAAAACCCACTACTTTTTTATTTTTAGTGTATAAAAATGTAGTTTTTTTATTCTTGAAAAGTACCCTTTTAGAGTTAATAAAAGTTCTTTCTAAAGCCTTCCTAATTTTCATAGAACTCTTGTTAGACGTGGGTGGCCTGTGATGGCGTTCCAAAACCTGTAAACAATTATTTTTTTATGACAATTTCCTGAACAGATTTTCTTAATAAAATGAAATTTCACCGTTTAATATAATTTGCTATCTTTAAAATTTAAAACTGCTGCCACATTGCTGCGATAATATCGCAATACTATTTTGCGATAGTCGTGAAATCGCAGTAGAATTGTCACAGCTGAATTAAATTACCCAACGTTCACAAACATAAGCGTACAGCGATTCAAAAACATATTTATGAATCAAAATATTTGTCATGTCATTGTCTCAAAAAATAATCTATATTTTACATACATACACATTATCATGCCCGAAACCTCAATGGGGTGGACAGAGCCACAAGTAATCTTAAGAAAACTTGCAGCCACTAATGATTCAAAGTCCCAAGATGGATATGGTGAACCATGGTGACTGGTGATCGGCCCATCGCCCATATAGATGGTCCATCATGTTGGAAAAAATACATTATTTCCATAACAAATTTAACTGATATTATCCGGATTTAACCCCTTCTGTTGGTGAACTTTGTACTTACATAGGCGTACTTCAAAGCGAACAAGAAAAGTACAAGCGCAAACAAAACTGCAAAGCTTTTTCTCCAAGTTGCTCAGCCAACAAAAACTTAAACCAAGATGTTAAGGCGCAAGTCGATAAATAAGCATTGCCAATAAATTATTCACCCTTAGAAGCGTTCTTTGGATGCAATTAGATTTATGTGAGTTCGAGAAATCGTTGTGGCTTCGAGCTACGATTGAAACTCGATGATTTAATCGAATAACATAATTTTATTCATTAAAATAATGTCAAGAATCAATCTAAATCGTTATGTGAATAAAAACATTGCAAGATTTGTATAATTTCTAAAAAGAAACTTCTTGAATTATAATAACTATAAATACTAAAAACGATTAATGTGTTCCCTTTTCTAAAGTTAGCAATTTACTATAAACACTGCATTAAAATAAGAAAATAATTAAAAACTAAGAAAACAGAGTTACTGCGTTCCCTAATCATCAGATTATCAATACATATCTTTTTATAAAGGCATAGTAAAATAAGGTATGTTTCTATAAATACAGAGTTTCAAAACTATAGATTCGAGTTTCGATAGTAGAAGCAACTCGATAGTGTATCAACATGAAAACACAACACTTGTAAAGTTTGCAACTTCAAAGACTTGCAGAAATGATTAATGCTCACAAATTAAATGTATTTTAAATGCTTTCGTGCGCGGTTGTATCAGAAGCTTCAAGTTTGGATACCTTGATAAGTTTTGTTAGTTTTGAAATTACAATTTATAAAGGCTGTCTGAGGTAATAAGATTTAGTTTGAAAACAGTTAAGATAAGTTATTCAGTTCATCAATAAAAAACAAGCGAGCACTTAAACCAAATCATTTAAGTTATATTTCTAAGGGCGTCTGCACACTAAAGCTATTAGGCCGGTGGTTTTAAGCACAGGCCGTTTGAGCACGTTTTGTATTATATTTGTTAGTCAAAAGCGTGGTTTGCAGACAACCTTTAGGTTTTAGTAGCGAAATAAGAAATCACTTATGGTATCAAAGGTTCGATAGATGGTGCAAAAATTTAAATAGCTGCGCACTGTCTGACCAAGCGTTGCTGGTCGCAGTACCAAGGCTGCTCGCAGTACGCAACTATTTCTATAGAAAGCGCAAGTTAATTACCAACGTGGTAAAACATTCAATATAAATTAGTTTCAGGACTCGTTCTCAATAGTTGCAAAGATAGTACCTTCAATTACCTGAAGGCACAGATCCTCGCGCCGAGTAGGGCGGTGGGGCTGGTGTGGCCGCGGGCTTAGCTGTGTGGACCCCATATCCTAAAAAAATAAACACTTTTAACATATTCTTCATGTTCAGGTTACTTTTGACCCGGGTATTTTCAAAATATTACCGATTTGATTCCCTTTGGCCGCATACGAAACCGTAGATTCGTAACCAGTTACGGTAGAAGCAAAATTCATCTTTAAACAATACTAGTTAATAAGGAAGGAATGGTGGAATGATGGAAACTAAGGAATGATTTTTTTCGTTACACGATACCGTAACTCTCCGTTTTCTCGTGAACCAACTGATTTTTAAGATAAGATAATATTTTTTGTAGTGATCTAGCAAAACATAAACAAATGAAATGCCATTATTGAAAACATTATAATTATGACGGAGTGTGTGTGGATTTTAAGAAGTGTGACGTCAGCATTCAAGTACCATACACCCTAGATCTTCCCTTACCGACGGTACCATTCTTTATCGCCTCACACACTTCATTTATCTTCTTTTGCCCAACAAAGCCATAATGAAAGGCTAGAGAAACTATACTACTAAGAATTCTTGTGCCTTGATTAATATAATGTCAGCCAATGATGGCTATAACAGTTGATTTGCTGTTCTGAAGCTATCACAAACTCTATTGACCTGTAACCTTGGACAAATAGTAATGCAATAAATCAGTGTACGTCCAACACTCGACGGGTTCGGTTTTTTATTCTCTTCGGAGTTACCACCCTTCAGCTAGCTAGCATCCCTTAGCAGTTTTACCCCAGCTTAGCGTTACTGTTTGGCTCAGCCCCAAACAGTATTTATTCGTCCAAGCTTGTAACACTTTGTATGTGTTTTTAATAAATAATGTATTCTATACTCTCACAAACACTTACCAAGTGAACTATTCCTGAGATAAGGGTTCCCATACGTGGCTGCGTAGCGCAAGTCCACGCCTTGGTTCTTGTTGTGGGGCTGTGCGTAGATGGGCGTTGGTGGTGCTAAGGAAATAAAATAAGTTGCAAATAAAACTGAATAAAAAAATATAAAATTCAAAACCTAGGTCGGACATCAACACCCCATACCGATCAAGCAATATTTTCCTAAGAATGTGATAATATAAAAGTTACAGCTTACCCCTAGATGACGCTATTTTAAATTTATACTCTGTGTTCTCACCACCGAAGCCCCAAGTTATTGATCAATCTTGCCATTCTTCGTTGTTGTATTTTCTGTTTCCTAACAAAATAGTTCTGTGAGAGTTGCCAAATTCACCAGATGTTAAACTAATACTCACTCTTTTCACCACCGACGGACCGACGGATAGCCCCAGATAACATCAGATTCGACATAATATTATATCTTGATTTTTGCCGATAAAAGTAGTTTTAACAGAGTTGTCAAACCTCGCCGCTAGATGGCGCTATTTCAAATTTATACTCACTGTTCTCACCACCGACCGGTAGTCCCAGGTTGTTGATAGCGTCAGTCTCGTCGTTCTTCGTTCGTTGTAGCGAGTTGTTGGCAGAATTGTTGCCGGCTGATAAAGGCAATGTGGATGCCGTGTCGATACTGCGGGTTAGGGAGCCTTGGAGTGACCTGGTGGGAATAAACACCAATGAAAGCCATTCTATTGTACCTACAGATTCATTTTTTGTCACCTTCTTGAGGTAAACCTTGTGTTGACTATCTAATAATCAGAATTTGTTTGCAACTCTAACTCTGTCTCAAATAAATGTATTATCTTTTTGGTGTTTCGTTTTTGACTATTTTTGGATGATCCCAACATGATGGACCATCTATTTGAGCGATAGGCTTATCATGTCACCATGGTTCACGATATCAATCTTAGGACTTTGAATCAAGAGTGGCTGCGAGTTTTCCTATGATAACTTGTCTACCCCATTAGGGACACGGGCGTGATAGTAAGTATATGTAATTAGTATGTAGTTTTTGGTAAAACCTTTTGAGGCAAGAAACTGTTTTAATAATTCGAGACTTCTAAATGTTAGTGTAATAATTTGGATGTTTGCGGCTTGATTACTAGCAAAAGCCAGCGTTTATATATTTTTTTGTATTAAAATGTTTTTTATTGATACACTATAATTACGTATATTTGAACCTATACACCCTTTAGCAGCTCAAAAACAAATAATGAAACAGCTATGAATAAAATATTCAACCTTTCGAAAACTACTTAACTCAAATATTCATAAGGTAATTCTGTAAATGTACTTGCCTAGATTGGCTAGGAAACTAGCAAAAAGGTTAAAAAAATATTGCTAGACATTTCACACAGCGCCATTTAGCCCCAAACACAGAGCTTGTATGGAAACTAGATAGCTAATAGAATACTTATATACCTACATTATCATGCCCGTATCCCTAATGGGGTGGACAGAGCCACAAGTAAACATAAGAAATCTCGCAGCCACTTCTGATTAGTCCTAAGATGGCTATGGTGAACCATGGTGACAGGTGATCGGCCCATTGCTCATGGATCATCCATCATGTTGGAGAGGATATCCCTTAGTCGACTTTTACGACATGCTCGGGGAGAGAAGCAGCTGGAGGCATTCTATGTTTTTTCTTTACTCCCAGTCCAGCAGAGAAGTTTGCCTGATGCAAATCTTGGGTGAATATCGAACCAACTAGTATTTAAGTTCGTATGAGCTAGTGGCTGGCCACTAGCTCATACGAACTTAACTTACATACTTCTTGTGACGGAGTCTTTAGGCCGCCTAAAGGCCTCTTTATTTACCTAGTAAATGACCTAGACGCCAATCCAGTTATTGCACAACTTACCTGCTTCCCTGTATATCCGTGGGTGATTGCACTCGCAAGTTGGGCGGCGGCGCATAGCCCTGCGGGTAGTCGTAAATGTACGCGGCTGGGGGTTGCTACAGGAAAATATAATTATTTAGTACCTATGTCATGAAATGTTAGAAGCACATGGAAACTAAAATCCGTAAGCGTAATTTACATTTCGAGAACGGAAATATAGTTTTTTTTATACGAAACACGGACGATTCCTTGGAAAACTCGCATTTGTAGACAGTCATACTAAATTAATAATTGAGTCATAGGTAAATTATACGCCGCTCGAACTGTCCAGACGCATAGCTTGACAAACCATTTTCGAAAATCTAGCCAGTTGTGAGCTACAAAGAAACAAACTGCTGAACACATACCTAATCCTTTTTTTGATTTGCTTAGTTGGGTAAAAATTTATGAGTTTTGGAAATGCCTTCAAACTGATTTATCTGCCGAACACAGTACTGTATGAAAATTAACCAAAACTATTTTTCAAATTTTCAAAATGATCTTTAGTCTTCATTACATTCTAAGCTTTACTGACCTTGAAATAAGCGTCATTATACGCCGGATCTGAGTAATCGTTGCTGTATCTGAACTGCAACAGCGGATCATCATGTCTTAGGTTCGGCAATGCCACTGGACCTGCGAGGGGCAGGCCTGCTGGGGGCTTGCTGTCTGAACGCTCAGAGCTGGTGTAGTCCTGGGAGGGAAAGAGATGGCTATAGGTTTTGATGTTACGTCTCTAGTTAAATAACTTATGCCATGCAAACAGAACACTTCGTAGAATTTATGTAGCATTGTAATTACATCGCTGTCATATCGTAAAAAGAGATCAAGGAGACTGCCCTGGAAAATACTACGTGGAGAAGGATGCATCAGTTGTGCCGACTAGACTCAAACCCTTAAATTGATGATGATGATGATGAGTAGTTACATCTAGCATATTATTTTTTTGGCACATAACGATGATGATGATGATGATGGATTTGTAGCATTAATAAAATGGTACATCTAATCTAAGTCTTGTTACATTGAAAAAAGCTTTTTAGAGTCGCCATGCTAGCACAAGCTGTACTTATGAATGACACTTTCGTTATCTGGACAAAACTAATGACATTTTGTCAAAATCCACCTTGTTACAGTTGTCCACTTGGCTACAGAGGCAGCCAAGTAATAAATTGAAAGGGGCCTCTTACAGCCGCTATATCTACATCTACACTAATACTATAATGAGGAAAGATTTTTTGTTTGTTTTTATGTTTGTAACGAATAGGCTCCGAAACTACTGAACCGATTAAAAACATTCTTTCACCAATAGATAGCTACATTATTACGGAATAACATAGGCGATAATTTATTTAAAAAAAAATTAAGGTTCCTTACTAAAACTCCAATAAAGGTGTAACCTCTAGTTGGTAATAAAACTCTTACCAGCTCATAACTCCCATCACTCTGCGGCAACTGCAGCTTCAAGTCACTGATGTTGCTGCTCCTATCACTCTCCTTATAGTCCCCAGTGACGGTGACGTCAGGCTTCTCCCTGACCTGGGTCTTCCTTCTCTTCCTATGGCAGATCACCACGAGGATAATGAACGCAGAGAAGAGGATTATGCCTGACGTCACTCCGATCAGAATTATAAAGAGGGGAAGGGTTTCTGTGGATAAATTCAGGATATTATATTGACAGCATCGATGGCGTGGCGGGCGAGTGTCTGGCGATTTGTTCTGAAGATTCGTTTTCCGCTGCGTGAAAAATATTTGCATGAATAATATTTCTTCCGGGTCTTGAGATACCATGGCACTCGAAGATTTTATCTATCTATCTAGTCGTGACACCAGTTATTTCGAACCAGTGTGGTGAAAGGATTTTAAGTGTGCCTCAAAGACTCCTTTCGTGCACATGTTTTGGAACTGCGGTCCTACATGTCTTCAATCACCGTTTTCTCACAATGTTTTCAATCACCGTTTTTATTATGCACTTAAACTTAAATACACATAAAAACCCATTCGTGTACGACTGGATTTGAAACCACGAGCTAGGACCGGAAGGCGGGCCCGCTTCTACTAGACCACCAATGCTCAAAGTTTCTAATACCCACGATACAAGAAACCTTAGTGTGGGATCAAAACCGTTGGATGTTCATCATCTTCCTGCCCTTATCCCACTCTATGTGGGGTCGGCACAGCATGATCCAAGGATCATGCATGATCCAAGGATCATGCTGTAAGAGTTAAAACCGTTGGATGTTATTATTTATTATTATTTTAACCCCTCAAACCTAGAAGCTCAAGATCATGTCCAGCTCTGCGCCGGTTGTCATTATTTCTTGACATTTTTTTAAGTTTGAGGGGTTAAGCTGGAAATCAACTAAACACAAAAGGGCGATTGTAAATTATAAAGTTACTCACTCATAGGCTTTAAGAGGATGCCAGAGTTGGCGTTGCCATATTCGTTGGTGATGCTGCAGTTGTACAACCCGTAGTGTCGAGACTGGCTGGCTCTGATCACCAGGCTCGACTTGATGGTTCCATCTTGTAGCGTCTCGTCTAGTGTCGCATAATCCTAAAAAAAATATAACATACATTATTATCCCTAATGGGGTGGGCAGAGCCACAAGTAAACATAAGAAAACTTGCAGCCACTTCTGATTTAAAGTCCTAAGATGGATATGAACCATGGTGACAGGTGATCAGCCCATCGCCCATATAGATGGTCCATCAGTCTGGAAAGGTCTATCCCTTAGTCGACTTTAACGACATGCTCGGGGAGAGAAGCAGCTGGACGCATTCTATGCTTTTTTTTTACTTCCAGTCCAGCAGAGAAGTAATAATAACAAATAAAAACCAATAAAATTTAAGAAATTGTAGGTACGTTTTATCTATAATACTCTCAAACGTTGAAGGAAAACATTGTGAGGAAACTTAGACAGCTTCGCATTGACTGGGATTGAAGTGTTAGGTCTGGATGTGGATGGATGGTGAAATAGTCCAAAGATAAAATTGATAGACTGCGTGAAAGAAGACATGGTTAAGAAATAACTGAAAGCAAAAATGAAAAAATTACGGGAAGAAAAAAATGTACCAATATTTAAAAACGCATGCAAAATTACATCTGGCTCATGTATTTATAATTTCATACGTGTTAGGTTGCAAATATTTTAACACACTCATAACATAAATCAAAATTAACATTAACATTTCATATATTAACCGTATGTCTATGTCATTAGTGATATTACCACATTTTGCACATTAATCATCGCCCGACCGATCCATAAAACTTTATGTGTTTTTATGATTACTGATTAATAATTATCCTGTCGTCACATTTATGACTTACTAGAGTTAACGTCCCACGTCTGTCTGATTTTTTTTTCCATACAAACTTTATCTTCCCGCTGTATTCTCTAGGTGTTGCTGTAAGGGTTGTTTCGGGAATTTCTTTCTTAGTTCACCCTTACCCCATATTTAAAAGGAATATTCCGTTTCATGCCTCTATGACTTGTGGTTTAGGTTGTGCGTCGCGATAGTCAGTCAGTCAGCCATCAACGCAAGGATTTCAATATTTAGATTTATGTGAATTTGTATTTAGAATCACTCTACTTGCTCACTATTTAAATTTATAGCATGAGTAATGTTCCAAAACTCATGACTTGCATGATTAAAAATAAATTATTTCCTAAAAAAATAGTCTCAACTCGTTTTTTCAACATAATATAGGAATCATTTCCTTAAAAATTTGTCAAGCGTGGTTACTTGTCTGTATCTTCCACGCTAGATCGTATCACAAACAGGCTTAAATTCAATGTAGATTTACAATACAATACAAATATTTAAGTCAATTTGATAACTGTAAACATAAAAGTTTTTACATTCAAATCGCCTGTTGACGAAACGCATGGAAGATGATTAGTTCTATCGTCAGATTGCACTTACCGGATCATGAATAACGCTGATCTCTCTCCCCTCAAAGTACCATCGGATATCATCAGGCTTAGGAACCGAAAGAGCTATGCATTCGATCCTGGCACTGTCACCTTCAGAGCCAAACTGGGTTCTGTTTGAGAGGATTTTAGGTGGACCTGGAAGAATTTAAAATTAATATCCTCACCAGCCTGTAAAGATGAAATGTGTCTAGTCAATGAATGAAGACTTCTGACATATTCAGACATTGACCTTCTTGCGATCTCAACTAGCTCTCCATAACCAGAGCTCAACCTCAATTACTCAACCGTGAATGCACTCCAGCATCAGCTTTTTATGGAAAGTGTATAGCGAATCAATGAAGGGATACCTTCTTGAATGAAGGGCTTCATTCAAGAAGGTATCCCTTCATTGATTGAGATACGAAATCAACTCTCATCATCATCATCTTCCTGCCCTGACCCTCTATGTGGGGTCGGCACAGCATGTTCCTTGGATCATGCTGTAAGAGTTTTGGCTAAGGTGTTTTATGACCGGCCGCCTGCCTCACGTCAACCCTCCTTGGGAATACTTTCTCATTCTATCTCATCATGTTGGAGAGGATAATCGACCCTTAGTCGATTTTTACGACATGTTTGGGGAGAGAAGCAGCTGGTAGCAGTTGATTTTTACGACATGCTCGAAGAGAGAAGCAGCTGGACGAATTCTATGTTTTTTTTTACTCCCAGTCCAGCAAAGAAGTAATCAACTATATATCATAAATATTTCCCGCAGGTGGAATCGAACCTCTTGCGTTGCCACCGCTCCGATGGAAATAAATGATGGAAATAAAGTTACCTTTGATAAAAATGGCGGCTTCGCTCTCTATCTCAGGGTATCCCTCCACGGTGGCCTTGCAGAGGTATCTGCCGGCGGTCTCATTGCTCACAAACACCCTCAAGTTTGGAGTCTTCCCCTTAACCTGCTGAAGTTTACATCATGCTCACATACATTGTCTATAGTATAGATTTATTTGGCACAAAAAAATAAATAATAATAAATAAATAACACTCAACAGTTACATACATAGTCCTGACCCCACACTAGGATTCCCTGTGTCGTGGGTACCAGAAACTACGAGGACCATGGTACCACAACACCCAGACCCGGAAGAAATATATACAGATCATGCAAACATTTCCTCCGCTGCGGGAATCAAACCCGCGGCTCTTGCGTCTCTGCCGAGCAATCGGCCGCCACGCCACCGAGGCCGTCAAAAAACAAAAAGTAATCTAGCAATATTTTATGCTTAAATAATATGTACCTATCTTTGTTTGTTTGGATTAGGAAGAAAGTTAGAAAAGTTTCGTGAACTGGAATAGCTACTATATACACATACCCCACTACTTTTTAACAACTAAAGGAGGAAGGAAGCAACACTATCTTGTGCTGCTTCCTTCCTCCCTTAGTCTTTTTCTGAGTTGTCGGTATAACACGATCTATCCAGGAAAGCTAGCTAAAGTATTATTCACTTACCCCGATCCGTCCAGGTTCGTGTAGCCACCTGATCTCATGCGAAGGCGGTCAGTATCACACGATCTATCCAGGAAAGCTAGCTAAAGTGTTATCCAGCATGGTATTCACTTACCCCGATCCGTCCAAGTTCGTGTAGCCACCTGATCTTAGGCGAAGGCGGTCAGTATCACACGATCTATCCAGGAAAGCTAGTTAAAGTGTTATCCAGCATGGTATTCACTTACCCCGATCCGTCCAGGTTCGTGCAGGAGCCACCTGATCTCAGGAGGTGGCTGTCCATCCACATCGCAGCTGAGCGTCACGCTGGCGCCGGCAGAGGCTTCCACGTTCTGCGGCCTGGTGCGGAAGGTCGGTGGATCTGGTGAAAAGTAGGTATGAAGAGCTTTGGACACTTTTGTAACTGAACTAAGGCCTTTTACCATCTATAGTAGATGATTTATACAGCGTCAGGAGGCAACTTTTACCTTCACAGACGGGACGCTCGCTGTAGTGCCCGGGACGAATTAAGATGGAGTAGGCTTGCCCAGCACCTATTATTCCATCTTCTCAGCTTAGTCGGCCTTGTCCACAGGAAAGACATGGTCAATACGTGCGGAGCTGACTAAGCCGCGGGTTTCCTCACGGTGTTTTCCTTCACCGTTTGAGAGTACTGGTATAGCGCACATCAATTTTTCGCACAGAAAAATCCATTGGTACACGACTGGATTTGAACCCATGACCTTAAGATCGGAAGGCGAAAGTCACTATCAACTAGACCACGAGTGCTCTCAAACTTAAAAGTACTTTCAAACAGTGAATACATCGTTCGAGGAAACCGGAATGTCGAAAACCCTAAAAGTTAAAAAATATGTGCGTCAAGTGTACGAGAGGACCCTTTTTGGCGTACTTTCATCCCGTGACCTCATTGATTTGAAAGGACAGTATTGAAATGAGTATTGAAGTAATAATAGTGGCGAAGTACAAATAATTTGCTAGACGCTACGTGAAAAATGTGTGAGACAATGGAAAATTCACCACGTAAATGACATAGACTGACTGACTGACAGACTGACTGATTGACAGTCAACGCGGGTGCGACAACGGTGCCGTACATTTTCGCTGTAGCGTTTAGCGATTTCGTTAGACGTACAGTGGCTTGGCTACAGTTTCAGATAAGTATGATGTTCTTCCAACGGCTTAGCAACAGGAGGATAAACAAAAGCCTTCCCGATACCCGCCTCTGTTAGACACGGTTCAGAAACTACTTGAAAAGTTTGATGAAATATAAATAAGCTCAGTAAAAATAAACTGAGATACGGCCAGTGTTTACACAAAGCAAATAGAAGCGTTCCTAAACTTCACGGTTTCCACAACGGCGTGACGTCAGAACTGCCTCATCACTCATTTTAAATTCAAAACTATATAAACAAAGAACTTTCTAGAAACTAGTGCAAAGTAGGTACCTACGTATATTATTTGAAGTACATAATCTACCAACTTCTTCTATGAAGAAAAAATTGCAATAAATTAATAAATATTTGAAGACATTTCACACAGCGCCTTCTAGCCCCAAACTAAACAAAGCTTGTACTATGGGAACCAGATGGCTGATATAACACTTAGGTACATACATTTTCTTTTTTTTTTGTAAATACATACTTTTAATACATAACGACGGCCTCGGTGGCGTGGCGGGCGATTGCTCGGCAGAGACGCAAGAGGCGCGGGTTCGATTCCCGCTGCGGAAGAAATGTTTGCATGTTCTGCAAATATTTCTTCCGGGTCTGGGTGTTGTGGTACCATGGTACTTGTAGTTTCTGATACCCACGACACAGGGAATCCTAGTGTGGGGTCAGGACTATGTATGTGACTGTTGGGTGTTATTTATTTATTTATTTTATTTATTTATAATACTACAACACCCAGACCCGGAACAAATATTTGCTAAGCATGCAAAATAGTTTTTGGCGTGCGCTGCGAAAACTATTGATTATAGAAGTATAGAACAAAATAATGTACTACACGCGTACGAAATCGCGGGCAACAGCTAGTCATCTATAAGATAAGGGATAAAGGAGGAAAACTTTACTAACAAGTAATATCCAAGGGGACCTTCTCTTCACTCTTGCCGACCGCATTGCTGACCTCGCATTTGGCCACAGCTTTGTTGTGCTTCCTTGTCGCATTGAAGATGATCTGAAACAAAACATGACTGTTATAGAAAATATAAATCTTACTTATCTTACTTATATTATATAATTGAAAATCTTTAGTTTGCTTGAAATTACCGGCGTAAAGTTCAAAACGCAACGATAGCGCGTGCTAACTTTACCTGTGCTGCCATCTAGTATTATTATAAATGCGAAAGTTTGGATGTTTGAATGTTTGGATGTTTGTGCCTCAATCACGCCTAAACGGCTGAACGGATTTGAATGAAACGTGGAATATACATGGTACATGTACTGGATTAACATATAGGCTAATTTTTATCCGGGTACCACGCGAGCGAAGCCGCGGGCGGCAGCTAGTAAATAATATATAACATCCAACAGTCACATACATAGTCCTGACCCCACACTAGGATTCCCTGTGTCGTGGGTATCAGAAACTACGAGTACCATGGTACCACAATACCCAGACCCGGAAGAAATATTTACAGAGCATGCAAACATTTCTACCGCGGCGGGAATCGAACCCGCGCTTCTTGCGTCTCTGCCGAGCAATCGCCCGCCACGTCACCGAGGCCGTCAGTATAATAAGAATTACTTCTTTGCAGTCGGGTAAAAAGCGGATCCTGTTGTTCGCAAAACTGTTGTTTGTATATCCTGATTATTTTTAATCCTAATAAAAGTACTTGCCAATTAGTAATGCCAGCTAGTAATGTATTGATTTATACATTACTAGCTGCCGCCCGCGGCTTCGCTCGCGTGGTAACCGGATAAAAAATAGCCTATATGTTAATCCAGTATATGTACTATGTATATTCCAAGTTTCATTCAAATCCGTTCAGCCGTTTAGGCGTGATTGAGGCACAAACATCCAAACATCGTTAAAAACTTTCGAACTAGATGGCAGCACAGGTAAAGTTAGTACGCGCTATCGTTGCGTTTTGAGCTTTACGCCGGTAATTTCAAGCAAACTAGGACTTTTCAATTTTATAACATAAGTAAGATTCATTCTATATTTTTGTCAAATAAACGTAATCCTACTAATATTATAAATGCGAAAGTTTGTGAGAATGTGTGGATGTGACCATGCACACTATTTTTGTGCCTCAATTACGCCTAAACGGCAGAAACGGATTTAAATGAAACTTGGAATATACATAGTACTTACAGTCATGTGCTGGATTAACATTATAGGCTATTTTTTTATCCGGGTACCACGCGAGCGAAGCCGCAGGTGGCAGCTATAGTACCAAAATAATGATGGACCATCTATTATGAGCGACTAGCTGTTGCCCGCGACTTCGCACGCGTGTAGTAGGTACATAGTTTTCGTAACGCACGCCAAAAACTATTTTGGGTTTTCTACCTTGGGTTACAATATTGCAATTTTCTTACGCATCCCAAATTTGTTTGTCCGGGTAACAAGCTAGTGAAGCCACGGGCGGTAGCTAGTATTATAATATGATATATTATATCATAACGATAAAAACGCGGGTGAAACCGCGGGGCACAGCTAGTGTCAAAATAAAAGTATTCTATTTTTCATGAAAAACATGCCAAAAAATAAAGAATTTACAGGTAATTATGACATCAACTAAATGAGAAAAATCGGTTCTTTAATTTGATATAGGTTATGTGCAGTTTTAGACGAAAAATTGATTCCAGGTTTTCATCCCTTTTCACCCCTTTAGAGGTTGAATTTTGAAAAATCCCTTCTTAGTACACCCCTACATACCAAGGTTTATCTACACTGAAAATTTCAAGTCTCTACGTCCAGCGGTTTAGGCTGTGCGTTGTCTGTCAGTCAGTCAGTCAGTCAGGACAAAGATTCTTATAATATAAGAAGATTAGTATATTAGTATGATATGATAGTATGATTAGCTCTATGATTTCTGTAATGTGCTAGGACAAAGGCCACGAAGCTCCACGATGTGTAAGTTAATACTAAAATGCATTTCCTCTGTGAGGAGTATCCAGTTATTTCTAACTTGAATGTCGGCTGTTAACCGCGGGACAGACTAACCGCAGTGTCAGACTGGATTGTAGCAATGCGGGTATGGAAACTTGATTTAAAATACTCGTCTTGTATTTAAAAAAGTGATTGTACATCCTTAGAACATTATTTTAGCCGATTTTTAAAGTAGTTATTACTGAAGATACAATTTATGAAACTTTTCGTTATTACGATGAAATCACTTTAGTTTTAGGCAAATAAACCTCGTTACATAATGTTTTTACATCTTAAATTAACTATTAGTACTACTTGTTTTAGGAAACCTACCCTATCTAAATTCGTCCCGGGCACTATAACGTCCGGTTAGTGTAGGCAAAAGTTGCCTCCTGATGCTGAATAAATCATCTAGTATAGATATAAAAATCCTCGGATATCAGTACCGTTAACAAAGCCTTTTCTACTACCAAACAATAAAAAACAAAATACTACTACAAAAAATAAAGGCAATCTCAAAAGACTAACAAAACACAGTTGCGCAGTTGCTTAATTTCGCAACAGTATAAATGTTATTTAACAATTCCTGCAGAATTTCATACCTAGCGGGGCTCATTCATGCATAAACTATGGAATGCACTCTGTTGAAAAATTCAGTGTACATACTGCCTTACTGCACTCAGGATAAAAGGATAACTTTAACCGTGTACCTAAGCTTTACTGTAAAGCTACGCCCACGGCTGGAAACAATCGAAGCGTGGCCGTGGGCGGCAAAGGAAGTTACTACTATGTAGGTACTTACTAATCGTACCTATCACTACCCTATCACTAGTATCAGGGGCCTTATTCACTGTGACCAAACTAAACAAAACATGAATCCCCCACAGCTTTATTTATTATTCGACTCCAAGTATGATAACAAAATTGACATAAATTCATACTTCCCCTCACATTTTAACAAATAAATACTATTTCTACGTAAAATATATTATTTTTCTTAAACTAGAAAGAATAGGTATGTTATTTCCGTTAACCCCTCAGAAAATAATGAATATTGCATGCGTACTACGCTGAATATGGCTGTTCTAAAATTGTATTGCAAAACATCTGTACAAACCTTTATTACGCAATAAATGATTTATGATTATGATTATGATTATGAAAACCCTAGGGTGACAAAAAAATTTTTAGTCATATTTTCATCAGTTGTACTAAATTTTTGAAACTCCTCACTTACCATCTCATCAGTGTAATCTCCGATGACAGGGTTGTTGTTCAGATACCATCTGTAGACCAATGGTGGGGGGTTCGCGTCCACATCGCACCGGACCCTCACCTCAGACCCTTCAGGAGTCCGTCCGTTGATCCCAGAGATCACAGTGACGTTGATTTTAGGGGCGTATTTGACCTGGAACAAGATATTCTTTGAAATTGACGACCTCGATGGCGAGGCGGGCGATTGCTCGGCTGAGATGCAAGAGGCGCGGGTTCGATTCCCGCTACGGGAGAAATGTTTTTATGTTCTGCAAATATTTCTTCCGGGTTAGTACAAGCTCTGCTTAGTTCGAGGCTAGATGGCGCTGTGTGAAATGTCCACAAATATTTATTTATCATACTAATATTATAAGGAGAAAAGATTTTTTTGTTTGTAACGAATAGGCTCCGAAACTACTGGACCGATTTCAAAATTAGGGATCCGTAAGAAAATTGCAATATTGTAACCCAAGGTAGAAAACACAAAATAGTTTTTGGCGTGCGCTGCGAAAACTATTGATTATAGACCCAAATAATATACTACACGCGTACGAAGTCGCGGGCAACAGCTAGTTTTTAAATAATTTCAAAAGATGTACTACGGTCGGAACAACGAAACGAAAGGAAACGATATCTAGATTAGTATGTTACCTCAATATGTACGGTGGCCATCCTGGGCGCCCGATCCGCGGTGTTCTGCGCCTGGCACGTTATCGTCTGATTGTGGTGGACCTTGCTGGGTGTCAACTGCAACACTGACCTGTTGGATGCAACTATTTAGCTGACAAGAAAATATAGATTTTTTCTAGGAATCTTCAGTATTTAGAGCACTTTCCATCAAAGTAACTTTGATGAATACAAATTTACATACACACATACATACTATCACGCCCCTATCCCTAATGGGGTGGGTAGAGCCACAAGTTAACATAAGAAAACTTGCAGCCACTTCTGATTTAAAGTCCTAAGATGCATATGGTGAACCATGGTGACAGGTGATCTGCCCATTGCCCATATAGGTGGTCCATCATTTTGGAATACAAATTTAGAGTACTTATAATACAAAAGCAGAAATATCAGTCCCTATTGGGGTATACGCCTTCGTAATGAAGGTATACCACATAATTATAGGATAAAAATATGTGGTATTGTAAAGTCTACTTCTCTGCTGGACTGGGAGTAAAGAAAAAGCATAGAAGGAGTCCAACTGCTACTCTCCCCTAGTATATCGTAAAAATCGACTGAGAGATAGTATCCTCTTCAAAATGATGGACCACCTACATGGGCGATAGGCTGATGACCTGTCATCACGGTTCACCATATTCATCTTTGGATTTTGAATCAGAAGTGGCTGCAAGTTTTCTTGGCTCTGCCCACCCCTTTAGGGATATAGGCGTGATAATATGTATGCATGTGAAGTCTATGTTGGTCCTTAGCAAATTTCTCAATACTGATTTTGATATATTATTATATCAAAATCAATATGTAGAAATTTGCTTACTTCAGATCAATTCTACTCTCGGACGACGAAGAAAATACTCTGTACTTTGGTGCATATTATGTAGAAGTTTAAAAATGAAGAACTCACCGGGTTTTGAACCTCTTCCCATCAGGTAGGTCTTCGATTATACTTTTAGCCTTCTTCTTTATAACTGCTTGGTTTCCATCCAACCATGTTATCTGAAACAAATATTATTTTATAATAGAAGAATTTTGTTTTCCTATAAGCTTTTTCCCACCGCTTACCTTGCGGTGCATCTGGATAAAAGTAGCTTATAGGCCCATTATAAAAACTATGTTTAATCCAGATCGGTTTAGCTTTTATGGTGCGACTGAGCAACAAACATACAGACTCCCAATTTATTTTGATATTCGATTTTAGACTCTTCGTCCAATAAGATGATGTTGATATTACTCCAGTATTTTAGAGTGAACCTTTCAAATAAATAAATAATAAATAAAATGCATTTATTTCAAGCATTTAAACTCAAGAAAGGTATACAAAAAGGACTTAAAAATAATAGGTTTGCTGGGAAGGTGTTGCTCCCAGCAGTGCCTTGTAGGGCAATCCACCCTGGCGGCTATCATTGCCAGGATTCAACGGTATACTGGTTTACTTCTCAAGGAAGATACCTCTGAACAGCAAATTGGCCTGAAGAGACCGTCTTTTCTAACTCACCTTTGCATTAGAATTTGAATTTTATGCCAATGTAATAAAGGTATATTTACCTCGGCCGCAGGCTTTCCCCCAACTGACACACATTCAATATCTATAGGTTGGTCTTCTGTAGCGTCTATGAAGGCACCTTGGATGATCCTAGGAGGGTCTGGAGCCACTATCACTGACAGCTTAGCATAGCGGGACCGGATTTCCGGCTCACCTGAAAAGTTTCATAGATTAGTGATGGAAAAAAAACATTCATTTAAGCTTTTATAAAACTTCGGTGGGTGAGACGTGAAGGGTGCGGTTTTGGTTCCTGTTGGGACAAATTTAATGTTTGCAGGTTCTTCGGGGTTCAGACTCACTGGGTATTGGATACATTACTCGAAGTTTCTGATATCCACGACACAAGGAATCCTTGTGTGAGGTCAGAACTATGTGAATGTGACTAAGATGTTATTTATTATGAATCTCAAATATACGTAAAAATTTGCAAGCTTTTCAAATTACATATTTCATCATCATCATCATCTTCCTGCCCTTATCCCACTCTATGTGGGGTCGGCACGAGTTTTGGCTAAGGTGTTTTATGACCGGCCGCCTGCCTGACGTCAACCCTCCTTGGGAATACTACCTTATTGTATTATATTTCATCATATCGAGTAAAATATGGCAAAGATTTGGCTACGAAAGGATATTTATCACACTTGATGTTTAAAGTCAAACCGTGCAAATATTATTTGTCTCTTTCTTACAACAATCGTCAAGATCCAAATGCAAAAAGAGAGAGCAGGACAGAAGTATTATGTTTAAAAACTTACCGTTGAGCCCAGAGCTGACTTGGCAGCGGTAGACCCCATCATCGTCCAGCGTTACGTCACGAATGTCCAGGGAGTAGTCTCCTGGAACAAAGGTATACTTAGCAACTGAACTCGACACGGCTTAATAACTAGGTACTAGTCTTTCGAACCAGTGTGGTGAAAGGACTTAAAATGCGCCTCAAAGGCTCTTGTCCACTTAGCACCATATTTTCGAAGTTTTTAGGTTTCCTCGCGATGTTTTCCTTCATCGTTTGAGAGTATTGGTATAGTGCACATATATTTTTCCAAAAATCCATTGGTACACGACCGGATTTGAACCCACGATCTTAGAATTGGAAGACGGATCCGCTACCACTAGACCACCAGTGCTCCGGTTTAATATCGATTTAAGCTTTTGTTATTTTTGACAAATTCCAGATTTTAGTAATATAATATAGCGGGCGATAGAGGAAAGATTACAATAGCAACGTTTTTTATAAGAAAAACGTATTGTGTAACGGTTAACGTTTAACTGTTGACTTTGTTATTTTTCTAAGAACACCATGATCGTTCATGGTAATCTTAGTCAAATAACAACATTGCTATTATGGTAGTTTAGTGCCCGTCATCCGTTTATTGAATATAGGAACAGGACATAAGAGTATTTTCGTTTTTCCTCTACCTAGATCTAGTAACTTCGCAATCCAATCCCAAAGTCGTAGGTTCGATACCAGGAATTGATATTTCTACCACTTCATAATACACGCTTTAAAACAGCGAAATTAGGGTAGTTTTTGTTCAGTTAGTCCATGCACGAAATGAGCGTTTCTGAGGCGCACTTCCATCTACTAGTGACAACAGTCAGTACCCAAGTTTAAGACATTGAACGTACACTTTCTCCACTCAGCATCAAATAAGCTTTTAAATAGAAAATATGGATCCCATGAGGCTCAACTTAATAAACTGGTATTTCATGAAAATGGGGGCTTTGAAACGTTCTTGAGGGACCTCTTTATTTTAAGCACAAATTAGGACATCAATTTTCTTATTTCCAACTTGTTCACTTTAGCTTACAGACGGATAAAACGACAGATCTCTCCGTAGACCCCAATGACCTCTGCTAACGCGAATGGGAGCCCACATCACGCCGACGTAGGTTAAACTAGACCATATCAGCAAAGTCGGCGTTCTCTTCTCGCTTAACCCTATAGGCAACAACCCAAGCCGCGGCTGGTACCCTGGTGCCCTGCGCTAGTGGCCCTAAAAACCTTTTTTCTCAATGTCGCCCTCTGCGCTCACTGAAGCCCGGTAACGCTGCCAGCGGTCATCTGCGACCGCCGAAACGCCATAAATTTAAACAGTAAAATAGCAATATATTATGTTTCACAATGATGATGATTAAATTATACATAGGTGATGTAGCGCGGACATTTTTTGGGTGCAATGTTGTCATACGACATCGTGGCGTAGCTTGCTTAGGCTTTCTTGATTGATCGTTAAAGTTATGCAACGATATGCGCGGTCACAAATTGGGATGGGTGACCGCAAGTGGCATTACGAGCTGAGCGCTTCCGTGCTGCGGAGGGCACGTTAAAAAGTCGGTCCCGGCTTTTAAGTCGTTAAGCCATGACGGGGACCTTTAGGCGGCCTAAAAACTCCGTCACTAGAGTTGGCCACTAGCTCATACGTATGTGTGATACATACGACATCTCGAGGGACACGTATCGCGGGATATTTGTCCGCTGCTTAATACGCTCAAACCGCGGCTTAGATTTCCCGTAGACAAAAGACACCCACGCTTCAGATGTAGACAAAGCGAAAGCGATAGAGTACGCTTTTCCGTTCCTTTCAGAGGAACGTTGAAAAATAGTCTTATGACGGGGTATCACTGCGGTAGCTTTGATTTTCAATTCTTTTTTTAGGGTTTCGTACCCGAAAGGTGGTAATGGGGGTCCCGTATTTTAAGTGATTTATTTTATTTTTATTTATTACTTTTTGTTATAGTGGCAATAGAAATACACACTGCTGATAGACGGACGGACAGACGGACAGCGGAGGCTTTGTAATAGGGTCCCATTAGCCCCCTTTGGAACCGGAACCCTAAGAAGTAAATGTACGATGGTACGGAACCCTTCGTGTGCGAATTCAACTCGCATTTGACCGGTTTTTTATATATATTTATTTCTAGGTACAATAAATTTTATAGACTCTACAACCAAGTCTCCAAAACGATGTGATTTGAATAGGTATTAAAAAAATAAACCCAAAAATGTTACCGCGCAAGTATAAAAGCAATAATAGAAAGAGCAATAATTAAGTATCTAAAACAAAGAAGACCTTGAATCCACCAGTAACACAAACAACCGCCAACACACGGTCGTTCACCCCTCGCGTAAATCTAATAATATTCAATGATGCGAATATTTCAAGATATTTTATGGTGAAACTAGTAGAACGTCACACGACTTTGTTTGCTTTTTTTTTCCTACATACATCATCTTCCCACTGCATCTTCTTAGAGCTGATTTCTGGGAATTCTTTTCTTACACCCCTACACCATAAGAGGAACACATCCTCCAAGTTTGCTGCTTCTGGGACGGAGCGTTGTTAGTCAGTAAATAGTAATAATGAGAGCACTGGTGGTCTAGTTGGTAGTGACCCCGTCTTCCGATCCTAAGATCGTGGGTTCAAATCCGGTCGTGCGCCAATGGATTTTTCTGTGCGAAAAATTTATGTGCGCTATACCAGTACTCTCAAAGGGTGAAGGAAAACATCGTGAGGAAACCCGCGACTTAGCTCCGCACGTATTGACCATGTCTTTCCTGTGGACAAGGCCGACTAAACTGAGAAGATGGAATAGGTGCTGGGCAAGCCTACTCCATCTTAATTCGTCCCGGGCACTACAGCGTCTCGTTTGTGATGGTAAAAGGCTTTAGTTTTGTTAGTCAGTCATAAAGTAAGACTTTTTATAGTTATGGAAGCGAATATTTCAATGAGACGTGGATATATTTATGATGAGATGGATTTGTTTAAAACACGTTTTATGAGTATCATTGCTTTGCTAAAACAAACATAGCTAAAGATGCTATCGTGCCATTGGCATTGGATCAATATAGTGATAGGATTAAAATGCGCCTCACAGATGCAGACTCGTAGACTAGTAGAACGCCCCGTGACTTTATCCGCGTTGTGTTTTAGGGTTCCGTACCCGAAGGGTTCCAGCGGGATCCTTTACTAAGCCTCCGCTGTCCGTCTGTAAGCGGGCTGTATCTTATGAACCGTAATAGGTAGAAAATAGAAATTTTCACACAGTGTATTTCTATTGCCGCTATAACAACAAATAGTAAAAAATAAAAAAGGGCCCCATACAACGTCTTATGTACATATACGATGGTACGGAACCCTTCGTTTGTGAATTCGACTCACACTTGATCGGTTTTATTTCATCCACTAAGGTTCTACGCCGAATCAGAAAAAGATAAGATAAATATTTTTGGTTTCCTTTTTTGAGCCGGGACTGTGAAGGTAAAATGATTTCAGTTTTCAACTTCATCAGCTTCATGGCTAACTCTTTAAAAATAAGCCAGCATCCCATACCAATGGCTTGCCATGACTCCAAGGGATCAGAGACATACCGTCAGGCCTACTTATTGTTGACTCAGAACAAAAAAAAATTTTGTTGAATGCAGAACGCATTTTGTGTGAGTAAAAATATTGACTATTTTGCATTTACACTACAGAACTCTTAAAAGTCAGACGGCCCATTTAAATGAAATAGGTTAGCCACCTGCGGTTACGTCTTCAAGTAGGTGGAAATGCAGGTTCGAGATCTAGATTATAGAACAGGGTATTCAATTTCTTGCAAATACGAGTAAATTTTAGGTAAAAGATCAGTAGATGGCCGTTTACATAATCACAGAACTTGGGATAAAATCTTTTTAATTTCACATTCTATTTGACTACATTTATATAAAACGTTGTGTGTGGTCACAATTTGGATGGGTGACCGCAAGTGGTATAATGAGCTGAGCGCTTCCGTGCTTCGGAGGGCACGTTAAATTGTCGGTCCCCGTCAAACCATGATGGAGGCCTTAAGGTGGCCTAGAAACTCCGTCAGAAGAGTTGGCACTAGCTCATACGAATTTACTTACTTTAAGTAAATCAAGTTTTTTTTTTAACAAAATTTATTGAAATAAATATTTGTTTTTCGTAAATTATTGTTGATGCAAAGCTTTAACTTTTTGATCAGCACAATTTCACAAATAAACAAATTGTTACGACCACATCAAAATTCGATTGCATTTTGTAAAACAAAATAAACGTGTATTTAAATTATACTTCCATGCACAGAAGCGCTTTAAAGCTATTTTATAATTTGATAGTAAAATAAGACGTATTTTCGCTGGCGCCATAACAAAATTTCCCGATGTACGAGAGAAAACTCTGCACGCGATTCTGAACTCTATTTATAGATGGTTGAAGTATAAAATACGCTGATGAAAGAATTGAAGTGCGTTTTTATGTACTGAGTCACTCCTAAATTCGCGTACGATTCTGACCAATGGGTTTTCGGGAAAAATTTAGGACTTTATGATGAAAAACCGAAGCAGTTGTATTGTTTTACGATCCACAGCTAAAACAATCGAAGTAAATCATGGAAAAAAAGTTTCCTATAGAGGTAGACAGAGATCACGGATCCTCATTTGCTACGGTCCTAACATATATTTCTCACTTCATCCTGCTTCATTTATTATTCAATCTATTTTAAACAAGAAGTCCCTTAAAATAGGACAATGTCATGAAAGGCGGTCGTAGTAACCCTAATTTTTATTTTTAGAGAGATTTGCTGTAAATATAAACTGGCACATTTACACAGAAGTTTAAATTTAAAGTATGTTTGTGTGTAACTTTGAGTGTAGATGTAATCGTAGTAGGCTTCGTTAGTAATGGCGTAGCTTGCTTAGACCTTCTTGATTGATCGTTGAAGATATAGAATACATAATAATATAGAATAAAAACACCCAGCCCCGGAAGAAATATTTACAGAACATGCAAACATTTCTCCCGGGAATCGAACCAAATCGAATGAAGGTACAACGGATGCAAAATTCGATGCATCGTTGTCTCGTGATAGTGTTCAGTTGATTAGGAAGAAAGAGAAAGCAATATCTACCTTCCTCGTCGCTCCCGATCATGGAATATCTCTCGTAGCCAGTGAGGTTCCTCTGGGTGCCCAGCCCGAAGTCGTCCTTCGTCCACTGGAGGATCCCGGCTTTGTTTTCCACCCGGCAAGGCAATGTGACCCTGGAGCCGACTATGGCATTCTGTGGGAGAAATGAGTTTCATTATGAAAAATCCTTAAACCAACTACAATTATTGTGCCAGGAGTCATCATCATCTTTGACGGTCTCAGTGGCGTGGCGGGCGATTGCTCGGCAGAGACGCAACAGGCGCGGGTTCGATTCCCGCTACGGAAGAAATGTTTGCATGTTCTGTAAATATTTCTTCCGGGTCTGGGTGTTATGGTACCATAATAGTACTCGTAGTTTTTGATACCCACGACACAGGGAATCCTAGTGTGGGTTCAGTACTATGTATGTGACTATTAGGTGTTATTATTATTATTATTATCTTCCTGTCTTTATCCCACTCTATGTGGGGTCGGCACAGCATGATCATTGGATCATGTTAGTTTGTTAGTATTGGCTTAGGTGTTTTATGACCGGCCGCCTGCCTGACGTCAACCCTCCCTGGGAATATCGTATCGTATCGTATCTCATCATGTTGGAGAGGATACTATCCCTTAGTCGACTTTTACAACATGCTCGGGGAGAGAAGCAGCTGGACGCATTCTATGTTTTTTCTTTACTCCCAGTCCAGCGAAGAAGTATTAAGTTTTTTTTTGCCAGGATTACTTTACTTTAAGTTTGAGTAAGTAATTTTTTTTAAGAAGAATGTACCCAGGTATCTTAACCGGCATCTTCAGGTACCCAGAAGAACTATGAAAACATCACACAAATCAAATCAAATCGCAGCAGATAAATCTTTCATACATATAGCTATAAATTCTTAAAACCTGATAATTTATTATAATTCTGATCTAGAGTGTGATAAATGAACGACGCATTTATCAATTTACCTAGGTAGGTACATAGTAAGCCTATGCAAATTTGAACAATTATAAATTCAAATTTAGTACCGAGCAATACATCAAGCTCTAAATTAAATTGAATTCGGTTAAAGAACATCGATATACCAAGTCTAATCATACATTTTTGAATTTGTCTTCGAATGTCACTTTATTTAAAAACATTTACCCCCGAATACTCAAACGTATCTCAAAGTTGAGCACATCTCAAATGACAATTTTTTGACAGATTTTCATCAGAAACTGTCAAAAAAACCGTGAGTTGAGACGTGCTCAACTCTGAGTCGCGTTTGAGTATTCGGGGCTAAATCACTAGAAAATTTTGTGACATTTGCTCTAGTGTACAGCGTGTCACAGCACAAAAATCATGATTAATTCTATTTTTGTATGAATTTTCCCAGTAAATAAGTAGAAACATAAAGTGAACTTCAGAAAAATATTTTGTTTTTAGTCGAGCGGAAACATAGGTAATGGTAGTAAACAATATTATTCCGGTTTCAATGAATTTCAAACTAGAATTAGAACTTTTCATAACACACTGCGTTCGTAAAAATGAATATCTAGTTTCTAAAATCGTAAAAGAGAATTGTTTATCGATAGTTTTTAATACAAGTTCTTTGTTACGGCAAAATAAATTTATTGTATTTATAAAAATTGAATTTTGGTTTTACATGTATTTATTTTTGTGTTAAAACGCCATTGTGGTCATGCTGGGTCTTTAAGCGGGTCTTTAAGCGTGTTTAAATCCATTTAATCCTATAATTTGAGCAGCTAATGGCGATAACATGTTTATGAGTTATCTCAAAGAATTTATTGGAAACAAACTACAAGAATCTCTTTTTTAAGTTAACTCGGGTTTTTTAAATGAACGAAGAATGTTTAATTTTATTACAAATGCCGATACGACTATAAAGAATCCATTTTTTGGTAATCTAACCTCAAAATTTTGGCTCGGTAGACTTAATAGGTAAGTAAAAATTACATGATATTGTTTTATCTGTCCTATGTCTGATTTCACCTTTTAAACTGAACGGTGTTTAGTTTCTAAACTGAGCTTAAGAGGTGTCACTTCTGACAGTTTTCATATAACTTGACAGCTCACGAACTCAGTTTAGTGCTAAACGCAGTGAAAAAACGGTGGAATCGGCCCTATTTTAGTTAAATAAATGAAGCGCTCGTGGCGTAGCTTGCTTAGACGTTCTTGATTGATCGTTGAAGTTAAGCAACATTGTGCGCGGTCACAATTGGGATGGGTGACCACTAGTGGCATTACGAGCTGAGCGCTTCCGTGCTTCTGAGGGCACATTAAATTGTCGGTCCCGGCTTATAAGTCGTTAAGCCATGACGGAGGCCTTTAGGCGGCCTAAAAACTTCGTCACAAGAGTTGGCCACTAGTTCATACGAACTTACTTACTTACTTAGTTAAATAAATCTTGCCCTTCTATAGATATTTGTATTGTTTAATGGCAAAATGTAATGTTTTAGTGTTACTAGGTTAGTTTTCTTTTAGACAAGACACGCCACATTCTAGGTATTATACCTAGAATGTTGACACAAATGATGTTTTAAGTATGCTGGCGCCAGACTATTGGCACAAGTTCATCTTGCATTACCGATAATTCTGTAAGCACAAATAATTCTATGACCTATTGACCGAATTGAAAGAAAATATAATATTTGTAAGACTTTTGGGGCAAACAGTTTATGTCAATTTTGGGGAAAATGGAAAATGTTTTCCATGGGAAAATGAAAGTTAAGTTAAAATTTAGTGTAAAAAAACTTTTTAAAGTTTTTAATGTTATTGTAGTTTGTCTTTGTAATTGTTTGTACTTAAATAAATAAATTGTGTAAAAAAAACTAAACGTGGAAAAACGCAAGGCATTATATATAATAATATATAATGCCCTGCGTTTATATAATCCATAACATTTAACTTTTACCATTATTTACTTCAAATCTTACAAAATATCGTACACAGTTCAATATCGTATCGTGTCATCTAAAAGCCTTTCAACTAATTTTATACGGAGCCCGGTTAATGTATGTACGAACATAAATATTCATAGGACATTATTATAGTCCAGTCGTTTAGGCCCATAATAAACAATATACAAGATTATAATCTACTGCCGTACATGCTAATCGGTATGATAAGGGTGGGAATAAACGGGTAACATCTATGCAAGCAATGCTAAAAATCTAAAGCAGGTTATATGTAAGTTGAACTAACAACTTCAAGACATAAATCATTATTAAAAAAATGAGAGCATTGGTGGTCTAGTAGTCCAGCCTTCCGATACTAATAGTCGTGGGTTCAAATCCATTCGAAAAAAAAATCTGTTTGAAAAATTGGACAAAGTGACATCTCGACCGAAAAATTTTCGTTCGATTCGGCCGAAATTTCACTTTCAATTTTAATTTCTTTATTTACTAACATTTCGGCCAACAGTGGTAACGCTACCAGTAGGTACTCAAACGGTAAAGGAAAACATCATGAGGTAACCGGCATGTCGTAGAACCGAAAATGTTCAAAAACATGCGTCAAATGCACAAAAGGGGCCTTTGATGCGCACTTTAAATCCTTTCACCACGCTGGTTAAAAGATCCAGTGACACAATTAGTATTAAAAAAATAATTATTATATTCTCATTTTTCTCAGTCGGGTAAAAATTGGGATAATTTAAGCTTAAGTGGCAAGAGGTAATGATCTTTATGATGTTTATTATCACCTGATTGAGAATAGATGATGAAGAAGTTTTAGAATACCACTTACTACTCAGGATGCTATAATATTTCTATAATTTATGTTAATGACGACCTCGGTGGCATGGTGGGCGAGTGCTCGCGCGGGTTCGATTTCCGCTACGGGAGAAATGTTAGTATGTTCTGCAAATATTTCTTCCGGGTCTGGGTGTTGTGGTATTACGCATTATAATTATGTGTTTACAAAAGAAGTACATAAGTATTCGATCAGCCATCTGGTGTCCACAGTAGGTAGGTACAAGCTTTGCTTAGTTTTGGGCTAGATGGCGCTGTGTGAAATGTCCTCAAATATTTATTTATTATTTATTTATGCCTCAATTGTAGCAAAACGACTGAAGAGATTTAAATGGAACTTGGACTAGCCTAGCTCGTGACCTCGAATAGGTCTGCTTTTACATTTCTAACACGAGCAAAGCCGCAAACAACACAGACAGATTTCACATAGTACCGCAAACAATAACTTTGATTAGAAAAAAAAAGGTTTACCGTTTAAAACATCTGTTCAAATTATTCGTATATTCCCAGCTTAATATGCGCATAGTTTTAGAAATGGTGCATAATAGACAGTAAATTGTAATAATATTTATAATATTGCAGTCTATTGATAGTTTCTAATTGATATTTTGTGTTTTCCGTTGTTAAATTGTCTGATTAATTAAATTCTGTGATCGCTTTTTTTATTATTATTGGAACTCGTAAAATTTTCAAGCCTTTATTTTACATTTAACAGGTTTGCCTTTTGTTATGATCTTTCTTCATCTAAATTATTTTTGTTAGATTTATAAAATATTTTAATTTATGTTGACTGAAAATAGAAGGGGAAAAATGATTATGCAACTTATAAATACGACATGACAGCTTCATAAAGAAGATCATAGAAGGAAAGGTAGAAGGAAAGCGAGGAAGAGGAAGACAAAGAATTAATTATATCAGTCAGATAAAGGAGAAAATAGTTGTCATGTGGTATAAAAAAGTAAAAGGAACCACAATGGAGGGGGGAAAAATGGAGGAAACTTCATCATTACACCGTCAAGCTCTTAAATAGATGATAATATTAATGTTTTAATCCAAAAATCCGTCATTAAATTTGCCAATTTAACATAAATAAATTGAAGTTAGATTTACGTAAAACCAGAAACTGTTTAGCACTCAATATAAAAACATGTTCAAATAAAAAGCATTGAATTGGACAGGATGTTAGATGGCAATTCGACCTGTCAAACTTTATCGCCATCTTCCTTTTCAAATGTCAATTCATCCTTCGTTTCAAAGCAGCTAAGACATAAAAATCAAACTCACTAATAGGTCAATCACCTCATCTACCAAGGATGTATTTGTAGAGAATCTGTATGGGATTTCTCATCTTTTTTAATCGAGTTCAAAAAAAGGAGGAAGCTTCATGTTTGACTGTATGTATTTTTTAACTAACGGGGTTAAATTTTCAAAAATCATTTAGGTCTTGCGATGAGCCAATGTTATAAAAAATAACATTGTTTTTGGATGTGTAAAGCATAGGACCCAAGTAAACGTGAAAACAAAGGCAGGCCTAATGGGAGACCAATAAAATACTACAGGGTTGTGATGATCATGATTTAAAAATTAATGCTTGATATAGGACTGCATGAAAAAAAAAACTTTTACTTTTTAAAAAATTACTCATACAAGTTTTTTTCTGGTCACTTTCTTTGTTTTTTAAGCCGTATTACAATCTAATCACTAATCTACAGCAATATGTGCCTTTGAAGCACACTATAAATCCTTTCACCACACTGGTTCGAAATAACTACCTATACTTAATTATGTATTTTTTTTTTAGGCTCATCCATTAAATTACAACCATGATGTTCAATCACTGACTGACCATAAACAACACTGATTTATGTAGAAGTTATATTGAATCTGACTTTAATGTTCTAGACCAGAGGTGGTCTACTGGTGGCGGCCCCGCCTTCCGATCTTGGTCGTGAGTACAAATCCGGTAGTGCACCACTGGATTTTTCTGTTCCGAAAAATGTCTTTATCAATACTTTCTGTGAAGAAAACATCGTGAGGAAACCGGCATGTCGTAGAATCTAAAAGGTTCGTCAAGTGCACGAAAGGTGCCCTTGAGACGCACTTTAAACCCTTTCACCACATTAGTTTTAAAGAACTAGTGACAAAAGTAGTACCTAGTAGTAGGTAGTTATCGTTTGATATTTGAATGTTGAATGCAGTTTCTAACCGTATCTAAATTAGCTTAATTTGTTTGAAAATTACGATTTAGAGGAATTTATTTTTATTTACAGTTTATTAAGAGAAGTTTCGGAGAAGTCATCAGGTATCATAATAATTATAGCTTAATTTTACAATTGGATTGTATGTTACCTACTATCAGGTCTTCTAAACTTTCTATCCTCTAGATTCTAGATCTAGATTATTCTAGAGTCTAGAATAATCTAGAAGAAGAAAAAAATACTCTGAACTCGCGTCAGTTGCTTCCCACAATTACCGTATCGAAAAAAGTACCGTAATATTAGAAATTATTTTACTATTTACTATTTGAAAACATTTTTTTTAATTTTATCTTTTTGGTTTTCAAAATTAAGGTTGCTAATGTTCAAACTTCAAACTAGTTTTTTCGTAAATACCGTTTTGGCGCTTTCCAGTGACTAAAAGTCGGAAACACTTTTTCTTATAAATAAATTCTTTGAACAAACAAAAAACTTAAACCTGAACAGGAACACACAAAACCAGATGTATAGTCAGAATTCACATAAAAAAGGATTAACAAACATAAACATTTTTTTTGCAACAAAACTGACCTGATCCTGCGGTTCCATCGCAAACCTCTGTTCCTGGAAGCAATGGCAACTTCCCATCAACAAAGCAAACGTCAAAACAAAACTCCAAACTCCATCCGGTAGCCATTTCCGGCGACACTTTCCCGCCGTTCTATTTTCGAACTTTGAATCATCCCTGCGCGCGCGCTCTATAATCGTTCCATTTTTGAATTCCCTTTTGAGCTTCGCCATATTTTATTCGGGTGGGGCATATTGGTAATAGTGTCCGTTGTTGCTTTGTTTCATCTGTTCGAATTTTATGAGACGTTCAGAAGCATTTCGTTCCTGTAACAAAGAAAAAAATATAAACATTTTTGTAAAATAATTGTCTCTTAAGTTTTGTAAGTTCAAATAGCTTTTTTATGTCTTCTGAGGCAGTAAGAGGGTTGGATTAAGACCTTTCATAATAGGTAGAGAGTAGAAGTTTAGGTGTATTTAAAAATAAAAATAAAATAAGAGAGGTCTCTTACAAAAAACATTCATGTACATGTACAATGGGACGGAACCCTTTGTGTACGAATTCGACGTGCACTTGACCGGTTTTATTTTTATTATGTACTTCGGTACATTACAGTTCGTAAGTAAGTAGGTAATAGGTAAGTAAACATAAGTAAATAGACGACAAAGTTTTAAATAACTGACTACCAAGCTATATTTTCCTATTACGGAATGGAAAAAAATATGGAGTTTAAAATAATAATAATAATCATCAACATCATCATCTATTGGCTCGACTTTACCCACTGCTTGTATAATTCTAGGCCCAAAGCTTTGACCAGTTAAAAAGCAATTACAAAAGAATCCAATTCAACTAATCAAAGGATAATCCAACTAAGTAACAAAATGATAAATGCTAATCACTCAACATTTAAAAATATGATTGATAATAATTACAAATTAAACTTAAGAAGATAGATCGTAAACAGAATTCCATAGTATTCGGCAATTATAGTATAGATCAAAAGAACCACAAAAACCGGTCAGAACCGGTTTAGAAACCTATTCTCTTAAACAGCAGGTTTCTCTTAATTAATTTTATCGCGGATTTTGATATAATTTCGCGGTATTTTTGTATTGAATTTCTTTACATAAGATGTTTTTTGTAGTAAAATAGACGCCACCATAAAGAATTTACATAAAAATCTAAATATACTTGATAAAACTTATGTTACTAACTGACATTTAACGCCATAACTTTAAGTTATAGAAGCATGAAACTTGGAGGGTATTTTCCTCTTATGGTGTAGTGGTGAGAGCACAAAAGTATATAAATATACTTTTTTTTCGTAAACACATACTTATAATACATAATTCTACAACAACCTGACACGGAAGAAATATTTGCAGAACATACAAACATTTTTCCCGTCGCGGGAATCGAACCCGAGCCTCTTGCGTCTCAGTCGTGCACTAGCCCGCCACGCCACCGAGGTCGTCGAATAAAAACTGTTTTAATAATCTGACAGCATTGTCAAAGTGAACCATGTGTTTTGGCCATGTGGGTTTCTTATCTCTTACAGAGATGCTAATACATGGAAATGACATAGTTTTCGATTCAAATGTTTCAATCATTTCGATGATTTGATCTGACTGGGACCGACAAAATGAAACACGTTTAAAGTTTTGTAACGGGACTGGATGGTCACATCACTACATAGTATAAAACAAAGTCGCTTACCAATGTCTGCCCCTATGTATGCTTAGATCTTTAAAACTACGCAACGGATTTTGATGCGGTTTTTTAAATAGATAGAGTACATGCATAATATAGCAGAGAAACGCAAATCATTTTAGAGGTTTCTAATATGATTTAAATAAACTATTTTTTTTGCGCTTACATTGCAAACGCTGGCTGAACCCTACGAGATAGATCAAAATAATGTTAGTATTGTACACCTTAAAAAGGTCTACAAAAAAGTCCGCGATGGTATATTTCTATCCCCGTGCGAACCCGGGGCGGGTCGCTAGTATTATTTATAAAGTACATGATGGTACGGAACCCTTCGTGTGCGAATTCGACTCGCACTTGACTGGTTTTATTTTTTCGTCAGGTTATCTTACTCTTACTTTATATTATAAATGCGAAAGTTTCTGAGGATGTTTGGATGTTTGAACCTTAATCACGCCTAAACGGCAAGACGGATTTTAATGAAACTTGGAATATACATAATACGTGAGCTGGATTAACATATAGGCTATTTTTTATACGTGTACCACGCGAGCGAAGCCGAGGGCGGCAGCTAGTTTAATAAATCTATCTATGTGGATAGCTCGGTTTGCCTGGTTTGCGTGGTTCGCAAACGAAGCCATGTGCTTTTATTTACACAAACCCACATGGCACTTAACAAAGACCGCCCGTCCTAAGTGCGCTCAGCAATCAAAACAAACCACGTTCATCCTACCTACTCCTTCTGTTTTTTCTAAACCCATGTTCCACATGGCGACAATGTGTTAACGCCTTTTTTGATAGCTTTTTATAATTACGAAGCACTCGTGGCGTAGCTTGCTTAGGCGTTCTTGATTGATCGTTAGAGTTAAGCAACGATATGCGCGGTCACAAATTGGGATGGGTGACCGTAAGTGGCATTACGAGCTGAGCGCTTCCGTGCTTCGGAAGGCACGTTAAACAGTCCGTCCCGGCTTTTAAGTCGTTAAGCCACGACGGAGGCCTTTAGGCGGCATCAAAACTCCGCCGTAAGAGTTGGCCACTAGCTCATACGAACATAATACATAATTACGTAATTTGACACCCCATTTTACCCCTTTTTGAGGGTTTTTTTCAAAACCCTAAAACACGTGTCCATTTATTTTACATTCATAGCATCTAGACAAAGTTTCAACGATGCGTTAAAAAGTTCCATACGTTTTCACCCCTTTAGGGGATAAAGTAAGTAAGTTCGTATGAGCTAGTGGCCAACTCTTACGGCGGAGTTTTGATGCCGCCTAAAGGCCTCCGTCGTGGCTTAACGACTTAAAGCCGAGACCAACGATATAACGTTCCCTCCGAAGCACGGAAGCGCTCAGCTCGTAATGCCACGTAGTATAATTTAGGGGATGAATTTAGAAAAATAATAAAACTTGAAAATTCAAACGCTATTTCCACTCAATGATATCACCGTGACTCACTATGATGTAATGTATGAACGTGCACTGAAATAAAATGTGTTACCTATATCGTGGGTATCAGAAACTACGAGTAACATGGTACACAAAACCCGAAGACTCATTTGCAGAACATACAAACATTTCTTACGCAGCGGAAATCGAATCTGTGCCTCTTGCGACTCTGTCAAACACTCACTCGCAACGCCTATGACGCATTTTTTCCCCACCGTGGTATTTCTTTATCTCTTGGTATCGCATTGTTGCTGTTCCGAGTAAATCAAGTATGAAACATGTGTGAATAGCTTCGTAATATATATTATGGTACTTATGGTATATAATCAAAGGTACTTATATTGATTTCAGTAAAAAAACAATCCGACAAACTCACATAAATTGTCATTCAATAAGTCTTTAGCTAACTTTCAAAGACTTCCGAATCCTTTGAAATATAAAGTACCTGATGATTAAAGGAAAAATACTGGAGTTTTCCATTTTCCCGGATTGTATTTTCTGGAATGATGCCGCATAAATAAAAAATATTCATAGATGTGTCAAAAATTATATTTGACTACCCCCTTATGCTATAAAATACCTACCTACATATTTATTTTGGTCATTATAGGGTTGATTCAGTTATTATTAGTTGACTATTAGTTGGATATTCAGACAAATTCGATTTTCATACAAAGTTTGCCAAGGCGCACAATATTATTAGTGGTACTACTGGTAAAAGACTGTTTGTTGTTATCCCTTCCAGCCAATCTTTACCAATTTCGCTTTCGTCTCTGCATGACTTTCATTATTACGCCAAGGGCACAAATTTTTCAAGAAAATATAGTCCTTATGCGGTAACATTCAAAGAATAACGCGTAGAATTTGTTTACAAAAAATGTTTATTTTCGACCACATGCGGTTTGGTGTAGACCACACATGGTGGTAATATTAGCTGGTATAGCTGATGATAGAACATAATCTTGCGTTCAAATCTGTCATCTCATTATTATAAAACGTTCTAATCTTCGTAATTTTACGTCCTTTATCAATCCTCCTTAAAAATAATGCTGTTAAATTTCTAAATTTAAATTATAACCCCTAAACCTCATATAGAGTACCACAAATCAATTGGTATAGCTGATGATAGAATATAATCTTGCGTTCAAATCTGTCATCTCATTATTATAAAACGTTCGAGTCTTCGTAATTTTACGTCCTTTATCAATCCTCCTTGTCAATAATGCTGTTAAACTTCTAAACTACATATTTTAATTATAACCCCTAACCCTCAAATAGAGCACCACAAATCAATCGGTAAAAGTTGGAAAGATCCTTTTGTGAAGTAGGAAATGAGCTGATGATCTTCAAACACCTCAACAAATATTCATAAACTCTCGATCACATAACAGAAAAAATCGCATCAAAAACGGCCCATTCGTTTGGGAGCTACGGACGCCACGGACTGATATATTTTAATGTCAGTCACCAGAAAACCATGCTGTTCATTCCATCTCTCTTTGCCAAAGAATAAAAAAGAGATAGTTTATTCGTTAGACTGAAAGACTTCATTTTACTCTCTTTTCCATTCTCTTCTATATTTGACTTCGAGCGTTGAACTTTATGTGCGTTTGGTTGAAATTCTAAGGCGCTAACTTATAAGTAGTTGTGGCCCTGTGGTCCGACAACATCGTCCGATTAATCAAAATACACGACGTTTTTTATAGCTTTTGCAATAAATTGGACCACTTTTGTGTTGACCTCGTGGTTCGATCATTCAGATTATGAATTTGCCTAAGCTGAAATAAGTGAAAAGCTAAACTTAAAACTAAGAAAATATCTTACTCGTACTAACGTAACTCGACAGTTTTAAATGTGGAAATAACCCGTAACGACTCAACGTGGTGGTGGTGCACTAGTGGTGGCCTTCCAATTCTAAGGCCGTGGGTTCGAATCCGGTCGTGCACCAACGGATTTTTCTTTTCGAAAAATTCATGTGCACTATATCAGTACTCTCAAATGTAATGAAACGTAATGAAACTTTCATCACGATGTTTTTCTTCACCGTTTCATCATGAAACCGGCATGTCGTAGAACAAAAATAAATTTAAACACTCTTTGAGGTGCACTTAAAATCTTTCATCGGCCTGGTTCAAAAGAACCAGTGACATGATTAAGTAACGAAACGGCTCAACTGATTTGGATTAAACTTTGCATATTCATACTATCTCACCAGAAGATGGATGGATTACGTGAAAGAGGACATGATGTGAATAGAATAAGTACTGAGATGACGAGTGATAGGAGAAGATGGAAGAGGGAAAAATTTTGTGCCGACCCCACATAATAGGATAAGGGAAAATGATGGTAATTATAGCGACCAGTAGTAGCGAAGTACAATTTCTTGACAGTCTTATTATTACATTATCTTTCCTCTGCTCTCAATTTATTCCTACTCTAATTAGTTCCGTTTTACGAGTGTAAAATTCCTTCGAATGCAAATCTATTTATTCTTTTAGCCGTTTCTATTCAGAATTGGAAGAATCTAGTTCAGAGACTCTGCTATGAGTTTTCTCACGCACGCATTAAATATAAAAATATGTGTAAAGCTAGATATCTATTGCTAATATCTAAGTCAAAGTCAAATTTTTTATTCCATAAAATCACTCTGCTGGACTGGGAGTAAAGAAAAAACATAGAATGTGTCCAGCTGCTTCTCTCCCCGAACATGTCATAACAGTCGACTAAGGGATAGTATCCTCTCCAACATGAGATACGATAAGCAAGTATTCCCAAGGAGGGTTGACGTCAGGCAGGCGGCCGGTCATAAAACACCTTAGCCAATACTAACATGATCCAAGGATCATGCTGTGCCGACCCCACATAGAGTGGGATAAGGGCAGGAAGATGATGATGAATCCTGGCATAAAAATGTGGTTGGTTTTAGGGATAGTATCCTCCCCAACATAATGGACCATCTAAATGGGCTATGAGCTTATCACCTGTCACCATGGTTCACCATATCCATTTAGGGACTCCGAATCAGGAATAATGAAATTTTCATAAGAATACTTGTGGATCTGCCCACCCCTTGAACCACTCCGGGTGTGATAATATGTCGGCATCATGTTGGAGAGGTAGGTCATACATTTGTTATTGGGTAAGTATTTGGAAAGACGTGTTTTGACATGTTTAAATATGGCGCCTAGACTATCCTTAAAAATACATTAGGACTGTACTTAAACTAACAGACTACACCAATCTATGGTTTGATAAAATAAGTAAGTTCGTATGAGCTAGTGGCCAACTCTTGTGACGGAGTTTTTAGGCCGCCTAAAGGCCTCCGTCATGACTTAGCGACTTAAAAGCCGGGACCGACAATCTAACGTGCCTTCCGAAGCACGGAAGATTGTTTACCCTAAGTACAGACTTTGTCTACAAAAAATGAGTCTTGTAGAGAGCCTCACCCTTTTATTTTATTTTTTTAATGTTATAGCGACAATAGAAATTCACACTGTCAACTTTCTAACTATAACAGTTCGAGTGAATAGCTTATTAATAGGGTTCCGTTGTCACCCTTCGAGTACGGAACCCTAAAAATGGGATGTTCGTAAAATGACTAGGTAAAAGGGGCGTTACCTTATGATCTATCTATTTAGTCGTGTCACTGGTTCTTTCGAACCAGTGCGATGTAAGGATTTGAAGTGCGCCTCAACGGCTCGTTTCGTGCACTTGACACATAGGCATGTTTGAACTAGATTCTACCACTTGCCGGTTTCCTCACGATGTTTTCCTTTACCTTTTGATAAAGTTAATGCGTTGCACACAATGAAATTATGTCGAAAGACGAAAAGCACGTGCTAATTCTAAACAAAGAGCAGACGAAACTGAAATAATATCGAGGTTAGATATTCTCCCACTTAGAAGTCTGTGACGTATAAAAACCTCATTTATATTGCACTGCAAACCATTTTCATGTCATTTTTCGAAACGCTTTTCAATTTATTTATCGCACTTAATTTATTGACAATGTATTACAATTGAATGATGCATTTCGATTGAATTTAATTTGATGACACGACTAGATAGATTGCACTTCAAAATTGGAACACGCAAAAAACAACTTTCAAAAATGAAAAAAAAAACATTTTTTTTTCTATTCGACCAGTATTTTTTAGAATACTCACCGTAGCAATTTTATGTTCTAAAATCAAACAGAACTTTCAAACACTTCCACTCATTATCGAACTCGTTCGGGATTCGGACCGCGACAGACCAAGAGCGAAACGAAACTAAGCTTCGACTGAAAATGTGCGTATGATTGAGTATTTTTAGAAAACGCCCTCTTGGTATAGGTCCACATGTGTATCCGGCAGGGTCAGAGTACTGATGATGGATCCATGTATTCCACATGAGGCATGTCATGGTAAGCTGGCATATGACATGCCTTTATCGGCCGCCAGGGTCAGCCCTGTCAAATGAAAGAATTGGTTTTTCGCGTGACACTCAATGTTTTCATGAGTTTATCTTTGGCAGCATTTATTTTCTCAAATTGTTTTTCGTAAAAAATTTGTTGGAGCAGGAAGTATCTTTACTTTTGAGCCCAAGGTCGTAGATTCAAAATCCATCACAAATACCTTTTTGAATCCAGCAGCACAGACCTCATTGCATCTGCCTAAATTTTAGATTTTAAGCTTTGTGTTTGTTTTCTGTACCAGGTGTTTTGTCTGTTTGTTTTAATAGTTTTATTTCTTTTATTGAATATTTCGTAGGTATTCGTTTTTTTTTTTCATTTTATGTGTTTGTTTTTGTACTTCTCTTGTGTCTGTGTAAAGTTTTTGTGTCAAATAAAGCAAAAAAAAAAGACTTAAAAACACAAAACGCATGTTCTAATAATGTATCTACTTATTATTATGAGCCTATATCGTCCAACTGCAGGGCCTATCCCTCTTCTACCTTTCTCTGTCAAGTGTTATGTAGAACAAATCCTTCATAAATAAGTCCAAGTCATTCGTCATCTCAGTCTTGGTCTGCCGCGATGTCGTTTACCATCATAAGGAGTATTACTCTGTAGTATTCTTCGCCCATAGGTTATACATAACATTAACATATAATTCGTCACTGGAAAGGCAAATTTACGTAAGCGCCAATCGAGAAAAAGCCGTTTAAAGTTCTTTTTTTTTTCGTTTTTTAATCATAACTTTTTACCTAATTATCGAATTTTGATGACGTCAAAGTAAGATCACATTCTTTTTTCATTTTCTATGTCCAGCAATTCATAATTATTGTATTTGGACTGCTATTTTAGGATAATAAATCAATATGCCCATTTGGCGCCATTTTGGCGCTTACGTAATTTTGCCTTTCCAGTGACGATATTATTGTATTTGGACTGCTATTTTAGGATAATAACTCAATATGCCTATTTGGCGCCATTTTGGCGCTTACGTAATTTTGCCTTTCCAGTGATAATCAAACCTTTCCATAAACAAACACAAAAAGTAACAGAGATGCTTTACATTCTTTTTTTTCTACCTTTCATTCTTTTTTTTATATATTTATATTCATTTAGATACGGCATAATAATAATTGTCTTGTATCATGGGAGAAGCCACTGGCTCCTGAAACACAGTTTTTACTAGTTCAGAAGCCTAAGAATTCATTTATATTGTAACCATTTTATTATGTCAATAAATTGATTTGTTTGTTTGTTTGATACGTCATGCGGCAGATGATCCCTGCCCAGTTCCACGTCAGGCTGCTTCTGGGCAACGTCAACAATTTGTGATTTAAGGGACAGTGTTGCGTATTCGATTCCCATTCTTCATGGATCGTTGAAGTTAAGCAACGTTGTGTGCGGTCACAATTTCGATGGGTAACCGCAAGTGGCATTAGTGGCTTCCGTGCTTCGGAGGGCACGTTGAAATTGTCAGTCCGGGTTTTTCCTCCCTTTAGGCGGCCTAAAAACTCCGTCATAAGAGTTGGCCACTAGCTCATACGAACTGATATTTTTCTACCTATAGAAAATATCTAGAACATATTGCTAGAAAACTGTTAGTTTTCCGCTCATTATGGCTCCGACTTTGTCTAAGCTTTTTTTTTGTTTTGAATACAGAGTTTCCACAGCTGCAACGAATGTTTTTACCATCATAGTAACAGCAAGTTGCAACAAGTTGCTTTCATTTTGTTTCATGAAAAACGAGCTATACAAACACACAAACTCTTTCTTCAAGCGGCAAAGGAGTTTGATTTACTCTATATTTTTTAAAAAGTTGACATTAGCCCGCGGCTTCGCTATCGTGGTAAAAAAAGGCATTATGACACATTTCCTAATGTAACCGCTGTAAAAAGTCTTGATCTTTTTCTTATGGTCTAGGTAAGAAAAACGTCTTGGTTTAAAATAGTCTTCCAAGGTCACCGACATAGCTCAGAGAATTAGCAAACTGAAGTGGCAGTGGGCTGGTCATATCTGCCGAAGAACCGACAACCGTTGGGGTAAACGAGTTCTTGAGTGGAGACCGCGACTCGGCAAACGTAGTGTAGGACGCCCTCCGGCTAGGTGGTGTGACGATCTGCGAAAGGCTGCTGGCAGAAACTGGATGCGTCAAGCCAAAGATAGGGCGCGATGGCGCTCATTAGGGGAGGCCTATGTCCAGCAGTGGACTGCTATAGGCTGATGATGATGAAATAGTCTTCTACAAACACTAGCATTAGACAGAAAATATTCCCACAGTACAAAATTTTGTCTCATGAGAATTCAAATATAACATAGATTCAAAGCAAAATATTAGGTAAATAATGATTTATTGGAATTGTTCAAATCCGACCACATTGTGAGTCCTAATCCTCGAACTCAGCGATGGCATTCAACTTGCTTTTGCCCTCACGGGATGCCTCACGGTGATGAACTCACGAGAAGCACAGTAGACATAAATTATGTAAAACTCTTAGCCTTTTTTTTTTGACGACCTCGGTGGCGTTGCGGGCGATTGCTCGGCAGAGACGCAAGAGGCGCGGGTTCGATTCCCGCTGCGGAAGAAATGTTTTCATGATCTGTAAACATTTCTTCCAGGTCTGGGTGTTGTGGTACCATGGTACTCGTAGTTTCTGATACCCACGACACAGGGAATCCTAGTGTAGGCTCAGAACTATGTTAGTGACACTTGAGTGTTATATAATAAAGAGGAATATATTATAAATATAATATATAATATATAATATATAATATATAATATATAATATATAATATAATATATTATAAAGAGGAAAACTTTGTTTGTTTGTTTGTACTGAATAGGCTCAAAAACTACTGGACCGATTTTAAAAATTCTTTCACCATTCGAAAGCTACATTATCCACGAGTAACATAGGCTATATTTTATTTTGGAAAAAAATAGGGTTCCGTAAGATATTTGGGTTTTTCGGAAACAAGGTGTAAAAAATCAACCAGAAAAGTTACTTATTTTGCGTACGCTGCCTAAACTATAAAAGATAGAACCATAAAATGTTCTAATTAATTGTAGATCTTATAAATATCTACAAAAAAGTCCGCGACACACTATACCCATCTATGTCGAGTGAGGCACAGCAACCATTTTTTTATTTAAAAATCTTGAATTTTTTTTGGACTACATTTAAACGCGTTTATTTTAATCATGCTATTAATCCTTATCAAAATAAATGATTTCATCACTAAGAACAGTTTATGGAGATAATATTTGGTCTTTGAATGATTAAAATTGGACGTTTGGTTTTGAAGTTATGGCGAAATTAAAATATTACGATTTCTGCTGCACGACCGCTGCGTAGGGAGCCGACCTCGCGACTGACCGTGTCTTTCCTGGGTAGGCTTTTTGCAGCGGTAACCGACATCCACGCGGGCGGAGCCGCGGGCGACCGCTAGTATAATAATATTATTTTTAAATTTCCTAGCTACTAATGCGGTACTCGTGGCTGTCACGTGGCGGTCACCGTGATAGCACAGATACCCTGCCATACCCATATGCCAGATAACATATTCCCAGAGTCATTTGGTCCCACGTGGTCCTAAACGGGCCATTTGCTAAAGCAATTGTGTAATATTCATAGTTATAATTAGCTAGAGGAAGGGCAATGTGCCTGGCGTACTCAATTATTTTGGTTGCCATCGTTTTGTTCCATTAATAGTCGAAATAAACTTCATAGAAATATGTCGAACTATTTGACCAACTTCGGTGTTTTTTTTTCTTCAATGAAATCCTTACAAATAACTGAGTCGACTAACAAAAAATAAGAATTGCCCATATTCATGGAAAACTCACGCTTGGCCAAAACATTTAATACTATTACTATGCATAATTATTGATAAACAAAATAGTTTCAAAGACACTTTTCCTATATCTCTTTTGGTTTCGGATTTCTACGTAGGTACTGTACATTCTAAGGCCTTTTTACCATCTATAGTAGATGATTTATACAGCGTCAGGAGGCAACTTTTACCTTCACTAACGGGATGCTGTAGTGCCCGGGACGAATTAAGATGGAGTATCCTCTCAACTTAGTCGGCCTTGTCCACAGGAAAGACACGGCCATTCAATAAGTGTACTATATTCAATAAGCACGATTTCAAAACTAAAGTCAATAAAAAAATCTATTTTTATTTTAGACCCAACTTTTTTTTATCTAATAACTAAACCATTAAACGTGTTAACAGATTTAGATATATATTTAAGAAACTTTATACCATCTACCACGAAAATCTTCACGTGGGATATAATTTACAAACGAAAACGTTGTCCATCTGTCATCGCTAAGTTCCAAATTCAAATGAGTAGTTCCAAATTCAAACGCGTAGGCCAAAGACAAGATGCATAAGCATTCCAAATTTGAATCATAAATAACCATAACTCTATTTCTATCTTGCTTACACAGACGGTGTGAGCACTGGTGGTCTGGTGGGGCCCCGCCTTCCGATCCCATAAGGTTGTGGGTTCAAATCCAGTCGTGCCCGATTAGATTACCAGTACTCTCAAACTATAAAGAAAAACATCGTGAGGAAACCTGTCGTAGAGTTTGTGTCAAGAGCACGAAATAAATAAATAACATCCAACAGTCACATACATAGTCCTGACCCCACACTAGGATTCCCTGTGTCGTGGGTATCAGAAACTACGAGTACCATGGTACCACAACACCCAGACCCGGAAGAAATATTTACAGATCATGCAAACATTTTTTCCGCAGCGGGAATCGAACCCGCGCCTCTTGCGTGTCTGCCGAGCAATCGCCCGCCACGTCATCGAGGCCGTCTCAGGAGAGGAGCCTTTGAGGAACTTTAAATCCTTTTACCACAATGCTTCTAAAGAACTATTAACAAGATTAGTAGTACAAGACGATGTCCCACCTATTTCAAATTTAGAACACGGTGGCTTCAATTGTTACTTTTTAAAACGTTAAGACTTGAGCTAATTACCCAAATATCTGCAAATTAAAATATACCTTAAAAACGTGAAAATAAACCGTAGAATCGTTTAACGTGTGCATGTATTTCTTTTCTGTAACAACCTAATTTATTATGTTTAGATAGGTAATCAGTGGAAATCTATTTTTACTTTTTCTTGTTAGTAACAGTCGAAATCATGGCGGCTTGAAACAAAACTTTTAATTCGATCTTTTTAAGTTTTTTATTTGAAATGATTTCTCACTTTATTTTTTTTGTAAAAAAATAATAGAAGTTAAATAATTGCATTACTTCTGGTATTACCAAAATAGCTACCCAATTTTATTACTCGGATTAAAATGCACAGTGTATCAAAATAATACAAAGACAAAGTGACATCTCGACCGAAAAATTTTCGTCCAATTCGGTCCAAATGTCACTTTCAATTTTAATTTATTTATTTACTGACATTTCGGCCACCATCAAAATACTGCAGCTGTTTTGTACAGTCAAGCCCTAGAAAAAACTCGCGTAAAATATCGCGTTTAAAATGCACGCGTAAAACCGTGCAGCTATTTTAATTCCTGATGTAGGTACACTGAAATTTACCTTGAAAAAGGGGTGCAAACGTCTGAGTCCAGTTTCATTTTTTACCCTTTTCACCGTCTCTCGCTAAATTTGTCCGCAGTGCAACAGACCGCCTGCTTTTTTCCTGTTCTGTAAATGCACCAGAAGCCAGTTCACTCTAAAATATACCCTGTAATCTCCCCACATGGTCTAATTTCCAACAGCAGTGGTGCTAGTAAAGGAAATTGTATTTTAATAAATAACTAGTAGAGTTTATATTGCGTTGTGGGATGTAAGTATAACAGAATATTTGAAGCATATGCTTTTAGCTATCCCTTTGGATGCTATTTGGTTAAGCGTTTAATTCTGACTGGGTTTATGAGGTATTTTTGATTGTCAGGGTTTATTTTCAGAGGCTACAGGACTTGTCAAGGAATTTGCTTTTCACAAATTAGACTTATAATGTCTGGAGTAGGAGTAATGAAGAAACAAAGAATACGTCCAGCTGCTTCTCTCCCCGAGCATGTCGTAAAAGTTGACTAACTGATAGTATTCTCCCCAACGTGATAGCTCATCTTATATGGGCGATGGGCTGATCACCTTTCACCATGGTTCACCATTATCTTGGGACTTTGAATCAAGAGTGGCAACAAGTTTTTTTAATATGAATTTATGTACCTATGTAATATAGCTTTTTAAAAACATATTTTATTTTTATACTAGTTAGACTACCTGCGCCTGGCATTTTCCATCAAAACAAGTTAAGAAACTTATACCAGCGTTTTTCCGACAAAAAGTCCTTTTATGTAGTATGATTACATTTGACTTCTATTTTCATTTTCAAAAAGTTTCTGTTGCGTAATTATCTATTAGCTTCTTCCCGTGGATCAGAGCGATTGTTTTTTTTTAATATCACTAGCCTTAGGTGGTATTCGCATAAAAAGCCGTTTTTATGTCATTACTAGCTGCCGCCCGCGGTTTCGCTCGCGTTGTACCCGAATAAAAAATAGCCTATTATGTTAATCCGGCACATGTACTATGTATATTCCAAGTTTAATTTAAATCCGTTCAGCCGTTTAGGCGTGATTGAGGCACAAACATCCAAACATCCAGACATCCTTACAAACTTTCGCATTTATAATATAAGTAAGAAGATTTACCTACAAATCATAAACTGAAGTTCCTAAATATGTTTTCCACGTTTCAGTCATACCCAGTCAGCTATTTGAGAGATTAGTTGCAATAAACATAGACTCTTGCTCACTTACACACACAGACTAACTCATTTTTAGTATTAACTAGCGACCCGCCCCGGCTTCGCACGGGTGCAATAAGAGATAGACATATACCTACCATCGCGGACTTTTTTGTAGACCTTTTTAAGGTGTACAATACTGTAGTACATTATTTTGATCTATCTCGTAGGGTTCAGCCAGCGTTTGCAATGTAAGCGCAAAAAAATGTGTTTATTTACTACATCACATTAGAAACCTCTAAAATTATCAGTATTTCTCTACTATATTATGCATGTATTATACATATACCTAAACCTTGCTCTTGAATCATTCTATCTATTAAAGAAAACCACATCAAAATCCGTTGCGTAGTTTTAAAGGTCTAAGCATACATAGGGACAGACAGCGGGAAGCGACTTTGTTTTATACTATGTAGTGATGTGATGAACATTTTTGTAAACCTTTTTCATCTATTGTGAGTGATTGAATCAGGAATAAGCATAATAACTTACAAAAGCTTACAATCTAAGAAAATGTAAGGTTAACTTATTAATATTATACGAAAATTGGTAGATTGAGATGGAAAAACCACAACTCTTCGTAGGTATGAACACAAAAACTGGACCGTTTTTGTCCACAATCCACTAGTATCAAATTACACCTTTCACCATAAGCAGGTAACTCGATACAGGTCCCGATTTAAAGATAAGTCAAACCTTTTAAGTAATTAAATTAATTGAACCGTATATACTTTAATAATCTTACCTCTTACCTATATTATAAATGCGAAAGTTTGTGAGTTTGGATGTTTGGATGTTTGTGCCTCAATCACGCCTAAACGGCTGAACGGATTTGAATGAAACTTGGAATATACATAGCACTTGTGCTGGAATAGCGTATAGGCTAATTTTTATCCAGGTACAACGCGAGCGAAGCCGCGGGCGGCAGCTAGTACTTTAATAAAAATATATATTTCATCCATACTGGGATAAGGGCAGGAAGATGATGATGACTAATATTATAAATGTACAAGTAACTCTGTCTGTCACTTTTTCACGCCTAAACCGCCCAACAGATTGTGATGATATAACATGGAGATAGATTATTATTATCACGAAGAAGGACTTAGACATAAAAAAGGCCTTTTACCATCTGTAGTAGATGATTTATACAGCGTCAGGAGGCAACTTTTACCTTCAATAACGGGACGCTGTAGTGTCCGGGACGAATTAAGATGGAGTAGGCTCTCAGCTTAGTCGGCCTTGTCTACAGGAAAGACATGGTCAATACGTGCGGAGTTGACTAAGCCGCGAGTTTCCTCACCATGTTTTCCTTCATCGTTTGAGAGTACTGGTATAGTGCACATAAATTGGTACACGATCGGATTTGAACCCACCACCTTAGGATCGGAAGGCGGGGTCACTACCAACTAGACCACCAGTGCTCTCAGTGACCCAGACATAGGAAGGGGCGAAATAAAGGATCGAAATTTGTATGGGGAACCGTGATAACTAATGAAAGGCATCACCAGGCGCAGTCATTACTTAGACCGGATTTAGGACTCCATAGAATTTTTTTTATTAAGTTATTAAATTCGGGCAAATTCGCGGGAAACATGTAGTTGTAATACATTTTCATGTCACAAGATTTAGCGATTTTGGACCACTGTGCTCTAATTTGCTAATGAGGCGACAGTTATGCAAATTTTGGATATAAATTTTGTTATAAATTAATGTGAACTCAGTTTAAAACCAGTTAGGAAGTGTTCTAAAATGTCACAATTTAATTGAAGTCACATATATAGTTTTCCTAAATTAGTTCAGTCGCAAAAAACGGTTTCGAGACTATTATTTACTGTCTTGTTTGTAAAGTAGATTTTATTTTTATTTTCGCCACTCATGTTTTAGTCGCGAAGATTGGAAAAGGGTGGCTAATTTTAATAACAACAATTATTATATTTTAGTTCATTTTGACGAAAAAATTACCAAAGTGGTCAAAGGATTAAGTTAGCCTATCACTAGTACGGGGGTCCAACCCAACATGGAACATTTCTCAATAGGTAAAAAAAAACAACATGGCTGATATTTTTTTCTTAATTTTTTTACGTTCTGCGTGCAAAAAAGTATCAGCCATAGAGGCTGAAACTGTTTTTAAAAAAACCTATGTGAGTTTTCTCTAAATTAGTAGATATGCTATTGTGTAACCAATTACGTTGTCGATTTTAGCTTTTGGTTGGCTGTCATCATTATAAAAGATGCAAAAGAGGGGTCTTGTATGGGTCGAATACGTAACGTACCTACCTACCGTACGTTTCGTATTCGACTCGCACTTGACCGTTTTTTTTGTTTGCTGTAATTGTGGTCTGTTCATGGAACGGGTTGGTAGACGGAGACTTTTTATCTTGTCATTTTGCATTAAATATACAGCTAATACTGTACCTACAAATTGCATTCTTTACGGCTACTACTGTACCTACAAGTGACATTAAACAAAAGAAGAATTACTGTTTAATGACTTTCAACGCTTTTTTTCTAAAGCTAATATGCATTATTTACGGCTAATACTGCACCTACAAGTGACACTGCAACTCTAAACAAAACACGAATCACTATTGAACAAATACTTTCAACATCTATACAAATCAAGATGGCGATCCAAGATACACAAAGGCACGACAAAATGTTTAACACCGTCCATTCATTAAGCAGAAAAGATGTTGGAGCCAATTGAATACCCAACATTATCTTTGTCGTGATCTAGAGATGGCGCTGAGACGAAATATTGTCGAGTGTCATGACGTATGAACAGATAGTCAGGTTACATAACCTGTGACGTTCATAGTTGGATTGAGAAATGGAAGAAAATAGAAGAATGGTTTGTTAAAAAAGTTTAGAGTAGATACCTGTTAAAAAATGATTGCTTGAATAAACTGTACTTTTAGATAGGTAACTAAAAGATAGTTAATTTAATTCCTGGTAGGTAACGTTCCAAATATTGCAGTTTTATTACAAAAAATGCAAAGCAAATTTTTGAGAGAAACACGCTAAAATATCTACCCAACAAAATGTTATGTTCAGTTTTAAAAAAATATCTAAATACATACTCCTAGTCAGATAAATAAATAATACCCGATGTGTTTCTCAAGACTATCATGAGAGATACCTAGTTATAGTTTTATGCAAATGAATTTAATAATAAATATGCGAAAACAATACCTGATTGGTAATAAATTTATTTGAATTAGCTTTTATCTTGTTTTGTATTCCGAATAAAATGAATAAAAATTAAACGAATGATTATATTAACATACCAAACTCTCTAACTTTCGAATTATTTTAGCTTGTCACTGCCGCTCTCTACATTTACCACTCTCCTAGAGTGGTGACATTTTAAGAATCGATAGATCAGATTTATCAATAGTTGACAAAGTGTCAATGCTTTACGGGCCCATAAAAAAAATTAACAGATGTTTGCGGTTTTTTAGAAGTGTTCTTATTTTATTGTCGGATTGTATTAATAACTTAGATAGACTTGGATAATAAGTAGTTGTTAATGATATACTAAAATAAGATAAAAACTGTTTGGAGAACACATTTGGTTTTTTTCTTTGTGTTTTTATTATAAGTTACTAGTGTCTCTTTAAATAATCGTTTCGATTATTTAAAGATTAATATCATCCACATGAGTTTTCAGAAAGTCATGTTCCCCAAAGATAATACGTTCTTTTAAATTTTACGAAAAAAGTTGCTATCCCTCGTGAGATTTAATAGTTTATACACCAGAAAAAGAATCATCACAAAAGTAACAGCCGCATTTACTACTCATGTCACTAGTTCCGTCTAACCAGTGCGGTGAAAGGGTTAAAGTGAGGAAGAGACCTCTTTCGTGCACTAGACAGTCGCATTGAGAAACTTTATCTATTTTTGAATTGACATTAAAACTTGTCATTTGAAGTGTGTTACAGATCTCATGAAATTGTAGAATCAAGAGAATTTCAACCTTAACTCAAAGTCGCAAATGCTATAAATTTAAAGGTTTTTTAACTGGAAGGAGGTGCAAGTAAAAGGCTCTGGATTTTTAGTGAAAATTATTACAAATAGTACTTTATGAATGAATGAATGAATGAGTGATAATTCTTTATTGTACACCTTACAATTAACGAATTTGATAACCAGTAGGTATTTTAGTATTTTAGTATTTTTTTGTAGGTAATGCCTTATAAATTAGAAGCTTGCTTTTCTCTGTTTTTCTTTTTTTTTTTTGTACATTTATATATTCTACTAGTCTTTCGCTTGCGGGCGCGAGCTGCACGCAGCTCGCGAGGGACGTAATCGCTGCTGTTGAAAAAAAAAAAAAAAAAAAAACTGTCACTTTCGGCATTTGCATCGCGCCGTCCTCTATGACATTTGTTCGAGCACCCCTTACTTGTCGCTTTTAGTTATCGAGATATCGTCGGTCAAAGTTTGTATGGCGGCCATCTTGTTTTCCGCCATTTTGAATTTTTTTCACCGCACATCGGATTCGACCAGGGTGCATGTCCACATTCCGCAAGCAGGGTGGGTGTCGGTCTTTTAGTTTCGTCTGGCAGTAGGTGAGGTCCCTGATGAGGAGCAGTTTTCGAAGATTTTGGATTTTTCCCAAATTGGAATTGACTCCCTGAACACTTCCCCCGTACATCATTTTGACCCATCTCTACTCCTTCTGGGAGAACAATGATGTCAGTCAGTGAGTGAGTGAGTGAGTGGGTTTGCAGCTATATATAGTATAACTAGTATTTTCGCTTGCGGGCGCGAGCTGCACGCAGCTCGCGAGGGACGTAATCGCTGCTGTTGAAAAAAAAAAAAAAAAAAAAAAAACAACTGTCACCTTTGGCATTTGCATTGCTCCATCCTCTATAACATTTGTTCGAGCACCCCTTACTTATCGCTTTTAGTTTTCGAGATATCGTCGGTCAAAGTTTGTATGGCGGCCATCTTGTTTTCCGCCATTTTGAATTTTTTTCACCGCACATCGGATTCGACCAGGGTGCATGTCCACATTCCGCAAGCAGGGTGGGTGTCGGTCTTCTAGTTTCGTCTGGCAGTAGGTGAGGTCCCTGATGAGGAGCAGTTTTCGAAGATTTCGGATTTTTCCCAAATTGGAATTGACTCCCTGAACACTTCCCCCGTACATCATTTTGACCCATCTCTACTCCTTCTGGGAGAACAATGATGTCAGTGAGTGAGTCAGTGAGTGGGTTTGCAGCTATATATAGTATAATAATATCTTCTTTAGCGTAATTTGTTCATGACAGTTTATGATAGTAGAATGTTTTTAAACGTGAAAACCTATTATTGGCTTTCTGTTTCTTATAAGTATATTTAATTTAATTTGTTTCTGTAGCTGTTGGTTTTCCAATAAATAAATAAATAAATAAATTAAATATAATGTACAACGGGCGGTCTTACCGCCAATAAGCGATCTCTTCCAGACAGTCACTACAACGGGCGGTCTTATCGTTAATAAGCGATCTCTTCCAGACAGTCACCCGTCCAGACACTGTTAGTGAACGGGGGCACTACCGTACCATCAAATTAACTTTCGTTGTTATTTTCATTCCTCCCAAAAATGGAGTGAATTTATAAATATGAGTCCCTGCTCTTACGTAGTAGGGTTTTAGTTTTGTATATGCTTTATTTTTCCATCTAAAAATGTATGTCACTTTATGGCATATAAACTATCCGTAGTCGGTAATTAAAATATTGGCCGTTAGTAGTATACTAATACTATATATACAACGAATACTGCTACAACTATAACTATACTAAAATGATATCCATCGCTTATGACTTGTATAATTATATCGCATTGGTTTATTTGTGGAGATATCATGCAAACATTCTGCAGGATAACATTTACCCGGAAACGGAATAATTTTATAACCATTTGTATAAATATTTAAACAGGTTTGTTGATCCTGGATAAAACTATAAATATTCAATTAAAGATAATTAGTAAATAGTCCGGTTGTTTGAAAGTTTTGAAAATTGCTATTATTGGTTCGATACTTACGGAACCCTTCGTGTGTGAATTCGACATGCACTTGACCAGTTTTTTCTTCACCATTTAATAGGAGGTTAACGATCGTCACATGACGGTGATCGTTTCTTAGAACGCAAACGCTTTGTTCGTTACACATCCGTGCTAAAAGCATTTGCCTAATTGTAGTAGATTTGTCTGAGGTACACCTTACGGCATTGATGCCTCGCTTACACTGTTTAGCTACTGGCTTATTGACAGAGAGAGTAGAAATTTTCGGTGTATTTCTATTGTCGATACAACGACAAATAATAATAATACAAGAAACATTTCACATTGATTTATTTGTCAGAGGACAAAGCCTAATATAAGTACCACGGCCTACCCTACTTACATAGGATAGGTATGCATACATAATACAAAACAATGTCTTTAAATAAATAAATATTTGTGGACACTTCACACAGCGCCATCTAGCCCCAAACTAAGCAAAGCTATGGGCGCTAGATAGCTATTAGAATAGTTATACCTATACTTTTTTTAAATACATACTTATAATGCATAATGATACAACACCCAGACCTGGAAGAAATATTTTCAGAACATACAAACATTTCTCTTGCGTTTCAGCCGAACACTCGCCCGCCATGCCACTGAGGTCGTCAAGTTACTAGCTCAGTGCAAACTCACGGTACAACAGAGAAACACGCGCATTAACGCCAAGACGGTCTTAAACTCCTCTGGTCTCGTGGTGCCATAGCTTATAAATTCACTGAGTTAATCACTTTGGGCTTTTGTTTTCTCAATTTGATTGTGGATACTTTTAATACTATAATTTATTTGACACTAATACTTCTCTGCTGGACTGGAAGTTAAGAAAAAGCATAGAATGCGTCCAGCTGCTTCTCCTCCCGAGCATGTCGTAAAAGTCGACTAAGGGATAGACCTCTCCAAAATGATGGACCATCTACCTATAAGGGCGATGGGCTGATCACCTGTCACCATGGTTCACCATATCCATCTTAGGACTTTAAATCAGAAGTGGCTGCAAGTTTTCTTATGTTCACTTGTGGCTCTGTCCACCTCATTAGGTATACGGGAGTGATAATATGTATGTATGTACTAATACTTTTAGTGTCACTAGTTTTTAAGAAACAGTGTGGTGAAAGAAGTAAAGTGCCGCTTTCCTCACGAAGTTTTTCTTTACGGTTTGAGAGTACCTAACTCTTCTAACCTCAAACCCTTAGGGTTGGAAGGCAAAGTCATTACCACTAGAACAATAAGAACTAATAATATCAGTGGCAAAAATTACAGTATCGTTAATATTGTATTTAATTTTAAATCACTGCATTGTGAAGGTATTGTCATTTTATTATGACATTCCATACAAAATCTCATGGGCTGTTACGTCTGGAAGGCCATTAGCATATTCTTGTAAACTCTATTGTCAATACAATGCAATGTAGATCTGTAACGTGGTGATAACAATAACATCGTGGTTTCTCTATTTTGACATTTGCTGTTTCTATTCTAGTTCAATAACCTATTTCTATTGACATTTCTAAAGGAAATTATGAAGTCTGGTCATAAAATTAACGATTTTTCTTTCTTGATAAAGTTTATTTGTACCTACAAAATAAAAAAATCGGCCGTGCAGGTCGCATTCGCAGAAGGGTACTTCTATTATGTTTTTATTTTATTTTTATTATTTGTTGTTATTGCGGCAGTAGGAATACAAACTCTGTGAAAATTTCAACTCTCTACATATTACGGTTCATGAGATACAGCCCGCTGACAGACGGACAGACGGACGGACAGCGGTGGCTTAGTAATAGGGTCCTGTGAGCACCTTCCGGGTACGGAACCTTAAAAAATGAATGTGATTTTTCTTTTATCATATTTTCACTTTTAGGAACCAAAGAAATAATTAAAAAACATTTTCTTTCTGAATAAACTCATTTTATTAGCTAACAACAGAGTTCTAAATCGATTCTGATGAGCAAAATCCGCTATTACATGCTCTTAAGAAAGAACCATCCATAAAACTATAGAAAGTAGAATAGAAGTCTAGGCTAGGCTGGTTTCATTCTGTCATTTACAAGCTAGAAACGAGTTTCACATCTGCATATAAGTGGCACTTATTATGTCGTGTTCTTATTATAATTGATGCTTTGATGACTTGAACAGTCCTATTACTACTACTAGTCGGTCTAGTGGCAGCACCCACGCCTTCCGATCCTCAAGTGGGTTCAAATCCGGTTGTGCACCAGTGAATTCTTCTGTTCGAAAAAACTATGTGCGCTATTATACCAGTCCTCTCAAACAGAAAAAAGTTCGAAAACATGAGCCAAGTGCACGAAAGGAACCTCTTCAAAATTCACCATTATGGTTAGAATAAAAACAGTCAAGTGCGAGTCGAATTCGCCCCGAAGGGTTCCGTACCAAAAATGTTTCTTGTATGACCCCCTTTTATTATTTTATTTTTATTGTTTGTTGTTACAGCGGCAACAAAAATACACACTCTGAAAATTTCAACTCTCTACCTAATGGTTTATGAGATACAGCCCGCTGGCGGATGAACGGACAGACAGCGGGCTGTTATCACCCTTCGGATACGGAACCCTAAAAAATCGTCATATTTTGCTTTATCATAAATTCTTCTCACATTTCTCACTTACATTCAGCTTGTTTAAAAATTTAAGAGAATTTTCTTCGGAATTGTATTCCATGTAACAAAACGGTTGACAGTGCAACGATTACCGAAGGAAGCACATGAATTATGTAAAACATATTGTTTGTACACGTTTGTACACGCTACGTGTACAGTTTTACATGTAGAGAATAGGAATAGCAAATAACGTGTCGCAGTGATACACACGGATGGCGAGGTTGGCGCGCGTGTTGGGAAACATGTTGGCGGACAAACAAATGCCTACATCAAGTTTTTTTATCAATACGATCTGGAATTACCTATTAAATTAGCATAGCTGAATGGATCCACATTCTGGATAAAAGTAACATAATAGTTCATTTATCAATATAGGTTCTTGGATTGAACAAATATTGTACGCCTCGGCAATTTTTGTCTAGCTTCTGAAATACGAACTAACGCGATGATGATAATGTAATATAGAGATGTTAGAATTAATTATCTAGACACTAATGTTTTGTAAAATGATGGTTCAGTTATTATTTTAATTTATGATTCGGAAAAATTCGGTTTTCATAAAGAGCACAAAGTTTTCCGAGGCGCACAATATTTGTGGTACTACTGTACGTATGCGCATTTGAGGTTGTTTTCATTGTATTTCTTAAATCAGCTATTTTGGTTGCAGAGCTGCGTTTCAGTTTATTGTGAAATTAGAACACCGTGAACTTACTTTGTGGACCTATCCTAGGTCCTTTGATAGAGGCTCTTATCATAAATTATCATTGTGATTTCATCAGTGAATATAAATAGTTTAAGACCATCATCATTTCCCTGCCCTTGTCCCACTTTATGTGGGGTCGGCACAACATGTATTTCTCTTCCATTTCCCTCTGTCAGAAGTCATCTCAACGCTCACTCCTTTCTTACTCATGTCATCTTTCACACAGTCCAATAAATAGTTTAAGACCCTTTTACTATTATTTAGACCGGGTTCTAGTTATGTCAAAAATTGCTTATGCATCTGTCTGTGTGTCCGTTTTTTAAGCTAGTAGATAAAACTCTATAGGTCTACTCCTAACTGTAGAAAATATCTCGTCTATCTTTCTGCCCGTATGCTCCCACGCGTTTTAAGCCTGTGAAACAGTAGTTCTGCTATGTATAAAAAATTGCTCGTCCATCTTCCTGTCCGTGTGTCTCCACGCGTTTTTCTTTAAGCCCGCGGCGGCGTATCTATGCAAATTGCATTACTAAAGCTGGCCTCTCCCATTTTGTTTTTACACAAACAATATAAAATAACTTTGACCTAACAAGCCTCGAAAAATACACCATTTCCAGTTTCGTTTTAATTTGCTAACTTGTTATGTGGTTAGAATGCTACGTACTTTGCCAAGAGTTCAATGCAATTGTGTTTGATTTTTTAATAGAAGTTGGCTCTAACACGAGTTTTCAAAGGCTGTACTAGCTTCCACCCACGGCTTTACCGGATAAAAGGTAGCTTAGGCGTATGTCGATCAGTTAAAGTAACTAAGTTTGTATGAGCTAGTGGCCAGCTCTTGTGACGGAGTTTTTAGACCGCCTAAAGGCCTCCGTCATGGCTTAACGACTTAAAAGCCGGGATAGACAATTTAATGTGCCCTCCGAAGCACGGAAGCGCTCAGCTCGTAATGCCACTTGCAGTCACCCATCCAAATTGTGACCGCACACAACGTTGCTTACTCCGTCACAAGAGTTGGCCACTAGCTCATGCGAACTTATTTATTTTTATTATTAAGTTTTTATTATTTACAGGATAATAAAGGGTGTTATTGTTACTAGTAAGATGAACGTAGTGATTTGATAATCCGTGATATTATACAAAAAAGTATATACATACATATTATCACGCCCGTATCCCTATTGGAATGGGCAGAGCCACATGTCATAAGATTATTTGCAGCCACCGATTCAAAGTCCTAAGATTGAAATGGTGACCCATGGTGACAGGCCATCGCCCTATAGATGGTCCATCATGTTGGAGAGGATACTATCCCTTAGTCGACTTTTATGACATACTCGGGGAGAGAAGCAGTTGGACGCATTCTATGTTTTATCCTTACTCCCAGTCCAACACAGAAGTAAGCTCACTATAGGTACCTACTATACTTTTTCTTGTCAAAAACATAGGTAATCTTATACTTAAGTTAACTGTAAGACAAAGAATGCTTAACTCATTAACCTCCTTTGTTGCCATCGGGTAAAAAGTCGAACACAGTACTCAATAATAAACTGCATAATCACAAAAACGCGTACAATCAATAAACTAGATGGAGACGGAGTCGACCAACCAGTCGGGCGACTCGTCGTAACTGTTTGGAGACCGGTTGGTTGATTGGAACCGTGGAATTAAGGGACAGACTGCATCATTGCAAGCATACAAATTATAGCTTATAATAAACAACTATTCGTTTAAAAGTACTGACTTAGTAAAATTTAGATAGCAGTGTAGCCGCCATATTGCTTTTTCTTACGCTTTAGGTTCCCATTACATCATCATCTTCCTGCCCTTATCCCACTCTATGTGGGGTTGGCAAGTGATCCAAGGATCATGCTGTAAGAGTCTTGGTTAAGGTGTTTTATGACCGGCCGCCTGCCTGACGTCAACCCTCCTTGGGAATACTTGCTTATTGTATCTCATCATGTTGGAGGATACTATCCCTTAGTCGACTTTTACGACATGCTCGGGGAGAGAAGCAACTGGATAATATAATAATACACAAATAAATAATTAAGTATAAATATACAACCTCTTAGGCCAAGCATAATACCTTTACCGTTCTGTCGAGGGTAAAAAGTCTTCGAACAGTAAAAGAGTAAAATCCATTGGTGTTCTACCAGATTCAAACCCACATTTTAAGATCGAAAGGCGGAGTACCACTAGGCCACCGTAATACAATAACCTAAAGGTATAAAGCTGCATGAAAACATAGCTTTCCAGCAAACCTTTTTCCTCGGTGTCGCGCCCTCTGCGCTCACCAAAGCCCGGTAACGCTGCCAGCGGTCATCTGAGACCCACAGCGTTATTATCCGTCCGAAAAAAAGAAATATAGCTTTCCAGCAATGTACAATAACTCGATGTTAAAAAATAAGTCAAGGGTGAATCGCGGTAAGTATCCTCGATTAAATACTTATCGATTCTCACGGGCGTGGAGTAATCGATTTAACATCGATTTGGGATCTGCCACAGTTCAGCGCGTTCGAGGTATGGTGCGGGTTCCGTAAGTACTAATGGTAAAAACCGTTATTGCAAAAACTGGTATTGAAAGAGTTAATCTTTTTTTAACGTTTCTTATGAACGTTGATAGTATGTATTAACAAAAAAGCTAATTATTTTTTTTTAAATTATAGCGAATGAAAATAATTAAGACGTACGTCTTAAGACGTAATTGCATTTAGTTTTAAAAGCTCTATTGAACTTGGTCAATTATTAAGAAAATATTTTTTCAATCCAAGAATCCAAAGTAAGAATGTCTTGTTTTTTTTTAATAGAAAAATATGTTTCATTTTTGTGATTGTCACTGCTGTTTGTAAATACATGACATACCTACATACATGAACACGCCCGTATACCTAACGGGGTGGGCGATGCCACAAGTACCTAATCATAAGAAAACTTGCAGCCTCTTTTGATTCAAAGTCCCAAGATGGATATAGTGAACCCTGGTGGCAGGTGATAAGCCCATTGCCTATTAGATGGTCCATCATATTGGAGAGGATCAAAGGCCTCTTAGTTAGTAAGTCATAATTAATATTGTAGAAAAATGTTTCTACATTTGAATATTTAACCCTATTTATTTAAATAAGCAATGATTAAACCGTTACAATATTTGACAGTAAAGTCGACTAATTGAAACGTCGGGTTCGGACCAAATAGAGCGAGCTCTATTCAATAAAGTTTACGCATCACTAGTTGCTCGTACCATGAATCGGATTATGGACTTCACTAGCTTACGTACGCAACTACTCGTATATTTAATATAAAAAATATTTTTTCTAGGAGATATCCAAGAAGCTGATGGATGTGACCAATGACCAAAGGCTGCTTACTTCGGACAAAGGATAAGTATAGCTATCCAACGAGGTAACGTCGCCAGCCTTTTGGGGACCTTACCTGCGGTTGGTGATCTGAGCTCTGTTTTCTATCTGTAGGCGAACTTAGCCAATACAATTTATAAAATATAAAAGAAACAGACGTTCTATCAAAGGACCATTGCAAACAGTCTATGCTTATAGATTTTTTCATAATTGTATAGGTAGGTAGGTAAATCTGTCCAGCTGCTCATCTCAAACAAGTCATAAAAGTCGACTGAGGAAGTCCAGTTCTTTAAAAAAATTATGCTTACTTATACCATCCGTTTAAGAGTATAGTTTGTTTTTGTCTGTTTTGCTATCTCATTATTTTTTTAAAATATGAAACGATGAACAGTTAATGAAGCTGCGCTATTTCACTCTACCTTTCTACATTTTTCCTTAGAAAAGTTGGGGAATAAAGGACCGAGAAACAAAGTGTAGCACGGCCACCATCTGATGGACCGATGACATTGTGAATATCGCGGGTGGTCGGATGGAAGAAGCACAAACTCGTTCTATATCCATTAGTGGACTTCAATGATGATATTCTTTTTACTTTTTTCTTCACTAGGAAATAGAATAAAACCCAATAGGGAAAAAAATAAACCTTTAGCAAAGTAATTATTTCACCCCATTCAGTTATTTCTTCAGCATTCAATTATGTATTGAGATCAATCCGTGAGGTTGTAAGGTAAGCCAATCGTATCGCTCATAAGGCTTCTGTTTCTTGAGTAATGAGATTTTCCTTCTGGTCGTTTGAAGGACTTCGGTCCTGTTTAGGTATTAATTGGATGTTTAATCCGTTTATTAAGTACATATATAAAACTCGGTTTTCTGTTCTCAGTTTTTTGATGGATTTTTATATTAATAAATAAAAATATCTGTGGACATTTCATACAGAGCCATCTAGCCCCAAACTAAGCAAAGCTTGTACTATGGGAACCAGATGGCTGATACAATACTTTGCAATATCAATGCTTTACTTTTTTTTTAATTAAATGTTATGATGGTTTTTATGTTATTTCATTTTTATTATTTGTTGTTATAGTCACTGGCAATACAAACTAAAAACTATCTACCTTTTACGGTTCATAAGATATAGCCCGCTGACAGATGGACGGACAGTGAAGGCTTCGTAAAATTTATCAAAAATCTTTCTCTGTGAGCAAAAATTACGCAAAAAATTATATAAAAACCAAAATACTTATTCCTACTAACGCCACTATTTGTCACCCGATTTTCGATTTCAATCTTACTTATATTATAAAATTGAAAAGCTTTAGTTTGCTTGATATTACCGGCGTAAAGTTCAAAACGCAACGATAACGCGTACTAACTTTACCTGTGCTGCCATCTAGTTTAGTAATATTTCTGCCGTACCTATTTTCTAGTGAAGTTTGATTGACGGACGGCGCCTCTCTAGAGACCGCCGTATTGCAGAACTTTCAAATGGATTTTTACTTTTTAATAACCCCTAGGTTTGGACCAAATTAATTGGGTACCCGCATTAAAGTTTAATGACCTCCGCAGGTGCCACAAAATATTCATTTTATTATGTACTTAAAAAGCTTTAAAATCTTGTTTTTTTTTGGCGGAAATCAAATCATAATAGGGCAGGTACCTGATGACATTTTGAAGATTTTTAAAGATTGGAGTTGGAACGGTTACAATTTTTTTAATTAGTTAATTTTTTAGAGATAATATTCCTCTAATAAACTACACTGATGGTATTAGATGACATTTCTGACACTATTTATTTTATGTATATAAAAAAACTTGATTCCAAAAAACTAGTAAATTAAATTCGCACATGCTTATGGACCGTCCGTCGTACTAAAATCATAATTAACTTCAGAACGCCTTATGTCACTTGGCTAATGATCCATCATTCATTTGACACCCCATTTGTCAAAATCTGATTAGTGTAGAAGCTACAAGTGATATTAAAGAAAACTAGCTGCCGCCCGCCGGCTTCGCTCACGTTGTACTACGTTATTCCATACATAAATAAATAAATATTTGTGGACACTCGAACCAGTGTGGTGAAAGGTTTTAAAGCGCGCCTCAAAGGCGCTTTTCGTGCACTTATAACAAGTCTACTTAAAACCTATCACATTTTAATAGGGATGTGGTCAAAGGAGAAAGTACCTAAGTGACACAAAACAGGCTGTAACAGTGTCAATTTGTGCGTGTGGTTTCTTAGTGGCACATCCTGTCATTAACCAGTCAGTGGTTGGGATTTTGAAACGTCAAAATGTCTATTCATTAGTTTACAACTGGCATAAAAATCCGGTGTTTTTGAACATACTAACTGTTTTTTTATTAACGTGTTAATATAATTTATTAATATTCGTTTTCTATAAATCATAATCTCACTTAGTTCCCATTTGAATATCTACGGCCCGAAGAAAGACAACTCATTTTTAAACTTTTGAAACTAGCTCAGCTCAGTACAAAATATATCCTTTACCGGCATCAACAAAATAAGCTTGCTATCTTTTAGCCCTCGTGACGTCACACACACCCATTATTATGTCTCAAATCAATCAATCTGGGTCATCTTGACGACCTCGATGGCGTGGCGGGCGAGTGCTCAGCTGAGACGTAAGAGACGTGGATTCGATTCCCGCTACGGGAGAAATGTATGTTCTGCAAATATTTCTTCCGGGTCGGGTGTTGTAGTATTATAAGTATATTGTATATACAAAAAAAAGTATAATAAGTATTCAATCAGCCATCTGGTGCCCATAGTGCAAGCTTTCATTAGTTTGGGGCTAGATGGCGCTGTGTGAAATATCCACAAATATTTATTATATATTTATTTATTTTGTTCATGGAATTTTTCGTCCTTTCTTCCTTCGCCCTCGCTGTAATCTCTGGTTTCTGAAGTGTCCAGGCTGACAGGGGAATGGAGTAAACGCACAGCACAGTATCATGTCCTTGAAACTACCGTTAGGTTGAAAATGTCAGTTGTCTGACATTGAAAGAAAAGGTTCAGTGAAAGGTTAAAGAAACCAAAGAGAAATCACAAAAAAACAAAACAAAGGTTCCTCAGGAAATTGAAAGGAAATAAATTGCTATATTCAGATTACTTTGTCGGTAAAACACAACGGAAATAAGTAATGGAAATTCAATGTATGTCTGTTCTACTGTCGTATTGGAAAGGAATGAGAAAGCCAGCTAAATATATAAAACTAGCAGCCCGCCCCGGCTTCGCACAGGTATTTAACAAATAAGGTCAAATGTTTATACCTCGGGTTACATTATTGGAGTTTTAGTAAGGATCCCTAATTTTTTTGAAAATAAATTATAGCCTTTATTATTTCGTAATAATGTAGCTATCTACTGATGAAAGAATTTTTTAAATCGGTTCAGTAGTTTCGGAGCCTATTCGTTACAAACAAAAAAATCTTTCCTCTTTATAATATTCGTGTAGACTAGCTTTCGCCCGCAGCTTCGCTCGCGTGATATCTAGACAAAAAGTAGCCTATATGTTATTCCAGCACACATACTATGTATATTCCAAGTTTCATTCAAATCCGTTCAGCCGTTACGGCGTGATTGAGGCACAAACATAGAACGTCACATCCACACATACACACATCCATACATCCTCCCAAACTTTCGCATAATATTAGTGGAATGCGAAAGTTCGTGAATATGACGGCCTCGGTATGACGGCGGGCTGGTGCTCGGCTGAGACACGGCCGCGGGTTTGATTCCCGCTGGGAGAGAAATAGTAATATTTATGTTAGAAATTCTAAATACTACATTTTAAAAGAACGCCCGAGAGCCAACGTGAGTAAACGATCATCTGATTGGTCCGAATTTACAATTTTTATTCGGTTTAGTCCATGCCTACGAAATCCTATACGATGCGTCCCAGCGCCATCTAGGATGACTTAAGGAACTAAACCTCTTTATTTTTAAGAATTTTCGTGTGAAAAACCTATGCCTAGTAATTGGCAAATTCGGATGATGATGCTGAAGAATGTTTCTCATTGAATTGTGAACTAAAAAGGAAATTGCCATGGTCTACGTACTGCCCAGGAACCAAAGTACCTGCAATAGACTCCCTGCCTTACTGTATCATCCTGAAACCAAAATATTTCAAAATCCAACCCAGGATTTGAAGCGCTCGTGGCGTAGCTTGCTTAGGCGTTCTTGATTGATCGTTCAATTTAAGCAACGATATGCGCGGTCACAAATTAGGATGGGTGACCGCAAGTGACATTACGAGCTGAGCGCTTCCGTGCTTCGGAGGGCACGTTAAACAATCGGTCTCGGCTTTTAAATCGTTAAGCCATGACGGAGGCCTTTAGGCGGCCTAAAAACTCCGTCACTAGAGTTGGCCACTAGCTCATACGAACATACATACATACATAACCCAGGGTTTCCAAGTTATAATGAATCACTCTTTTAATTCAGTTGGTACTTGTAAGTACCATGTTAAAATTCATCGTTTAAATTGATACAAATTAATATGAATCATATTCCCCGAATCCAATTGTCTCGTTTCATGCAAATTCATCACAACTCATGTGTGGTAACGCAATGACAATTAAAATGCGGCATTAATTAGCCTTATTATCACAGCTGAGAGATAGACAGCTGGTTCACTATTTTTCGGAAATATTATATAGTTATACTAGCTTCCGCCTGCGGCTTCGCTCGCGTGGTACCAGGATAAAAAGTAGCCTATATGTTATTCCAGCACATATACTATGTATGTTCCAGGTTTCATTCAAATCAGTCCAGCCGTTACGGCGTGATTGAGGCACAAATATCGTCACATCCTCACAAACTTTCGCATTTATAATATTACTTAGCACAGGTAAAGTTTAAGCGCGCTATCGTTGCGTTTTGATCTTTACGCCGGTATATATAAGTAATATATATAATATAAGTAACAAGTAACATTATATATTTTTATATTTGTAGTCATTTCACACATCGCCATCTAGCTCCAAACTAAGCAAAGCTTGTACTATGGGAACCAGATGGCTGATAGAATTAAATACTTATACACTTTTTTTGTAAATACATACTTATAATACCACAACACCCAGACCCACCCAAATGACAGGACATTGGACTCAATTACCAGCTTCTCAGACCAGCTTCAAAGGGCCATGTTAGTGTTGACCTGTATGGGGATTATGTATCTTTGTTGTAATCAGTTTCCATCAGTCTGCTGTCAAATATGACGGTATTACTATAAAATAACTGTCATATTTGATGTTTCAAAATAAAAACGGATTATTTACGATACCTACCTACTGACAACGGTAAAAATATATAATGGCACTAGCTGCCGCCCGCGGCTTCGCTCGCATGTTTACCGGATAAAAAATAGCCTATATGTTAATCCAGCACATGTACTATGTATATTCCAAGTTTCCTTGAAATCCTTTCAGCCGTTAAGGTATGATTGAGGCATATACATACAAATATCCTCACAAACTTTCACATTTATAATAGTACATAGGATTGGATTATGGTGGTCTAGCGTTAGCAGCTTTCCGATTCTAAAGTCGGGGGTTCAAATCCGGCCGTGCTCCAATGGATTTTTGTTTGAAAAATGTAAGTGCGCTTTACTCTCAAACGGTAAAGGAAAACATCGTGAGGAAACCGGCATGTCGCAGAACCAAAAAGGAGCTTTTGAGGCGCACTTTAAATCTTTTCACCACACTGGTTCGAAAGCAGTGACACGACTATTATTAGTAGTTTGAAATTAGTAACAATGAACCTAACCCCGATATACAAAAACTAGTATTGCTTTAAATGAGCCAGCCATTTCTGTCGTTCCATGACTCACATCCGTCGGGTTAGAACATTAGTGTTTCAGGATGTGGCGATGGTCATGTCCGGAATGTTGAGAAGTTTCCTTTTTGGTGAAAACCTCCCGGAATAACTTTACTCTCAGATGTCAAAAATTTAGGTGCTGTAAATATTTGAAAAGGCATAATAGTCTGCCTAAAATACATAAATATAAAGCACATGTGGCGTAGCTTGCTTAGGCGTTCTTGATTGATCGTTAAAGTTAAGCAACGATATGCGCGGTCACAAATTAGGATGGGTGACCGCAAGTGGCATTACGAGCTGAGCACTTCTGTGCTTCATAGAGCACGTTAAACAGTCGGTCCCGGCTTTTAAGTCGTTAAGCCATGACGGAGGCCTTTAGGCGGCCTAAAAACTCCGTCACTAGAGTTGGCCACTAGCTCATACCAACACACATACATAATGATCACGCCTGTATCCCCAATTATCCTACGTCAGGATCGTAGCAAATGGCGATCCGTGATTTCTGCCTACCCCTATGGGAAACAGACGTAATTTTATGTGTGTATGTACGTATATATCCCTAATGAGGTGGGCAGAGCTGTGGCTCTACAGTAAAAATAAGAAAACTTGTAGCCACTCCTGGTTTAGTCCTGAAGATGGATATGGTGAACCATGGTGACCAGCCCATCGCCCATGTATATCATATGGTCAATCATGTTGGAGAGGATACTATGCCTTAGTCGACTTTTACGACATGCTCGGGGAGAGAAGCAGCTATTCTAACGGGTACATAGGTAACTACGTTTGGGGCTAGATGGCGCTGTGTGAAATGTCCACAAATATTTATTTTATTTATTTACTTTATACATACATATTAGCACGCCCGTATCCCTAACGGGGTGGGCAGAGCAACAAGTACTCATAAAAGACTTGCATAATTTTCATTACTGTGATATTTCCATGTCTAAACCGATGACAGGGCGCGATGGTACTTATTAGTGGAAGCCTATGTCCAGCAGTGGACTGCTACCTGATGATGATGATGGTATTTTTATCATCATCTTTTTCTTCCTTTCTCTTCTCTCTCTCTGTAATGGCTTATCATAATCAACACTTTCAAAAGAGTACTACGTTAAAAGGACAAAGAAACACCAAAAATAATCAATGAAATAGGTAAAAGGCTACCTTTTCATACGGTGTTGCCTTATAAGGTCATTTCCCTTGTGTATTTGGTAATAATTCTGATCATAACCTCTACGGTTACACAGAATTGGTGGTTTTTTTCTACTGTCAACAATAATATGACAAACCAACGTAACATGACCCATACAGCACCGTTACTCAAAAGAAACCCCAACAATTGCTCTATTAAGATGGGTCTTTTTACGCCGGTTGTGTATTTTTATCTATCCACTAGATTTTGCGTGGGTGTACCTACTGGGATATGTGGTAATGCAATTTGACATTTATGTTTATTGAAATAAGGTTCTTTAGTTGATTGATGCTTGTCAAGGCTTTGAGGTAAGTTATGGAGAAATCGAGCAACACAATAGCAATATAGTTTTGCATACTTTTGTGTAGGCACCTATAAAAACTACAAATATTACTAACATTATAAATCCGAAAGTTTGTATGTTCAGAGAGCACTGGTGGTCTAGTTGGTAGTGACCCCGCCTTCCTATCCTGAGATCGTGAGTTCAAATCCGGTCGGGCACCAATGAATTTTTCTGTGCGAAAAAATTATGCGCGCTATACCAGTACTCTCAAACAGTGAAGGAAAACATCGTAAGGCTTAGTCAGCTCCGCACGTATTGACCATGTCTTTCTTGTGGACAAGGCCGACTAAGCTGAGAGGATGGAATAGGTGCTAGCCAAGCCTACTCCATCTTAATTCGTCCCGGGCACTACGGCGCGTCCCGTTAGTGAAGGTAAAAGTTGCCTCTTGACGCTGTATAAATCATCTACTTTAGATGGTAAAAGGCCTTAGTTTTTTTTTGTATGTTCAATCACGTTCAAATTATGTCGTATATGACCTGAAGGAGGTTGCCTAGTTGCACTTTTATCCATATAGCTACTACGTAAGCAAAGTTGCGTGCGAAGCGAGCAAAGCCGTGGACAAAATCTAGTCATTTTTCCCTAAAGTACCAATTTTACAAACAAAACAGTGGGTACGTCGATTTTTTTAAGGAAAAAACAAAAGCATTTTCTGAAAAAGTTTATGAAACTTTCTTAAAATTTTAATAAAGTTAAATAAGCAAATGTTTACACAACTGTACTGGCCTTCATTTTTATAAAAACATAGAATTGTCATTTTATTTTTATTATTATTACATCTGTGATCCATAAAACGCAATAATAATAAGCCTCTATTTATTTTATTTCATCTCTTTATCTATTCTTCTGATAAAGCTATATCCCGCCAAAGTACGAAGTACCCAATTTTATCTCCCAACAGTCAGCATCATGGTCTATAAAAATAAAAATCTAGTTTGATAAAGCAAAAAGGGATCCATTGAACACCTACCCTAATTACGATTCCTAAACCTGTTTCAATAAAAAACCTTCCCAGTGTACTCCTGCCTTTACAAAAATTCCATCTCGACCTTAAAGCTATGGAAATAGACTACATTTTTGATTGAATTTCAAGTTTAGAAGTCGATTTAGATTGGTCAAGATGGAGTATCAGTTTTTCGGATACCCGACTACTTTAAGATGTGTTTTTTTTTAATGTTTGTTTCTTTTTGATGGTGGGTCGTAGATCAAGTGGAAGGTTTTTATTTTTATTTGATGCGTAAAACCAGTGGATTTTTATTTTACCAGATAGGCAAAGTTTTATGTATTATAATGCTATCAAATATCTGACAGAGAATATGTAGGTTTGTTTGTTATTGATACTTCAATGTTTGATTTCGTAACTAGCTTAAACAATAAACTGGCATGCGTGATACCTAGGTAGGTAGGTATCAACATGAGCGTTGTTAGCCAGTAGGTTATTCCAGGTCATCAACTATGTTTATTTAAAGTTTCAACAAAGTCCGTTCGGCCTTCATACACGAACTTTCGCATATATAATATTAGTGAAATAAAATAAATAAAGACAATTTTCATTATTATAGCAAATAATTAAGATCCACAAGTAAATATTGAAGCGCTCGTGGCGTAGCTTGCTTAGGCGTTCTTGATTGATCGTTAAAGTTAAGCAACGATATGCGCGGTCACAAATTGGGATGGGTGACCGCAAGTGGCATTACAAGCTGAGCCCTTCCGTGCCTCGGAGGGCACGTTAAACAGTCGGTCCCGGCTTTTAAGTCGTTAAGCCATGACGGAGGCCTATAGGCGGCCTAAAAACTCCGTCACTAGAGTTGGCCACTAGCTCATATGAACATACATAACAAATATTTTTCAATAAACTATTATAAATAGAGAGCTGCCTACTCATATAAAAGCTTTGAGACCAAACCGTAACATGCAGCGCCATCTATTATCATTTTCATTAACTAATAGCGGAAAATCGCGGCAACTTACCCAGTGTAAGTGCGCATGTTAACTTACCTACCATTACGAGTACTATAAGGTATTTAAGTTTCATGACATTCTTATCTTGTAAGCTTGTTTTACCTACCTCTCAAATCTAAAATAACATACATTTAAATAAATAAAACCACTAATATCAAATCATAAAAAACTTACCCAAATTATTTTTTCCAAAAACTTTCTAAAACAATCCACAAACAGACACAATCCTCCACTTCACAGACAAACAAAAAGTTGCACAAAAAAAACCACGCAAAAATTGCCAAAGTTAGCACAAGAATAAAGTAGGTACAGTTTATCCCGAAACCGATTCGTAGTAAACTTGACGTTTGACAAGTGACGCGTCAAAGATCAAAGGGAGCACGTCCGTTTAGGCTCCGCGTTGACACCGAACTGAGTGCAAAGCTTGCGAGTTTTGTGTGCGACTGTCCGATGCATTTGTTTGTAGACTTGCGTTGGGTTTGAGGTCAGAGTGAAATGTCACAATGTTGATGTAGTTAGCTGACGATCTCTAGACGCGGGTTCGATTCTGGCGGCGGGAGGTAGGCATTATCTACAATTTTTGGAACTGGCTTTAGTTGTACCGAGGTACTCGTAGTTTCTGATACCCACGCACGATGTAGGGAATGTATAGTATGTGACTCTGGGATGTTCTTTTTTAGGGTTCCGTACCCAAAGGGTGCCAATGGGACCCTATTACTAAGCCTCCGCTGTCCGTACATCTGTCAGCGGGCTGTATGAACCGTAATAGGTTGAGTTTAAATTTTCACAGAGACAAACATTTTACTTCTATTGCCGCTATAAGAGCTAATAATAACAATAAAATAAAAGCCATATAAAAAGTAAACGTACAATAGTACGGAACCTTTTCTGTACGAATTCGACTCTCACTTCACCGGTTTTATTAATTATTAATTACTGAGGTGTAAGTGCAACTTGTACCTTTATATCGTAAGACGGAATTTTTATGTTAGTGATCCAAAATTATTAAACAGCCATATTTCTTTTTATAAAAACTTTTGTATTAAGGCCAATTCATATTTAATTTTACTAAAACATTAAATATGAATTGGCATAAAGTACAATCAGGACATAAATGTTCAGATTAAATTAAATAAAATGAGTTGAATAACTATCGTTTTAAAAATATTTATTTTAGACACATTATTGGTAATTTTATTATAATCTGTTTACGACAAAAATCTAAACTCATAAAGAAAAATGGACGAAAGGATCGTTTGCACCTAACACCCTTTCAGCACACTGGTTCGAAAGATCTTCAACTAGTAGTATTAATAAAAGAATATTATATTAGACAGTTTTTTTGTGTTTTATACCTATTTAAACAGTCCGTAGTTTGAATGCAGTCGCCAAACATGATTTCACTTATTTGTTTTTTAGAGCCGAACAAACGGATTTTTTTGTAAAAAGCTTTTGTTTGTGACTGTCCAATGCACTTGTTTGCACGTAGCTTTTTGAGTTGAAGTTAGCTCAGTACCCCTAGCACTAGTTTCGAACGCAAGCTTAGACGTAGCTTTCAAAAGAAGGTCGGGATGATAAAATAATAAGGCATCGTAAACTCTGTGCATTGTATGGTTCTAGTATTCTAACGGACGACGTTAATTACCACGGTTGTTAACAGTCGAAAAGCGCCATACGTTTTTTGACAGAAAAACAACTTTGCCATTGTAGATTAAAATACACATTGGGTTCCGTACATAAAAAAGCTGTAATATAAGGCGCTGTGGGACATACAGACACGGACAGAAGGAGAATAAGATCTCTCTCTATCTTATACGCCGTTCAAAAGCGCTCGTGGCGTAGCTTGCTTAGATGTTCTTGATTGATCATTAAGTTAAGCAACGTTGTGCGCGGTCACAATTGGAATGGGTGACCGCAAGTGGCTTTACGAACTGAGCGCTTCCGTGCTTCGGAACGTTTAATTGTCGGTCCCGGTTTTTAAGTCGTTAAGCCACGATGGAGGCCTTTAGGCGGCCTAAAAACTCCTTAATATTTTAATCTTAAGGAGTTTCTCTCGTCCTCCTTAACCTTATTATTTTATTGACGTTTACCGTTCCCTTTAAAACTACAGAACTCTAATGCCCAGTTCCAATATTCTACTAACGTACGATGTATCGTTAACTACCATAGCAATGATGTTGTCTGTTTGAAAAGCGCCTTATTTTTAAAAAACAACGTTGCTATTGTTATAATCGATACGTCGTTCGTTAGTAGAATGTGAGAATCGATCATGTAACAGAAACTGGTGCTCAAGGTACATTTTTTAAGTGCTTTCTTGTCTGCTCGTGTTTTATAAATAAATAGGGATTGTTTCGATCGACATTGTCTAAGTAATATTGTTTGCAATATTCATGATGTCTGAAGATATTATTGTTGTAGAACGCGTACCGCAGCACATAACCTCCAGATTTTATTTTCTGTTTGGTTCAGATAACTTTTTATTGAGTATTCTATACTACTAGAGAAGTTACTCGACTTTGTTCGTATTTTATACAAAAGTCATCCTCCCGCTGCGTCCTCTAGAAGTTGCATTATAAGACATGTTTGTATGTTCTGCAAATATTTCTTCCGAGTCTGGGCATTGTATTATGTATTATAAGTACGTATTTACAAAAAAAAAATGTATTTAGGTATTCTATCAGCCATCTGGTGCTAATAATACAAGCTTTGCTTAGTTTGGGGCTAGATGGTGATGTGTGAAAAGTCCTCTAATATTTATTTATTTATTTACAATTTTACGGTGACAAATATAATTCAACACTTTACTCCAACACTTAGCAAGAGAACAACATTACGACCTTGCGATACTCCCGTTCAAAAACGCATACTTGACACAAAAGTACCACATTTGCATTGAGCTACTCTTGACTGGAGGCAACAATAATGTTTCATGTAGACATAGGAATGTTTAGACAGGTTTAACAAGATTATTGTTTAGTTAAGAACGTAAAAACAACAATATTGATTATGGAAGTAACATTGACCATCAGTTGAGGATAACTGCTTTAAAATTCAGTTGCAAGATTTGACCCGAAGGTACATACATTGCAAGTTAAATAAAAGCTTTTAAATCGTCCATCGCCCATACAGATGGATATACGACATACGATTTAAGGCTGATTACCTGTCAACATGGTTCGTCATATCCATTTCGGGACTTTGAATCAAGAGTGGCTGTAAGTTTGTTATAAACTCTTGTGGCTTTGCCCACCCCTATATTAAATCATTTAAAAAAACTAGGGTGGTATAATGCAATATTTTTTTTTTACTTTATGTCATTAGATACAAGTATAATATGCATTATGCGTATAATTTTGAAATTGTCTACTGCTTTTAGTCAAATTCAAAGAAATAGGTAGGTACCTACTCGTATATATCGTTCTTCCATAGCTTAGGTAATTTTCACTTTATCTAAAAAAATTACAGTTCTACAACATTTAAACGTCCGCGAATACTTGCGTAAAAAGCACTGTGAGTGTAAACCTATTATGTTACAACCACTCTTTTTGATTGAACCTACATTTTAACATAGGAAATAAAATTTTATCGACAAATTCATCATGCGAATAGTTTTTTATTTGTTTTGGTTAATCGATATGATGCTTTTCATGTTCCAGCTCAGGTATTTTTATAAAAAATTACTTAAAGCTTCATTCTTCAATGAAAAAGGGGCATTTGCCCAATAATAGGATCCAGCAAGCTTATTAGGTTAAATAGATCAGAGCTTCAATCTATATTATGCCTGGTTCTTATTTGGCTCAACGGATCAGTATTGCCATTCAGCGTGGCAATGCGGCCAGCGTCTTGGGCACGCTTCTAGGGTCTGATGATCTGGTGAACGTATTTAAGTGCGCTCCAGAGGTTCTTAAAGTGTAGCGAACTAGTAAATGGATGAAAATGCGCTTCAGAGGCTTCAAATCTGTGAACTAGTGAATAATTTCCAATTCACTTTAGGTAATCTGAGTGGCTAACTGGTGAATTAATTAAAATCTACCTCAAGCGGTTCTTGTTGAATGGCGAACTGGATGTATTAAAGTCCGCCTCAAATAGGCTTGTCCCTACCTTCAATAGTCAAAGGCGAATTCCCACAATTCTATTGTCTTCGGAATCCTTTCCCATCGACAACGTAACGCCCATCGAACCTTTTATGGTCTAATAACGAGAAGGCATTCGGCTTCTGACCTTTTGGTATTGTGAAAACATAAGCGTTATGTTTTTGATTGTTTTTTGTCTAGTATTAAGAGGCTATCAAATCATCGCATCTAGACCTTTTTCAAAAGGGATAGCGCTACGGATTTTGGGTGTATAAAAGAAAGATAGAGTCAGACCGCGCGAAATATTAAATGCAAAATCAATTAATTTCGTTAATTACAAGAAAACTACAAAATTAATCAAAAAACTGGTTTCAACAAGTAAGGAAATGGTTATTACCTACTTCAAAGTAAAAATCATCTGAAAATATGGGAGGGTCCCCGAGATCTAAACAACACATACACAAAACATGGATTTTTCAAGATAATTCTTACTAAGGCCTTTTACCATCTATAGTAGATGATTTATACAGCGTCAGGAGGCAACTTTTACCTTCATTAACGGGACACTGTGGTGCCCGGGACGAATTAAGATGGAGTAGGCTTACCCAGCACCTATTCCATCCTCTCAGCTTAGTCGGCCTTGTCCACAGGAAAGACATGGTCAATATGTACGGAGCTGATTAAGCCGCAAGTTTCCTCACCATGTTTTCCTTCACCGTTTGAGAGTACTGGTATAGCGCACATAATTTTTTTGCACAGAAAAATCCATTGGTGCACGACCGGATTCGAACCCACGTCTTTAGAATTAGAAGGCGGGGTCACTACCACTAGACAATCAGTGCTCGTTATTTCACCAGTTCTGTGGTACATACAATTTTTTTGTAGTATACTTCAAAAGTACTCTAATTACTCCTTAATGATCTATGTAATTAATAGTAAGTAGTTATTACAAATGCGTGGGCTCGGCATTATTTGGATGAACTTAATGGTACCTACTTTTTATAGCTGAACTAGTTTCCACCCGCAGCTTCGAACCCGTAAGTTCGTATGAGCTAGTGGCCAACTCTTGTGACGCAGTTTTTAAGCCGTCTAAAGGCCTCCGTCATGGCTTAACGACTTAAAAGCCGGGACCGACAATTTAACTTGCCCTCCGAAGCACGGAAGCGCTCAGCTCGTAATGTAACTTGCGGTCACCCATCCAAATGTAAAAAATCTTTTTGATTCGATTGTACACACTATGTATGTGTTTTCAATTTCTTTCTTCTACCGTCTGATGAGCTGGATCAGGTGAGCTATCTGTAGACCATTTGCAACAGTCCTTAGATAGCCCGACTGTTTCTTTTGCATAAATGCATTTTGTTTTTATAAAAGAACTACCTATATACTTCCAAACAAAAATAATTAATATTTTATATTAGTATTTAGTAGTAGGTACTTTTGAATAAGAAAACTGAGTTCACGTTATGACCCCCGAGCAGGTTATTATTTAGGAAGCTATATTTTTCTATACTTTCTTTGTTTCATTTTATTTTTAATAATAAGATGATCACAATATCTTTTTGCTAAATATAAAAACTAAACAATAAACTGAAAATATTTTTGTATGTATGTTTGTTTGAGTCAAATCTTGCAACTAATTTTATAGCAGTTTTCCATGAATGACAATGCATGTTTAGCTAAGTGACGTCATTCTAAATACAATATGGCGGACTCCCAAAGATGCAGACTATGTTTTTTTTTGTCACCCCCATGATATGGATATCAAATGAAAGGATTTTCTGAGAAGAATACGAACATTAACTAAAAATAAAAAAATTAAATAAATTGTTTTCATGTTTATCCTGCGTAGATGGTAAATAAATAATTTTAATTTTCTGCATAGACCTTACTAATGTAATAACGCGAAAGTTTGTATGTACTACTGAATGGATTTGAATGAAACTTGGAATATACATAGTACATGTGCTGGATTAACATATAGGCTATTTTATTCCGGATATCACGCGAGCGAAGCCGCGGGTGGCAGCTAGTGTAACATACTTTTTTGATTATACGGTACTATGCGAGCATAACCGCGGGCGAAACCTAATTTCAGATATTACTCCCGGTTGTAACAACTTTTCAGTTATTTCACCCCGAAATAGTTGAGGGTATTTTCGTTATTGCGTAAGTTATTTCTGAGAACGGATATGTTTGATCTAAGGGATGGGGCGATGGGATATACCTACGCAAATAGATTCTTCTCTATTTGAGCTTCACACTATCAAAATAAACTCATAGGTGATCTAACCTTTTATTTAAATGTTCATGTTTGGCACAAATCTTTCTGCTTCCGTTGAGAGGTTTCTGAAACATATTCACGCCTGTATCCTTAATGGGGTGAGCAGAGTCACAAGTAATCATAAAGAAACAGTCAAGGCCCTGGATGCATATGGTGAACCATGGTGACAAGTGATCAGCCCATCATACGAAGTGAAGCGTGCAGCCTCCGACAGATCAAGATGTATGATCTGCCTTCTGTCCGGGGCTCACAGGCTGTGACATAGGACACTAGATGTCCAGCAGTGGACTGCCTTAGGTTGTTGAAAGCAAAACCGAATCAATTATAATATTTTTTATTGCACTCTGTGAATTCGTGTATTTTGTAACAAAATAAATCATCTTCTGTTAATCATCATCTTCCTGTCCTTATCCCTCTCTGTGTGGGTCGGCACAGCATGATCCTTAGATCGTGCTGTAAGAGTTTTGGCTAAGGTGTTTTATGACCGGCCGCCTGCCTGACGTCAACCCTCCTTGGGAATACTTGCTTATTGTATCTCATCATGTTGGAGGATACCATCCCTTAGTCGACTTTTACGACATGCTCGGGGAGAGAAGCAGCAATAAATATTAACAGAAATAAATCATCTTCTGTTAATATTTATTTTATTTTTTATCTTACTATTATCAGGTTGGAAATTGCTCACAAGAGCCATGGGTCAAGAGAGAATCTCTTTAAAATTCCCATTCTTAAAGCAACTGTGTTATTTTGAGAGTAACATCTGGCGCTTTAGATGCTGGTCAAAGAATCTCTAGTTTTTGCACCTGTCGGCTCTCGGAGAACAGGTTCCAGCGGATGTACAGCACATTCAACCATGGCAGGCGAGCAGGCCATGTCACTGTGGGAAATTGGAGTGGGAAATGAACCTTATTGCGGTGGGATTAAGTTCAAGTTGCTGTGGTCAAGCATTGTTTGAAGAGTAGCTTTTTATGAGAAAAATGAATAAATTGAAGAATACAGTCGAGACTAAAAAAATAATTTGAATCAGTTCATACATTAAACTTTGAACCCCCGAATACTCGAACGCATCTCAAAGTTGAGCACATCTCAAATGACGATTTTTTGACAAATTTTCATCAGAAACTGATGCCTAACTCTGAGTCGCGTTTGAATATACGGGGGTTAGATTAAAAAAAATAATTTAAATCTTCTTATAAAATTATAGTTTAGGTTTTCAATACTTATTATATTTAACTATTATATAATAGGAATGTTTGTTACAAAAATGCGATAAAAAGTCATATCTCGACCATATTAAAAATTTGTAAAATGTTCCTTTATTTATTTAATGACTTTCAACAAACTAGTTCTTTTAACAACACTCTTGAAACGCATTTCAAAGTGAATAATATTCACCTAACAACTATTGTAGTAATCTATACAATAAGGACAGGTAAATAAGCGTGCCGTGCGAGCGAGACAGCAATAGAACTTGTTTCATGAGTGAGTGAGATGAAAAGATCGTCGCGTGGCGTGTGAAAGAGACGGAATATCCAAAGGTTCTTGTAATCCAGTTATTATAATACTTAGCTTCTGTTGCGATTTTGAAAAGGTTATGACTTTGTACGAACTTTGAGCGGTAATGGCAAATCATATAGCTCGAAGACTGTAGGGCAATCGCGCTATTTTGAACGTAATTACCACAGCCACTAACTAACCGTGTCATAGTTCTCTCGAACCAGTGTGATGAAAGGAAAAATTATTATGTGCGCTATACCAATTGGTACCTACTCGCAAACGGCGTATGAAACTAGGAAAACATCGTTCGAAAACATTGTCAAATGCACGAAAGGAGCCTATTTGAGGCGCACTTCAATTCTAGACAGTGAAAGAACTTGATACGAATACGATACGGTACAATAAGGTACTTAGTCGTAGTAAAATAAAAAAAACTAATTATAAAGTTGAAAGTCACTCATCTATGTACAGTCTGCTTTAAAAGTAGATGAAAATCAGTAATGAAAACTGACCATTTATAAGTTTTCGTGTTTAAATATAATAGGGTCTCCTTCGATTCGCTAATCGACATTGAATATTTGCATTCCAAATCCTGACATCGTCATTACCTTTTGATACTGACTGTACACAACAGGAGTCATTGAACCTTCAAAAAGGAATTGATCCTATCACCATACTGGTATTTTGGTCAACATGTCAACTTACTCAGTCGTTCTAATACATAATTCCTACGGTCACCAAGAAAGTTTAACCATACTTTTGCATGCAAAATGTCTACTTAACTCCGAGTTATTATGGTGCAAGTGGTACTTAGTAAAGATATTCCCTGAAACTTTGTTGTAAATATATTTAAGCTCCAAAAGCCGGGTTTAACTAAAATTATTGCACGCACTTGGGGCACACTGAGAGACACTATTTATAGAAGGGCTTTAGTTGAAACTGAATATAGCTAGGAGAAAAACTATACCAGTGCTATACCAGTATAACTCTCAAACGGCCAATGAAAATATCGTGAGGAAACTGGCATGTCGTGAAACCGTAGAAAGTTCGAAAATACTGTGTCAAGTGCACAAAAGGAGCATTTGAAGCGCACTTTAAATCCTTTTACCACAGACTAGACTAGTTAGATAGATCTGTGGCTTATGTCTAGTTACCTAAAACTACTGTGAATAAAAAATGTATTAATCTTCTATTTTTCTTTTCTCTCTTGCTGTAATCCCCACCTAACTCGGGCATTCTGCCACTATCGGCTTACTGCCGCTAAATACGACACGACCGAACAAACGAATGGAAATATTCAGCGGAGCCATTACGTATGCGTAATCCCCGATTACGGATAACGGAAGTTTAAACTCTTGGTGGAAGTAGGCCTGTTCTATGAATGTTTTAACCTTTGCTAGAAAACTTGGCTTGGGTAGTACCCTGACAAGCTGTTAAATTAAAAATTTAAATGACCCCACCAGAACACCACAAATCAATCAGACCTGTGAAAGTTGAAAAGATCCTATTGCCAATTAACAATAATTAATCATTTACCTAATCATTTATTTATTTAGGAAATGAAATAAGAAAATCATACTAATATTATAAAGAGGAAAGATCTTTTTGTTTGTTTGTTTTTATGTTTGTAACGAATAGGCTCCGAAACTAGCGAACCGATTTAAAAAAAATCTTTCACCAGTAGATAGCTACATTATTACGGAATAACATAGGCTATAATTTATTTACAAAAAATTAGGGATCCTTACTAAAACTCCAATAATGTAACCCGAAGTGTAAAAAATGACCTAAGAAATCTTAATTTGTTAAATACCCGTGCAAAGCCGGTGCGGGCTGCTAGCTCCTCATAATTTAATTATTGTGTTAATATGCTTATTTGGATCCATAAAACAAGAACGCATATCTTCTCACGCTGCCGCTAGTTCCCGATACCATTGTTATTAACTAACGAGCATAGGTCGATGCTTATCTACTAGACTAGTTTACAAGAGCGGCTTCGCTCGCGTGGTGTAAGTTCTGACACCCCATTTTACCCCCTTTTTGAGGTATATTTTGAAAAACCCTGAAACACGTGTTCAATTTACTTATACTCTTAATTTCCAGACGAATTTTCAAGTGAATCGCAAAGACCGTTAAGAAGTTCACAACACTTGTGACGGAGTTTTTAGGCCGTCTAAAAAGGCCTCCGACATGCCTTAACGACTTAAAAAACAATTTTTCATGCGCCCTCTGAAGCACGAAAGAGCTCAGCTCGTAATGCTACTTACGGTCACCCATCCCAATCGTGACCGCGCACAACGTTGCTTAACTTCAACGATCAATCAAGAATGTCCAAGCAAGCTACTTACTTAAGTTCCCATACATTTCAGACGTTCGTAAATGTCTGATAACTACGTGTGGAAGAACTTTTCCAAGGGTTGAAACGCTGACATAATAAAACAAAACGTAACTAAACAAGTTGCAAAATAGCGCGATATGTAACACGGTGTGTCGATCGACAACAATAGCAACAGCCAGATTGAGAGAATCGTGCAATTTTGAACGTTTTTACTGAAGCCAAAAAACGTCTAAATATTTCGTGTCGAGGAATATTTCGCAGTGTGAGTTGGAGACGTTATTGACATCTAGGTACCTAAACAAGTTGCAAAATAGCGCATTATGTAGCAATGTTTGCGATCGACAGCTCATCAGAATCATTCCATCCACATAGCAACACCTATAATAATAATAATAATAATAACACCCAACAGTCACATACATAGTCCTGACCCCACACTAGGACTCCCTGTGTCGTGGGTATCAGAAACTACGAGTACCATGGTACCACAACACCCAGACCCGGAAGAAATATTTGCAGAACAAGCAAATATTTCTTCCGCAGCGGGAATTAAACCCGCGCCTCTTTCGTCTTTGCCGAGCAATCGCCCGCTACGCCACCGAGGCCGTCAAAGGTCACCTATAAGGCAGTTATGCAATTTTTAACGTTCTTACCAAACTCCAGACCGAGAAACTTTCAGAGTTGAGACGTTGACATCTGTCAAGAAGTTAGTTTCAGTGTGGTGATATGTTTCTGCCAAACAAAACCAAATAGGTTAAAAAATAACGTGGTTGTCTTTAAAGCATTTACTAGTTTTTGTTTGTTTAGTCCAACTTTGGATCATTTTATTATACACTGTCGAAAGAATTATTAAAATCGGTATTCATTTTGGGTTTGTTCGGTTGACTATACAACACAAAGGCCTTTTACCATCTATAGTAGATGATTTATACAACGTCAGGAGGCAACTTTTACCTTCACTAACGGGACGCTGTAGTGCCCGGGACGAATTAAGATGGAGTAGGCTTGCCCAGCACCAATTCCATCCTGTCAGCTTAGTCGGCCTTGTCAACAGGAAAGACATGGTCAATACGTGCGGATCTGACTAAGCCGCGGGTTTCCTCACGATGTTTTCCTTCACCGTTTGAGAGTACTGGTATAGCGCACATAATTTTTTCTCACAGAAAAATCCATTGGTACATGACCGGATTTGAACTCACGACCTTAGGATCGGAAGGTGGGGCAACTACTAACTAGACCACCAGTGCTAATAGACCCATAGTAGCACAAACAGAATAATTAGGTAAGTAATCTAACTCCCAACAATGCGTCAGTCACCGTTTGAAAGTAGGTATGCTTTCGCATCAGAAACTGGTCATCTTTTGGTCCAAAAACCAGATAAAAACACCAAAATTGCAACAGGAAGAAAGCAATTTTCATAATCACGCTCATTTCAAAAGTTCTGTAATTTGGTTGTTAAAATAAGGTAAAATGCTTTTGAAAAAAAATCAAAAGATATGAGCCGTTCCAATATTTTACTAACGAACGAGACGGATCGTTCATTACTTTATCAGCGTAGTTTTTTGACAAAAATGTAAGGCGCTTTTCGACAGATACCAAATTACGTTAAATTGTCGGTCCCGGCTTTTCGGTCGTTAAGTCATGACGGAGGCCTTTAGGCGGCCTAAAAACTCCGTCACAAGAGCTGGCCACTAGCTCATACGAACTTACTTAGCTTAGGATTTCATGTTCAGTTTACTCTAAAATAGTTTATTTTGCTGCTCTTTAATGCCCAACCTATAGCCTGGAAGCCTTATTTGCAACGATGGCAGATTGCAATTATCCTGATCCGTGGCAAATTTACATCATCATCACTCGTAGCCAGATCGTACGCACTGCTGGGATAGACCATTAAGGCCTTTGCTATCTATAGTAGACGATTCAGCGTTAAGAAGGAACTTTTACCTACACTAACAAGACTTTGTGCCCGGAACCAATTAAGATGGAGTAGGCTTGCCCAGCACCTATTCCATCCTCTCAGCTTAGTCGGCCTTGTCCACAGGAAAGACCATGGTCAATACGTACGGAGCTGACTAAGCCGCGGGCTTCCTCACGATGTTTTCCTTCGCCGTATTTTATTTGTTGATATATAGCGGCAATAGAAATAAGTACACACTTTGAAAAAAAATTTAACTATTAGGTACAGTTCGTGAGATACAGCCCGCTGACAGACGGACGGACGGACGGACGGACGCACAGCGGAGGCTTAGTACCTCGTTGGCACCCTTGGGGTACGGAACCCTAAAAATCACTAGGCGTTTTAAGACAGCTTACAGTTTACCAGCTTGAAGTGTAAATGCGTTGGATCCTAGTTCTCATATCATCCAGCATTGTTATCTCTGGCCACACCTTGTATTGAACAACTTAGACTTGAAAAGGGCAGTTGCAAAACCCAGAACTATGACTGTTCTAGGTAATCCTTTCTAAACCAAAATAGCGTCTTGACCCTAAACCTTTTTTTTATAAATAATAAAAACGTGCCTTGGGTGCCTGATGGAAAGCGACAGCGGGGTTGGCCGAGAAGGCGTTGGCGCCACGATCTCGATTGCTTTGCTTTGACAAAGAGTGGTGGGAAATTGCAAAAGACCGGCATAAGTGGAAGCATTTGGGGGTAGGCCTTTGCCCAGCAGTGGGACAGTATAGGCTAAGTAACTAGGTATTCTATCAGCCATCTGGTTCCCATAGTACAAGCTTTGCTTTGTAATTTTTAAAAGCCGGGACCGACAATTTGGCAAAGTGACATCTCGAACGAAAAAAATTCGACCGTTTCGGCCCAAATGACACTTAACGTGCCCTCCGAAGAAATATGCGTGTACATATTGTACGATGGTAGGTACGGAACCCTTCGTGTGCGAATCCGACTCGCACTTGACCGATTTTTTCTTTATTTCTCTTGTTTTCTTTTTACCCCGTTGCACTTTCTTGGGGTGTTATTTTATAAGACCAATAAATTTTGTCAAAATGTTTAATGAAAGTATCAAGATTATTACATTAGACTACACAGCTTCGAATAACGACCAACATTTAGCAATGGTGATATTTAAAGGCGAAACATAAACTACACTTTAAATCAGCTTTCGTTGGATATTCAGCTTTATTGCATTGAATTAAGTTCGAGTATAGCATGAAAGCATATGCACAGAGACCAGTGTGACGATGGGCACAAAGTGCTCCACAAAGAAGCTCTTTTCCTGAACTTGAACGACTAAAAAAACTTTAGTTCACAATTTGAGGAGACCTGCATAATTGTAGGTACATTTTAGAACAGGAAAATTCGTTTTTACACAAATGAATATGAACCCACTACCTTTTAATCGAAGGGGGCACCTCCACTAAACGGCCAGTGCTCTATGAACTCATTTGTTTATGCCACAGAATCTTCTGAAAACTTTGTTAGTACTATTTATTCTGTAGTAAAGGCGACTGCCCACTAGATCGATATCGTGTAAAGGCAAAGGTTAAGCAGAGCCACCGGGACGCCCACCTTGTAAATCCTCGCATTGTTAGTGAGGTGAAAGCGTTTGCAAGTTAAAAGTTATCGATAGACAATTTTCTGTCTTTATTTATTTACAGGAAAACCAACAGTTAAATAAAAAAATAAATGACTTATAAAAAACAGAAAGCCAATTACAGGTTTTCACCTGTAAAAACTATTTCAAATATTCGGCCATGCTCCCCAGCTGAAAACTTTACTGTATAATCTGTTATGATAGTATATTTCTTTCTTATTACCTATGTATGTATTTGATGCAAAATTATTGACCTAGTAGTAGTGTAAGATGCCAAACTTATAATTATTAAATAAAACAAATCATCGGCTATACTTTCAAACCCACCTCTTAAGTTTGAGAGGTAACACAAACAGAGGTTTCTACCACTATCATCATCATCTTCCTGCCCTTATCCCACTCTATATGGGGTCGGCACAGCATGATCCCCGGATCATGCTGTAAGAGTTTTGGCTAAGGTATTTTATGACCGGCCACCTGCCTATACCAAAGACAATTGAAATGAAAAAAAAAAACTATTATTTCTAACTAAACGTAACTACCAACCTTGTAATAAATAAAACGAGAACCTGTAATCAAATCATAATTAGGAAAAATAAGAATATTAAATTTATTTAACGTCACAAAACATTCATTATGAGGTTACATCCTCAATTTTATTATTAATTAACCAAATTTAATACACAGTTTAATAATAGTAAATGAGAATATCGACTACACCACATCACTAGCACTCCACCCGGCGCAATAATCACCAGATTAAACAAAAACATCGATAATCGACAGCCATCGAGCACAACACTAGCTGTAATTACTTTACCTCGATTTTCAATCCGACCACTTCGTAGCGCGCTAATGCATCCGCGACCGCGCCGCTTAAGCACAAAACTAATGGGTGAATATCGATATATCGATATACCGATACCTAGTCGATGTGAGGATTGTGTAGGTTGTTTCTAGTTTGATGTTACCTTGTGTGAATATTTGGAGAGTAGGAGTTTAGAGAATACCTACTGGAAAAATCTGAAGTTTTATCTTTCTTATCACTAAGCCTCCGCTGTTCGTCCGTCCGTCCGTCTGTCAGCGGACTGTATCTAATGAACCGTAATAGGTAAAGCGTTGAAATTTTCACAGAGTATGTATTTCTATTGCCGCTACAAGGAAAAATAACTTTCGTAATCGATCATTGAAGTTAAGCAACACTATGCGCTGTCATTAATTGGATAGGTCGAGTGACTTTTTGCACATTTTTATGAATTATTTTTGCTGCCACCTATAATAAGATGGCACACAAGAAACATTTATGTTATGTAAGATACGGAACCCTTCGTGTGCGAATTCGATTCGCACTTAACCGGATTTATATTATTCTCTGACGTTGTCGAAATTGACTGCATGAAACCGTGATTTTGACATCCTAAATAATAATTCGCTTTTGGTAAGTAACCATTCATTATTATTACTTTTTTTATCTGAGATAGGTTTGCGTTTGACCACACTCTACCTGATGTTAGGTAACAGTGTGGTCTAAGATGAAGCACGCTTACCTAGAAGAAACCTATTATCCTTTTTTTTATCTTAACATTATAGTTCTTTTGTTTCTTTATTTAGGCTAATGTGGATCTCATGGCCTCATTATGTACCTACATGATTATACAAGTGAAATCGCAGACAGAAAGTAGTTATACAAACTTACATAATGCATCCAACGACTTGATACATAACTTAAGGTGAAGTTGGCGCTTCGTAATTCGCGAATTAAGGGGAGAGGCGGCAAGTTTGAGTAATTACCTAACGCAAACAGACTATAGCAAACTAGTTGTAGCATTAACAACGGCTGGTTTAGACACTACTTTGTGTCAGGCAGACTTGCGACTTTAAACAATTTTAAGGAACACTCGCGACTTTTATACAAAACGACTTAGAAGGGAACGTTTGCGACATTTACATAAAACAGAATATAGCAAACTAGTTGTAGCATTAACAACGGATAGTTAGACACTACTTTGTGTCGAGTAGACTCGCGACTTTACTTGTAAACTTAGGGAAGGACACTTGCGACTTTAAAAAAAACTTTTGTTCAGAAGTTAGTAGCTAAGTATTTCAATATTTTCAACTAACATGGGCTCATGATACCATATTTATAACTCGATGACTTTATACGGTTATTAAGTTGTCCCCATGCGTGCCACTAAACTACAAACTACGATTTGTTCACAGCAAACTTAAATGTGTTCATGATCTGATCTGTAAAATATTTCTTCAGAGTCTCTAAGTGCTAACATGAAATTAATCTAATAGTAGTTTGTGATCATACCACACAAAGCACCCTTTTATCTACAAATACCACTCTGCTTCATATTGGATATAATTATATGTATTTCATGAATAAAATATATCATAATCTGGAAAGATTAGGGATCATTTCTGCTTTTTGAAATCATCAATGTATTCTACTTTATTATTTAGTTAGTTTCATCCATATTGCTATTCTATGCTGCTGGGCGCTTTGCTGGCTTTTGGGTATACTTTATACTCAGCGACTTTTAGTCGCCCGTCTGCGTAGCCCGGATTGCGGGTACTGAAACTTGCTGAATCACGCCACTATAATTTCCTGAATGCAATAGAGGATGTAGAGTTACTTCGACATGGCGACAATGCCGCTGATATATTATTTAGCGGTAAACAGCTTTTATTATGAAATCGTTTTAGCAGCCAATCCTGCGTGGTACCAGGATAGTCTTAAAGCTGTTCTTATCGCTTTATTCCTGAACTAGCTGTTGGCAGTGACATCGTACGCATGTAGTACGTTATTTTGTTCTATAATCAATAGTTTTCTATTTTGGGTTTTCTACCTTGGATTAAAATATTGTAATTTTCTTACGAATCCCTAATTTTTTGAAAATATATTATAACCTATACTGGTCTCTGATAATGTAGCTTTCTATTGGTGAAAGAATTATTAAATTGGGTCCAGTAGTTTCGGAGCCTATTCGTTACAAACAAACAAAAAAGCAAAAAAAATCTTTCGTCTTTATAATCTTTATAATATTAGTGTGATTTATGTAAAATGTTTATCGATCACAGAATCTCTTCTTATTTTAGGGGGGAATCACACTTTTGAACGTTTTTACCAAAGCTAAAACGTTCATGTGTAAAAACTGCCGAGAAATTGTTCAATGTAAGTGTGACATTGACATCTGCAAAATCAAAACCAAACGCGTTGAAAAATAGCGAAATTGCCTTTAATGTTGTAAGGTTGTAAGTGTTTATGGCAATCACAAATAAAAAAGTTATTTAGATAAAAAAGGAAGAGCACTATATTCAGATTATCTCTAAGATATAAACCTACCCCCGGTATAAAGTTACGTCTACACGAGTGAGATTCGCCGAATAGCAGCTTTCAATGTTTTTTTCTTTATAAAAAAACCAATTGTCCAAATGTAGGTACCTAATTTTATTAATGACGGAAAAGTTTGAATAACGCAGTAAAAAACTAGAGCAAGCTACTTAATTTTTTTAGACTAATAAACCGAAAAGGGATCTCCAGCTTATCTATAGACCAATATAAATGACATGGTCAATAAGTACGGTCGTCTACGTCATTCCTTTCGTTCACACGAAATATAACTAAGGCCATGGTAAAGATGGTAAACACCATCTATAATAGATGATTTAAACAGCGTCAGGAGGCAACTTTACCTTCACTAACGGGACGCTGTAGTGCCCGAGACGAATTAAGATGGAGTAGGCTTGCCCAGCACCTATTCCATCCTCTCACCTTAGTCGGCCTTGTCTACAGGAAAGACATGATCAATACGTGCGGAGCTGACTAAGCCGCGGGTTTCCTCACGATGTTTTCCTTCACCGTTTGAGAGTACTGGTATGACGCACATAAATTTTTCACACAGAAAAATCCATTGGTACACGACCGGGTTTCAACCCACGACCTTAGGATCGGAAGGCGGGGTCACTACCAACTAGACCACCAGTGCTCGTAGTTATAAAAGGGACGTAGATGCTGACTCGAATTTGTTACGAAATCGCACCCCGGATCTCACTACGCCACAGGTTTTCTTCTCATCTTCACATAAGTAACTTTTACCAAGCCTAGTCGGCCATAGGATAACATGTTCAATAAATAAATATTTGTGGACATTTTACACAGCACCATCTAGCCCCAAACCATCCCCAAACTAAGCAAAGCTTTTGTACTATAAGAACGAGATGGCTGATTGAATACTTATATACTTTTTAATACATAATTATTACAACACCTAGACCCGGAAAAAATATTTGCAGATCATAAAAACATTTCTCTCGCAGCGGGATCGAACCCGCGCCTCTTGCGTGTCAGTCGAGCACTCGCCCGCCATGCCGCAAAGGTCGCCGATGCGACTTCCTCACGATGTTTTCCCTCACCGTTTTGAAACATACCTTTACAAAACTTCCCCACGCACCTCGGCAAATTGAATTTATACTTCATTCGCCGTAAAATGCCTATACCAAATTTATTTTAAGGCATTAGCATATTAAAATGGCTCTCGTACTGATCGCAAAAAGTTGGAAATTTTGATTCAGTTAAATGTGTTATTAGATTATGCCTTCACTGGATTATTTTAAGCTTTTTTCGAGCTTTTTACTTCTTTACCTCTCTGCTGGACTGAGAGTAAGCAAAAACAGAATTGGTTCTAAATGCTTATTCTCCCTAGCATGTCGTAAAAGTCGACTATGGGCTAGTATCCTCTCTTACCACCATGGTTCACCATATCCATCTTGGGTCTTTGAATCAGGAGTGGCTGCAAGTTTTCTTATGATTACTTATGGCTCTGCCCGCCACATTAGGGATACAGGCGTGATATTACTCGTTTCCTTGAGAATATCGAACCTAAAATCGAGAGAAGGTTACCGAGCAAAATCGAGTGAAATGTTCTGAAGTTGTAGTCAAGTTACGATTGCAATAACACCACGTGACTTCATCACTTGTGTCAATTACATCCAATTTCGTTAGACGCTAGTGACTTGGCTACAGTTTCAGTTCTGTTTCTATTCGTCAACGTAGGAAAGATTAGAATAGGTAGGTTAATAAAGAATATTTAGAAAAACTTTAAGACCTTGACGTATTCATTTTTCACGATGCTTTAATCCGATAACTCAAAAAATTATGCATGACTGGATTCGAAACTTAGGATCGGAAGACTTCGTGCATGTGTAAACATCAAATACCTATTAGATAAGGACCCAAAGGAGTTTATCATACATACATAAAATCACGCCTGTCTCCCATAAGGGTAGGCAGAGATCACGGATCTCCATTTGCTACGATCTGACATACTTCTTTCGCTTCATTCACACTCATTACGTTATTATTATCGGAGTTTACTATTCATTATTGAAGGCGGTTTTTTTATTTTTAAAACGTAATTATTGTATTCTGCTGTCTGTACTGAAACGAAGCATACCTGCCCGAAAACAAGATCAGTTCTTTTATACGTAGTATGGGAAACTTTAATGCGTCTTACGAAATAACCAATTTCGCCTTTCGAAGAGGCTTAGACCAAAATTTTCTCGAAGTATTTGTCATTTTGACAACTTATGGTGGACAATCCTTAGGTCATAAGTTCAAACCTGGTCGTGTACCAATGGATTTTTCTGTGCAAAAAAATTATGTGCGCTATACCAGTATCCTCAAACGGTGAAGGAAAACATCGTGAGGAAACCCGCGGCTTAGTTAGCTCCGCACGTAACGATCATGTCTTTCCAGTGGACATGGCCGACTAAGCTGAGAGGTTGGAATAGGTGCTGGGCAAGCCTACTCCATCTTATTCGTCCCGTGCACTACAGCATCCCGTTTGTGAAGGTAAAAGTTGCCTCATGACGCTGTATAAATCATCTACGATGGTAAATGGCCTTAGTTTTTTTTACTACAGCGTGATTTTAACACAAACATCCTCATATTTCTTTAATATTACGAGTATTTATCAGCCTATCTATCTATCTACTACAACCGAATGAAAAGATACAAATCGACTTTTGAGCCCAGTTTTTCTTTTAAGACCTAATTGATCTTCTCAGTTTTAAACACAAGTTGAAAATATTTCAGCCCATTTTAAGAGTAACTTTGCACGAGGTATTTTTAAGTTTTCCTTAAGATGCGCTAATTAGCTTGAAAACTTTTTGTAACAGTTTGAGAGTACTGGTATAGCGCACATAAATTTTTCATCCATTCCATTGGTACACGACCGTGTTTGAATTGAACCCACGACGTTAGGATCGGAAGGCGGACTCACTACCAACTAGACCACCAGTGCTCTCTAAAACAGCCCCCAAAAAGCAGCTAAAATATACACGTTCCAATATTTACCTCTGCTTAGAAAATACGAGCGATCAAAGAGCAAACACTTTGTATGTAGCGTTAAGCGTACCTACCTACGCTTTTCTTTCACAAAAGACTTGCCAGCAAGTGAGGCTAAAACTGTGTGCAAAATAGGAGCAAAGAATAAGAGGTGAATTTACAGATACGACGGGCCATTGTAGGCAAATATTTGTATATTCCACGGGGCTATTCATACAGAAGGTAATTAAATAAATAAAATATTTGTAGACATTTCACACAGCGCCATCTAGCCCCAAACTAAGCAAAGCTGGTACTATGGACACCAGATGGCTGATAGAATACTTGTATACATTTATTTTTGTAAATACATACTTAAAATACATAATACTATAACACCCAGACCCGGAAGTAATATTTGCAGAACATACAAACATTTTTCTCGTAGCGGGAATCGAACCCGCGTCTCTTGCTTCTCAGCTGAGCACTCGCCCACCACGCCACGAGGTCATTTATAGTCGTCATAGATTGATTAATTTTTTTAAGTTTTATAATATAAATTATTATTTATTAGGTGAATGTTTTCTTAAGACTTCAGGCCATAACTGAAATAGTTTTATGGCATTTATAAATATATTTCTGTCACCATAGTTCACCACATCTTGTGACCTTAATCAGGAATGGCTGCAAGTTTTCTTATGATTGCTTAATGGCTCTGCCCACCCCATTAGGAATGACGGTCGTGAGAATATGTATGTATGTTACTTTTTTCTATGTGTTACGCATTATCGTGACCAAAACTGTCAAAAAAACCGGTCTGGTTGTTTTTATGGTAATGATCTCACACAACGATGCATACAAAAAGATAAAATAACGTAAGGGTGACTGGCATGAACGAATCGAACCGACTATCTACTTCTTAATCTTTGACCTAAAAGTTGGAAGTAGTTGTGCTTTGCACCTCGCGTCGCGAAAACTGCGAGTTACAAACAGACATTTTCAACTTTGTCCTAACGTTGTAACGTCGTTTATTTACAAACACTACCAACATTGTACTAGCGTATACAAATACATAAAAACATATCACGCCCAAACCTAAAATAAAAAGTTCGAAAACATGTGTCAATTCTGACCCAACATTAGAATTCGCTGTCGAGCATAAATTACGAGTAGATATCGTTTGTACAACCTGGAGAAAATATTTGCAGAACATGCAAACATTTCTTCCGCAGTGGGAATCGAACCCACACAACCGAGGCCGTCATACATGTAAATACTAGCATCCACTCGTTACACCGCTCGTGTGGTATCCGGATGCCCTATTACCAAGTAGATACACTAAGTTTCAGGCAAATTCGTTCAGCTGTCCACTAAAATCATCACCAAGTCTGCGCAAAAACTTTCACATTTGTAATATTTATTTATTCGCTTGTTCGCTTTATCAATAACTAGCTGCCGCCCACGGCTTCGCTCGCGTGGTACCCGGATAAAAAATAGCCTATAATAATCCAGTATATTCCAAGTTTCATCAAATCCGTTCAGTCGTTTAGGTGTGATTGAGGCACAAACATCTAAACATTCTCAAAAACCTTCGCATTTATAATATACCTACTCGTAAGTAAGAAGTAAGATTCATTCCGGGTCTGGGTTTTGTGGTAGCATGGTACTCGTAGTTTCTGATACCCACGACACAAGGAATCCTAGTGTGGGGTCAGGACTATGTATGTGACTGTTGGCTGTTATTATTACTATTATATGTACGTATGTATGTATGTTCCACACGAGTGAAGCCGCGGGAGGAAGTTTGTTCCGAGATATTTTACGAAGCCCAACAAAGTACAAGTGGTGTTCGATGGATTAATTCCCTGTCAGACCCCTTTCTTAAAGATTAAGTGAAAAAGCTTGGGTTAAGTTACAGGGTTACTTGTACTTCGCTTACGGCACTGGTTCTTTATCACCGTACTAATATTCTAATATCTTACTTTTCTTACGTCCGATTCCAATATTCTACTAACGGATGTTAGGTCGTTCATGACCATAGCAACCAGGCGCGGTCGCAGCCTGAAATTTTGGAGGACGTCACTAATCATAGAATATGTCGAGTAAATCAGATTTTATTGCACAATACACAATTTTATTGCACACATTATAAAACAAATGGAAGCCTTCTATTTTTATTAACATCGCGGCTAGGGGCAGAAAATTGTTTTATTCTATTTTGTAAATTTTTAGATTTTCCAATTTTATGTACGATTTTAGGGGGAGGGGGGTTATCCCCCTTCGGCCGGCGCCTGATAGCAACTTTTTTTTGGCAAAAAACAACATTGTTATGGTAAATTAACAAACCGTCATCTTTTAGTCCATTACAATATTGGATACAAGCTTTAAATGTCTTCACCGATCGACCACAGCGTTAAAGAAACAGAAAGAAAAGACCATGTCTTTGCGCACTCGCTAGAAATGTTGAAAACTTGTGCTTTTTACACTTCCAACTAAAATTAAACCTTCAAATGTCACATCAAAAAGACTCCCCTTACTTATCTAAATGAAAATCTTGCAACTACCCTCCTGAATATTCAGTAATAGGATCTGTTTAAGCGATATCAAGCAGACGAAAACATCGAGAGGTAATGTCCGGAAAATGCAGACGGGGATATTAGGTGAGCTAGTAACTAGCGTATCAGAAAATGAAAAGCTAGAACTAGCCTATCAGAATTGAGATTCTGAACTAGCTTATGAAAGTGATGTAGGTACCTATATGAAAATTATTATCTAGTGGATATCTACATATAAATAAATAAAATGCGTTTATTGCAGACCATGGATCCATATTATGTTAGTAGTAACTTACAAACTCAATTATTTAACCTAAAACTACTTAAAAATAATAAAACCACTAGGCGTGTGATAGGATATAACTGGCGTATCAGAAAATAATAAGTTAGTAACTTGTGTATTAAAATATGGAGACTCTTTAAGTGGCTTATGAAAATTGTAACCCGTAGATCTGCAAATAATTACCTGGTAACAAGCATATTAGAAAATTAACTAGCGTTTTAGGATATTTTAAGCTAGTAACTGCTATATTAGAATGTTCAGGCCAGAAACTAGAATATAAGAAAATGGTTCGGGGCGGATCTTGAATGCTGACCTCTCAAACTCATGCGCTTTCCACTCTTTCGACATCTCAAGATCCGTGCCAGTATCTGTAGTACCTATAAGCCAGTAGCTTTTCCACACCACTGACCTCGTTGACACCAGCCCTTAGGATCCAAACCCGGACCCATTTATTCGTCTCGAGATTTGAATGAGAACAAATTTGAAATTTAAATCGTTAAATTGGGACGTTTACCTAAATTGATGGGGGGTACCACGAGCTAGGGATGGCCGAGTATCGATGATTCAAGTGTCGATTATCGAGTCGATGAATTGAAGTGGATTGAAGTGAAGTAGGAACTTACTGGATGCGAATTTCTAGCTATGTTGGAATCGAAATTGACTTTGTAACTTTGTAAAGGATACTTACCATTGATATCGGACTATTATTCTCTCAAGGATGTATCCAGTCATACGTCCATAAGAGTAATACATCCATGTTTTGTATTGAATACGCAGGGGGGAGAATGGGGGGACCTCCATGTGACACTGACACGTGATCACTCTACTCTTTCTGTAACTACTATTTCGACATGAATACTGTAGGTACATCACGGGGATGGTCAGTCATGAAACATTTTACCAATAGGAATTAAGCGTTTTCCTACCCTTTTCCCACTTTATGTGGGGTGGGCATAACATGTATTCTTCTTCCATTTCCCTCTGTCAGAAGTCATCTCAACTTACTCCTTTCTTACTGACGACATCTTTCACAGGGGGCATGACGACATAATATTTACCATTTTCATTAAATCTGTTATCGGATGACTTATCGAAGAAAAACAACATACTTACCTAATTTTTTTGTAAAAATGTATGACGCTTTTGGACAGAAATCAACGTTGTTATGATCCAATTAAACATTAGAACCGGGGATAAAGCCCGGTTTCCACCACGAAAGGGTAATGAGTAGGAAATGGCTAAGCGGCATTTCCACCATAGAAGTACTAAATAAAATATAGGCATTCAGTTATCGTGTAAGTTAATACTATTTCTATAAATAAACAGTGTAAAGCGTGTATAGGAAGTAATTAGGATACGGTGGCGCCACTAATGAGTGCCTACCGCACTGATTTAGACCTCCGTCGGGAGTCCTAAGTCTAGATTTAACAGGTAAACCTAGAACCTAGCTGATAATACAGTTTACGCTGCCGACTGGGTATTTTATGTCTGAACTAGCTGCCACCCGCGGCTTCGCTCGCGTGGTACCCGGATAAAAATTATGGTACTACTGGGATTATGATAGAAAGAAAGAAAGAAAATACATTTAATGGTTCATCACACAAATAACTTACAATAACTAAACAAAAACTAAGAGAAGGTAAACAAATGAATGTGATGAACCATAAGTGATAGGTAATCATACACTTCGTTTCGCAATATCTACCACCTAATATGATTTGATGCACTGCACCATCGATCCTACTAATAATTATAATGATTGACGTACACTGTGCGCCGCGTAATGTATCTCAGTTGAAGCGCTTTGTTCTTGCTACACTGCGTGGTACGAAAATTCGGAACGAGGAGCTGAGCCTACAAAAATTTCCTCAGCAAAGTTGGTTTGCTGATTTCTAGGAATGAGTAGCAAATACCAATGTTTGTGTAAGTTTAACTGTTCTAATTTTGTATAAATTTACTGGCTTTCGCCCGTGGCTTCGCTCGCGTTGTATCCGGACAAAAAATAGTCTAAATGTTATTCCATAAATGTTATAACATACATTTGACGACCTCGGCGGTGATTCCCGCTACGGGAGAAATGTTTGTATGTTTTGCAAAAAATTATTCCGGTCTGGGAGTCATAATTATTGTATACCTAATTATAAGTATGTATTTATAAAAAAAAAGTATTTATGTACCTAGTACCTATGTACATTCAGCCATAGTACAAGCTTTGCTTAGTTTGGGACTAGATGACGCTATGTACAAACAAGTTACAAGTAACAAAACTAAGACAGTTTTATTTAATACCAGCTGTTGCCGCGACTTCGTACGCGTGTAGTACATTATTTTGTTCTATAATCAATAGTTTTCGCAGCGCACGCCAAAAACTATTTTGCGTTTTCTACCTTGGGTTACAATATCGCAATTTTCTTACGGATTCCTAATTTTTTTGAAAATATATTATAACCTATACTTGTCCCTGATAATGTAACTTTCTATTGGTCAAAGAATTTTTGAAATCGGTCCAGTAGTTTCGGAGCCTATTTGTTACAAACAAACAAAAAAAACTTTTCTCTTTATAATATTAGTATGATGTCATATTCACAACGAATTCACCTAAGGAGGCCTTAACTCTTTGCGCTAGGAATGAGCCAGCCCTCTTTATCACCTGCGGCGACGACTAACAAAGGTGATTTTATAAAAGCCTTTATAGATGGTCTCCATGGTCCAAGTGTTTCAATACCAAGTGGCGCAAAAATATACTCACTCGAGGGAACCGAATATTTACTCGCATTAGCTTTGTTTGTTGTCCCACTGAAATGAGATGGGGCTAATGTGTCCACATATATGGTATCCCACACAATGGCATGCCCCATCTCCCAGGGGACCAAGGTCATACCATCAGGTCCCTTGCCATCATCACGTACCAAACCAAAGGTCCAAGAATGCTTTGCACGTTAATGTTAGCAAGCCGTACAATATCAAATTAATTTAATTGTACATTAGCCCCCGAATACTTAAAAGCAACTCAGAGTTGAGCACGTCTCAAGTGACGAGTTTTTGACAGATTTCCAACAAAAACTGACAAAAAACCGTGATTTGAAACGTGCGTTAACTCTGAGTCGCATTTGGGTATTCGGGGGTAAGTTAATAAGATGAAGTTATGACACAACGATTTTGTTCTTGACAGTACTAAAACATCCAACTGCATAAATGGTATGAATTTGTAACGAAAATTATGTAGTTTTACCTTTCATTAACTCACATCAGGTGGTAATTTCTCTCTATTGTCTATGTATTTTTTATTTTATTTTCCTAAAATTCTATGTTATGTGTTATGTGTGCTATCTTAGCAAATAAATGTTATGTCTATGTCTATGTCTATGTCTATGTCTAATTTATTTACTTTTTGGTACGAAATTTTTGGTGTCAGTTGACGAACGAGCCTAAAAAAATAATGAGACACTTTTTCCCTTAAACAAATACACGTTTTTTACTACAATTATTATTATCGTAGATACATTGCAGATCAGATAATTAAAAAAGTGAATGTAGAACACTGTGTGGCAAAATAATTGACGCCATCCAGGTTATAGAAGCAGGACTTTATAATCGAGTTGTCAAGTTTGACAGATTACAAGCTGAAGAAGTTTGTAGTCCCACTTGATGTACGAGTACACTCTCTGGAATAATAATGGTGATTGAGGATCAACTATTGACCTAGAACGGAAGTTCAAAGTGACGCAGAGGGATATGGAGAATTCTATGCTTCCGAAAAGTACCTATACTTCCAAATAATGGACATCATCATTAAGTGATCGAAGTAATTAAATAAAAAATACATTAAGTATTCGTTAAAGGTTGCTAGTTTGACTGTGAGTCAATTAGTTTTATATATTTCCATAACAATATTATGTATAGATACTTTGTAGAATTTATTTAAGGTATAAACTAATTCGTCTCGCGAAAGTTGAAATTTTAGCTTTCAGTTAATCCCTAGTTTTTTCAGTAAATTGGAATTTTACCTGTCAAAGCTTTGACGGTGAATGCATTGTCCCGCAGTGCACAGGCGTAGTCAATTTGTCGAGATTAGTGGCATGTGCTTGTCAATAGAATGCAGCATCAGGTTATGAAGCCCAGGTGTAGCGTACACTCAGCTACGTAACTACTACTAAATGATTTATACAGTCAAGAGGCTATTCTGCCTTTGTAATGGCAAATGCAATACTTGCAAAATGGCGGTTTCGAGAAAAACACGATAATCATATTTATAGATATCTCTGCAGCAAGTCCATGTTATGTACTTATAGTAAAAAATATAATGAAAATTATTTTTTTATGTAGGCATAGATTAGCTCCTTGGAATACAATTTCTAGAAAAAAGTGACAAACCCAAACATGACGATTACTGCAAGTGCAATTAGTAGGGCAGAGGTTTCACTAAACTTCAGCTAAACTGGAGATACAATTTATTTAACAAACCGTCACTACAACGAGTAACGTCGCCAGCCTTTTGGGGAGCTTACCCGCGGTCGGTGATCTGAGCTCTGTTTTCTATTTGTAGGCGAACTTAAAAAACTGAGCTCATTTTCATTTCTTTTTGTTATACCGATTACCTTAAAGTTTTTAATGTGATTATCGTACTATCAATCCTTTCGACATTCCCACAATACCAAACTGAGACCATCAATCGCAGATTTTTCCATCTGTAACTAAGAAAAAGGGCTTGACCCGCACCATCACAGTTAGATGGCCTTTAGAGATAGGTACAATTACCTACATACAATTATCACGCCCGTATCCCTAACGGGGTGGGCAATGGTTAGAAAATTTGCAGCCACTCCTGATTCAAGAGTGCCAAGATGGACGAAGGGCTGATCACCTGTCACCATGGTTCATCCTGTTGGAGAGGATACTATTCCTTAGTCGACTTTTACGACATGCTCGGGGAGAGAAGCAGCTGGACACATTCTATGTTTTTTCTTTACTATCAGCAGAGATTCCATGAAAACAAACAATATTGGTTTACTACTTAAATCAGGCCACTCCCTCAATGTTTACCGATATATCCGCTGGGGAGAGAGGAGACACAGATTTGTCATAGACAGAAATCGAACCTACAAACTACCGCAGTTCGTAGGTTCGCGCAGTAGAACCAACTGAGCCGGTGATGCCAGTCAGTTTATATCGTGGACTGTACTGCAAACTGAATAGGTATGCAGCGTTACATTGTCTCCGGAGTACCTAAAGAACATAGGCTATTTAGATGCAAAATAGGTAAACTGGACTAAACTAGATTATATCATCACAGATGCTTTTATAGACAGGCACTGTGTGAGGTCATTGACTAGAAACTAAGGCATTTGCCTAGCTAGTAGATGATTTATACAGTGTCAGGAGGCAACTTTTGCCTACACTAACGGGTCGCTGTAGTGCCCGGGACGAATTTAGATGGAGTAGCACCTATTCACTATGATCCAAAGATCATGCTGTGCCGACCCCACATAGAGTGGGATAAGGGCAGGAAGACGATGATGATTACTCGTATTAATTATTTTATTGTAATACTATTTTACATGCATACATATTATCACGCCCGTATAACGGGGTGGGCAGAACCACAAGTTTATTATAAGAAAACTTGCAGCCACTTCTGATCCAAGACTCCCAAGATGGATATGGTGATTTATTTATTTATTTATTTATTTATTCATTATTAATTAGTACGATTATTAGAACCAATTACACTAATTAACATTATACACAAAAAGACAGAAAAAATAATAATAATATAAAATAAAATACAAGTCCTAATTAAAAATTATCATCTAAACACATTAAAATTTTGACTCATTCATACATCAATCTCGCAAAATCTCAGGCACACTAACATTATCTTCTTCCATTCATCGGCAAAAATATCACAATCCGGGTTCTGGTCAAGAAGTCTATTGAGAGCGGCGAGGGTGCGAGGGAGTGGCGAGTTGGAGCGAGCAACTGTTCGACTAAGAGGCACAGCGAAAAGTCTATGACTTCTGCTGCGAAGGTAATTGTCTGGTACTACTATTTTAAGTTATACTATTTTAAGCTAATACCATTTGGGCGATCTGGATCACTCTGTAATCCCATTTGTGTTTTATTGTAAATAAATAATAAGTGGAATAAGTTTTATATTTCTCTGATTTATGGTTTAAGCTGAGCATTAACTCGCCCTGCCATTGCATAATGCTGAGTGGTGGCCTTTTTTGTTACCTGCCCTATATTGTAAGTGCCTTAAAATTGTATTTATAACATGTTTGGTAACAAAGTAAATATTTTTCTTTCTCTCTTTCTTTCCAAAAATCTAATGTCAGTCAGTAACGTAAGATTTTATATATTTTAGATAAGATGACAGAATCAATTTATTGAACATCAAGGAGTACGTCGTAATAAAACAGCAATAAAGGTGAAGCTGAAACAATTGAACTCTATAAATCCCAGCTAAGGCGCGCTTGGCCGACCCGACTGAAAGTGATAAGGGTAGAGACAATGCTTACAGGTAGGGTACAGCTTCTAGAAGTGACCACGAAAATGATTTAAACGAGACATTTTACCTGGAATAATTTATCTTTATTAACAGAAAGAAACTTACAACTATAACAAATATAATTTACAAAATACAAAAGAAACAGTCGGGATATCTAAAGGCCGTTGCAAACGGTCTATAGATAGCTCACCTGATCCAGCTCATCAGACGGTGGAAGCGGGTACATGACGCTGGCCGCATTGCCACGCTAAATGGCAATACTGGTCCGTTGAGCCAAATAAGAACCAGTTCTTGGATCGCGCATCGTTTCGACCAGACGCCCTGAAAGAATTTTGAAAACGCGGTGGGCACCCGTGCCCCACGGACCTAGGTTTTTACCTGGATAAAAATAGCCTATTATGTTAGAATAGAATAGAACATATTTTATTAACAACACAACACGAAAAAGCTTTAATAAACAAACAGATAGATTTATTTTTGATTTTATTTTGTTTATTTTTTAACATTTTGCACACCACCCCGTCTCTCTGCTCTGTTTTGTTTATCCATCCAAAGGTTGTCTGGAAGAGATTGCTTTTAACGATAAGGCCGCCCATTGTACCTATTGTTTTTGCATTTTATTTACTTCTTCTGTATTTTTACTTATATACATAACACTACAACACCCAGATCCGGAAAAATACTTGCAGAGCATGCAAACATTTCTCCCGTAGCGGGAATCGAACCCGCGCCTCTTTCGTCTCAGCCGAGCACTCGCCCGCCTCGCCACTGAGGTCGTCAAACATCCTCACAAAGTCTTGCATTCATAGTATGAGCAGGATTCATATCAATTTCATGTTATTTCTAGTATCCAATCCTATATCCATGTTAAGTACAAAGTTGGGCATTGTCCTTTTGTTTGTGTAACCTATGAAGTTAATACAAATGTTCCAGGGTACGTTTTGAAGTGGAACTGTTATCTACGCGTATTATAGTAACTTGTGACGTGTAACTTTAGCTACAACTAAATAGGTTTTAATAAACCCAACAGCCACATACTTTCTGACGCCTCTAAGCTATACTACTAGGTGCCCAGGAAGAATTAAGATGGAGTAGGCTTTCCCAGCATCTATTCCATCCTCTCAGCTTAGTCGGCCTTGTCCACAGGAAAGACATGGTCAATACGTGCGGTGCTGACTAAGCCGCGGGTTTCCTCACGATGTTTTTCTTCACCGTTTGAGAGTACTGGTATAGCGCACATAAATTTTTCGCACAGAAAAATCCGTTGGTACACGACTGGATTTGAACCCACGTCCTTAGGATCGAAATCGGGGTCACTACCAACTAGACCACCAGTGCTCTCCTAGCTAATAGGCTGATGATAATGATATTTAGACCTTAGCAATTAATAATTTTTGCATAAATATTCTTGTTGATTTTACAAACACTTGCAGTAAAAGAAATGGGACAATCTATAATAAACAGGTACCTGGCAATAATACTTTGTCCATACAATAACTATTTATTGTTGCGAGGAAAATAGGTATTGCAGACTTGGGGCCGATAAGCTTTTATGATAACCACTGTAGTGCCGTAACTATTACAGAGTCAGACACCGGCCGTACACTGAGGGACAAAAAAAAATTGAAAAGACGGTAAAAATATACGGCGAAAAAAGTGGTTTCTTTTTAAAGTTCCGTACCCGAAGCATGCCAACGGGACCCTATTACTAAGCCTCTGTTTTCCGTCCGTCTGTCAATCCATCCGTCCGTCCGACCGTCCGTCTTTTTAAATATTTAGAATAGTTGCATTTTTCTTAAAAGATAAAATCTTAAACAATACATTCATGTCTATGGACTGGCAGTAAAGAAAAAACATAGATTGCGTCCAGCCGCTTCTCTCCCCGAGCGTGTCGTAAAAGTCGACTAAGAGATAGTATCCTCTCCAACACGATGGACCATCTATATGGGCGATGGGCTGATCACCTGTCACCATGATTCACCATATCTATCTTGGGGCTTTGAATCAAGAGTGGCTGCAAGTTTTCTTATGTTTACTTGTGGGTCTACCCACCCATTTGGGTATACGGGCGTGATAATAATGAATGTGTCTAATGTCTATAGCTGGGGAAGGCACTTAATCATCTAACATCCACTCCAGTCCATCAAAGCGCAACTGATCTAAATAGAGGGCTGTTGGGATACCGTGTCGCCTCTGCTGAGTGCATAATGCTGATAGGTACACTCACCTGCTAAACAGAAATAAACTAAGACGGCCTCGGTGGCGTGGCGGGCGATTGCTCGACAGAGACGCAAGAGGCGCGGTTTCAATTCCCGCTGCGGAAGAAATGTTTGCATGATCTGTAAATATTTCTTCCGGGTGTTGTCATAGTTTCTGATACCCACGACACAGGGAATCCTAGTATGGGGTCAGGACTATGTATGTGACTGTTGGGTGTTATTTATTTACTTACAACGAATACAAATATAATTTACAAAATACAAAAGAAACAGTCGGGCTATCTAAAGTAAAAAGTAAAGTAAAAAACGTTTGTATTGGAACTTAAAGGGTAGTGCGATTGATTTGATCTCTGGACATTTTAAATTAAAAAAAGAATGGAAACGTGTTTCAAGGTTTTTCTAAATAACCCTCAAAAAGGAGTAAAATGGAGTGTCATTTAAAAAAACTAAGGCCTTTTACCATTTATAGTAGATGATTTATACAGCGTCAGGAGGCAACTTTTACCTTCAATAACGGAACGCTTTAGTGCCCGGGACGAATTAAGATGGAGTAGGCTTGCCCAGCGCCTATTCCATCCTCTCAGCTTAGTGTCATTTATACTAGTAGTTAAGCTAGTAAACTATATTTTGAGTTTTATAGCAAGATGACTTTCATTATGTGATCACAGCGTGATAATACGAGTATAAATAAACAGCAAAAATATCTTACTAATATTATACATCCGCAGGTTTTTTATTTATACCTTAATGACACTTTATTCGTGAAACGGATTAGAATGAATCGAGGGAATAAGGGATGGTACATATATATTTAGTTTGTGACCTGGAATAGCCCGACTATTTTTTATCTAGGTATGACTTTTACCCCATTTTTAAAGTTTTCAAATGCACAGATGTTATTGCAGGCGACTGTACATACTTAGCAGTGCTACGCTGAATAGCAATCGTGATTCGTGGGCTGCATCACTGATGTTATTTCACTGTGATGTTAATGCTTTTGCTAATGAAGTAAATAAATAATTTACATAAAGACCCGCAGAAGGGTTAAGAGATCAGAAGGCAGATATAATAATAATAATAAACACTTTATTGCACACAAAACACAGAAAGTAAATACAAAGAAACAACCAAAACCAGTATAATGGGCGGCCTTATCGCTAAGAGCGATCTATAAATCGAGATATAAAACCAAACAGTTACATCCATGTAATTAGTTTCAAGACTCCTTGTGTCGTGGGGAAACTAAAAGTACGATACCATGGTCTCACAACATCCGGAGAATAAATGTTCGAAGAACATCCAAACTTTTATTCGTCATTGTGTCAGCAATATTACAGTCAGGTCTTGGAATGGGGTAGTAGAAGACCAGAAACTATTTAGTTTTATAATCCCAACCAAACCCCGTCCACTCAGGGAGATCATGAAATCAAGAAAAAAGAGCAGAGCTACCATAATCTCCGACACAATCAATGGTGAACTTTTTATATCCCCACCCCCCTTCAATCAGCAGTTGGGGTTTATATCCGATAGAGCTATTTTATTAGAGTTCCGTACCCGAAGGGCGCCAACGGAACCCTATTACTAAGCCTCCGCTGCCCGCCCGTCTGTCAGCGGTCTGTATCTCATGAACCATAACAGGTAGAGAATTGAGGTTTTCACATAATATGTATGTATATTGCCGCTATAACAACTATATAACAAAAATAAATTAAAAGGGGAATCATTACAAGAAATATTTTTTTAACGTTCGTAATCGATCGATCAACTTAAGCAACACTAGGCGAGATCAGTAATTGGATGGGTCGAGTGACTTTTGCACATTTTTTGTAGTATATTAAATTTACTGGTTTGTATAAAAATAATAACACTTAAGAAGGGACGTGCTTCATTGCATTTTTTGCTTGATTTTAATAGGGAACGTGATTCCACCTATAATAGGTGGCATATAAGAAACATTAAACTACATACATGTAAATGGTACGGAACCCTTCGTGTGCGTATTTGACTCGCACTTGACCGGTTTTTTGTTTTATAATCTCCAATAGTCTTTGGTGGGGATTACGAAACGAATTCCCAGAAACATCAAAATTCGTGACCGCAAGTGTACACCACTACAAAACTGTATATTCCATTTTAGGGGCAGTTACTGAACTACATTAGTCCTTAGGAATGAGCCTAGAGCTATTTAATTGGTCTTATACTTGACTTCTGTTCTGGGTTCCGGGATTTAGGACTACTGTGTTCTAGTTTGCAGTTAAGGTCACTGCCCACTAGACTGTGAAATGAAATGAAAATGAAAAAATGTTTTATTACTATATACTTACAAAGAAAAAAAAACAAAAGATACAATATGCAAATTAAAATAAATGTAGGTAAATAGGTAAATTATTTGGCACAGTGAAACTACCTCTCGGTCCCCACACTAGTCAGAAGCCTGTATCGTGGCGACCAGGGAAAGATTACCTATATAGCTTTATCAGCCTCACCTGACAAAATGAAAAAATAAAATAAAAAAAGTAATTAATCTTAATGATAAAGTTTACACGAGTTATTAAAAATGTGACAAAATTATTTCGTGACCCCGATTAAAGTTTCAGTGTCTTCGTATGAGAGGGAAAGTGGCCACTTTTGTACCTGATTTTTTGCCTTTTGGTTCCTGTGAACTACCGGATCGTCACCACCACTAAAAATCCACTGATGATGGCCAAAGTTTTGGCAGAACTTTGCGTTAGTAGTAGACACCAGAGCCGTCCACTACCACTACCACGGGACACGCAACTCAGCCGATCTCGCCTTTTACCCCTCTTGCCACTAACCAAGCTTTTTAGCCTTGGTAAACGAAATTGTCTTTTCAGTGCGACTTAGGTCCTCGAAGACAAAAAAACATAGAAAAAATAAGTACGACGCTTTATTAAGTGCTTTATTCGTCCAAGACTCAGCCTAATGTAAACACGCCCTAAATACTTCGGAGGGCAAATACTACTTGTCTTCTTCTACTTGTGTCAACAATTCTGTCCATCAACATCATCATCTTAGCGCCCTTATCCCACTCTAAGTGGGGTCGGCACAGCATGATCCTTGGATCACGCTGTAGGAGTTTTGGCTAAAGTGTTTTATGATCGGCTGCCTGCCTGACATCAACCCTCCTTGGGAACACTTTTCAACAATTCTATCCAGTGTGGTGAAATTTAAAGTGCGCCTCAAAGGCTCTTTTCGTAAACTTGACATTTATTTTACAAAAGACAGTAATTACCACCTATTATTATTTCACTATTACGGCACTAGAAATTGTATATTTCCTGATTGGTTCCAAACAAGCGTCTTATCGCCAAATGACCCATTTACCAGATAGCTAGGTAAATCCTTTGAAATTTTGAAAAGTATATAAGGTGGTCTTCGCTGAAGGTTTTTCATACAAAGTGAAAGAAGGTGACATGAATTACTTCTTTGGATTTCTAGTGTTTGCGGCGCTTTGTCAAGGTACGTTTTTATTTAATTTTGTAGTGTAAAAATACAAAACTACCTACCATATTTTTTTTCTGTAAAGACTAAGTAGACGCTAATGAAATGTTCGTGAACTTCCTATGTGATAATTAAGTGTGACAACTAAAACATGATCAGTTTACCATTCATTTTCCTAGTCTAGGAAGATATGATACATAGGGAAACTTATGATCATTCCTTAAGATGATCGATATTCTACATATATTTTTACTACGGTCTCCAGTCTGAAACAACTCATGGAAAACCTAACTCCACGATATTGTCAAACAAAACTACCCTGGGAAAATACAGTATACCTATTTATAAAGTAGCCCGGTTCCAATATTCGACTAACGCACGACAGATAGTTCATAACCAATAATAACGACGCAATTTTCCAAACGAAAAATTAACTTATGGTGCTTTTCGACACATATTTTTGTTATGATAATGCACGATCTGTCGCCCGTTAGTCGAATATTGGAACCGGACCTAAAAGCTTGAAGAACTTACCAATACTCTTGGTATTCAATAAAACATGATTTTCCAGATGTGTGGTCGAAGAAACACAGCGTCAAACACGGCGGGAAAATCGTAGGAGGCAATAATGCAACTTCTATCAGCATGCTTTCATACCAGGCCTACTTGCTGCTGCAGAAGGGAACAGACTACTACCAGTGTGGGGGTTCTATTCTCAGTGATGGAGCTATTCTGACGGCAGCCCATTGTCTCAAGGGGTAAGAGATATAAACCTCAAGCACGGCCTATTTTAATGCGAGAAAAACAGCGTCTGGGTTGTGTAGCCTATGTAAAATACAAGTTTCCGCCAATGGTTTCGCTCGAGCAGATGTTTCCAAATTAAATTCAAATCCATTCACTACGCTATGATTGGTGCACAGCACACATACAAAAAACAACAGCATTTTTACAAACTTTTCTATTTATAGCATTAGTAAGATACAGGAACTAATTACCCACTTCTCTGCTGGGAGTAACGAATAAACATAGAATGCGTCCAGCTGCTTCTCTCCCCGAGCATATCGTAAAAGTCGACTAAGGGATAGTATCCTCTCGAACACCTATAGGCGACGGGCTGATCACCTGTCACCATGGTTCACCCATATCCATCTTGGCACTTTGAATCAGGAGCAAATTTGCAGCCATGCAGTTTTTTTATGATTACTTGTGGCTTTGCCCACTCCATTAGGGATACGGGCATGATCTATGCATTATGTAGTGGCTAATATTTTCTACTTGTTTGGATTGGAGATAAATACCGAATAATTCTTACCCCTTGTAAGCAGCGAATGTATATTTTTGATAATGCTTTTTAAAAAACTACAGACAGTATTTTAACCGCTTTTAATGACTCTGTTGAGATTGAGTCTTGCTTTGTAGGAATGTCGCACAAACTCCTCGTCCAAACTTGTAAAATTACGTTTATTATCAAGACCATTATCATCATGATATTATCTACATTTTGTAGAAAGTAAATAAGTAAGCAAGTATTTCCAAGGAGGGTTGACGTCAAGCAGGCGGTCGGTCATAAAACACCTTAGCCAAAACTCTTACAGCATGATTCAAGGATCATGCTGTGCCGACCCCACATAGAGTGGGATAAGGGCAGGAAGATGATGATGTACATTTGTAGAAAGTTAGAGAAAAAGTAATAAGCATGAGACGTGTTTCTAGGTGCAGGAATCTTGGCCGGTCTTCTATTGTGTTGGTGTTCCAACACGCTCTGTGAACTTCTGACACAGAAGAACATCTCATTTCCAGAATTCAAAGAGCCTACATCAGGATCGGGAGCATTGATTCCGGCAGCGGTGGCTCGGAGTACCAGTCATCAGATTTTCGTATTCATCCATTGTACAACTCACGTCCCAACGACTATGACATAGCTGTCATCAGGTACTTACCTACTCCTGAAGATTTCTCGAGAAAAATTGGTACACCCGACAATAGACCATACCCAGACAACTAGGTCTCACAACTGAACATCTCCTGTACCTCTACAGTCTACATATGCCCTGAACAAGATCTCGATATTATTGAATGATTTCTAAGAGGTGTTCAGAGGAACGTCCAATATTATTGCAACATTTTGCAAGAGGTAATTTGTAATTAGCTAGAACCAATATTATAAGTATTAGACAATTCACACAGCACCATCTCCCTTGGACTTTGAATTGAAAGAGCTTTCTTAGAACTTTGTGCTTCTTCCTCCAGGCTACAGCAAGCGATGGCATTGGATGGTCAGAACACGAAGGCAGTTGCTCTGCCGAAACAAAACGCGGAGATCCCTGCTGGCTCTGTTTTGAGAGTAAGCGGCTGGGGAACTACTTCTGTAAGTTTTTACCAACACATAAGACCACCAGCTAGGTTGTGAGATGACACTGTGAAGACTCAAAATTCAAAAGTATATTATTTAGAAAGAAGGGCACCAAAGAGGAGACCCAGCAGTGGTTGTATGTGGGCTGATATGATGATGATAATGATAGGAAAATATGACAAAGCGCTTATATTCCGTGGGTACATACTCGGCATAGAGCTATGTTGGTATTGTGGAAGGTACTCCGACTTTTTATCCGAAGATTGTAGGTTCAAATCTTGTGTACAAATGGATATATCTTTCTAAAAAAATATGTGTTTGAATCTGGATGAGGCTTGCACAATGCCGAGTAGAAAATAATGCCAAGATGATAAAAGACCAAGAGGTTTACAGGAAAATGGTGACACCAGCAGCACCCTCATGTCAGTTGATGTCCCTGCCATCACCAACGAACAATGCAATCAGAAGTTAAGCGGTATCACAGCGAGGATGGTCTGCGCTGGTGAGGACCAGGGTGGGAAGGACTCTTGCCAGGTCTGATATTTGCCTTCATCATCAGTCTATCATCTAATAGTAGCGAATCTGATCGGTTTAAAGTATCGTGGGAACGTTTGACAGATTGACAGTTTTACAGGGTGATTCAGGAGGACCAGCAGTAGACAGAGACAGTGGCGTACTCCAGGGTGTGGTTTCCTTTGGAGTTGGCTGCGCCAGACCTGGTCTTCCAGGTGTCTACGCCAGGGTGCCTGCTCTGAGGACCTGGATCAAGAGGAATGCAGGAGTTTAACTTGCACAACCATCATCTTACAGGGTAGTTTGGTGATGGAACCCAAAAATACCTACTTACTTTGAAGTTTCACTACTACTAGTTTCTACACTAGTTTCTAAGAACCAGTATGGTGAAAGAATTGAAGTGTATAAAGAGACTCTTGTCGTGAACTTGACACCTTTTTTTACCTATTTAGGTTCTACGCCAGTAAATCGTTTTAATAAGTTTTTATTTTTGGGTTCTGTACCAAACTTCTGTATGTACTTGGCTATGAATACTGTATTATGAGAATATTATTAAGCTTTAGATTTATTTGCATAAAAGGAACTGTTTATTTATTAAAATACCACAACATATTTTGTGTTTTTTATAAAACTGTGGTATTTCCATTTTACCTCAGTTTATATAAATGTGGCAGATAATAATCTCTAAACATTACTTTTATCCTTCCTCGTGACATTCGTACTCTTTTGGAGAACATTATAAATATTTCTCCCATAGCGGGAATCGAACCCTTACCTCTTGCGTCTCAGCCGAGCACTCGCCCGCCACGCCACCGAGGTCGTCAATAATAATACCATTGTCATCTATAAAAATACATTTTAAAGTACCAGAAACCCGTAAACTTAAGTCTAAAGTGTAGCTAGTAAACTCACTTCAGTACGCAGGTGAATAAAGAATGGTCCATTGTGAAGTCCTAGGTAACCATCTCACTACGTTGCGAACATCAAAATGTTTGTAAGGTTCGCATAAAAATACAGTAGCAATACGGCCAGCGTCTTAAACACGCTTCCATCTGATGATCTGGATCAAGTGAGCTATGTATAGACAGATTGTAATAGTCTATAGATATTATAAACTCGAAAGTTTGTATGTGTGGATGTTTGTTACTCTTTCACGCAAAAACTACTGAACGGATTTGAATGAAACTTAGAATATTCATAGTACATGTTCTGGATTAACATATAGGCAAAATTTTATCCGGGTACCACGCGAGCGAAGCCGCGGGCGGCACCTAGTAGTCTATAGATAGCCTGACTGGTTTCTTTGTATTATAAAATAATTATATTTATAAATACTAGTAAATATAGTATAGTTATCCAACGAGATAACGTCGGCAGCATTTTGAGGTACCTTACCTTGGTGTCGGTGATCCGAGCTCCGTTTTCTATCTGTAGACGAACTTAGATAGAAAACTGAGCTCATTTTCATTTCTAATTATTATACCGATCACCTTAAAGTTTTTATTATGATTATAGTTTGTCTTTGTAAATAAATAAAGCCTGAACATATAAACAAAAAAAAAACAATATAATACTACAATTACAATCTGGCTCTGTTTCATAAAGGGTTATTGAATAACTATTGAAGCATTAGTACTCAATACTCAAAACATCTACTGAGCCAAAAGCAATTTATCCAACGGCCTACGGATCGGTCATTTAGATCATTACCTTTATAGCAACTGCTCGGGGAGAGAAGCTGGACTCATTCTATGTTTTTTTCTTTACTTCCAGTCCAGCAGAGAAGTAAATCTAAATAGCATGCAGATAATACAAATCATCTAGGAAGTTATTTCAAAAAGAGATAATTTCTCTGCAGTCACTACGTACAGTGATCCAGGGAATAAAAACTAGTGCAAGAATGAGCTTCTACCAGAAAGAAGTTGCAGAGTTTAATCATACGCGAGGTAAGCTAAGACTTCCGGTGTTTTTACACACCGTTTCACATTGTGTCGTTGGAGATATTTTTAGTCAATGTTTTATTATTACAACTTGTGTAACTGGTTTTATCATCATACCTGAAGCGCTCGTGGCGTAGCTTGCTTAGACGTTCTTGATTGATCGTTGAAGTAAGGCAACGTTGTGCGCGGTCACAATTGGGATGGGTGACCGCAAGTGGCATTACCAGCTGAGCGCTTCCGTGCTTCGGGGGGCACGTTAAATTGTCGGTCACAGCTTTTAAGTCATGACGGGCCTTTAGGCGGCCTAAAAACTCCGTCACAAGAGTTGGACACTAGCTCATACGAACTTACTCACTATCATATCTTTGGGGCTTCAATATGTGTAAAATCTGTGAGTCGAATTCGCATAAGAAGTGTTCCCTATTATCGTAGATACATGTACTGATACATGTTTTTTTATATCGCTCGCACTTGACGCAGTTTTTAAAGGTACTTCATTATACAAACAGGTACGTTACAATTACCTAGAAAACGAATTTACACCACCCCATATTCAAATAATTAAACCGAAATTCTCTTAGTTTCTGTAAACAATTATAATTACTAGGAAACAATAAATACCTACAACACTAATTGAAAATCTTATTGTAATCACAAATTCATATTCAATTAGTTCGATGCGAACTCAATATTTCGATATTATTTCGTGGAAATAATTCAGAAATTTTGGCTATTACAATCAATTCCCAAAATAAGGCCATTCTCCACTTTATCAAACAATAGGTGAGATAAATAGGTCGTTTGTATTCAGTATCCGCGATTCTATTCGATTATTGTAATTTAATCGTTTTTAGTGTAAATTATTTCGTGATTGCCCACTCAAATCATACTACAACGGAATAGATAATGTAACAGAATTATGAATATACTTAGTAACATTTATTAACAGAAAGAAACTTAACATTTATTAACTTGAAAGTATTAAGAAATGCATACATAGATACCATCACGCCCGCATCCCTAATGGGGTGGGTAGAACATTGTAACATGACTTTCTTCCCTCCGCATAACATATCCATCTCTGCCACTGGCGCTACTTTCAGACTTCCTCTGATGTACTCATTCCGTATCCTATCCATTCGGTAACTCCACTCATTTATCTCAACATTCGCATCTCAGTAGCATGCGTTCTTCTTTCAACCACCGTTTTGGTCGCCTAACACTTAGATCCATACAGTACGACATGTCACAGTTAAAAAACTAAGGCCTTTTACCATCTTATAGTAGATGATTTATACAGCGTCAGGAAGCAAATTTTACCTTCACAAACGGGACGCTGTTGTGCCCGGGACGAATTAAGATGGAGTAGGCTTGCCCAGCACCTATTTCATCCTCTCAGCTTAGTCGGCCTTGACCACAAGATATGGTCAATACGTACGTTTCCTCACGATGTTTTCCTTTACCGTTTGAGAGTACTGGTAAAGCGCATATAAATTTTTCGCACATAAAAATCCATTGTTACCTACACGACCGGATTTGATTCTACGATCTTAAGATCGGAAGGCGGGGTCACTACCAACTAGACCACCAGTGCTCGACAGATCACAGTAATTTTATACAAATACTGTCCATAAACGAAATAGAATTAGAATCTACCACTGGAAGGCAATGTCACTTTCACTAGTGCTCTAAAAAAAAATTACAACCGAAACTTCGGATTAGGAAAATAAATCTCCAGGAAGCCTCAAGATAAGTAAGTAAGGTAAGATAAGAAAAATAAATCACAAATGCACAGAACCCGCTTATCCAGATAAATCCAATAATCTTCGCGATTTTCTATCGAATCAAAAACAATCTGGGTCTCGCTCGAATCTTGATACAACCCTAGTCAATGTCGATGTATCGATATCGATAAAATCCTTTTCAAGCAAAGGTTGTGTTTGGAATTCAGGCTTAGGGCAATGTTGAAAACCTTAGGCCCAGTTTCTATGTCGATATTTCAACGGATGTTGATTTCCCATCAAAAACTGTATTGTGCTTTTCGACAGATAACAATGTTGCAACGGTAATGAACGAGCTGTTGTCTGTTAGTAGAATATGAGAGACTACATTAGACGGCAAAAGGTTGTCGATTCTACATTTTAAGTTAACTGTATAAAGGCAGTGACCGAGTAGATACATGAGAGTCAATAGATCACCAGACTGACAACTGGTAATCAGATGACATTGTGAAGACAGCGGGAATCCACTGGGTTCTGTTGTCAGAAATAATGGCAGCTGTGGGTTGATGTCGGCTGAAATGATGATAATGATGATGAGACCAACCTTAAAGCTAAATAAAATAAATTTACCCCACGTTGGGCGCCAATTTGCAAGTTGTACTAAGTTAGTTTGATTATTTTATTATAGATAACATTTTTCTTTTAGAAAAATAGAGCAATTAGGTATGTATTTATGGAAACTCTTCCATGCGTGGTCCTTTTAAAGATCTCTTTTAGAATTGGCGCCCAACACTGACCTAGTTTTTATACTAAAAATTCTAAAATTCTTTATGCAGTCGATATTTTAAAACGAAAACATGGTGCTCCAAATGGAACCGTGATGAATAGCACCAGAACCACTGGTGCAGTCCGATAGCTCTAATTGGCATTGTGGTCTAATAATTTGGGCACTAATAGGCGGCGCATTCAGCGGTTTCAGATCCGGTACGTTGTTTATTTGAATGGTTGCGGATATTCTTATTATTTTTGGTTTTATATCACTCATCCTACCAATATTAACATATAACCCCGATAGTGTCTGAGGATAAGAGGATTTTTGTGCCTCAATCTAGACGTAACGGTTGAACAGATTTTAATGTAACTGGGCAAAATATAGTATGTGCTAACACACTCGTAGATTATACCTACCTGTTTGTATTTATTGAACGAGCACTTCACTCCTTTAACTGATTCCCATGCATGTGATACCAGTACTTTAATTGTCCTTTAAACTGTGATTTCCTAAAAAATGGCTATCATTTTAATGACGATATGAATAGAACCAAGAATTTGCATTTCAGTTTTGTTTGTTGTAATCGGAACATAATAATGCTAGTGGTTTGCTCCTACCTCGCGCGCCATGTCGTCATTGCGCAAGTTTAGCATTAGCGACCACAGTACAAGTTCTCATTAAACCATTGTCTATTCTGTAAAAAGTAAGAGTAGATAATATAATGTCTTGGTTAAAGTACAAAATCAATATTTATTTATCGAAACTCTAAGAAAACAGAGCTCAGGTTAAAACGGTTTTTTAAATATTACTTTTTTCGTTCTATTTCAAAAACTACACATTCTGGGATCAAACTATAATAACATTAAAAACTTTAAGGTAATCGGTATACTAAAAATAAAATATTAATTAAAATTTCTGGGATTACAATAAAAGCTATTTTGAAATGTACCAATATAGCCCTTTCATAGGCACCCCACTCGACACATTTCTAAACCCAATGTCTTTACAACCCCTTCATCGATTATGCTCATTATGCTTCCCAGCAAATTTTCATAGTACAATCTATTGGTCTACTATGTTTCATACAAATTGGATTAACTGTTCGAAAGTTATGATCTAACAAACATATCCACAAACACAACACGCCAAATCGCCCAAGTTGTCAATTAAATCTTGCTTGCTTCGCCCGCTCGATCAACTACGGCCGTAAAATGGATGCTACTTTCTAGGAAACCAAGGCTTAAGCAAGGAAGAACACACATTTTCCCATCAAACAAGGAGAAAAGTTAATTGCAGTAAGTAAACAAACAATAGTTCCAAGTATCAAATTAAAATCTTCTTGCTATGTTTACGTGGAGCTACTAAAGTTTGGAGAAGGTAACCGCTGAATAAATAAATTAATAAGCTATGTAAGTATTTTGTTTACATACTCTTAAAGTACCTAATGCTCTTCGCCCACTACCAAGTTCCAGAAGGGAATCGTTACCGTCCCGACTAAAGAATGCAAAATCAATAACACAGAATTGGACGGAAGCCTTTTTGAGGACCACTTTAGTCACTTTGCCACACTGGATCAAAAGAATGACATGTATAAATACGAATATATTTATTTGTAAACGATACTGACGGCGAGTAAAGTAGTAGTGATAATAGTTATTACACACATCAATTTGTCTGTTCGCAACATTTCGCAGCTCGATGTTTCATCTCATGAGACCACCAATTTGGTTGAACAGCATCTAACGACCGGACACTCCAAACACGAAACCTTTCATTTCAAATTGTACAGTCACAGTTTTTATTGCTCCTCTGTTTTTGATACTGCATAGTATCGCTGTGTTATTGTGGAAGAAGCTTTTTTTAATAAGCCTATCTTAATGTCTCTTGTTTTCGAGTATTTACCCAACTGCAACGAAACCAAAAAGGAGAATATGTTTGACATGTATGTATGTACTAGCTGCCGCCCGCGCCATCGCTCGCGTGATACCCGGAAAAATAGCCTATAATGTTAATCCAGCACTAGTACCTACTATGTATATTCCAAGTTTCATTCAAATCCGTTCTGCCGTTTAGGCATGATTGAGGCACAAACATCGTCACAAACTTTCACATTTATAATATAGTAGGATGGTTGGCTGGTAGAAAATGCCTAGGCATTAAGTCCTATTAAGCCCTAAGCTTGTTCAATATTTGTGAGTTGGGCAATAAAATATTATTAATTAAATATACCTATGTATCCCAAGATTCATAAAAAACGATTCAGTCGTTTCAGTCGTGATTCAAACATAAACATAGACAAAATACGAGCTATTTCATTAATAATATTACTTGCTTTTGCCTGCTTGCTTTACCCGGCATCATCGTCATCATCATCTTCCTGCCCTTATCCCACTCTATGTGGGGTCGGTGAGTTTTGGCTAAGGTGTTTTATGACCGGCCGCCTGCCTGACGTCAACCTTCCTTGGGAATACTTGCTTATTGTATCTCATCATGTTGGAGGATACTATCCCTTAGTCGACATGCTTTACCCGGCATATACAATCAAAAACAACATCCTATGCTCTTATTCCAAGTCAAGAACTATGCATATTCATTTAAATCCTTTCAATACCATATTGTCCCTTTGTTCGTTTACATCATAATTTATGAGGACAATGACACGTAAATATTTTTGCTCAAGCGTGAATCATGACACAAATTCCTTGTGAATTTTCCATCGAATGCTGTCAAACGAATTCTTGAGTCTATTCAAAGGAACTAGTAGAATCCCTTTGACACTGGGATACAAACAATTGATAATTACTAATAATATTGGTTGATATCCATATCTGAATGATGCCCGACTTCAATATTTTACTGACGAACGACGAACCGTTAAAATTATAAAAGCAACGTTGTTATTTGTACAAAAGCAGCAGAGGTTTTTTTTTTCAAAACAACGTTGTTTGATAATCTTACATCCATCGCCCATTTAGTTAATGTCTAATTGGTAGTAATTATTCGTGTCACGAGTTTTTCGAACCAGTGTGGTGAAAGGCGCCTCAAAAAGGCTCTTCACGCAAAGGATTCTGATTTTTTTTAGGTTCTACAAGATACCGGTACACAATTACAATATAATTTCGTGGGTTCAAACCCGGTCGTGTACCAATGGATTTTTCTGTGCGAAAAATTTATGTGCGCTATACTGGTACTCTCAAACGGTTAAGGAAAACATCGTGAGGAAACCCGCGGCTTAGTCAGCTCCGCACGTATTGACCATGTCTTTCCTGTGGACAAGGCCGACTAAGCTGAGAGGATGAAATAGGTGCTGGGCAAGCCTATTCCATTTTCATTCGTCCCAGGCACAACAGCGTCCCGTTTGTGAAGGTAAAAGTTGCCTCCTGACTCTGTATAAATCATCTACTTTAGTGGTAAAAAGCCTTATTTACTACTTATAATTTCATCATCATCATCATCATCAGCCTATAGCAGTCCACTGCTGGACATAGGCCTCCCCTAATGATTATTATTATTATAATTTCGTAGTAGGGTAATTAGGTTGGTAATACGCAAGTTGTAACGTGACTTCTTTTCAACATGGTATGCTCAGATAAGTTCTAAGTAGCCTACTCTACATTTGTCCAGCATAACCTACGTGTCTCTAGTTTTGGCTACATCCGGTCATTATCTGTCAGAAGAACATACAAAGGGCACGCACATGAGCTACCAACGTCACATATCTATATACAAATTTTAATACCTAGGTTTATAATGTTCTTGTACGTTATGACCCTACTAATTGAGAGTGCTGGTGGTCCAGTCCTCTCAAACGGTGAAGGAAGCACAAAAATATTTGTGGACATTTCACACGGCGCCATCTAGCCCCAAATAAAGCAAAGCTTGTACTATGAGAACAAGATGGCTGATAGAATACTTATTACCTTCTTTTTTACCAAGGTCGTGGGTTCGATTTTTTTTCAAACGCAAAAGATAACATACTTTTTTCATACCAACTTAATTTTCCTAAAGTAAGCTCGTATAAGCTAGTGGCCAACTCTTGTGACGGAGTTTTTAGGCCGCCTAAACGTCTCCGTCGTGGCTTAACGACTTAATAGCCTGGACCGAAAATTTAACGTACCCTCCGAAGCACGGAAGAGCTCAGCTCGTAATGCTTATTTTGTTTTCGTATAAACTATCGACTGCCTTATTTTGTGAGCGCGTCGCTATAGTCCATTATCGTTTGCATCAAGTAGACCCTTACGTACTAAGGGTACACAACACACTAATAGGTGGCCAGGAAATCAGTTTAAAAGAAGATACTCGACACAAAATCGTTTAATCAGAAGATGAGTTTAACATACGATTTCAACAGTTTACAATAAAGATTATTCTGATTCTGGTTCAGATTTAGGTACGATTAAAATTATTTTGAAAACTATCTGACACCAAACATACCATACAATTTGAACAAAAATACTTGTCAACAATATAACAGAGAAGAAGTCTCCAAAAACGGTTGTTGTATAAATACCGTAGAAAACAAAACAAATATCACTTAGTATAAAGATAAGTAAAGTAGATACAAAGTACCTCGACTCTGACGAAGACATTGAATAGTTTCTTAAAGACAAAATAGGATACAAAATTAAAATGAAAGAAGGAATAGATAAAAATACAAGAACTATGGTAAACCTCACGTCAGAACTTGAAAACAAATTAAACCATGAGTATATCTCCTCAAAACATTCTATTAACCCTAACATTACCGTCAAAAACAATGTAATACGTTTCTTATTCACATTCCATTTCGAAAACAGTTTGAAAACAAGAATAACAGAAAAACATGACGTGATCAGAGTAAGGACAATGTCAAAACTGCAATAGACAACGAATATAATATCTTGGATGTACTCAAAATCGATGATATTGTATAGAAGTATATTGATGACGTGGAAGTAACCAATGAGAATGTGTTCTAAGGCTAAGTAGTTGTAAGATCCTCTGGCAAGTCTTGGTTTGATCAGGGTCATGATCCAGAAAGAGAACAACGCTGTTGATAATATTCCAGCGCCGTATGCCAAGATCAGAAGTTCTCTGTACGGTTTAATCAAGAACCCGCGATCTATGTACTTGTATCCTTCGTTCAAAAAGGTCTCCAGGTAAAAATCATCTTCCAAAGTCGTGTTAGACATTTTTTTGTAGTTTCAATTTCACGGTTCACTTTTAACTTTTTTTAAGATACATTTTAGGTAACTTTATGTGTGAAATGTTTTATATTTTTATTTTATTTTAATTTTCAATCACAAAAACACAGCATCGTTATGATAAGTCTGTTTTACTGATTTGTTTCATAACTTTTAAAAGCTAGTTTTATAATGAGCACCGATAACATTCCGAACTCATTAACAGATATGGTGTTATTGTTATGTACCTATGTTAGTCATTTTTAATTTTATTATAATTTATTAAATTTACACCTAGTACACTTTTGAATTACTTACTGACATAGGTACTTTAGATAGTCAGGCTTCAAGACAAAACTCTGATGTTTCCGGGTGGATTCGAATCCGTCAGATCGAAAGTCAAATATTTTGCCAACACTGATCATCAGTTTTGGCGCAATGTCCTCCCCTACATGATGGACCATCTATATGGGTGATGGACTGATCACCTGTCACGGTTCACCGTAATCCACCTTGGGACATTGAATCAGGAGTGGCTGCAAGTTATCTTATGACCACTTGAAGCTCTGCCCACCCTATTTGGGATAGGGGCGTGATAACATACATACATACAAATTCATTGTAAACACCTGTCAGAAGGTACCTCTCTATGTTAATGACACAAATAAATTAACCAAGTAGTTTTGGTACAATAATTATCACTAATCATTGGTTTGTGTTTTGTACGACTTTACACAATGATTTGACCTTATTTGGTGACACCCACGCAAATTCTACCGGATTTTTGGTTACGTTGTAATAATATGGATACGCTTATCAGTTTATATCAGACTAGATGGCAGCACATGTAAAATTAGCACGCGCTATCGTTGCGTTTTGAGCTTTACTAAAGCAAACTAAAGCCTTTCAATTTTTATAATATAAGTAAGAAGTAAATAAGAAGGTATTATTGCCTTTGCTGAAAGTAGGCTTCACCAGAAAAAAGAGAGCTGCTGACGACCTGATTAATATGAATGACATTGTCAGTTGTCAAAAATGTATAAAATGTCAAATTAACTGTCTTATCACAAATGAATGTTTAAGAAGGATTTATGCGTTATCTTGTTTATCCTTTTACATTCTTTTTCCATTTTGGGATCGTTTTACAGGATAAAAAGTAGTTCAGCAGTTTAGGTGTGAAAAGGTAGGTAACAGACATTCGTATGTATAAAATTAGTATGAATGTAGAATGGTTTGTCCACATAGTATCGTCATATCGAGCGTGCTTCGCTTGGCGCCGCGTTGCCGGGCGCATTGCAAACCAGTCGTCATACAGCCTCATTCAACTCGTCTGCCAACAGAATTACCGATGGTTTTGATTTGACAATATAACGGATCGTATGAAATTTATTACCTATCCTAATTAATAATAATAATACCCAATATTCACATACATAGTTCTGACCCCACACTAGGATTCTCTGTATCGTGGGTATCAGAAACTACGAATACCATGGTACTACAAAACATATGTCTCGGAAGATATAGCGGGAATCAAACCGCCTCTTGCTATCAGCCGAGCACTCGCCCGCCACGCCACCGAGGCCGTCAAATGTCTATCTTTGTTTATATGCACATAATATTTGTAATCTCGAAAACCAGATCGGAAAATGCTTTACTCCTCCCGCCTCGAGAATATGAATGTATGTATGTATGTTCGTATGAGCTAGTGGCCAACTCTAGTGACGGAGTTTTTAGGCCGCCTAAAGGCCTCCGTCATGGCTTAACGACTTAAAAGCCGGGACCGACTGTTTAACGTGCCCTTCGAAGCACGGAAGCGCTCAGCTCGTAATGCCACTTGCGGTCACCCATCCCGATTTGTGACCGCGCATATCGTGTCTTAGCTTTAACGATCAATCAAGAACGCCTAAGCAAGCTACGCCACGAGCGCTTCGTGAAATAAAATCCGCACCTTCAGTCGCTACTTGACGACCACAGCATCAACAAAAACTGGCAACTAACCAAACCATAATCCGTTATCGGCGAGGAACTTTGATCTTGGCTTAAACCTTTGACATCCCTTTTTGCCGGGATTAACTAAAGCTTGGAAACTATCTACGAGGCGTTTTATCCCGGTCAACACACTGGTATGTCTAGAAACTTTATTGACAAATATATTACTTCTCTGCTGGACTGGAAGTAAAGAAAACACAGAATGCGTCCAGCTGCTTCTCTCGCCAAGCAAGTCGTAAAAGTCTACTGAGTATCTTAGTATCTTCTCCAACATGATGGACCACCTATATGGGCGATGGACTGATCACACGTCACTATGGTTTACCATATCCATCTTAGGACTAAATCAGTCGTGGCTGCAAGTTTTCTTATATTTACTTGAGGCTCTGCCCACCCCATTAGGGATACAGGCGTGATTATGTAGTAAGCACATATGTATTTGAGAGCACTGGTGGTCTAGTTGGTAGGTAGTAACCGATGAACTTCGTCGGTGTTTTCTATGGTTACTTAGAGTACTAATGATACGAAGTCATTAAAATAAATTAACCATACGATAAATATTTCAAAATACATACTACCATCTCAACTGGTCATTAACGTCAGGAAATAAAAACCGGTTAAGTGCGAGTTGAATTCGCACACGAAGGGTTCCATACCATAGTATATTACGTACCATTTATACGGTGACGGCCTCGGTGGCGTGGCGGGCGATTGCTCGGCAGAGACGCAAGAGGCGCGGGTTCGATTCCCGCTGCGGAAGAAATGTTTGCATGATCTGTAAATATTTCTTCCGGGTCTGGGTGTTGTGGTACCATGGTACTCGTAGTTTCTGATACCCACGACACAGGGAATCCTAGTGTGGGCTCAGGACTATGTATGTGACTGTTGGGTGTTATTTATTTATTTATTATTTATTTATATAACATAAATGTTTCTGGTGTGGGGCCCCCTTTTATTAAATTTCATTTATATTATTTTGTTATATCTAGCGGCAACAGAAATATACACTCGATGAAATTTAACTCTACCTATTACGGCTCATGAGATACAGCCTGCTGACATTACGGACAGGCGGATGGAGATACGGACAGATCATCCGTATAATAATGGGGTCCGTTAGCACCCTTCGGGTACGGAACCCTAAAAAGAAAAAACTTCTTAAAACATATCGGTCAAAACTTGTAAAAATTATTACAGTTTTGTAACGTTTTTCCGTATCTGTCATCCTGACGTCTGATTAATGGTTTTTTGTCAAAATTCGAGATTCATTCATTACCTACCATGACGTTGAGGAGCCGAGAAATGATGTCTTCCTTCAAAGGGACCGCTTTAGGTAAGAGGGAGTCAGGAAGGGGAGAATGGGTAAAATGTGTTTTTTGTGTGAATAGTTCCATTAGGTTACTTCAATAGACCCTCCAGTTATAGAGCCTTTAGATTGGTACGGAGTGGTTCACAAGTGTACCTACAGAGTGAAATATAAAATCGACAAGTGGAACGCCACGTGACATCGTTGAGTTTTTTATCATCATCATCAATATCATCAGCCTATAGCAGTCCACTGGAGGACATATCTTTGACTTGACGCATACAGCAGCCTTTCGCAGATCGTCACCTAGCCGGAGGGCGTCTTACATTAAGTTTGTTTTAAACTTCAAATTCCCTATGTAATCTATGAGTGACGGCCTCGGTGGCGTGGCAGGCGATTGCTTGGCAGAGACGCATGAGGCGCGGGTTGGATTCCCGCTGCGGAAGAAATGTTTGCATGTTCTGCAAATATTTCTTCCAGGTCTGGGTATTGGGTTATCATGGTACTCGTAGTTTCTGATACCCACGACACAAAGAATCCTAGTGTGGGGTCAGGACCATTTATTGTGATTGTTGGGTGTTATTAAAAAAAAATCGGAAAACCCTTTTTAGTGCACCTCTATACCTTAAGAGGAATATACCATGCTTTTATGACTTATGGTTTAGACCAGGGGTGCTAAACAAGTCGATCGCCGAACTCATGGTGGTCAATCGCGAAAGCAGTTAGCAGGGCAGGATGGATTATGGTGAACCATGGTGACATATGATCAGCCCATCGCCCATATAGGTCCATCAATTTGGAGTGGATACTAGGTAATCCTTAGTCGACTTTTACGACATTCCTACTTGGGGAGAGAAGCAGAACGCATTCTACGTGTTTTTCTTTACTCCCAGAAAAGTAGTAGAGACCAAATGACTCAAATTCATAATCTGAATTCCGCTAATGATTTGTAATAGAACAAATCATTTGTGGAATTCAGTTTATAATTATTTCTGTGTATCAGCGTTGAATATAAACAAATTATTGTAAACAATAACACAATCACTACATTTATATCGGCTGGCAGATAGCAGGAACTTAATAAGAGGTGAACAGTGTTGCGTAGTTGATGCGCTAAGTTTGTTGTTAAAATTGTGTTTGAAGAAAGCAATAAATTCAAAATTTGTGTTTTTATAACTAATCATTAAAATTAAACAAGGTATTTTTTACATCTACATAATATTATAAATGCAAAAGTTTGTGTGTGTGATTGTTGGGTACCACGTATCTTCGTAACAACCTACTATACCGATCTTGATGAAATTTATAATGTAAATAGTTTAAGTTCTGGAATAACATATACTTAGGGTAACTTAATTTTCGAAAATGAATAAGGGGACAACAACATAGTGTTAAAGTGCATGGAAAAAAGTATCTTAATTCGATTCGCTTAAAACACGGTACAAATAAATAGAAATAAATATAAAGTCTACGTTATTTTTTTCAAAATTTTAGCCAAAAAAAAGGTTAATGGGGTGTCGAAATTTACACCACGCGAGTAAAGCCGTGCCGGGTAAACTAGTTTTCCTATAATTAATTTTATTTAATAAAATTATGTAACTAGGTACCTACTAGAGTAAAGTACCGCGACTTTGTCCGGGTCAGAATTTTTCAACCTTCAGTTGAATTCCTTTCCTAGTGCACTTCTAACATTCTTCTACACCAGTGCGTTGATTTTCAATCAGTCAGTACCTGACGTAAAAGTTTTATTATGTATTTAGACTAGGATCATTAAACTGAGTAGGAAGATGACTCACTTACCCACGTCTGTTTCTCGCCAAGAATTTAAGCGTAGGAGTTAAAGTCTTTGCTTGATAGTATTATTTTTTGTAACATTTTGTAATTTTGTACTCAGTTATATATTTAAAGGAACTTAACGCTCCATTGGTCTTGGAGGTGAGCGTTAACAGTTTTTAACTACTGCAGCTATCGTCATTGTACTTATTATGTTATACTAATGAACCTTGTATAGGTACTTATTCCAAAATATACCTAATATTTTGTATTTTTGTAATGTCTACAACCTTACAATGCATGAACTTACCTAAAGTACCTATTTGTACACTGAAAAACATTTTCTAGCTTAAGAGGTAAAGCTGACCTAAATCTCGTAACTAGAAGTCATAATCTGGAAGAAAAGATGATGAATGTCTGCTAGTAAGCTTTCCTCCTTGCCTAATAAGATCTGATGTATTTCAGATGGAGAAACTACTTCTACTGTTGCTATCTACGAGTATAATATCAACGGTGAAAACCACGCCGGTCATGACACGACAGAGTCTGATGCACCGAATGAGCAAGGAGCTGGTCTGCACAGGTCTCCTCAACTTCAACAACTACTTCTACCATCTAGACGTCCAAAGGAACGTGAGCGGAATCCCAGCTGACATGAACATCCATTGGAAGACAGGAAACGTGTTCTTCACACTGATCAGTGAGGAAATGAAAATGAGCCTCCAATTACTACGTCCTAGTGGAGAGTTCGAAACAATTAAAGCGGCTGGCCTGGGTCAATCGACGTCCGTCGATAACCTCAACGATATCGTCTACTTAGCTACTGATAACGGAGTCTACAAATACAAAGAAGACGGTTCTATAGAGCTCTACACAGCGCTAGGAGAAGATGTTATGTACATTGCCGTCTCTACAGATGGCACAGCAATGTATCTAGCGACGTGGCCTCAAAATCGGGTTCACAAGATCACAAACGATGGGCAGAAGATGGAGCTGTATACTGCCATCCCGAACGGACACGGGCTGACTATAGACACGAGAAACAACATCTACTTTATAGCCACAAAGACATCCTATATCCTTAAGAACGAGCAAAAAGTTCCGATTAAAATAAAAGGATTACCAAATGATAAGATGACGGGAGTTTTCGTGAGTCGCTCTGACGAGGTTTTCGCTATGGATGAGAATAGTAATATGTACGTTTTGGATGGAGAAAACGCCAGTGCGACACATCTCGGCTCATTCGGGGTGAATGGAGTGAATTCTTTTGCGTTGGATTCGGCTGATAATGTTCTGATCGGTGTTAAAGGAGCTATTTTAATGTTTAACGCGTTTGAGCAGAATCCTTGTCCTGAACATGAAAAGTAAGATGTAGACGGTAGCTAGATCTGTGTCTAAGCAGTAACAAATGTATGTCTTTTTATCGTTGTGATTAATAAATAATTACTAACCTACTTTTCAAACTAACATCTTACCTACACCTTATAACTTAGGGTAGGGTATAGGTAGGTAACCTAACTTTTGTGTCCGTACAGTACTTAGTAGTACCACAAATATTGTGCGCCTTGGAAAACTTCGTGCTTTTTTTGAAAAACAAATTTGTCCGGATATGCAATTAGTCATCATCTTCCTGCCTTTATCCCACTCTACATAATATGTGCTTATCCCACTCTACAATATGCGGGGTCGGCACAGCATGATCCTTGGATCATGCTGTAAGAGTTTTGGCTAAGGTGTTTTAAGACCGGCCGCCTGCCTGACGCAGTGACGGATTAACGCTTAATCAAATTAAGCTATTGCCTAGGGCATACGTCTGAGGGGGCACCAGAAGAAGCACAAAAAAAATCCGTCCTTAGGGCATCACGTCTCACTCTCACGTTACATCTCATCATCTTATTTTACAAAAAACTACCTAATGTTTTTAGGCGGTAAAGGTTTAAAGACCGATTCTAGTTGACATACGGATAGGGGAGCCCACAGGCATGGATTGCTTAGGGCATCAAGTAGTCTTAATCCGTCACTGGACTGACGTCAACCCTCCTTGGGAATACTTGTACATGATTGGTATACGACCAGACCGGATTTGAACCCACGTCCTTAGGATCGGAAGGCGGGGATCACTGCCAACTAGACCACCAGTGCTCTCGTTGCAAATTAAATAATTTCTTCGCAGTCAGGTATTAATAACTTAATTAATTGGTTTTATTTCAGCCCTCAAGTCAAGAAAGGAAAGAGGCACAACAAAAGACGCAGACACAGGAGACCACGTGTTTCCACCACTACCACGACCACCACAGAAGCCATGGAAGAAGAAGACGATTATGAAGATTAAATTATTAAAACATAAATAAACAAGAAATAAAACACGTGGTTTATTTGGCAAATCATGATTTTATATTTAAGTTTTATTTTAGCGCCATCTTGTCAATTTAGACGATACTAAAAATAACTGTAGATACCACCTGACTTTCAAGCGACATCTTTGATTTGAGCTATGAAACAGAATCAAAAGTTGCTATCATTGCTTTGGTAAGTTTCGCAAGTATTCCAATAGATGACAAAGCAAAACTTAACGTAAGGCCCTTTAGAATAAACATTTCCAATAGTAACTACGTTAAACAATATAATATTAAACTCTATCTATCTAAAACAGTTAGAAACTAAATACAAAACCCTTTTTTCCAGACAAATAATATTGAGATACACCATTCTTATGTTTTGTACGGTAACGAAACGTAACTTTAAATGTTGCCATAAATATATAAAGTAACCTACTTCAAACGAAAACTTTCCCAACAGCTTTTCCCAATTAATGTGTCATCCCTTAATACGTACCTAGAAGAGTACCTACCTACATATAAATACTATACAATTATTAATAAGATATCAAGAATTTGTTTGTTTACTTCTAAAATTATTAAAGTTGTTTGTATCTTTTTATATTATAATAATTATTAATTGTACAAACCTCAAAAATGTTAGTAAACCAGTAAGTACCTACCTGTTATTGTTTCACTTTGAATTTTTAAACGCAGTCAGAAAAAGGTACCTAGCTCATTATAGTTTTACAAAAAGTTGCATACTCTTTCTTGTAGTTTTGACTCTAGAGTCCACGAAACTGAAGCTTTGACTTTTTTGTTGTGTAGTTCGTTCACAATCACAACACAAAAATTTCGGTGACATTTAGTACACCCCTACAGCAAAGAAAAAGGTAAACGAAAATAAAGTTTCAGCGAAATTAGTTTCGAATTTAGTACTTTTCAATCAGCGTTCTTTCAATGAATCAAAAATTGCAGCCCAGCAAATGTCAAAATCGTGAACTAATAAAATTGAAGGGCTTTAAACAATATCTACAGAGCAGCGAAAAGATTCATTCAAATTCGTTCAGTTTAGTATTTTTTCCAACAAACGAATATGATGTTTATAGTCTTTGAACTTGGTCATTGGGTACGTTTAGGCTATTGCTAACGTGTCAGTCGCATACGAAAATAATGGGGGAAAAGACTTTAAATAACGGCAGCACCAAAATACCTTACGTGCGTGACAGGAAGCCAACTGTCAAGTTTCATTCATTCATTTCATTTCATTGTGTGTGTCAAATTGTCATACGCGTTCGTCGATGTGTCAGTGAACACTCGCTGCACAGTGTGGTTATTTGTATCGCAAATGTTGTGGAATCGTGCAATAATGAGAAAACACACAATCGGCTACATATTTATAAAGTGATGAGTGCGTAATAAGTGCAGTGTCGTGTTACAAAACCTTGTTTTCGTTTGTATGTCAACCGTGTTTTCAACATGGCGTCAACTCCGCGGCAGAAGTCACAACAAAAAAACATTTCTTCTATATTTTCTAAGCTTCATGGCGCTTTCTCCGATGCCGTGTGTCCTACGAAGCTGGCCACGGATAAGCGCACTCTGGATAAGACTTGGAAGCTGATGGATAAGGTCGTAAAACTATGTCAACATCACCGGATGAACTTGAAAAATAGTCCACCTTTCATCTTGGACATCCTGCCGGACACATATCAGAGACTTCGTATTATTTACAACAAATACGTGGACAATATGCAGGCGTTGAATAGTAATGAACATTTTAATATATTTATAATTAATTTGATTAAAAAGTGTAAGCAAGCTGTGAAACTTTTTAAGGAAGGGAAGGAAAAAATGTTTGATGAATCTTCACACTACAGACGGAACTTGACTAAGCTTAGTTTGGTGTTCAGTCACATGCTGAGTGAGTTGAAAGCGATGTTTCCCAATGGAACATTTGCTGGTGACCAGTTCCGGATCACTAAAAGCGATGCTGCAGAGTTTTGGAGAACAAACTTTGGTAACAGGTAAGCTAATAGTACTTACATAGCTCGTAGGTACTGTGGCATTATTTATGTTTTATTTCTACAAAATTTAAATACCGACATACAAAATTTACCAGTCAAATTATTTGTTTTGCTTGTTTATGCTGGGATAGTGATGGTCCGGCTTGGAACAGGATAGTGGGTGTAGACCCTTAGGTATCTGATATTTTGAAAACACAATTTATATAAGCATAAAATAGATACTATTACAGTTGATCAATGCATATGTACATAAAAAATACAACATCAACTTTATCTTTCAAAGAAATAAGTATAAGATCTGAGAGAATCTCTTTCATAACCCATTAAGTTGTCAATTGAAAACATTTCCTAGTTCAAAAGTACTAACAGCCATTGGTTCCTAGGTTCTAAGACAATGGCATTCCCACATCAATTTGCTTCCCCATTCCCATTGTATGCTCCCATAGTTTTTGCATTGTCAATGGCTGCTTAATTGACACTTGTCAAACCCTGGTACTGTGAAGTATCCACCCTTTAATTGTTGAGTTGAAGGATTTAATTCTCACAGAATATTCTATTTACAGTGGTTCAATTTTGGAAAACAATATTTATTCAAAAAAGTTGTATGAGAGGGTTCATTTTGAATTATAATTAGGTAATAGGCATCTACGAGTATGTTATTGATTATGAAAAAAATCATATTTGAACAATATACAATACAGGCACAACCAGGATCAAAATTCTTGTATTCTGTAGTCATTTTTTGTTTACAACATCCTATAAACATTCTAATCTAAGATCATTGACTCCATTTAACCTTGAATGACTTTTGCAATTGACAAAACTGTTTTTGCTACCAAAAGGTAGTGTATTTTTTCTTGTCACAGGTACTTGGATGACTAAAAAAAATACCCATTCATTAATATAAATAAATAACACCCAATATTATTACATTATATACATAAGTACATATCTCCTACATTTTATGTGAAGTCCATTCACAATTCTTCTCCTCAGTGCTTCTAAAGTATAATACCTAGGTGGGACCTTCTCAGTCCAAATTACTCAGTAAACATTCTTGAATGTAACTAAAATTACCCTTAATAGCCATAGCTTACCCATATTTACACTTCCATTCTTAGGCAGGTAATCATTCCATACTTGAGCTAAAGTAATTGGTGTCAGGTAACTGCCATTAACAGTGCAAAGATGAAGAGTGGATGAAAATGGATAAAGTCTACAGTTGGTTTACATTACACACTTTGGACTTCTACAATGTGATCAACAGTACAGGTTTAAGTTGCATATTGTGTAGGAAGTTGTGTACTTAGTGTATCCCTATTTAATAATAATAAATTATAACTATGAGTGGCCATGGCTCACCCCAATCTAAAAAAAACTATTTTGTAATGTCACAGAAGGTATGATACATTTTGTACAAAGCTAAAACTCCAAAAATATGTAAGTAAGTAAATATCCTGTTATGAGTGCTAATATTCATTATAACCATGGTAGTTTAAAAAGTTATATCTAAAAGTATGTGTTCCAAACCATCACTAATTTTTGATTTTTTTGTGTAATAATTTATGGTAGTAGGTACTTGTAGGTTAAGATTTGGGAAACCCTCGGGTATCTCAGCCAGGATTCTAATATCTTTAAAGGTTTTAGGATTCATGAATTAGTTTAGATTCAGAGACCATTTCAAAGTTTTGAAATGTATGAATATTGTAGGCACACATTATTTTAGTACACCTAACTTACTAAACAAAGTAAGTATCTACATTAATTTACAGAAATAAACTTACAATTAATACAAGGTAAGTACCTATCTATTTATAAAATACAAAGGATCCAGTCGGGTTAGGTAGGTGTATATATAGACCATTATAAACTGTCTAAGCCTATGTAAGTACATAGGTACTAGTAGGTAGGTAGTTGTGTCACTAAATCTTTCGAACCAGTGTGTTGAAAGAATTTTAAGTGAGCCATAAAGAGACTCCTTTCATGCACTTGAACTAAACCCTTTGCTAGACCCTTAAGGTACCTATACTCCGAACCTTGAATTGCAGTCTAGGGGGACTGGTGAATGTCAAATATGAAATTTATTTTCCGGCTAACAAAGACTAAAATAATCCGGACGACGAGTAGGTACCTACCAACACCAATCACAAGATAATAAATCACCCCAGCCGTGGTTTGATAACACTATCAGTTCATTCATAAAAGCAACGTGGGCGTCAATGAGATCAGTTGCAAAGGAAATACCTCTATAGCTAGCTAAAAAGTAGGTAGCCTCGGTTAATTTTAGTTATAAATTACATACCTTCGTTCCGCGGCTTCGATTGTACCTACCTACCGTGAAAAGTAGCCTTTATGTTATTCTAGGTCACGAAGTAGGTAGGTAGGTATGTAGGAAGCATCTACCTAGCTAGAACATTGGTTAGACTTGGATTGGTGAAAGCTTTTGGGGTCACTGATCCTACCTGACATCTGACCTAGGACGACACTAGATCTTTAGACACCATGTTTTTAATTGAAAGTTGCCTGTGTTTGCGTAGATATAGGTACACAATTTACACATACAATAGGTACCTACCTACGCGCCAAATAGCTTTGCGGCCCACGTTATGTACCTAAACTAACTACCTACCTACTTCTAGGTATAGGTATCTACTATACTCATCGCGCATTATTCAACCTCACTTCACTTATGCATCTAGTATCTATCTGCATTTAAATATTAGGTCACTCACCTCTAAATACCTTGATGACCTCTATGTTCTTGTCTGTCATCGTAAAAACAGGTAATGAGTAGATTATGTAGTAAAAAAAAAATACCTAGGGCATAGGTATCTAAGTACTACAAGTTGAGTTTTGGGGACATGTAAGTATAGGTAGGTAATTACTAGTTAGGTAGGTACCTAATACACGAAATTCTCATGATAATGTTCGTCAAATACATGACAGCATTCTATTTCCAGAAAACGTAGTTAGGTATTCGTCATTTCGGTGAAAGCATCGGAAATCGATCATTGAATGTTATCATCATTTGGTCCTAGTATACCTAGGTAATTCATTTTATCCTTATCTTATCCATAATCCTTGTGTTTCCGTCTCACTACGATTAGAATTAATAATTTATGACAGGACAGGAAGCTAACTTGATATTGTTATCTAATCGTCGAATGACACAAACATGACATGCATTCAAGAATTAGTCTAAAGCGTGCAAAAAAATTACCTATCCAATGACTTCGGCGAAAAATAAAAATATTGTTTTCTAGTTTTATTTGAATGCACAATTAAATAGAGCAAGTGTTGTAGATACCTACTTATTAAAATAGATCCAACTGTGCATAACAGCGGTAATCCTGATCCAGCCAGCGGAAACAAGTTGCACCAACGGACCGGATCGGTATCGGTCACATGATGATATAATCCCATTGTGGTGATGAGATTATTGAAACACACTTTATCTATGGATAAGTTGACAAGCAAATAGGTTAGCGTCATTTAAATCATATAAATAATACCTAGTAGGACAAAGAAAAGATGGATGAAGGAACTGTGTAGAAGTCTATATGAGAAAGGAGTGAGCTTTGAGATGATGATGACGACTGCCACAGGGAACTGGAAGATGAATACGTATTGTGCCGATTGCACTAAAAGTGGAGATTATGATTTATTTATTCACTCAACCCGTTGGATGCTATGTACGAGATGGTTTCAATGTTAACTTCTAGATAATCTTACTTATATTATAAAATTGAAAAGCTTTAGTTTGCTTGAAATTACCGGCGTAAAGCTCAAAACGCAACGATAGCGTACTAATTTTACTTGTGCTGCCATCTAGTTCGAAAGTTTGAAACGATGTTTGGATGTTTGTGCCTCAATCACGCCTAAACGGCTGAACAGGTCTGAACGAAACTTGGAATATACATAGTACATGTACTGCATTAACATATAGGCTATTTTTTATCCGGGTACCCCGCTAGCGAAGCCGCGGGCGGCAGCTAGTTGTTACATATTTATCTCTACGTGAAATGTCTAAGTATACCGATGTATATAGTACATTTATCTATTTCATGCCAGATTTGCACAGATTGTCCACTATGAAAAGCAAACTAATGTGCGGAGGAAGGAAATCACCGTGAGGAAACCGGCATGTGCTAGATAAAACCAGTTCGAGGACATCATAAATGCATGCTAGGAGCTTCTGTGCGCACTGAAAATACTTAGGTACTTTCACATTTCTCTGACTAGGTTTAGTATCCATTCAGGAAGGAAGTATCATAATTTGAACCTTGATAGCAACTCCCACCGTAATACCTTGGGTGCATCCGATGACATAACCCATATTACGATGAAACATTGGTCTCGTGACTGACTGACAGTCAATCAAATTCACAGCACAGATCAAATCAGACGTCCCAGAAACGTCCAACTTTCTTTGTAGGCTCGTGGCGTGCTATGAAAGGCTGGTGGAACGAAGTCCCGTGCATTCACTAGTTACGAATACATATATCGGTTGGTCCAATTGTGCGTATGCACGAAGTCAATAGGCAAAATGAGTCCAGTTGGCCTGGCGGAAACGTCACTTTCATTCACGTTAGCAACCTATTCAACATGTAGTCTCTTTGCCTTGGAAATCTTGCTTGGCCCCGATCCAAGAGCTACACAAATCTACTACCTAGCATATACCTAGGTACACATAGAGTACTGCGAAGTTTAAAGGAAGTTTATCAAGGAAATGATACTGAAGAGCCAGTAATGATGCCAATAAATTGTTGCACTTTTTACTAGTCAGTGTTTTATTACGGATCCCTATTTACCACAAGCTATTCACACCCGATCCTAAAGTGAGATCACTATTGTATCAGGATTAGAAAGACTAAAAAGCCCAACCAAAAGTATTCCCTGGTTACTCACGGTCTGTATTGCAGCGTTACCGACCTTGAGTCAAGCCCCCAGGTGCTTATTTTCTACCTCCCGCTATGAATATTTTACTTACTGCCCACACAGCAACGCCAAAACAATTGGTTACTTGCTTAAAAGGTTTTGTACTGGGGAGTGGACCCATTTAGCAATGGAGTTGGAATTAACCCGAAAATTATATTGCTGGACCAGCCAGCAATTTCACTGCACTGTGAACAAATCAGATTGAATGTCTTAAGCGACGTGTAATCTCTTAAATAATGTAAAAACTGATTCAGTATATGAGTCAAAATTTCTGAGTATATAATAAACTCAAGTTCGGATATGATGTCAAGAAATGCAAAATTGTATCCTCTCTTCATAAAACTGAGGAAACTACTCAATGGCTAATCCCCTACGTACCATTTCACTGATTAGAACCATTGGTGTTTCTCCTCGTCCAATATTTAAGTGGATTGTTCCAGGCTTTTCTAAAAACTGGTTAGCTATTCAAGTCAGTATCATGAAAGTAGCTCGGAGAGGCACTTAGTTGTTAAACCACCGTTACTAATACGTTGCAAATTGCCTTGTCGGAAACAGGATGACAGGTGGCGAAACACCTTTGTAAAGGGTGAAATGTGTATGCGAGTGGCAAAAAATAGCAATTACCGAAGAGTGTTTGCACTTTAGAAAGGCTTGTCGAGTTGAAATGCATGTGTCTACTTGATTGGCAAGTTTTGTGGACTGCTTTTGTCTGAAACTGTTGTCTTTCTCGTGAGGCCTCACTTTTTTCAATGTCGGTCGATAATTTTAGGACTTCTTTGATATCTAGTTCAAACGCTGTCGGACGAATCGCTTCAGAGAGTACAAAAGCCGTCAGAATTCTGCCCCCGGCTCTTTAATAAAGAGAGCATCCTCCATCACTTTGATAATTATATTTTTCCTCGCTAAAACAAAACACGTATCCTCTTTGCGAAATGGCGACCGATGTCAACGTGCGCATGACATAATTAAACCTTATGTTTATGGTCGAAAAAGTACCGCTTCACGTGTCAGAGGCCGCTAAAATGTTAAAATACAGGCAAAGCGAAGAGTAAGGAACGTGGAACGCCACCACTAAAATAGAGACGGGATAATATCGAAAATAAAATAAGGGGATGTAATGGAAGCCTGGAGATGTTGGATATTAGGTATAAGTAGACGAGTGAGATTTGCGAGGGTCCAGAGAGAATGGCGTAATATAGAGAAGGCCTATATTCAGCAGTAGCTGGAATCAGGTCGAGATGATGATGATGATGATGATTGAAGGCCTCAGAAGCCAGCCATGGATTCTTCACATAGAGATAAATTCAATTAGGTAAAAGCCATGTAAGCAAATAGGTACGTTACGCAAGGTATAAAGTGTACAGTCGTCAAAGTCAAATAAATCATGGACGTGTTTTCTTACTTTAAAAGGTAAACAAGATACCACAGACAGAGTGATCTGAAGTTATAATAATGTTTGAGAAATAATGTTTTATTGGAAAATTGGAAATAAAGAAACAAAAAGTGTTGTTCAAACGAGAAACAAAAACATGAAATTGTATGTTTTTGTAGAATATTGAATAGACCGCCAATAGGCTGTAACTGAATGGTGGCGGAGGTGTGGCTATAGAAATGTGGGACGTCCGCCAGCCAGCTGAGCAGACGATATAATCAAGATCGTGGGCGGTAAATGGCGTGTTGGAACGCTAAGGAAGGCCTATGCCCAGCAATGGGTAAACACTGGCTGTGGACGATGATGAAGATGACGAGGCTATAACAAACGGAAAACTAAACATTTCTGAGCTTTTATAAATACGTTTCTATTGATGGACACTTCCGTACTCCGGATCATGATATATGGATCACACACATAACATCGTCCATTACATAACAGGGACCCCTAGAGAGTACTTTGACACGCGGCGCCGGCAATGTAAAGATATAAATAGCGAACCTTTTCACGACTGACTTCATTTTGCAGGTTTGATTAGCCTGAAGAGACCTCTGGGTATATGGTTCACGTGCAAGTAACCGAGCGTTATAATAACTGGTATAAATATGAAACTTTGTGGACTTGTTGACTCGAAAAATGTTACAAGTTAAATTGTCTATTATGAGTTAAGCCTTTGTAGTTCCGTGATATGATACAAGTGGATAAATATAGGTATTTAATGGGCTTACTTCATCATCATGATCATCAACAGTTTTTGTCTTATAATGACCCATTGCTGGAGTATATAGGCCTGTCGATTTTGCTAGCCTCCTCGGTGTTGTATGTGCCTTATCTAGCTTTTTCCCGCGACTTTTTCGATGTCGTGGACCCAAATTTACCTGTCTACTTTATTACCTACTTATTATTATTATTATTATTAGGAGCCTGTAGTGTCCCACTGCAGGGCAAAGGCCTCCCTTCCTTCTCTCCAGTCATACCTGTTTTGGGCCACTGTGGGCCAGTCCTTTAAGTAGGCATCAATTTATCATTATTAATAATAATAATAAATTATTATTAATAATAATATAAATAATTTATTATTAATCAATTATTACCTACTTACTGTAAAAAAAACTGCTGGACTGTAATTTTTCATTTTCCTGTTATTCCCTGAATAACGGGGTACCCGAAGCCCGAAACCGCCTTTGCGTTTCGTGTTTGATCTTTGTAGTGGGTTTCGAATATTTCTGTGAACGTGAATTGTCTGTTCTGAAAATCTTGCATCAAAAGGTCACCTTGAATCCAGTAAAACGGGTGTTGCTAAGCAGTTGTCACAGGATGTCAAACTCGTTCAGTTTGATTGAATGTAACGATTGGAGCAATGATTTTTTTGTTTTAATTTGGAGAGGAGACTTGAAGGACTAATTCATTAGCACGTTGAGTGATTCGTTGTTTTGTAAAAATTTAGCCTTTGCTTGCGTCTACCCATATAAAAAGTAGACGAAAAGCTATATCTATATATTGCTAGGTCACATGCTATATCCATATATTCCAAGTTTCATCAAAATCGATTCAACCCTTTGTGGTCAAGAAAACTTCGACCCTGTTCAAAGGAGCATAATATTGTGTACATAAAGGAAGATGCTTTAGGCATAGAATAATGTTCTTCGAATCTATGATGACCTATAAACCTAAATGATCATAACAACTCAATCTGAATTTTCAACTATAGGTACCTGTTTCATAAAGAACTCAAATTCAACCAGAAAACCAATCTTGCAAACTTAATTTGCCTACTCGACATTTTTCAGATTTAATGATGATATCTCCCGCAGTGACTGTTGGATAAGCTGTGCCGCTAACGATGCTCTCTGCCGGCGGAAATGAAGTTGTTGCTAGCAAAATATATACAGATGCTTTTTACGAAACTAGCTGTTGTTTGCGACTTCATAAACATTACATTTTTTTTTTGAAAAATTGTAGACTACCCCCGAATACTCAAACGCGACTCAGAGTTGAACGTTGTGCGCGGTTACAATAGGGATGGGTGTCCGCAAGTGGCATTACGAGCTGAGCGCTTCCGTGCTTCGGAGGGCACGTTAAATTGTCGATCCCGGTTTTTAAGTTGGCCTTGACGGAGGCCTGTAGGCGGCCTAAAAACTCCGTCACAAGAGCTGGCCACTAGCTCATACGAACTTAGTACTTTTCGTTCTGTATCTGTGGGCCTGTTGATCACATCATTTCTATGTACATTAGTGCTTTCGCATCCGTAACTTCTACACTCGTCTGACGAGAGTATAAACACGGTAAAACCCAGTTTAAAGTCGTGTTGACGCGATTTACTTCGATCTTGAGATAAACAGATCGTGTATAACTACCGAATTCAACCAAGACAATAACAAAACGGTTTGAGTAAAATATTTCTAATATAATGACAAAAAATTTAATACAATGACAAAGACTTCAGAAATTGAATCACCAGAATAATTTTCCTCTATTCCAACGGATGTAATTCAATCACAAAAAAAGAAACATCAAAGGTAATTTTGGAAATACAGTTACAAAGAAATTGCTAATCTTTGTCTTCGCCGGCAAAATCACCCTTTTCGCTACCAGCTTGTTAAATAACTAGTATGGACCTACCGCTTCCCCCCATCTTGAAGTTTCGGTACCTACCTACCTTTAGATCGTTGCGTAGGCTGCCCTTTCATTTCCAACGAATATAACAAATAGACCAGATTACACTGGGCATAGCGAATGGTTTCATGTTGGTTCTGGTGTTTTGAATAATAGTAGTAGTAACTACCTACTCTACATCTACCTACTTACCTCTTCACTATCTTGCTCTATAATTTATAAGAATAATATATAAATATTTAATAGTAACTAAAGTAAATACTCCTCTGCTAGACTGGGAGTAAAGAAAAAACAGAATGCGTCCAGCTGATTTCTCCCCGAGCATGTAGTAAAAGTCGACTAAGGGTTAGTATCCTCTAACTTAATAAGCCATGACGGAGGCCTTTAGGCGGCCTAAAAACTCCGTCACAAGAGTTGGCCACTAGCTCATACAAACTTAACCTATATGGGCGATGAGCTGATCACCTGTCACCATGGTTCACCATATCCGGATTAAATCGGAAGTGGCTGCAAGTTTTCTTATGTTTTTTTGTGGCTCTACCCACCCCATTCGGGATACGGGCGTAATAATATTATGTATGTTAATCTGTAAATATAAGGTTAGACACTTTAGACTTTGTAACTGATAAGATTAGAATGGAGAATGGACCAAAGACTGCACCGCATCCGACTTGTAGACCGGGTTCCTAATGTGCAAATCCGAAGACGTACTAAAGTCATAGACGTCAGAAGCGTAATGGACTCAATGGACCTAGGCAGGACTTATTGCGGGGCGAGGTGACTTACAAACGTTCCCCGAACACTTCATTTTTCGGTTTACCTTGTTTGAAAGGTTTTTCCTTCTTGGGTGGCTGATGCGTGGTAGAGCGATGGAGAAGTCAGCTCCAGACATAGATTTTCACAACCATGAATGGTAGTTAGGTACACTTAAGTAAGCAAGAAGAAAAAATAACTAAGATAGGTACCTACCTAATTACTTTTCCTTCTTGCTTTTTGATCTAAGAGTTTGAAAACATTATGTCAAGTGCACAAAAGGGGATTTTGAGGCCCACTTCAAATCCTTTCACCTCACTGGGTCGAAAGAACTAGTGACACGACGGCGTTCGACGTCGTGGAGAAAATATTTTTTCTTGTATTTTCTATGCTTGGTCTGTATTGTTCGTTGTTTGTAATTATTTGTTCATTGCATCATCTATGTATTCATTTAATATAAATAATAAATATTTGTGGACATTTCACACAGCACCATCTAGCCCCAAACTAAGCAAAGCTTGTACTATGGGCACCAGGTGGCTGATATAATACTTAAATGCTTTTTTTTTGTGAATTCATACTAATAGTACATAATAGTATAACACCCAGACCCGGAAGAAATATTTGCAGAACATACAATACAAACATTTCTGCCGTAACGGGAATCGAACCCGCTCCTCTTGCGTCTCAGCCGAGCACTCGCCCGCCACGCCACTGAGGCTGTCAATATGACGTCGTAACTTCTTAATTTAATATACTTGCTTTGTAACTCCTGAAACCTTGTAAAGTTTTACCCGCGCAACTTTGGCTGGCTTTGTTCGGAAAACGTGCGAAAGGAGAGGTTTCGCAACCTAGGCCTGGTAGGCACAAACAAAGCTAAATAAACCCTTTCATATTCTTAGTTTTTTATTCTTTTGCTTTATTTAATGCATGTTCCTAGAATACCTTTCTCACGGAGGGCAAACACAAAACATGGAACAATATGACGGGGCGGTATAGGTAGATTAAAAATGTTTTGAGAGCTGTAGATCAAGATTTAGTATCATCGTACACAATGTAGTTGCAGTTGAGTCGTTAAAATATTTTATTATATGTTTTGCATGATATGAATATGCAACGGAACCTCCGAATCTAATTAGCTTTGTGTTTCTCTATGTAACTATATTTTATTTCAAAATAAAACAGAAGTAAGTCTGCTTCATGTCTGTCCACACAAGCCCATGACGAAAAATCTAAAGGTAATTCCAACCTTATCGTCAAATACTATACCCAAGTGGTTCTTTTCGTGCACTAGACATGTGTTCGAATTTTTTACAAACAAAACACTATAAAAAAAGAACATTCGATATGTTGAAACAGCCGGAGAAAAGGTCTCACGGAATCGCAAAAGTTCAAAGCCTTTCTAAACGATTGGTTTATTAAACCAGTTTGTAACGCACTAAAACTGACTGGTTCGTGATCAGCTAAATGCCACATTGTGAATCTGACATTTGTGGTAATGGTATTATTTTACCAAGGGAGTTGGTGCATTGGCGAGTACTACACCTTTCAAACTTCGATATGTACAAACATTATCAACAAAATATAACTTCTATTGCTGCTTGCTAGGTAGCCAATGGTAATCGGGCTGACGCATATAGGTTTCCCGTTGTCAATCGTTCCTCCTCGCACCATAATAAATAAATTCCGCATATGCATATTGCATATTTAGCCTCTTTTCAGCGGTCAGTTGCATATTTTAGCAAAAATCTTTGAAATCATGCATATTTACGCTCGATCTAGATCTCGTTCATCGTTCAGATGCCTCACGTGACACCGGAGACGTTCAATCGCTAAGCACGCGGCTATTAAGCGATCGTAGACACAATTTGTCTACAGAACATTTAGAACAGTACTTAGTCGTAAAGGTAAATTGTAAATTTCAACGTTAAATATATTATGTAATTGATATTTTTGCAAATACAATTGTTATCGTTGAGTAATAATAGCTTTTTAAAATAAGAAAACATTTAAAAATACTTTTTTTTATTATTTCATGCTGCATGTTTTGGCCCTTTTTAAGAATTTTCGTGCATATTTTAGCTATTTTTCTTGCATATTTGCATGCATATTTTGGGCTTTTATGTTACATATAATGCGGTCTTTAATAATAACTATACCTCGGTTCAGTCACAAAATACTTAAAAGTGAAATGCAGCATTTGGAATATGAACGTGAATGAAATATAAATTTACCTGCTATCATGTTGATAGAAGATTTATAGTAGGGGACGAACATGCTTCTCTCTCCCTTAAACTACTAACATAATTTTCCCCGACAACCGCTAAGCAATAATTCAATTGATCCAGTCTCTGTGAACTTGACCTCTTGTTCAAAACTAAACGGTTCATCATTCTGTTTTTTACCATTTGCCACGAAAACAACTTTATTGACATCGCATTTTGCGAACTTGCGAAAGCCCCGCGAATTTGTCCGCGTTGCGTATTTTTAACACAAACATCTTTCCGCTGGGTCCTCAAGGAGTTGCATTTTGGGAATTCATCTCTTAGTGCTCTACATGTCTACATCATAAGAGAAATATACCCTCCAAGTTTCTTGTTTCTAGGACTTTTGGTTTGTCAGTCAATTAGGAACGTGAGTTTGTTGTTTGTAAAGCTAACCTTATTCTTGTGGGAATTGGGATTAGGTTGTGAAAATGGTCTATTTGTTCAGTAAAAATAAGTTCTATTTACGGCGCCATAAGTAAGAATAGTGTGTGCGAATCCTACTAAGGTTAATAAAAGCTGTTTTCGAATTAGCTTCGGTCGCGGTTGTCGATTTCTGTCTTATTGCCAACTTCGACGTCGATTGATATTCTCTCTTGAATGAATTTATTTTTGCTCTCATCGTGGCGACTTTCTCAAGTATTGTTCTGGATATTTGCCAGTATTTGGCCGATCTCTGAATAGGTATCGAACTTTCTTCTGTTTCGTTCTTTCGACAAAAATAGCTTGCTCAATGGTGTCTTTATCAAAGATCGAAATAGCGTGCTCAATGGTGTTTTTATCAAAAATAAAAAAAACACGGGCCACAATTCTTTTAAAATGAATTTGGTACTACAAATCGTTGACCTCTGTGGCGTCGCGGGCGAATGCTGAGACGCAAGAGGCGCGGGTTTGATCCCGCTACGGGAGAAATGTTTGTATATTCTATGTGCAAATATTTCTTCAGGGTCTGAGTATTGTAGTATTATTTATTATTTAAGTATGTATGTATTTACAAAAAAAAGTATATAAGTATTCTATCAGCCATCTGTTTCCCATAGTACAATCTTTGCTTAGTTCGGGGCTAAATGGCGCTGTTTGAAATATCCACAAATATTTATTTATTTACATAAAACCTCATACCATTGATGTTTTCCCAAGTACTGAATTGGACTCAGATTACTCCCATTACGTCTTTCATACCACATTTTACTAAAATCAGGTAAATCCTAAACTATGTACTTACGATAGGTACTCAAATTAACTTCCGAGAAAACATTCGCTTGAAATGCTTCCAATGTCTCTAAGCTGGCTTTACTGCCAATAATCGTTTTATTAGGTAGCAAGTTGTTTATGGTTAATCAAGTAAACAGTGCAGAATTGTCGCGTGGGAAGATTTAATTTGTTCACCCTTTGTGTCATTAAATTAGCTCTATGTGACTGGCTTAAATGGTTTCGTAGTCTGAATTATCGTATTACCACTAATATAATCCGAAAGTTCGTGATGTAGTTGCGTAACGATTTATTTGCAACTTAGGCCCTTCATGTGTGACTGGTGGTCTAGTTGGTAGTGACCCCGCCTTCCGATCTTAAGGACGTGGGTTCAAATCCGGTCGTGTACCAATGGATTTTTCTGTGTGAAAAATTTATGTGCCCTATATCAGTAGGTACTCTCAAACGGTGAAAGAAAACATCGTGAGGAAACCCGCGGCTTAGTTAGCTCCGCACGTATTGACCATGTCTTTCCTGTGGACAAGGCCGACTAAGCTGAAGATGGTATAGGTGCTGGGCAAGCCTACTCCATCTTAGTTTGTCCCGGGCACTACAGCGTCCCGTTTGTGAAGGTAAAAAGTTGCCTTCTGACGCTGTATAAATCATCTACTATAGATGGTTAAAGGCCCTTCATACATTACGATACTCGCAAGAGACGGTACTTCAGTTGCATGCCAATAGAATACATGTTCGCTACTCGAGGCTCGTACATTATGCTACTAAAAACAAAGAAAATTTCATAATTGACTTTGCAGCACACACCGCTAGGACGTTTTTAATATTGAACTGCTGTTCCGCCGCCATTTTGGCGAGATTCGTAAGAGGCGCGATGCGCGGGCGACTGACACGGCGGGTATCGCGAGACTAGTAGCAGACGCGTAGGATACCGGTAGCAAAGTTTGCGAATCACCATACAAATGTATGTGAGATAGGTACTCGTGGGCGACTCATCTTCGAGACTCGCGTAGGATACTAGTCGTCTGTAAATCTTTAATGTAAGACGGGCCTTAGAGTAGGTACTCGTAGTTCGTAGAATAGCACATAGGGAATGCGTGTAAAGCATTTGGTGATGGATGTTAGTAAGTCATATTAATTGGCGTAATTATGATGACAATAAATTGGATAGGTAGGTACTTAAACTTCTCTGATGTTTTTGATCTCAAATTCCCAAGTTAAGTCTTCGCCTATTGTACCAAATTTTGTTTGTTATAGATTTGAAATTAGGTCTCCATTGAGTTGGATCATTGTGAACATGCATTATCACGCCAGTATCCCTAAATGGTAGTAATGGGGTAATAGTAAATCCCAGTAATGGGGTGGGCAGAGCCACAAATAATCATAAGAAAACTTCAGCCAATCCTGTTTGAGAGGATAATATCCCTTAGTCCAATTTTATGACTTGCTCGGCAGAAGCAACTACACGCATTCTATGTTTTGTCTTTATTCTAAGTGCAGCAGTGAAATTGAACAATTCAAAATAATAAGGTACCTTTTCCTGATATGTTTTTATCGTGACCGCATTGAAAATTTTCCGAGAAAATAAGCTTGATTTTTCCAATGCCTCGATGTATAAATAAATACTGTGGAAACGGCGAGCGTCTATCGTATCTTCACGCCCTTGACACATTCGTGGTATTGAGTGCGCGCGACGCGCATGAATGGGAGCGGTTTCATTGATACATTACGAATAGGGTGTGTCTTAGGCGTGGATATCTCTATGTTTGGCAATGTCTACTTGTCCTTCTGTCCGTCTACTTGTCTACTTGTATATTTGAGATGTTTGACAGATTTGAAGCAAAATTGTTAGGTAAATGGATTAAGTAGAAGAAATAAAGACTTCTGAAAATCTGGTTCATTTCAGAATTTACAACTTACCTAACGTTACTATCGGTCGACGACCATAATCGATGTGAAATGTTGTATCTTATTCTTCAAGTTTTCTTTGAATTTTGTGCTTTACTAGTTATTTGCTGGTTTTTCAATTAAAATAATTTCCTTCGCAAAGTTCTCAGTTTTTATACGCTGTTTCAAATAGAGACTGTATTTAGTTTCAATGACAATGTTACTTCGGTATTAGTTCATAATTACTTGCTGATACAAACTACCAAACCTATAATATATGCCACATCTAATATGTTTGCTTTCCGCTCTCTAACAGCCCCATTTAGTTCACAGCTGGTGACATTGTCTGAATAGTTTCCTTATTCCAAGTCTTTTGTCAAAGATTGTACCTAACGATTTTCGAAAATTACTCTTACATGGATCTTTATTTCGGTTCCCATTTTGGATTTATCCATGAATGATAAAATATTTAAATTCTGTTTGTTTGTAAAGAATGTGCTGTGGGATCGCTTCTCTATTTTGTGTGTGGGTTTGTGGGATTGTCTATCTGTCAGTAACTCATCAATTTTATCACCATGTAGAAAAATAAAAATGTCTCTTCACTAGCATCCGTAGTTCTGTTATCGACCACAATCAATTATTTTGAATTCCCCAATGTGTATTGTTTGTTAAGAAAATTTTAAATTTTCGATTGCTTTTGACTTGTTTACAGTAACAAAAATTCCTATGTTGTTTTTCTCGCAGGAAGAATCAATTTACCGAATTCTGCTATGTTTTGGCCAAGTCGATGTAAAGACTTTGTAAACAACACCAGTGCCTATCGTGTATCAAGGTCGCGCATAATTGGAGTGAATGAAACTTGTAAGAGTCGAATACATAATCACGTATTTAAAAAATAAAACGAATACTATGTATGTTTTGTTAGTTTTTATAGATTTTGCAAAGATGTTACGGCTGACAGAAGGTAATGCAAGAAGATCTAGAGAATACTGGACCGACCCCACATAGAGTGGGATGAGGGCAAGAAAATGGTGTTGACTAATTTGGATATTAAATAAAATGTTAAAAAGTTTATATCTTCAAAATTCTTACTAATGCGAAAGTTTGTATGGATGTTGGTTACTCTTTCACGCAAAAACTACTAAACGGATTTGAATGAAACTTGGAATATACATAGTACATTTGCTGGATTAACATATAGGCTATTTTTATCCGGGTACCACGCGAGCGAAGCCGCGGGCGGCACCCAGTGAACCATAGTGAGCCTAGTAGCATGCATGCAATCGACATGGAACTATTTCAAACCTCAATTTTGTTTACAATGTAAATATAAAAGTGGTTTCTATGTGGCTTTCTGACAATAAACGAAATTGTAAGAAATTGCGAAGAAAGAGAGTAATGTGTTTGGGGTGTATGTACTTATGTATGTATGTATGTGCATTCCTTTGATTGAAGCTGTAGTCCAAACGGCTTGAGGGATTTTGACAAATAAGGTGTCGTTGGTTTCGTCTAGATAATGAGTGTCATTGGTACTATGACACTTTTTTGATACTGAAGTGTATAAAATCCAATATGGCAGATTTAGTGAGTTAGACCTACTAAAAACGTAGACTAAAATAGTACAAATTCATCACCATCATCATCCTCATGTGTCACAAAATCAAATATGTAAGACCTACCTAAATTCTAGGTAGTCTGGTTTTTTGTTCATTTAAATAAATACTTGTTATTGTATTTATCACTTCTATGAAATGGTTTTTACCCCATTTGGGATTTATGTTTGTACCTATTTCATAGAAATCATAGTAGGTACAGATAGCTACGATATATGTAGATTAGATGAATTCTCAGAATATTGTTGGGATTTCAACCAATTCTATTCAATTTTTATCGTTATCAAGACGTTCTGAAATTCCCACTTTACAAAGCGAATGCTCTCTTATCTTGTTACATGAGTATTGTGGGTAGATTATCTTCTATTTCATCAGTCTCACTTAATACATCACTGAATAAACTACTTATTCTTTTGAGAAGTACAAATAAACTCTACTTATATAAATATTCCCAAAGTACCTACATATGTTTGTTGTTCTATTACGCTTAAACGGCTGATATATTTTGAAAAAAAAAACGTGGAGTAGACAATCAGTCTGAGTTGAGAGTCATCTGTAGGAGATCTTATGCTTCTTTTTATCTGGATACCACAAACTATTATTTTTTCAACACTTATGTAGAGTTATGTGTGGTTCGGTCATGTAGAGAGGATAATGAAAGTAGATTAACGAAGCAGGTGTATGAGGCGAGTGTGAATGGTACCGTTTGAAGGGGAAGACCTCTGCGCACGTACCAAATCGACGACGCTTTGGAAAAGGGACAGGTCAAGAGTACCCTAAACCGACGAGCGTGCATGAGGAATGCAATGAGAGTGAATGAAGCGGAAAGAAGTTTGTCAGGACGTAGCCAATGGAGATCCGTGATCTGTGCTTACCTCCATGGGAGACAGTGTATGTAAGTAGATTGACCGAGTGGTTATTACGCGAGGGTCATAGATTACCAAGCAGACCGCCAGCCAGGTGGAAGCTGACATTCTGAAGATATGGGTGTACCTAAGCTGGATTCGGTTGGCGCGGAACCGAATGGCGTGCTAAAAGGAGGCCTATACTCAGTGGGTTGATGTGAGCTGAAATGATGATGATGAAGTAGTTAGATTACAGGATGCAATGTAGTGATAATGACCAAGATGCCGATCAAAAAGTTATTGACCCTATGTAACTGTTAATATTTGTATGATTTAATCATTCATTTCTGGGCGGATATTTTTGTATCTATTCGACGAATTTTAATGTATCCGCTTCAATATCTTGTTTTAAAATGTATTCTAATGGTATTCTGATTCACCTTATACCTTGAAAGTAATCTGTGTTTTTGGTATCTAAATATATAGAACTCTTACGTTACTGACTGACTGACAACGACTGATAACTTAATTATAATGACTTATAGTTTAGACTTTAAACCATAAGTCCTAGAAACATTAAAAGTTTAAGGGTATGATGTAGGGGTGCACTAAGAAAGCAATTCCCCAAACTTATTGCACGTAGAACGCAGCGGCAATAATCATCAGATTCCATGCTATATCCTTGTTTTATAAATCAGCCCCGACAAGTATTTTAGATATAACTAAAAGCATAGGATATCAGTTTATCAGCCCACGCATGATTGTGAACGAGTCCAAACTCAGGATTATTAATCGGACTAGGATAAGTGTTGCATACAGAGCACTGGTGATCTAGTTCGTGGTGACCCCGCCTCCTGACGCTGTATAAATCGTCTACTATAGATGGTAAAAGGCCTAAAGATAAGTGTTCATAGGTACATAGGTAAAAATAATCCGGATGTGAAATTCTATCAGATTTCGTAAAGATGACTATAAGCAATTAGCTTGAACCTTTTGGACTGTTTACTATCGTAGTCTAAACTCATTTAGAGTATTTGAATATTCTTCAGTTATTCCTTCCGTGCCTGGGTGGAATTGATCAGGTGTATTTTCTGTACCCAATGGGAATCCTAGTGTGGTCTGAACATGGCATGTAACATTTGGACGCTTTCCATACAGTATTGTCGAAAGTAACTCTGTCTGTCTGTCTGTTACCTTTTTACGCCTAAACTGCTGAACAGATTTTAATGAAATTTTGCAAGGAGATAGATTACCTACATCCCGGGAAGGACATAGGCTACTTTTAATCCTGTAAAACGATCCCAAAATGGAAAAAGGATAACGCATAAATACTTCTTAGACATTAATTTATGACAAGATAGTTAATTTGACTTAAAAAAAAAAGATAATTGACAATGTCATTCATATCAATCGGGTCGTTCGCAGGTCTCTTTTCTTGCAGGGTTGTGGGTAAGGGCCTCTAGCTGGACTGATTTTTGATTTGTCGGATTTGTATCCGCCCCGAACAGCAGAATAACTAACCTAATAAAACATTTGAAAATTTGCATTGGTATTTATTAATTCTAAGGCGGTACGAAATACGCTGGGTCAGCTAGTTATTGTTATAATTTTAGGGAAGATTGCCTTAATCAATCTATTATGTATATTCAAATTTCTCTAAAGAACTTTTAGAATTATTACAATTTCATTAATTACATTAAAATTTTGTAGTCGCCTTAAAATCAATTCCCGTTCAATCCAACCCACGCAATACTATAAAAGTGCCCAGGATATCGCCATTGATAACGCCGGTGGCGGCGTGGGAGACCAGCTGATTGTTTACGTCCTTTTTCGACGCCATTTTTGTTTCCACGAATGAATTACGCTTCGGAAAGCCGGCTACACGTGAATTACTCAATTGAGACTTCTCTGGATTTTTAATAGAAATCGCTGCTTTTTCACAATCTCTCTTGACGCTTAGTATATTTTGGTGTGAAGATTCTATTTTTGTAAATTATTCAGTTATCTCGATTTTACTTATTCTCCGGCATAGTATATCTTGTTTGTGGTTTTTATTACTCAGTCAATCTAGTCTTCATATATTTATATTAAGTAATCATTCTGTTTTAATAAACTTCTTATTCTTTTGTTACTCGCTCAAAATTTTCTTGCATGCTGTCTGCACTTATAATTGTAATGACATTTAGTTCTATAACCCTTAACAAGCACCTGTTTTAACAAGTGTTAGTACATTATGTCAGTGTTCAAAGAAAGAAATAAATAAATATTGGTTTCGTTAATATAAGGTAAGTAACACATCGACAACTTTTATCCTACTAATATAATAAATTCGAAGGTTTCTGAGGATATGAGGATGTGACCATGTTTGTGCCTCAATCACGCCGTAATGGCTGAACAGATTTGAATAAATCTTAGAACATACATAGTATGTGTGCTGGAATAACATATAGGCTGCTTTTTATCCGGGCGGATGTTAATAGGTATATAATTTTAAGATTCCTTTCGTCTTTAAAAAATGTAATTTGAGTTAAAAGTTAATTCATAACTAGAGATCGTTTGCGTGTGTGTTGTCACTCGATCGACTTTGATACCAAAACTTGATAATTTCTAAGCCCATATTGTTTTAAAGTCTTACAATAACTTTGTCTATGTCAATGTGCCAGTACTCTCACTGACGCAAAGCCCTTAAGCCTTCCTAAAAGTTAGCGTCAAATCAAATCCTCTTTCAGTCTGAATACTGAATGGGCTGTCTGAAACAACGAACTCGAGATAAAGCTATGAATGGCTGCCAGCCAACATTCGTTGTTTTGACCGCGCATAACCTTGCGCGGGACTTTGCCAATCGGATGTTACTATTTTAGTTTAGTGGGTCATTATACGAAACGCACAGAGTAATCTGAGGTGCTTACTTACTACTTGCATCATTATAACTTTGATTATGTCTGATATCCGCTCTTTAAAATTCTGTTTTTAAAGTAACGATCAATTTGTGCTTGTGTGGATCAACGATGTTGCCAGTAGAAAAGTAATAAAATGTATTGGACTGACATTGACATAAGATATCAAAATATCACGTGACAACAGCGAAAAATTCCTTTAAACCAACGTTATTCTGTTCGCAGTAAATACTAAAATAGCGTAGCATTTTATGTGAGTTCGCCAAAATTCAGCTGTTCAGAAAACCTTTTGAGCTATGTGCATTTGTACCATAGCATGATAAATAAGTAAGTTCGTATGAGCTAGTTAGTTTCTAGCTCTTATGACGGAGTTTTTAGGCCGCCTAAAGGCCTCCGTCATGGTTTAACCACTTAAAAACCGGGACGGACAATTTAACGTGCCCTCCGAAGCACGGAAGCGCTCAGCTCGTAATGCATGCATGGTAGGTTTCCTCTAGGACAGTAACAGTCTAACAGTTATTGATTGCAACTAACACTATGAGATTAAACCTTATGCCATAGTGATAAGTCTCATTTTACATTGAACGCCGGTTCGGAGTTGCACAGGGAAGACTGTAGTGCCGTTATAAATAAATGATTATTTGATGCGCGCAAATAAAACTGTTGTGTTCATTACCACCGTCTCATGGTTCAGTTGTTTTCGTTTTGCACATTTCGCTTTCCCACCATGTGTCCGGATACTCTATAAATATAACGGAAGCTCCCGTGGTGATGCCTAGTCGTTCCATATTATATACTTCTACTAGGTTACTTTTACCTGTGGTTTCAACAATAGATTTGTAGCGACGACAGATTCTATGCTTCTTGTTGTGTCTTTGGTATGTTAACCTGCTTTGACCAATGTCCAGGGCCTGTTTGGGATGGACAAATGCGATCGCTAACACATGTATTTTTGCAGTAGCATTTAGCAATTTCTTTAGACGCAAAGTGACTTGGCTACAGGCTCAGGTTGTGGTGAAAAGGGCCCAGTGATTGTAAAAGAATCACGGATGAAAGGTTTAGTAGGTTAATCTTCTTTTACTTCGTAGGAAGTAGGTAGGGACATCAAGATGTCTATAATAACTGAGTACCTAAGTGCCTATGGGAAGTAATGAAGGCAAAAAAGTAGCTATATTTCTGTTTCCGTTTAGATACTGGAATCGTGAAGTTACCTATAATATTGACATGCCCTAGAATATAATGTAAATATGGTCAGATGAATGCATCTTCTTAATAAAAATTAACTTTTAATGCAACTTCAACCTGGTTATTGAAGACTATTATTCGTGTCACTAGTTCTTTCGAACCAATATAGTGAAAGGATTAAAGTGAGCATCAAAGAGGCTCATTGATTGCAGGGACGTTAAAGGAACCATTGACAAGACGCTATAAATCCTATTAAACTCAGGCAGAACATACGAAATTAAACGAATTGATGATGAGCTAAGGCCGGAAATGTGGACTTCCTCGTCGTTTCGGGATAAAATCTAAAGAAAAGTGATTGATGGTTGTGAAGTTTGAATTATAATATCTTATTGGCCTGTGTATTCAGTTTGGAAACGGAAGGTTACACAAGTATTAAGTAGAAACTTTTTGATGTTTTGTTTTGTTTTTCTAAGAGAATTGAGAACATATGGGTTTAGCAATCTTACATGGGTTCCTTAGGTCATGCCCTATAGGTTGTACGTTCTGATAAATCTTTAAATTTAAAAAGAACTTTTATGTGCAGCTAATATTTTACAGTATTTAAAGTAGTACTTCCTTGTCCTACCATACATAGGCGTCTTCTGGCGCGATAGTTTATCAACTCTTACTTTCTTCAGTTGTTTGAATTTATGTCTGGTGATTTAATTGACAAACATAACTCTTTCAACATACTACAGCTCGGCTTTGCCAATGCCAGTCCATCATCACGTTCATTAACTAATCTGAGACTGAAACAGACCTAAATACCTACAAGCTCTAAATAACTCTCGTACTCACCATTGCACATCACAGCCAAGGGGCGTCCCGTTGATCACTATCCAGACGATACGCTGCGTCATGCTGCCACAGCTAGCAGGAAACAATGAGTTCAGTAGCATAGAGCTGAAGCGTTACAATGTAAGCTAATGTTTGATAAGTGAACGAGGAAATACAAAAGACAAGGTCAATGGAATAAATAGACTGAGTATGTTTGAATTGTCACGGTTTAGTCTATTTACCTTTCTTATTGAAATGAAACTTTCGATGTCTGCCTTTTGAACAATAAGCTTTGGAAGGAAATTCATCGTATCCTTTGCCATTTAAAGGTTACATATTATCACCATAGTAGGCATATACCACGGATCTCTATTTTCTGCAGTCCTCACATACTACTCTTGCTTCATTTACTTTCATCGCATTCTTAATGCATGTTTCGTTGGTTTATGGGAAGCGAATTGAAAGTTATCGAAAAACAAAATTAAGATGGTTGCTCTTTTACTCATTAAACTTTATTATTCTGTTATATCCTTGTAAAGAAAACGGAAATAGAGTCATAATTAAATATGACAAATTAGTAGTACTTCCCCCCATCAGCTCCACTTCCACCTCAAAAGAACCGAAAACGCAAGAAACACGCAACACAAAGCGAGCTCTGTCAAACACACCTCCACAGACAAATCCAAAATCTAAAACTAAAGAAAGGAAAGAAAATACGCAAGTTCAGAAGAAAAATAAAATTTCGTCTTACTGGGATACTTCACGAAGCTCTACACTTTACGCAAATAATACCAGCAGTACTTCAACTGAACAGCAGCAGCAGCAACAACAACAACAAACAGCCAACAAGCAACAATAGCAACTACAGAACAACGCCTCTCTTACTCCCCCAATCCGGCTGGTCACCGTGGGGGCAGTAGACCACCACCCTCTAAGAGTAAAAAAAAAATACAACATTTCAACATTTAATGTGCGCTCACTAGCAAGCGAGTCGAGAATAATAGAGCTTGAACATGCAATTTCCGATCTAAACTGGGACATTATTGGCATATCAGAAGTCAGACGAGAAGGCTATAAAATCGAAGACAGAGGTTATTATACTCTCTATTACTACGGACAAACGAAAGGAGAGAAAGGAGTAGGATTCCTAGTGAAAAAAGACCAAAATATATCAGTTCAGGATTTTATAACACTTTCAGAAAGAGTTGTCCTACTTCATACAAAAATAGATGGAATTACGCTTTCAATAATACAAGCTTATGCACCCACCGAGAACGCGAACAAAGCCGAAATGAAAACATTCTACAACGATCTGGAAACAATAATGAGCAAATGTACTAAAAATATAATATTCATGGGAGATATGAATGCAAAAATTGGTAAGCCAGAAATAAATGAAAATTTAATATTAGGCCAACACGGTTTTGGAAAGAGAAATAAAAGAGGCCAAAGATTTATAGATTTTTGCATGCAATACAAATTAAAAATAACAAATACAATGTTTAAGAAATCGGACAAGCTCAGATGGACATGGCTCTCTCCAAACGGCAAGACAAGAAATGAAATCGATTTTATTGCGACTAACATAACCAGACACGTAGACGACCTTAGTGTTTTAAGCGGAATTAAACACTCAAGTGACCACAGAATGGTGAGGATGACTCTCTCAGTCGAACAACAAAAAAGATCAAGATCACAATACGGAAAAACTATCAAGATAGATATAGACTACGAAAAATTCGAAAATATACTCTCAAAAAACTCACAACACAAATTAGAATCAGTCCAGACCCTATACAATCAACTAGAACAAACGCTCATAACATGCTCAAATCATTCACTCACGCCGAAAAGAGGAAGACACTCACAGTTAATAACAGAAGAAATTGTAGAGCTCAAAAACCAAATGCATCACATGAAAAACAAAGACCCAAAAACTCAAAAAGAGAAACTACATCTCAGCAAACTATATAGAAAAATTAATAAGAAAACTAAAGAAAACATAAATATCCATAGGATGCAGACTTTTCAAAATTTGTTAGAAAAAACAGGAGGGTTAAAGAAAGCATACAAAAAACTTAACACTGCTAAACAGCTTATGACGCAATTGTGCAATAATTCGGGGACCATTATTACAAATCGAAAAGACCTTCTACAAATTGCCACACAATTCTACCAAAATCTATATAGTAGACAAGAAGAGAACGGCGACAAAGAAACAGACGTTAGTTGGTCAACAAATAGAGACTCTGCTCTACCTTTCCTGGAAAGTGAAGTATTGAGGACGATAAATAAATTAAAATCTGATAAAAGCCCCGGCCCAGATGGCATAACTAATGACATGTTAATAAAAGGTAAACACAGATTGAGCAAACCACTTACTACTCTATTTAACCTCATACTAGAACAGAAAAAAAATACCAGAACAGTGGACAATATCAGAAATTACTTTACTTTACAAGAAGGGAGATCCGAAGCAAATAACAAATTATCGCCCTATCAGCTTAATTTCATGTTTATACAAAGTTTTCGCTTCGACGCTCCTTCAAAGAATAACAAAAGGGATAGAGGAGAACCAGCCAGTGGAGCAAGCAGGATTTCGAAAGAACTACTCTACAGTTGACCACATACACACTTTGAAACAGATCATAGAAAAACACTCAGAGTATGACAAACCTTTGTACATCTGTTTTATTGATTACTCCAAGGCATTCGACACCATTGACCATAAAGCTATATGGCGCTCCTTGACAGAGCAAGGCATAAATCAAGATTACATAGAACTCTTAAAAGAAATATATAACAATAGTACTGCTCAAGTAAGACTTGAAACGACGGGTACACAATTCCGAATTCAACGAGGAGTAAAACAAGGGGATCCTCTATCTCCAAAGATTTTTATTGCCGTCTTAGAAAGCATTTTTAAAAGACTCGACTGGGAGGAAATGGGATTAAAGATCGATGGCAGCTATCTTACACATTTAAGATTCGCAGACGATTTGGTTATATTGTCAGAAAAAGCCTCAGAACTAGAATATATGGTAAGATCTCTGAGCTTAGAAAGTAGAGCCATAGGACTAGAAATAAATGAAGACAAAACTAAAGTGATGACAAACCGGAATAAAATTCCAATCACAGTCAACTCTGGCACTCTAGAGTATGTAGAAGACTATATTTATCTTGGACATTTAATCTCATTCCAGTCATGCGACAAAAAGGAAATCCACAGAAGAATAAATAACACATGGAATAAGTACTGGGCGTTAAAAGAAATTTTCAAAGGAAACCTGCCCATAAGCTTAAAAACCAAAGCAATGAATCTCTGCCTGACACCATGCTTAACATACGCCTGCCAGACATGGTCCCTAACTAAAACGCTAATAGACAAGCTAAAAATCTGCCAACGCGGAATGGAAAGAAGCTTTATTGGCGTTAGGCTGAAAGATCGAGTGAAGAATACAACTGTTAGGAGAAAAACAAAAGCAAGTGATGTCGCGCTCCGAATCTTAGGCCAAAAATGGAAATGGGCTGGCCATCTCCAAAGAACAGACGCGAAAAGATGGTGCCAGATAGCGACCAACTGGACACCTCGTGACTGCAAAAGAAGAAGAGGAAGGCCGTCAACGAGATGGAATGACGACATCATAAAAGTGGCAGGAAAACTCTGGCCAAGAAAAGCAAGAGACAGAAAAGAGTGGGAACTTTTAGAGGAGGCTTTTACCGCCACCGGCGGCCCTACCTAATAGGTTATATTACTGGTGTAGGTTAATTAGGTATTTATATTGTTTAAACTTAGGTGTGGGGAAATAAAGCTCTTTTTATTTTATTTTATTTATTTATTTTATTATATCCTTGTGTACAAAAGTGATTTGTTTGGTTATCCGACTTTAGGTCAGTGACTGGATCAGTCTGGTTGGTAAATTCAATTGTTCCTTTTATGCATGTAATGTTATGAATATTATTGCGTTATTTATGTGCTTGTTTGTTGGCCAGCCGTTCCCCTCAGCCTATAGCCACGTCATGTGCTCTCCCTGAGCTGAACATCCGTCGCTGTATCCGTTTCGGCCATCTTATTTTTTTTGCAGCGCTTCAAAAAGTGCAGTGTCTGTTCTGAACAATAAAAATATACAAAACTCTTTCATTACTGTCTGACTGATAACACACAGCCTTAACCATAAGCCCTAGAAGCATAAAAATTGGAGGTTATAATCCTCTTATGATGTGCACTAAGAAAGTAATTTCAGAAATTCCACACTTTGAGGACGCAGCGGAATATAAAGTTTATATTATGTAAAAACCTCATCGCGAACAAAGGCGCAGGGAGCTCCGCTAGTTCAAAATAAATATTTACAAGTGTTTGTTAAAAGAGTTCTGAGTCTGTTGAAAGCGCCTCTACTGAAATGCCTACAAAGTTCGAACTGATTATTTCTCAGAATCTTTGGATGACAAGTGGTTCTTCGAAGTGATCTACCATTTTTTTTATACAGTATGTTCGCCGGGCGTCTTTTTCCTTTTGGTGAGAGAATTCACACAAGATTTTCCTGATATTTGTTGCCTACCTACAGTTCTTTTTGAAATATTGGCAGTATAAGTATACCTGATGGAAAATACGAGCTTGTAAATATTATGTTGGAACCTGGACTATTAATCTGTTTTTGTCAAACGTGAATGTTAATATGAGAAAGTAAGGAGTAAACACTGAGATGGCTGATGGAGGAGAGTGGAAAAAGAAACTGTTGTGCCGACCCTTGTTAAATAGGATAATGACAGGGGAATGATGATGCTATTGTGATTGATAGACAAATTTATAACAGATGATCTTCGCGTGAATCTTCAAATATCTCCGATACCATGCAACGTTGTCGGCGAAACGTTACTAATTAGATCTCCAATAATACGTAGGTATTATACACGTAGCCGAGAACAAAACACGTTTTCAGATCCTTCCATTATAAACACGCGATTGAGTTCCCATAGTTAGCAAAATATAAATGGATATATTTTGAGAATCGATTGATATGGCAAGGGTATTGCTTGAAGATATTTTAATAGATTTAAAATCTTATTTTGTTTCATTTAAATTTTGAGCGTTCAGTCTTTTAAGCTCTACTAGACTGCATTGGTGGTTTAGTGGGTAGCGGCTCCCCTTTTCGGTCTAAATTCGCGGGTTAAAATATGGTCGTGTACCAATATAATTATGGGCGTTAAGTACCTACTCTCAAATAACTTGTATTGAAATGAAATGAAAACGACTTGTCGTAAAACTTAAAAGTAAAAAAAACAACAGTGCATGAAAAGAGCCTTCAAAGCTCACCTTCACCACATTGGTTCAAAAGAATTAGTTGCACGAGTAGGTAGTAAGTAGTTGTAAGTCTACCAACCCTTGTACCTACAACGTGTAACGTATATTATATTTTTGCAAACATAGTTGAATGTGAGTTTGTAAATAATGTTTCGAGTTTCCAATAGGTAGGTAGTAGAAGAGATAATGACGATGAAGGTTGTTAAATGTATTTCTTTTGAGAAAGGTTGGCTAAAAACGGGTATAATGCGATTGCTATGATAATGAAAGAACCCTGAAATTCTTAATATACTCTTTGATGAGGAACGGAATAGAATATTATACCATTTCCTTGTCTACAAAGAAAATAAATAAAATAACGTTCTTTTTTTGTTCGTTTTTGATATAATAAGTTGGTAGGTTAGGTTTTAGTATTAGTGTAAGGGTTTACTATTCGTGAAAATGTTTTGTTCAATTCTTTTCATATTTTTTTCTACTTTCACGCTAGGATTCAGGAGAGATAGAAACATGTTCTTCTTGTTAAATTTTCCATATCACTAGTCACTAGCTGCTTCTCTCCCCGAGCATGTCGTAAAAGTCGACTAAGGAGTAGTATCTTCAACATGATGGACCATCCATACGGGCGATTGGCTGATCACCTGTCACCATGGTTCACCATATCCATCTTGGGACTCTTGGATCAGGAGTGGCTGCTGGTTTTCTTATGATTACTTGTGGCTCTGCCCACCCTATTGGGGATACGGTCACCTCGGTTTATAATTATTTAAAGTGTTATATTTTTGTTTCAGGTATGTATCGAACCTCACTTTGCTGCATCTTTTTGGTCAAGGTAATAACCATCAAAGTTTTCAAAAGGACAGTAGATTCTATTTCCTAGTTCTTTTTTAACACACGATGTCATAGACATAGTAAATTAACAACGTATACCTACTAATGTATTTTTTTTATTTGGTCATCGATGTAAAACAAATATTAACTGAAGAAGAACATGAAGGTAATTTGTCTCAAGTTTAGGTATAAAACCGAACTCCAATTAGTGTCTGAGTACTTGCTGGTTGCACCAACACTAGACAATGCATTTGGCAATCTCGTATGTACTCTATTTCGCAAGGCCTTACTCATCCATTGGAATCTATGGGGATTGGCTAGTGCGTTCTCATTGAAACGATTGTAGGCGAATTGTATACAAGGACAAAATTGTGGTTTTAGAGGATGCCTTGGTTAGGGATACATTCGTAAGCCTGTTTTATAAAATGTTGATGCAGAGACTGTCATGATGACTGGGCCAGAAATCATTGTATATCTAAAATTCTATACCTGTCGATATTGGATTTACAGTATTGGGTTAAAATCAAGAGAGGTATGCCATATCTTTATGACCTTTTAATGTGCACAATGACCCAACTTGCTAAACTTTGACATAACTCATGAAAACAATTATTTTAAATTATCATGGCATGAAACATATCTTTGCAAGCTAAGCTGATCACAAAATATAAATGGAAATATCATATTTCCATAAATAAAGGACTGAGAATCCATTCGAATATCTATTTGTCCCGAAGCAGTGATTCTGTACCAAATCGCACAAATTCAATTTTTCCTTCACAATGGATAATAATATTTCATTCGCAGTCGAAAAGGTATTCACATCACCCAACTAAATATTCAATAAGAAGTAATCTGTTTAAACAAAACTGCTTTGTAAGACGAATCTTGAACTTGCTAATTAAAAGATTTCTTCCTTTGTTGAAAATTGAATGGTTCTATTAGACAAACCTCAATTTTTATTGAGGCTTATTAAAATCTCGCTCCGCGTAATCAAAGAGAGTTCCTGGTATATATTTTTTTAAATTGGATATTAGATTTTATTTTTTATTCTCCGTGGGCCGTGGATAGCTGGGAATAGCACAGGATAACTGGGCATATGCCCAGCAGTGTGTAAAGTCGGACTGTGGATGATGATGATCGTGATGAATTTAATAGCCGTTCCATATTTTCTCTGTTCGGAAGCTATGTTTTCAGTCGCGACTTTTGGTTGCAGTTTCACGTAGAAGTCTAGAAGTCGGGTTCGAACTCGTGGACTTGCTGTGTTGACTATCTTTTGTCAATTGATTCTATATTTACTTACTATCAAGACGCTACATTTTACTACCAGCTCTTGTACTGAACAGCCTTGCTTCAAGTCGTGAGTAAAGTCGCGTCAGACATTCCATATTTAGGCCCCCATCGGGTGTATTCCGATTGATTTCTCTGGAGGCTAGCGCATGGCCCGAGCAAATGGCTGTGAAATTTATCTCGGTTACCGCAACAAATTGTTATTTTACGAAGCTGTAACAAAATTCAGTGGCCCTTAGTGGCTTGCGGGTATAAACTGATAATGGAAATAAAACACGCAACAGCATCCTGCGTGAAAACTGTTCTTCACCACCCTGCAGATTATCCCAGAATAGAGATCTCTGAAGATAAACAAAGCTTCTCAAATGAAGACAAATGCTACGTCATCAAACTTTACAAACTCCAGCTCATAATTTGAGTGTCTGACATGACAACGGCTTTCAGCAACGGTGCAAACGACTGCTATTATATTAACGTGATACTTTTGCGACCCTGTTCCTGGTCCGGCTTGAGGCTTAAGGCGACATAAGACCCGACATGAATTCATTTCACGTTTAAGGGTTTCTGTTGAATATTATCAGTGTATGAACTGAACGCTGAAAGATGGACAGCGGAGGCCGAGTAATAGGGTCTCGTTTGCACCCTTCGGGTACGGAACACTAAAAAAGACAATACAAATTATGAACAGAGAAGATATTGAACTGTAAAACAAAGTGATACATCTTATTTATTTTTATGTTCGATTATGCAGTCGAATCGTAATGTCGCGAATCTGTAGGTAGGGTAAAGCCCTTGGTGTGTTATTAATTTCACCGAACTCTATAGCTCTAGGGAATAGCCTGTTTGTTACCTGATAAAAGACGGGAAAAGTTGAGAGATTTTTGTATGAGAGTTCCCTTGGAACTTTTGAGTTATTTGTAGTCTTGTTGGTGTCGTGTTTTCTTTGTGTAGCTTGAAGAAAGTTCAGAAGAACAGTACCTACGGAAACATGACGCAATGTGCGCGAAACTATGCTCTACAGTCCTTTCACCATTAGTTTGAAGGCCAGCCAAAGCTGCACGTATTTTAACACTTCACCTTTTCCATACATACATACATATTATCACGCCTGTTTCCCAAAGGGGTAGGCAGAGATCACGGATCTCCATTAACTACGATCCTGATATACTTCTTTCGCTTCATTCACTTTCATTACATTCTTGGTGCATGCTCGTCTGTTTAGGGTACTCTTGACCTAGCCCTAATCCAAAACATCACCGATTTGGTCCAGATACTACGCAGAGGTCTTCCCCTCTACCTTTTCTATTCACTGGTTCATAATTATTTTCGGCCAAAACAACCATTCAATCAATAATAACCAAGAAGAAACCAATGGTAATGAATGATGACTTCATTTACCCTAGAACGCCCCAGTATTCCGCCATTTAACCCAAATCACTTTCCGTATCGGTTAAGCAGAACGGTGGCCGAAAGCAATTACTGGAAAAGGAAAACTCGTCTGTTGTCACATTGGGACTAATTGCGGCGATTTGTCGCGAGGGGCACATTACCAACACCAACGCGGAATGATTGGGCAAGTAATTGGATGGTCTTGTCCAAATTACCTTGTAGCATTTTTGGAAGAATCTTGAAACTGGGAAACATGTGTTACCAAAATACTAAATATAAATTATTTCTAATATTATAATAGATATTTTTTAAAAGGAAGAAAGGGGTAACTATCATTTCTTTACTTCTGTACTTCGGGCAGACAAAACACGTGTTTCCTACCGATGACGACTTGCCTCTAAAGGCGAAGTCGTACTCTTGTGAGAACCAACAGTGGCTCGAGACATTCCATCGTCGACAGCCGCCCTGAAAAGTCTATATATTGTATTACCCTCAAGTATGTGAATTAAAAAATACAAAATTTAAATAAAGAAATATGCAGTTTTCTTGTTCGGTCTTACACATGTTCTCTTGAAAACAATATTTGCGTGGCTACCATGCCATCGCGTCTAGACCGATTTCGAAAGAGATAGCCCTACAGATTTCGAGCGTATGAGACAGAGTGAGACCGCGCAAAGTATTGAAATCAAATAACCCGCCAAATCAAATAATTGTTAATTACAAGAAAACTACAAAATGAATAAAAAAAACTGGTTTCAACAACTCTGCCCTCCTAGTGAAGAACGCAGTAAGTAACTATGCCAAACATGTTTTGATACGTGAGTGAGAACAGAATGTTGTATTTTGTTAGGCGATTCCGAATGTATCTAACTAATTTTTGTCTAAAATGCTAGTTACTGCGTTCTTTACTAGGAGTGCAGAACTAGAGAAGTACTCGTAGTTATTAAATACCTATCAAAGTAGAACTCATCTTAATATATGGTAGGATTCCCGAGATTTAGAACAAAAAATACTCAAAACATGGATTTTTCAAGTTTTTTTTTATTGTTACATTTTGCTCTTATCGTGTTTTCACTTTGAGAAACTTAAAAAAAATAATTAAAATTTCATTTTCTTTGTGGATAAACACATTTCATTAAATAACAACAAAGTTCTATATCGATTTTGATGCGCAAATCCGCTATGACACACTCTTAAAAAATCAACACGTCGTTACACGTCTGGTCACCTGTCGCTCTATTAAAACATCGTAGTGACCATTCGCTTGGGCTGGGAGTAAATTTAAGTGTGGATGATTAGAAAGATATACTGAAGTGTTTGCCTTCGGGTTTATCAGAGAAGCTTTAAAGACAGGACTCCTCCGAGTACCTACTTGACGATAATTAAATTATTTCCTCGTTTCAAACTCTTATTTATTTGACGCTCCCGACTCCGATAACGAAGGAATTAAAAATAATCTACTTTGAAAGATTCCCTTTTGAGCTTTCATTATAAAACAAATTCTGAAGTGGTTGGGATGGGTTGCAATTAAAGTAGAGTACCTACTCGTACCTAAATGTAAATGGAACAATGATAAGTAGATACCCACTAGCGATTTGCGCTGTTTCTTAAATCCAAATTTAACCCAAATTGGTATTATTTTAATAATGTATCCGTGCTTAACGGAGGTCTCTTTACGCCTGAATAATAAACTATCTAGGTATGCCCGTAATTTCAAACTTACGGTTGATATTCTCCAAGTTATAAATAGATTCTATAACTATTCACCACTACTTCCATTCCAGGCTTCTCCTTAGCTTTTAGTTTAAGGCATTTTACTTCCTCTTTGGCATAGTTTCAAATCTTGGCTAAGTTGCAGATTTATGAATTATCTGTTGGAAACGCCAATCTCTTGTTAGGTGATATTGGGATGTTTTCTATCCCATTTTTCATTATAGTCTGTTTCCTTTTATAAAACATAAATGATAGTTTTTAATGGTAAGAAATGTTCAGTGAATCTTTTATAATAAAAAAAATACTTCTCGTTACGAGCCGCGAGCAATTGCTAGTCTCTAAATTTAATATCGCCGATATTTCTAACAATAAAAGCTATGATATTTCTCTAGAGGGGCATTTTTTTCATCTCAGCAATTTTTCATTACGTCTCAGAGACCTCGCTTGACTCTATTGACTCTTTTGACGCTTACTTGCGTCGGAATGGTAGATATAAAAGCTATTTTGTATGCTTATATCCGTCTCCGGCCCTACAATTTCTTTAGTAAAAAGGCAAAAGAGAACGGACGTGCTATTTTTACATTTATCATCATCATTATAATTTTCGTGCTCTTTTCAGTAAGGTCAATTTTATGTTCTTTATTTCCCATCCGTCCTAACGCAATTCAGTAATCACATTTGGTTTTTTATATTCTTGATTCTCTTTTTCATTCAGTTATTTTATCCAGGTTCGCTATTGTAGAAGATTTGTATTGTGGCAGAAATAACTTATTGCCAATATTTTCCTGCCATGAAAAGCTTCTTTCATTTTTACCAACGAAGGAACGGAGAAGGTACTCGTATATATTATGCGTTTGGCTTAAGAGGTTGTATGTTTGTCTGTTTCCGTTTTCCTCAAAAACTACTGAACCGATTTCGATGCGGTATTTTGCATTTTATTAGGTGTCATTTAAAGGAGGGTTCTTAGATGTTTTACGGCCATATCCCACCAGGGAGCGCTACAGTAGCTAGTATAGTTTTTTGCACCACGAAAACTCGAATAACTACTGAACCGGGTTAGATGCAGTTTTTTGCATTATGTTAGTTTCATTTTAGATAAGATTTTTAGATAATTATGTTGGTAGATAACTATTTTTTTCCGTTGTGGGTTAAAAAAATATATTTTTTTGCTTGTTATGTTTCTTTACGTAACTTTCTACTCGCTTGCAATTTTATTAACGTTTAGAAATAAACCGGTTCTAATTGCTACATCGAAATGGCATAGTTAAATAAGGTTGTACGTCTTCGTTTGAGTAATTAAATTGATGCCCTCAGCGGGTGCGGCCATAAAACTGTCTTCCGCAGTTTTATTGTACAATGTAGGTATCGTGTTTTCAACGTCTAGAATTCTAGGCAACAATCGCTGGAATTACTAGTTTGATATTATTATCTTCAGTCTATTAATTCCACCGATGGACTAAGCCTTCCAGTAGCTGTTTTCAAAAAAAATAGCTAAGTGTGGTTTCTTAACCAAAACAGGTGTAAATGCAACGTAGATTTAAGACGTGTCCAAATGATCCCAGTGATTTTAAGGAATAAAGAAATGTTGACTTTGACTTTGATTACTTCCAGGAAATTTTGTGCTGCCTCCATCTACTGACCACGTACGAGTGGTCTCGGTCGATGGTCACTCGGGTGGACGGCCTGGTACCATGGTATCTATACGAAAACAAAAAGTTAAACTTGCCATATATTATTGATAGTGATCTGGGGGCATGGTAATGCCCCCGCCCAAGACGTCAATGTTATTCGATTCGAATCTTAACTTAAAATAGTCAGGTATTCTCATTCCCATCTCAAAATCGATCTTGGATCAAATCACAAAGTAATTGGAAAGTTCCAGAAGCGCATTACCGATAATCATCTGTCCTTCGATCTATTCCGATGCATCCAATACCACTCCATCATTGCCATCAGCCGTCAGTGGAACCTGCAAGACCAGTTTACCTGCATAACTGTACAAATCGTCACACAAGCCATAATGTGTTTTATTCAATGCATTTACGATCGCTATTTGCTTGTTTATGAGCTATAAAATTGGCAATGCCGCCGTTAAAAGAATTTTGACTTTTAGTGTGTTGACCTTTTCTTACAACTGATTATTAATTTGATCGTTTGGTTTTATCATCATCATAAGTCAATATTTGATTATGTTCCAGTTTATCACAAAACAATTCGCCACTTAAAGTTGGTAATTAAAACCACTATAATCCTCATACTTACATAATAATCAGTTTTATTTCTCTGCTCGACTCGGAGTACAGAAAAAAAACGTAACTATAATGCGTTCAGCTGCTTCTCTCCCCGAGCATGTCGTAAAAGTCGACTAAGGGATATTATCCTTTCGTGGGCCACCTGTATGAGCCATGGGCTGATCACCTGCCACCATGGTTCACCATATATCCATCTTGGGAATTTGAATCAGGAGAGGCTGCAAGTTTTCTTATGATTACCTACTTGTGGCAGTTTACACAGATTTGACTTGTGGTTTTCCTGCCGTCAATGATGAATATAAGTTGTTTTGTAATGCTGAGTATCTCTTTACTACAACTAGTCATGACTGTCTCTTGTTCTTTGGAACCAGTGTGATGAAAGGATTTAAAATGCGCCTCGAAGGCTTTGCTTTCGTGCAATAGATGTTTTAGATTTTTTACGTTCTACAACACGGTAGTTTCCTGACGATATTTTTCTATAGCACAAGTTTACAACCTTGTCAATCTAAATTTTAGAATTAGTTCATGCTGCATTTGCATTTTGTAATTGGGATGCGAAGTGGCCTTGTCTAAGCACGAAAGCGTTAATTACTTTTCGGCTTGTTTACCCCGTTAAGTAAATAATTCAATGATCTATACAATTATCTGAACTACTTTTGAGATGGGCAGATAGATAGAAAATAAATCTGTATGCAAAAAATTTGGGATAGCTGAAGGATTTTCATGTTTCCTATAGAGGTATGAGATCACATTATTTTTTTAAAGTGTTGGTTCAGTTATTATAAGTTGACTGTTAGTTGCATATTCGGAATAATTTGGTTTTCATACAAATCACGAAGTTTGCCGAGCCGCACTATACTTGTGGTACTACGGTATTAAAAAAAAATGTATGTATGTTTATTATGTCAATAAATTGATTTGTTTTGTATTTAGCGAAAGCGACTGGTGCTTATTGTAACTTTTATAATTTTGCATATTTTCATATATTTAATGTTTTTTAGCTTCTATAAAACAAAATGACTCCTTAAAATTCATGGATAAGTAGACTTTCTAAATTGATAGCATATTGTTAGGTACATGCTTTGCGCTTCTATCGGAGATGATGGATTAGTCCTGACTACACAATGTGTTCCTAAAATCCTGTTTCGAGTAGATTGTGAAATTTAGCGTCTCTTTATTCTGGCTCGGGGATATTCGGCTGATAATGTCAATGAGCTTATCTGTTAGAATGGATTGATGAGGAAGGTTCTTTTACAGAGTAGCCAGAGTCAAGTCCTCGCAATAATCAATGTACACGTAAGGTTTAATAAAATAAATCTTTATATAGAATACTAAATTTCTAGCTGACTAAGAGAGCACAGCAGTTTGTAAAGAGACCACGGATCTCTGTTTGCTACAGTCTTGACTTTAGCTTTATTCACTCTCGTCTCATTCTTCTAGAGTGTAAATAATACATATTATCACGCCCGTGTCCTTAATGGGATGGGCAGAACCACAAGTAAACATAAGGAAACTTGCAACCACTTATGATTTAAAGTCCTAAGATGGATATGGTGAGCCATGGTGACAGGTGATCAGCCCAGCGCCCATATAGGTGGTCTATAAGCAGCAGCAGAGAGAAGGAGCTGGATGCATTCTATGCTTCTTCTTTACTCCCAGTCCAGCCGAATAGTAATCTATACTTAATATTATAAAGCTGCAGTGTTTGTTTGTTTGTTTGTTTGAACGCGCTAATCTCTGGAACTACTGGTCCGATTTGAATGATTCTTTCAGTGTTGGGTAGTCCATTTATCGAGGAAGGCTATAGGCTATGTTTTTTTTTCAAAATTAGGGTTCCGTAATTAAATTACTATTTTGTAACACAAGGTGTAAAAACTATTGACAATAGAACAAAATGATGTACTACGGGTTTGTAGATCCCATTAAGACCTACAAAAAAGTCCGCGAGAACATATATCTAGCTATCATGGTTTAATCACAATAACCGATTTTGTGTTCAAAATAATTATTAAATCGGCTGAAGAAAAAAAAACTACTTTAAATATGTATCGTAATATTAATCTTTATCGAAATTAAGCATTATGTTATTAAGAGTATTTATGTAGAAGTAAAATACTTTTCGTTTCATCTCAATCGGATATTTCGTTTAAAAGTTATCACGTGTGTAAGATGTTAATAGTTGGTACCTATTAATGAGTTATGGGCCATAGAGTTTTTTATCAACATAAAATCCTGTAATAAAAAACTGTTTAAATATTCAATAGTCCATTTATTGAGGGAGGCTATAATATAGGCAATATTTTATCTCGGTATTTCCACGGAAACGAGAAAAACGCGGGTGAAACCGCGGGACACAGCTAGTATAAATAATATAGTAGTGTAAGTAATAATTATAATATTAAACAAAAATGCATCTGATTATACAAATTCATCATCAAACCACATTCCAAATTAAACCAGCTTGTGGCCTCATCTAACTGAATCTGTAAACGTATATTTGGCTTCAGCGTGACCTGCGCTTATAATTTTATTTGTTCTTTGCAATTGTCAATGCTTGATGCTGGCAATACGCAAAATATAAGTCCGACAAAGTTCGCTCCGCGACTTTGTCCTTCCCGCTGGAGTTGAATTTCGGAAATTCATTTCATAGTGCAGCTTTACATCATAGCAGAATATACCCTCCAAGCTTCATTCTTCTGGGAGTTATGGTTTAGGCTGTGTGTTGATAGTCAGTCAGTCAGTAATGTAAGAGTATGTATTTTATAAGATTGTGCAAAGCTTCAATCCATCTGTCAATTCCTTATAGGAACGTAAAATTGTCAATTCGATTCCCCCTAACAAAATATCTCGGTCAATTGGCTCCACGAGTGCTCCTAACCCAGTCTAATGTCCTTGATCAGCGTCGAAAGGAAAGTAGTAAAAGTTGCAATAAGAATTTTATAACCCATACAAGTGTTAATAAACTTTTCTATCCCCAAACCACGGTGTTGAGATCTAGCAGTAAATACACAAATACACACATTTTAAATACGCTTTGGGTTAGGTTAGGAACGTCCCGCGATTTGGTCCGTGTTGATTTTTTCTTTCATGCAAACTTTATCTTTCCACATCGTCCTCTAGTAGTTGAATTTCGAGAATTCTTTCTTAATATACCTCTACATATCACGCCCGTATCCCTAATGGGGTGGGCAGAGCCACAAGTAAATAGGTACAGGAAAACTTGCAGCCACTTCTGATTTAGTCCCAAGATGGATATAGTGAACCATGGTGATAGGTGATCAGCCCATCGCCCATATAAGTAGTCCATCATGTTGGAGAGGATACTATCCCTTTGTCGACTTTTACGACATGCTCGGGTAGAGAAGCAGCTGGACCCATTCTATGCTTTTTCTTTACTTCCAGTCCAGCAGAGAAGTATCACACTAAGTAAGGATTTCCTGAAATTCAACTCTTAAAAGACTCTGCGGGAAGATGAACTTGTGTAAAAAAATTACAAAGTCGCGAGGCATTCCCGTCTTTAATATCGAGTAAATCTACTGCTTACAATATTGTGTTTACTATAAAGATGTCATATAACGGTGTTGCCATTAATTGAATACCAGTAAACGATGTCAACTTAACGGGGCGTATTCTGTTTCTTGTTCTTAACCGTTGGTTTGATTTAGAACATGGGACTCTGGAACTTTTTATGATATTGTGAGAAAAGCAAGTGAACTTCTCTTTTCTTCTATATTAATAAAAATCCTCTAATGGTGAACCCCTTTATAAATAAATACAATCTACTAAATTTAAATAACACAGAACACCACAAATCAATTGGACCTGTAAAAGTTGGAAAAATCATTTTGTCAAATAGGAAATGAGCTGATGATCTTGAAACGCCTTAACAGATCTTCATAAACTATAGCTAAGAGCTATCTCGATCACATTAGCATAAACGCATCAAAATTTGGTACATTCGTTTGGGACTCTACAAAAAAAAACTTGGGATTGTATGGTTCACTACCACTAAACAGCCAGTGCTTACTTACTGTGTCTCCCAGGAGTGAGCGACATGAACGAGGATAAATCTGACACTTCAGAATAAAAATCACTCGGATGAAATTCCAGAGTTAGGTAGGTACTTACTCGTAGTACTTAATTAAAACAACATTGTAAAACTGGGTCACATGTTTTCATCTTTTTATGAATCCAACTTTGGGTGTTTGAGAGCACTGGTGATTTAGTGGTAGTGACCCCGCCTTCCGATCCTAAGTTCGTAGGTTCAAATTCAGTCGGGCACCAGTGGATTTTTCTGTTCGAAAAAATTATGTGCGTTATACAATTACTCTCAAACGATGAAGGAAAACATCCTGAGGAAACCGGCACGTCTTAAACCTACAAAGTTCGAAAATATGTGTCAAGTGCACAAAAGAAGCCGTTGAGGTGCACTTTAATACTTTCACTACACAAGCAGGGGTCTTGTTTTGATAGAACATAAACAGCCCTGAAGTAGGACACGTGTAAAGTATACTTCATCAAGTACATTATTTACACCCATTCATCATTTGCGTAGTAAATATGAAATATTAATATAGCAGTAACGTTCATCTCAGCTAATTGCCAATTAGCTACAGGGAGAACAAAACGGTTGAATTACATTTTCTCGTGCAATTTATAATTCCATGCTTGTTATAGCATTTATTGAGATTTAATGATTCGGATGTCGAGTAGGTAAAAATGCCGATACAACGAGGAATCTGAATAGGTATATAAAACTTTTACGATATTAACTGACTGCTAATCAAAGCACAGCCTAACCGTAAGTCCTAGAAACATGAACTTTTTTTTATAATTAGTGAATGTGAATGTTTGTGAGGGTATTTGTATGTTTGTGCCTCAATCACGCCTAAACGGCTGAACGGATCTGAATGAAACTTGGAATATACATAGTTCATGTGCTGGATTAACATATAGGCTATTTTTATCCGGGTACCACGCGAGCGAAGCCTCGGTCGGCAGCTAGTCATTCAATAATATTACAATCTAGCCAAGTAGGCAAATTAGTAATTTGATTATCACCAAGTTGTAAAGTAAATTATTTTTAAGAATGTGTTCAATAGCACTTTTCTTACTGTCTCTATTAAGGGGAAGACACTTTGATCTTGTGTTCTTATTTTATGTAATTAGCGCGCGGCTTCGTAAAAATATTGTCACACGATTTTACCCCTTTTCCAGAGTTGTTTTGAGAAATCCTGAAGTACTTTCGTATGAAACTTTGAGGGTATATTCCTTTTATGGTGTAGTGATGCGTAAAAAAGGAATTCAGAGGACGCAGCGACAAGATCTAGTTTGATAAAAAAAACTAAACATGGACAAAGTTGCGGGTCGTTGCTCTAGTAATTCGTTTATAGAAGTTTTAAATCCCATGCTACGTGGGGTCGGCACAGCATGTTCTCTTCTTCCACTCCCCACTGTCAGCCGTCATCTCTGTTCTCTCCTTTCTTATCCATGTCGTCTTTCACACAATCCATCCACCTTTTCTTTGGCTTTTATCTACCTTTAAATCCATCCACAGTTTCGTTTGGTTGTTCCGTTGTGGCCTTACGGAACATTTTATTTAAGATTTTTCCACATTAACGAGAATGTAATAAGCAGCTATTTCTGAAACTACTTCTTGTTTATATTTTCTTTCAAGTTCTCTCGAAATTGAAGAGTGCTTTAGTGAATCCCGATTCGCTCTCTCAAACTACTCAAAGACAAATTAAATAAAAATCTTTTATGAGTATATATTCAAGTGAAATATGTAATTTATATATTCAATCAATTACAGTCCACAGTTTTGAGTAGTACAATTATTTTATCGAAAACAATTTATGACTAAAACAAGTTCAATTTGATCTACTCGTACTTCTTTACTGTAATTTGTTTGACTACTAGCATGACCGCAGTACCTAATACAGCCTAACATGGTATACCGACATTACTTTATGTATGTATGTACTTGCGTAATTTATTATAAACAACTAGGTAGGTAGGTACATTTTCGTGTATGTGTGTGTCTTGCCCAAATTTGCCAAATTTACTCTGTCTTGTCATTAGCTAAAATTTAAAATGTTCTTTTCTGTAACGCAATCAGCGGCTTTTGTCTCAAATGTAAACGTTTTTTCTGTTATTTCGCCATTTCCTTCTCATTTTTTCTTTGTAATGTTTGCGTCAGACCAGCAGTTGCTACTTTGTTTTCAGGTGCGCTTCAATATTCATGAGCCTCCATTCATTGTGAGTTCTCAACTTTGCAATCTAAATATGGAGAGTGTTTCAGACCTTAATTTAGGATTGAATGATTAAATACTGCGAAGTGTTTCGAGTCTCTGAAGTCTAAATCAAAAATTCTCTTTAGAATAACAAAGTACATCTAAAGCACGGTTAATACTTAACTTACTGTTCTAAATTCGTAGCCTTTGAAGGAAAACCATCCTCGTAAAATATGAATTCGTTAACATGAAAACGAGTTACATAGGTACACCTACGCACGTATGCTTAAATTTCGTTATAAATAAGTTTTTTCAGACAGGTGCAATCAAGTTATTATTTTTCTATTTATATACGGTCGTAAGGGCTTTGTTAAATATCGTGATATTTTTACTCCAATTCTCAAGTGTTTGAAAATCTTGTTCACTAAAATTACACATGCGTAGGTTTCTGCGTAGGCCACGAAGTATCATTTACTCGCGTATGTTACAATGGTGATACGTAGAATTATAGTCCCACTCTTTTATTTAAATTGACTCGTAGCCCTGTTTTGCGTTTTGAGAACAGCTGATTCACTTTGTTCATGTTTATTGTGAATTTTGATTGTTATTCTTTTATTTTATTGTTCGGTTTCTTTGTATTTGTTGTCTGTTTCACTGAAATAAGTTGGGATTTAACTAAGTAACCTTGTCCGAGAATATAGATTTGGGCAATAATTATTGTAATTTATTGAATATAAATAAAACCGATCAATATAATACGAAGGATACATTTTTTTCTTGTAAGGGGGCCCTTTTTATTTTGTTTTTATTATTTGTTGTATTTATTATTATAAGCGGCAATAAAAATACATACTATGTGAAAATTTCAAATCTCTACCTATTACGGTTCATGAGATATAGACCGCTGACAGACGGACGGACGGCCAGCGTTGGCTTAGTTGGCCATTTGAGTACGGAACCCCAAAATGGCCCTTGACTGAAAATCTAGATCTATTTCTGAAAGATGTGAATAAATATAAATTTGCATTTGCATTGAGTTTTAGGAATCATTTAACGAATAGTGCAAATGTACTCAGCAACTTATGCAAGGATAAAATTATCCACCAGAAGAAAGCTGCACGGAAGCGAAGCTAAAATATATATTTTTCCATTTTACAGCAGAACTGAAAGCTTTGGAACATTTTTACTTTACAAAACGCTCCATTTAATTGACGTTTGTTTGTAAAATAAATAGGAGTTTTTTTCCAGCGGTTGTTGTTGACATTGACTGACGTTACAAAGCTTTTGAATAATAGGTACGAGTATTATACAAAATTGTGGTCAGATTCCCTCTTGACCTACATACAATGCCTACATAAATTGGGTTACAACCGGATTTTACTCTTAAGGTAATTAAAATTTGTATGCTAAAATATATTTAAGCCTGACATTCAACACTTTCATTCAATCATTACCGGTTTTCGTGGCTTCTGTGAAGGCCTCTTGTGTATCCATTCATAATTTTGTATTCCCTTTGGCCACTCTGCTCTGCTCTGTTTATTCGTTTATTCTAACAATTTTGCATCTTACTTGTCGTGTCACTGGTTCTTTAGAAGCGCTCGTGGCGAAGCTTGCTTAGACGATCTTGAATGATTGTTGAAGTTAAGCAACCTTGTGCGCGGTCACAATTGGGATGGGTGATCGCAAGTGGCATTACGAGCTGAGCGCTTCCGTGCTTCGGAGGGCACGTTAAATTGTCGGTCCCGGCTTTTAAGTCGTTAAGCCATGACGGAGGCCTTTAGGCGGCCTAAAAACTCCGTCACAAGAGCTGGCCACTAGCTCATACGAACTTACTTACTGGTTCTTTGCGCGGGGTCTGACCAGGAGGGCAATCACGCTATCTGTCAGCATATTTGGTTTTGTTTTGACAGATCTGCCCTCCTAGTGAAGAACGCAGTAAATAGCATTTTTGTCGAAAATTAGATATTCGCAATCGCCTAACAAAATACAACATTCTGTTTTCATTCACGTATGAAAACATGTTTGACATAGTACTTCGTTCTTCACTAGGATGGCAAAGATGTCAACTTTGAAAACATTGAAAAGTTAATCGGATTCAAATTTTTAGACTTTGATAAAAAGCTAAAATTAGGTTGTGTTATTTCTATAAGGACAAAACATTGTTTTAATTTATATGTAAATATGCATACGTGGAACTATGACAGACGGCAGTGCATCCTCTTGGCGCTACCTTCAAGTATGGCTGGGATTTTATCGCATGCCTTATGAGCGTAAAATTTTATGTTCAATTGCGAAACGACGGTTTAACTGCCTGTTATGTTTTGAACTGCCTTCAAAGCACTTAGTTGGATGTTATGCTTAGCTGTATTATATTATTTTATGTGTATAATTATATTTAGCCTGAAAGTTAATGTAACCTGAAAAATGTTTTATTTGTGCACGAAACCGTTAGGTTAGGTACACACTTTGTGATATTTATAGCCATATCGAAAAATATAATCCAATTGACGCCAGCCGTGTAAATAAATTGAGCTACCCCGTTTTATTTACAACTAGCTGTTGCCCGCGACTTCGTACGCGTATGATTTCAAACCGAGTTTCAAGCAAATCGCACCACGCGCTAAACAATTCCATACAAACGTTTTTACCCCTTTTCACCCCTTTAGGGATTGAATTTCGAAAAATCCCGCCTTAGTGGTTGCTTTTGCTATAAAAGGAAGCTACCTTTCAAGTTTCAGCTATGTAGCTTCAGCGGTTTCGGCTCGGCGATGATGAATCAGTCAGTCAGTCAGGTTAAGCTCATTTATAGGTATAGATAGAAATATAAAAGTTTACACTATAATGTTTGGTGGAACGCCCCGCGACTTTGTCCGCGCTGAGTATTTTTTTGTCAAACAATCGTCATCTTCTAGCTGCGTCCTGTAGGAGTTGAAATTTCGGAAACTTCTTTCTTGGTGCACCCTTAGATCATCATTACGGAATATACCCTCCAAGTTTTGTTTCTAGGACTTTTGGTTGCGCTATGATTGTCAGTCAGTCAGTAACGTAGGAGTTTTATATAGATAAAGCCATTATAATATAAAACGTTTTTCTGTTTACTTCGAAGCTGGAGATGATAGAAAATCACTGGTACGGAAATTGCAAGTTACGTTGTTTTCTTAAGGCGTGGGTTGACCAGTGGGAAGGAAGACCTGAAGATGGCAGGCTGTAGAATTGGACCGATCATGGGTAAGAAATAAATAAATAAATATTGCTGGTAATTTTACACAGCGCCATCTAGCCCCAAACTAAGCAAAGATTGCACTATGGGATATGTAGCTGATAGAATACTTTTTTTAATTACTAGCTGTTGCCCGCGACTTCGTACGCGTGTAGTACATTATTTTGTTCTATAATCAATAGTTTTCGCAGCGCACGCCAAAAACTATTTTGGGTTTTCTACCTTGGGTTACAATATTGCAATTTTCTTACGGATCCCTAATTTTTTTGAAAATTTATTAAAGCCTATACTGGACCCTGATAATGTAGCTTTCTATTGGTAAAAGAATTTTTGAAATCGGTCTAGTAGTTTCGGAGCCTATTCGTTACAAACAAAAAATCTTTCCTCTTTATAATATTATTATTTTAATTATGTACCTACTTACAATTCATAATAAAACCCAGACAGGATAAACATCTACGTTTATCACATAAATGTTTGTCCTGTATGTTTGTCGGTAGGAATCAAACCTACAAGCTACAGTGCACAGGGTAGCACAGTAGCTCTGCTTCTTCACTATAGTATAAAACAAAGTCGCTTCCCGCTGTCTGTCCCTATATATGCTTAGATCTTTAAAACTACGCAACGGATTTTGATAGAGTAGATAGAGTGATTCAAGAGGAAGGTTTATATGTATAATACATGCATAATATAGTAGAGAAACACTGATAATTTTAGAGGTTTCTAATGTGATGTCGTAAATAAACATTTTTGCGCTTACATTGCAAACGCTGGCTGAACTCTACGAGATAGATCAAAATAATGTACTACAGTATTGTACACCTTAAAAAGGTCTACAAAAAAGTCCACGATGTTATATGTCTATACCCGTGCGAAGCCGGGGCGGGTCGCTAGTATACGAATCAACACATTATTCGTTCAAGCTCTGTTTTGATAGTAACCAACTGAGCTGTGAAGCCAATCAAACGAATACCAACTACTACGCATTACCAAAACCCATACGTACTAACCACGCACTTTGTAAACATTTATGTGACTAAAAACCGGTCAAGTGTGAGCCGAATCAGCACAGGAAGAGTTCCGCACCATCGTACGTACTTGTTAATTTGACTTTTACCCTCTCTTTATTATTTATTTGTTATATCGGCAATAGAAATACACACTGTTAAATTTTAACTCTATCTATTACGGTTCATGAGATACAGCCCGCTGACAGACGGACGGACGGACAGCGGAGGCTTAGCAATAGGTCCCTATGGCACTCTTCAAGTACGGAACCCTAAAAAAAAAGATTCTTTAGAAATAAGTCATATCGACTTCATCCGACAACCCTAATCCATAATTCAACAAGATACAACAAATAATTATTTGCTTACTTATCAAAAGGAATAGGGCTGGTGTAACTGACACTCGAGGTGTCGTTTATAATTCGTTCCATCCGCCACCACGAATAACAGTAAGTAACCCTCGCTCCGAAAAAACACTGATAAAGTAGACTGAACGTAAGCGATATTGAATCTTAAAGTCATCCAGTGAAAACTCAAATTCGTAATTTAATAGAGTCCGTATTTTCGAGATACTTTCATTCATTCCTTATCAATCGAGAGACAGCGGCATAAGGCTCATTTTGCATTGTAAGTTGTTTTGCAAGTAGGTACTCGTCTACCCCAATAGGGGGATGCTTTTCAAGAGTTCTAAAAATAACAGTTTATTTGATATTCTTTATTGCGTACCTACTTGAAATTTTATTCGAATGTTTTCGTGTAGGTAGCGTTTACAAAAACGGGATTTGTGATATACTTTAATACCCTATATTAAATGATCAGTAGTATTTAGTAGGTACCCATGTTTTAAAGAACTAGTAGAACTTGCTATATGTTAAATTCTCAAGAACTTTTGATGATAAGTGGCTCTGTGATTTTTGATCTGATTCATACCTAGTACCCAGCACAAAATAAACTTCTCTGCTAGAATGAAATGAAATGCACTCCCCGAGCATGTCGTAAAAGTCGACTAAGGGATAGTATCCTCTCCAACATGATGAGATACAATAAGCAAGTATTCTCAAGGAGGGTTGACGTCAGACAGGCGGCCGGTCATAAAATACTTTAGCCAAAACTCTTACAGCATGATCCAAGGATCATGCTGTGCCGACCCTACATAGAGTTGGATAAGGGCAGGAAGATGATGATGACCCAGCACACAATATTCTTGTGGCTATACTAGACAAGGAGTTCTTTGTACTAGAGGCTACAGTCATAAATTCGTAGTACATATAGGTATGTAAAGTGGGACAAGATGTTTGGTAAAGTAGTACCTATATTGTATTATTCATCATGGCTTTTCCATAAAGATGTATTTCTTGACGTAATTCCTCTTTGCAATTTCTTGTATCGTACTGACCTATTCAGTGTTACAAATTGTATTTACAAGGAAAAATAATTGAAAAATTATTCGGAGTCTTTAACATTTTAACTGGCGACGAAAAAGAGAGGTGTTTATGTTTGTTTTGTGTATCTGTGTGTCTGTCTGTTGCATCGTAGCTCCCAAACGTATGGACCGATTATTATGCGGTTTTTTCAGTTTAGAAGCTAATGTGATGGAGAAGGTTATTAGCTATAGTTTATGAAGATCTGGTGAGACGTATGAAGATCATCAGCTCATTTCCTACTTGACAAAAGGATCTCTCCAACTTTCACAGGTCTGATTGATTTGTGGTGTTCTGTACGAGGGCCGGGGGTTATTTAAATTTAAAATCTTGCTGTTATTTATTTTAAGCATAGATAAACTTATAGACACTTCACATGCACAGAAATAAGGCAATAGGTAGGCGTAGGCCCCTTGTAAGAAATCCTACCCTCTTTTGATTATTTTTATTCTATTTTTTTTTTATTTTATTGTTTTTTGTACATTTTGGAAGAAACTAGCTTCCACAACACAGGGAATCCTAGTGTGGGGCTAGTAAACAAAAAATGTTTTGTGTACATAGCATTAAGTTTCATCAATAAATTATTTTGTAAATTTTGTAAATTTGTAAATAAAATTATGCGTTGCAAGCCCATCCAGGTCCGGCTTGCGACGGATGCTATATCGTCAGCCCATCTCGCTGCTGGACGACCGACGTTTCTGTAACCGGTTCTTGGACGCCATTCAGTTACCGCCTTACTCCACCTGTCATCACCACGTCACATCACCGTGGAGAGTGGCACACACAAACGGAGGCCTATACCCAGCAGTGGGTGAAGTCGGGTTGCGAATGAATGAATGAATGAATGAATGAATGAATGAATGAATGAAAATCATCCATATACAAATAATATAAGAGGAACCCCTCTTATATTATTTGTTCCATTCATAATGAATACCATTGTGAGCTTCTTGGTAGGAATTTTATCAATGAAATAGCCTCCCCTCTAATTAGATTTACGTTACTTGGCATTAGCATATATTTTTGTTATCCTCCCTTTCAGCGTCCCTATTTTCCATTGACTATTGTCTGTTTTCTACTATTACGCTTTGTAATCAGAAATGTTGTAAGCACGAGGTTTATTCTAACCTAAATTAGTTCCAGATACATATTGTATTCCTTTACTAAAATAAAATAAATAAATATTTGCGGACATTTCATACAGCACCATCTAGCCCCAAACTAATCAAAGCTTGTACTATGGACACCACATGGCTGATAGAATACTTAAATACTTATTTTTTTGTAAATACATGCGTATACTTATAATACATAATACAACACCCAGACCCGGAAGAAATATTTGCAGAACATACAAACATAAAAAATGTTGGAAACTATTAAACGAGTAAATTCTCTTTAATTTTAGGGGAAATATTACCATTAAAGTCGACTAAGGGATAGTATCCTTCAACATGATGAGATACAATAAGCAAGTATTTCCAAGGAGGGTTGACGTCAGGCAGGCGGCCGGTCATAAAACACCTTAGCCAAAACTCTTACACCGTGATCCAAGGATCATGCTGTGCCGACCCCACATAGAGTGGGAAAAGGGCAGGAAGATGATGATGATGATTACCATTAAAATCGGGGCAAGACTTATAGCTCTTTCCATAGCTGGTCAGCTTACCATCGATCAATTCATCCTCTTCAACCCGGGAAACAAGAAGCTAAGGGTCATCATATTTCAGCTAATGAATTGACCTGAGTTCTCCTCCTACATATTTCACTAGTTCTTTGAAACTAGTGTGATGAAAGGATTAAAAACCGGTCAAGGGCGAAGGGTTGCTTTCATGCACCTGACAAATATTATTCAAAAATCTTGGGTTCTACGACATGCCGGTTTCCTTACAATTTTTCTTCTTGACTATCACACAGCTTGCCCAGTACCTCTTCCATCCTCTCAGCTTAGTCGGCCTTGTCCACAGGAAAAACATGGTCAATACGTGCGGAGCAGACTAAGCCGCGGATGTCTTCACGATGTTTTCCTTCACCGTACACGACCGGATTTGAATCCATGACCTTAGGATCGGAAGGCAGGGTCACTACCAACTAGACCACCAGTGCTCTCAGCTTTAGTTAAGTTCATACAACATCTAGCACTATAGGTTAGTTATCTTGACCCAGTTGCACCGGATAAGAGCAGACGCTCCGCATGTTAATGTTCAAAATGGCTGATCTAAGCGAGATATATTATAGATTCATAAAATATGGATGAGACGTGAAGGTATCTTTCAGCTCAATAAAATTTTAATATCACTTTGCTATAATAGAATTTTATTCAAACATCAAGGAAAAATAGCTCCGTAAAATAATACTTTAAGTGTACAATGATACTTGAAATGAAATCCTAGTACGTGTTTAGAAAGTGTAAAAGTAAAATTTTGTAAAAGTGTGATAATTATGCAAAATGTTTTAAAAATGGCTATTGCTTGATATTTTCTAGGTTTATTCTTTTTCAGCTGTAAGATTCTCATTTATTCAGCTGTTTTCATCATACTTTATTAGTTATTCTTATATCTACGGGTATCATGATCATATCTACCCATGCTAGCTGAAAAGAAATAGAGAAAGACTATAGAAATGATATTTGAAACTAACCAAACACCCGAAAACGATAGCGTGTAAAGAAGTACTGTGGCTCAAAAATACAACAATGACAATATTCATTGGGTATATGTTAGGTATACATCTAATTGCCTGCTTGCTAGCTATCCGTAGACGTGACAATGATGCATCATTTGGTTTCCCTAGCAGGACAGTTTTCTATCAATGTTTTCCTTCACAGGTTAAAATATAAATCTGAAATTGAACAAACAACGGAAATTAGATAAGTTGATTCTAACTATCGAGTATTCTTCGAAAATCTAGTTTAGTAGAAGTTTAGAGTTTACTACAAAAATCCGTAAAGTTCACGGTGAGGGTAGTTGCGAACTGGGTCAGGCTTGTCTTAAAGAACTCTTAATACAGTTTTCGCTTCCAATTTGAAGCGCTCGTGGCGTAGCTTGCTTAGACATTCTTGATTGGTCGTTGAAGTTAACCAACGTTGTGCCCGGTCACAATTTTGATAGGTGACCGAGTTACGAGCTGAGCGCTTCCGTGCTTCGGAGGGCACGTTAAATTGTCGGTCCCGGCTTTTAAGTCGTTAAGCCATGACGGAGGCCTTTAGGCGGTTTAAAAACTCCGTCACAAGAGTTGGCCATTAGCTCATACGAACTTACTTACTTCCAATTTATACCTCTAGTTTTTCGCTCGCGTAGTAGGTACTCGGATAAAAAATAGCCTATATGTTAATCCAGCACATGTACTATGTTTAATTCAAATCCGTTCAGCCGTTTAGGCGTGAAAGATTAACAAACATCCATACATATATCCGTACATCCATACTTACAAACTTTCGCGTTTATAATATTAGTAGGATTTAAATTAGGTATTTATTTGTTTCTTAATATTCCACGCATGACGCAAATATCAATTACCTAAATACAATCTGATCCTAATTTTATTGTAAGCCTTAAAACATTTTAATAAAACGCCTCCGCGTAATTTCATTTAATCTCAACGTGGGTTATCGAATAATTTCATTTACCATAAAAGCCGAGGCGTTTTATAATCAAATACATCATTCATAACAATCCAAAATTGCTTTTATTTTCAACCTTTGTAATGCCAACGAGTATCCTAAGTATGACTGAAATCCTTCATTCATAAATCCATGCTTGTTAATTGGGGGGTTAAAAAACGGATCGTCCTGAATGGACATCGCATTCATTCATGGTTAGCTCATTCTAAATAAAGCTCTTATGATACTGACTGACGAATCAAATATCAAAATCAAATCTTTTTTATTGGGAACAAAGATTACAAAGGTTTTTATTAACTAATTGTAAACGATGATAGCTACAAGTAGTTTTAGAAAAACTGTGTCTTAAACAACGCCCACCTCTTTAACCAAAAATATTCCTGTTTAAGGTACACACAAGATTTGATATCATAATTATAAAGCATGCAATAAAAGAAATACAAAAGCAATAAAATATAAAACAAAAACATGTCTGCTTTAAGTGTGTGTGTGTGTGTGTGTGTGTGTGTGTGTGTGTGTTTGTGTGTGTGTGTGTGTGTGTGTTTGTGTGTGTGTGTGTGTGTGTGGTGTGTGTGAGAGAGAGAGTGAGTGTGTGTGTGTGTGGTGTGTGTGTGTGTGGTGTGTGTGTGTGTGTGTGTGTGTGTGTGTGTGTATGTGTGGGAGATTACGCAATAAAATATTTACACAATCAAAGTCCTGGAAGCATGAAACTTGGGTATAATCCTCTTTTGGCGTAGGGATCGCGGATCGATAAAAGACGCAATGTGATGAAGAAGCTGGTATGAAAAAAAATATCAACGCAGAGGCGTAATGTCGCGAAGCGTTTTACTAGTATCCCATAGCTAAATGAATTATTTTTCCATGTTTGTTTCACGAATTAAGTGTATTGAGTTTATCTACGAGGGTTTGTTTTGTTTTTAGGTTAACAATTTTGTGTGTTTAAGCCGAAATTAGGTCGACGTTGTCATGCTCCCTTGTTTATTATACCTTTTTTAATATCCCATTTACTTCACGTATATAGGCTTTATTTACGCGGTTTAACATAATTATGTTTCATGGTGGTTTAGAAGTTTTAGAAGGTGTTATCCGGTGTTAATCCTTAACCTTCAACCCTTTACACTTTACTTTGACTTGCATCACCTAGAATGTAAAGTAAAAAGTAAAAAAGTAAAAAGTATTTATTCAATATTCCAAGTGTAAAAATATATGGTTTGGTAACTCTCCTTTTAAGAGAAAGTCCTAAACATTTCAAGTGATTCCTGTGTTAACTATATTCGTGTCACTAGCCCCCGAATACTCAAACGCATCTCAAAGTTGAGAGCGTCTCAAATGACGATTTTTTTTTTGACAGATTTTCATCAAAAACTATCAAAAAACCGTGAGTTGAGACTTGCTCTACTTTCGTTTGAGTCGCGTTTGAGTATTCGGGGGTAATTCTTTCGAACCAGTGTGGTACTATTAAAATGGTATATGTGGTGGGGTCTTCCGACTCTAAGGTCGTGGTTTCAAATCCGGGACGTGCACCCATGGCATTTCAATCCGAAAACATTTGCGATATACCAGTACCTACGTCGAAGGGAAAAGCGTGAAGAAAATCATGTAGCAGAACCAGTTAAGTTAGAAAACATGTGTCAAGTGCACAAAAGAAGCCAATTTGAGGTGGACTTTAATTCGTTCACCACCTTTAATTTGTTTGAAAGAATCAGTGACATATCTAGCAGTAGTATTGAGTTACAACATGAATTCTTCATGCTTTGATTACTCATTATGTTATTCAGTTGGTAATATCAAAACTATCTTACTCATAGCTTAGATTTCTACCTAAATTGAGTTGGACTATTTATTGGCTTGTCTCACACTGACCCTCCAGTACGAAGCCGTGACTCACCTGAAAATGACATTGTTCGATAAAAGGTGCTTGCGTTTTGTATTCACAATAGATACGTTCGGTGTGCGTACGGCCATATTAGTGTTCAGTGGGTCGGGATTAGAGGTGCAGCGAATAGTGGTTCGAAGACCTGATTTCGGATATTCGGCGTAGGCTTCAGCCGGCTCGTCGGATATCCGGCGCAGAAATTAGGTATGTGATTCCGCGTGACTCAATTCAACATGTAATCTGCGAGGGAGGGGGGTGGTACGTGGATCTTGTGATCGTGAAGGAAGCGGGTGTAAGCGATAGTGTATTTTCTTGGATTACAATATTTATTATATAGTTTAATTGGTTTTCTTTTTCATATAAAACCATCTGAATTTTACCATTTATTGATTTTATGCTATCCATTCAGCTGGATATCATGGATGCCAGATATCAAACAATAGACCTCACAAAACTCAATAGAATCTCACAAAACAGGTATTTGTAAGAAACCTTTTGAGAGAAAATTAAATAAATAAATAATAGACGGATAGGCCGAATACCGAATAGTAACCGGATATCCGATGCATATCTAGTCCAGATTATTGTGCAAGTCAACACCAGGTTGATTTAAATACATTACAAATCGAGCAGCGGAATTTGTATGGTGTACGGTGCGTCAGATATTGTTCACGAGCTGGTTATGAGTTGTGAAATATTAAGATTTATGCATTTTGCAACAAAGACTGGCTCCTGAACTCCTGACACCAACTTTGCACTTGGAACAGCATAGTCCCTGCCAGGTTGAGATAAATTATTTATTTATGCGAAACATGATTACGATGTAGGTTGTTTCAAATAATATCGCCAATCTCATTACCTGTTTTATGTCAAACATGTAAAAGCAGAACGGTGTGATTAAGTTTGATCACACAATAGTAATTCCAAAAGGTGGTGTTCGCAATTCGAATCACTTTTACTTACAAAAACGATTTTGCTACTAGTTTTTACGCAGCAAAAGCACTATATTAATGCTGGAGTGATGAAAAATAGTTTTTCAACATTGATAGTCCAAAATTTTTGCGAAAAATAGATCTCTGAATCCGCCTTACTTTCCAAATTGTATCTTCTATGTTAAAGCTAGCAGCTATTTCTATTTACAAAACCCATTCCGGGAAGCAGCTGAGTAGGTGGGAGGGTGGTCGAGTCTTATTAAACTAGGATCAGGTGGAATTCCCTGTTGCACTAGAAATAGCATTATGTGGTCGTGGGCTGTCTTGTTTCTATTTATACTTTATTTTTATTTGAATTAGACTTTAAGACTAAAAAAAAGTCAACAACAAAAAAGCTATTACTTAATACCATAACTCCAAAACGGCGAAGGAATATATCGAGAAGAAACCTGCACTGGTGGTCTAGTTAGTAGTGACCCCGGCTTTCGATCTTAAGGTCGTAGGTTTAAATCTGGTCGTGTACTAATGGATTTTAATGTGCGCTATACCAGTATTCTCAAACGGTGAAGGAAAACATCGTAAGGAAACCCGCGGTTTAATCAGCTCCGCACGCATTGACCATAATATTTCCTGTAGACAAGGCCGACTAAGCTGAGAGGATGGAATAGGTGCTGGGCAAGCCTACTCCATCCTAATTCGTCCCGGGCACTACAGCGTCCCGTTTGTGAAGGTAAAAGTTGCCTCCTGATGCTGTATAAATCATGTACTTTAGATGGTAAAAAGCCTTTAGTAGTTATTGTTTCTAAAAGGCCCAATATTTGAAGATCTCTTAAAATCAAACAAGTATACAAATCTGAAGATAAATCGATAGGAATGAACGTGACTATTATGATGTTATAGGCGACGTCATAAAATGGTTATTGGCTGATGTGGTAAGAGAGCTGACGCCAACTATGAGTATGCTATTGAATTTTACTTTTCAAAAGTTAGATTTTACACGAGATATTAACTTAAAATCTAATTACTATAAATTATTATGATCATAATAAATATTAAGACCAAGGGTTCTGAAAAAAATGTATAATATAGGCAAGCAATGCCCACATGCACATAACTACTGATCGGTTTCACTTAACAATTTAGATTATATTTTCAGAGCTTAATGTTACTTTAAAAGGCTGAAAATCAAAAAGGCAGTTTTACACTAGAAGCAGACTACCTACCCACCCTATCAGGGCCAAGGGGACATTGTGAGGGCAGTGGAACTGGCTATACTTCGGCCAATTCAAGTTATTACGATGAAATCACTATATTTTAGGTAAATAAACCTCGCAACATAAGTTTTCACACCTTAATTTAACTATTAGTACTACTTAAAAGTTCCATAAACATGTAATGAAAAAGTTTGTAAGCTTTGGGTTAAGTATGGGCGAATTACGAAAGTACCTACCCTAAACCGATGTTCAAAATCGGCAGTCATCTCTTGCACTCCCAAAGGGGAGGTGGGGCAGACGTGAGAGTTTTCCAATTAATCGAATTAATTTTCAATATTCGCCGTTTTGAGGGCCAGCTCGGCTCGTTGGACTCTGATAAACATATTACCGCCCTGTCTACTCGACTAACTGACCCGTCTGACATCGTTTATTTATCACAAGCTATCGCCCACGGCCTCACTCGCTTTGCAATATACAAAAATATGTACGCTACTTGGTCACAATTTGTCGGTCATTCTCATAAAAACTACGCTAGTAGAATTATGGTTCACAAGAGCACTGGTGGTCTAGTTGGTAGTGACCCGGCCTTCCGATTCTAAGGTGGTGGGTTCAGATCCAGTCGTGTACCAATGGATTTTTGGATGAACCATGGTGACAGGTGATCAGCCCATCGCCATCATGTTGGATACTACTCATCCAATTGAATTAAATTCACAAAAAATGGCGGCCTCGCAGTCGGGTTTTTGAACTTTTTAAATAAATACTTGTTTATTTCGCTCGCCCGAATAAAAACCCTTCATCATCATCAGCAGCCTGTCTTTGCCCACTGCTTACCTTAGGCATAGGCTTTCCTTTGCTTGTGCCATCCAATCCAGGCCTGTACAAGCCTAAAAAATCTACGGCCCACGATCTTGACCATATCGTCTGCACATCGGTAATCTCTCTGAACATCTTATTGCCTTACTCCACCGGTCGTCACAAAAGTTCCACTGATGATTATTTGCCTAGGTTTAATATGAAACCCTGATAAGGCTACCGTTGAGGTTGATGGCTTGAAATAGCCTTTCGAACATGTTATGGCCACCGCATCCTCCTATCTTTAGATGAACTGAATCGTATTCATACGGGAAGCCGGTAGACCCTGATCAGCATTAACAGCTTCACCCTTTAAATATTTATTATTTGGACTCATTTAAATTTTATTCGCGCTCGTTTGTAGGCCATTGTGGATAATAAGGGAAAAGGTTTGGTTTTATACCCGAAATAATTATTTATTCGCGGGTAAGGCTTTTAAGTTTTAATGCTGTTTGTAAGGTTGTTTTTGGATATCCGGTCCAAGTGCGATTAGGACTTGCCATTCTATGTCAAGCACTGATTTTGAATTTGAATTGCGAACTGCATTAGCATTTGCTTTCCCAGTCTCTATGGCACCCAACTTCAAATGTAAGTTTGTGATCGCGAAAAGATTGTTTATTTACACAACTATAAGTGATTTTCGAATTTTCTCCTTTGTTTGTGCTGTGAAGTCTTGACTCCACCTCGACTCTCCTATTTGTGAGCGACGCGCCTTAGTAGCCATGACGGAGGAATTTAGGCGGCTTAAAAACTCCGTCACTAGAGTTGGCCACTAGCTCATACGAACTTACTTTAGTACCCTGCTACCTTATGATAACCAAATCACCTTCTGTCATCCACCAGTCTTATTAACTTTTGGATGTCTTTGTCCCCAGCACACTGGTCCCCTGGAAGATATTCCGCGAGGAGCTGAACAATGTGCATCCTATATCCTCGGGGCTGGAGACCATGGCGTTGAAGACCACGATAGACCTCACCTGCAACGACTTCATATCCAACTTTGAGTTTGATGTGTTCACTAGGTGAGGCCATAAATTTTATTTATAAAAAATAGTCACATACATAGTTCTGACCCTAGATTAGGATTCCCTGTGCCGTGGGTATCAGAAACTGAGTACCACCACACCGTGACCCGGCAGAAATATTTGCAGAACATGAAAACAGTTCACTCGCAGCGGGAATCAAACCCGCACTTTTCACCGCACTAATTCCTTTGTTGAACTTCTAATTTACAGATGATATAACTGGTTCTTTCAGTTATCTCACTTTGACTGCTTCGAAAAGATCTAAAAAATATTCAGACTACGCGAAAGGGCTTATTGACGATGCATTTTATTGCAGGTTATTCCAACCATGGAGTACTCTGCTCCGGAACTGGCAACTGTTAGCGGTCACCCATCCTGGCTACGTGGCTTTCCTCACGTATGACGAGGTGAAGGCGCGGCTTCAGAAGTACATACACAAAGCGGGCAGTTATGTGTTTAGGTGAGTTCTTAGTAATAGAACGAAAACCAAACATGAATCAAACCTATATCCCCAGTCAAGTTGCTCTGATAACACGAATGGTGAAGATTACACAAAATGCCCGTGTCGACCCTGTTGCAATCTTCAAAACTTCCACAATGACAGATTTTATGACCAGCTCTTATAATGCCATTGATGTGGCTAGTGGCCAAAATGGCTTGATAAATCAACTCAGAATGTTGTTTCGTTTACTTCCAGGTTATCTTGTACGAGGCTAGGGCAGTGGGCGATAGGCTACGTCACTGTCGATGGCGAGATACTACAGACGATACCGCAGAACAAGAGCCTAGTGCAAGCCTTACTGGACGGCTATCGAGAAGGATTGTGAGTATTCTACTACTACTCGTGCCACCTCGAAGATGCTCCTCCTTACCTGACTCCCAAAAAAGGTTACACAGGCCAAAGGTAAACTGAAGCGTGGATTTTGCTCAGTGTGGCTGTGGGTGCGATTACCAGGACAGAGTGCTCTGAGCACGAGAGGGGCTCCGGTGCGTTCCGTATCTCCCGAAGGCCCTTGACATGCATCGAGGCTGGCCACCAGGTGGTATTTTACTCCACACTCCCCAGCTGCGACCCTCAATCGCAGTTGGGCGTCTGGGAGCAGATTTTACCACCTGCAACTAAAAAAAGGCCAAATGTAAACTGAATCGTAGATTTTGCTCAACTGTACAGGTCAAGCTTACTACTTAGCTCGGGTATACCTGCATGGCTACCTTAATTTTTTGGGGCTTCATGTGTAGGAATTTTGTGTATGGCCTTTGGCTGTCGCTGTAATCCAATCGGCCGGACGGATTTTGTCAATTATGTGCATTATGTGTCACTGAATTTGTCTTGATCACGACAATGGCAGACTATAAAATTACAAAAAATTCAATATGGCGGCTGTAAGAAGTAATTTATTCCTGTCGCTATAGCCCAAACTGCTGGATGGATTTTGATAAATGAGATGTCTTTGGATTCCTCTGGCCCTGAAGAGTAACACGAATTATAATAAAGTAAAATAAAAATGAGTTTGTAACTGTTGACTCAAAATCATAATGGAAATTCTATTTATCTAGTCGAGACACTAGTTCTTTCGAGCCAGTGTGGTGAAAGGATTCTTTCGTGCACTTGATACATGATTTCGAACTTCCGACGTTTCAACGACATACAGGCGCACATATATTTTTCGAACAGAAAAACCCTGATTGGTGCACGACTTGATTTGAACCTACGACCTTAGGATCGGAAGGAGGAGCCTCTACCAATGGACCACCAGTCTGCCCTCCTAGTGAAGAACGCAGTAACTGTGTCAAACATGTTTTGAAGAAAAATGAGAACAGAATGTTGTATCCTTTCCAACTTGATGGACCTGCATGGACGATGGGCTGATCACCTGTCACCATGGTTCACCATATCCATCTTGGGAGTCTTGGATCAGAAGTGGCTGCAAGTTTTCTTATGATTATTTGTGGTTCTGCCCACTCTTTAGGGATACGGGCTTGATAATATGTATGTATGTAGAATGTTGTATTTTGTTAGGCGATTCCGAATAAGTATGTATCTAACTATTTTTTGTCAAAAATGCTAGTTACTGCGTTATTCACTAGGAGGGCAGCAGTGCTTTCAGACTTTTTTTATATAATTCAAACGTTTTGTATTAATTCCAGCTACTTATACCCCGACGGACGCGATATCAACCCGGATTTAAGCAGTGCCATAATTTCACCGGCAGAAGACCATATCACAGTCACACAGGAGCAATACGAATTGTATTGTGAAATGGGTATGTACTTCTTTTTTCATATCCTACTAATATTATTTATCTTATACTAAGATTTTACTTATACTAATATTTGTTGTTTATCTGTTTTACCTACTATGTGTTGTTTTCATTCTCTCTATATTACCTACTAGCTGTTGCCCGCGACTTCGTACGCATGTAGTACATTATTTTGTTCTATAATCAATAGTTTTCGCAGCGCACGCCAAAAACTATTTTGGGTTTTCTACCTTGGCTTGCAATATTGCATTTTTCTTACGGATCCCTTTTTTTTTTAATTAATATAGCCTATGCTGGACCCTGATAATGTAGCTTTGTATTGTTGAAAGAATTTTTGAAATCGGTCCAGTAGTTTCGGAGCCTATTCGTTACAAATAACTAGAGGCTTGAAGTACAAGTTTCGGGCTTAGATAGCGCTGTGTGAAATATCTAGCGATATAATTGATTGAAACATCTGATAATAATGTTTGTTTGTTACAGGAAGCACGTTTCAATTATGCAAGATCTGTGCAGAGAACGACAAGGATATCCGGATAGAGCCTTGTGGACATCTGCTTTGTACACCCTGTCTAACAGCGTGGCAAATTGTAAGTCACTTTTTACCCGACCACGCGAAACAAAACGATGATTATGTGTTTGGCATTATATTATGTATGAAGCGCTCGTGGCGTAGCTTGATTGATCGTTGAAGTTAGGCAACGTTGTGCGCGGTCACAATTTGGATGGGTGACCGCAAGTGGCATTACGAGCTGAGCGCTTCCGTGCACGTTAAATTGTCGGTACCGGCTTTTAAGTCGTTAGACCTTTATTTTAGCTCGTATGCCTCGACTTCGCATCGACTATCGTGCATAATTTTTGTGTGTAATTTACCAATGTTGACAATTTGTTGTGTTAAAGGACTCGGAAGGGCAGGGCTGTCCGTTCTGCAGAGCAGAGATAAAGGGCACGGAGCAGGTCGTGGTGGACGCTTTCGTACCGCCGCGGCCGCCTAACACTGAAAGGTAAGTACCATAAGCTCACCAAGAGAAACAGGGGTCCAAGCAATGTGATTAGGATGACCAGCTTACTTCTCTGCTGGACTGGGAGTAAAAAAAACATAGAATGCGTCCAGCTGCTTCTCTCCCCGAGCATGTCGTAAAAGCCGACTAAGGGACAGTATCCTCCAACATGATGGACCAACTATACGGGCGATGGGCTGATCACTTGTCACTATGGTTCACCATATCCATATAAAAAGTCACCAAAATGTTCCATTTCTATTGATTTGAGCGTCACCACATTCTATCCGCGTAGCATTATTTTGTCACTCTGTTGGAACTTTGGTGGACTAATGAGGACATTTTCCTAACGCCATCTATCGGATTCTTTCAGACTAAACTTTTTTTTTCTTATTTATTTTGGGGACCTTTGTCCGCACCGCGACCATATCGTCGGTCCAACTCCTATTTATGAGAACATTTCTATAACGCCATCTATGGGATTCTTTCAGACTAAACCCATATAATTATGAGAACATTTCTATAACGCCATCTATGGGATTCTTTCAGACTAAACCCATATAAAAATGAGAACATTTCTATAACGCCATCTATCGGATTATTTCAGAACAAACTCATTTATGAGAACATTTCTATAACGCCATCTATCGGGTTTTTACAGAGTGAACACAAAGACTGCAGTGAAGCCGGTTTCTTCGAACTCGTCCGGTTCGTCCGGTTCGTCGGGGTGCAATGGATCTAGTGAGTTCTACTTATTGAGTTTTCTTTTTATATTTTCCTTTTATATGACGACCTCGGTGGCGTGGCGGGTGAGTCCTCGACTAAGACCTAAGAGGTGTTTATTTATTTACTTTCGGAAAAGCAACAGCTATAATAAAAATGTCCATGATAGAAACAGTGAGACAATTATTATAGGTCTGTTCAATTCCCGCTGCGGAAGAAATGTTCGCATGATCTATAACTATTTCATCCAGGTCTATGTATTGTTTACCAGTGTAATCACGCTCTGTCTCTTTAATTATTAATGTAGGTTTAAAAAATAATTATATATTTTCCAGGCGTAGACGTAACGATATCTGGTAACTCAAATGGCTGGTCGCGAAACGCGACTTTCAACGGACTGACGGATGACATCGACGATGCCGAGGTAACTACAACCTTATTACTATACACATAGGTTTCACAATCGTATGCATATGGATGTAGCATGGTGTTGTATTGGGTAAAGATTCGTTCATATTAATATTCGTTCTAAAATTTAAAAGAAAGGTAGGATTCTAGGTGAAATACGGAAGGATTTCCCAAAACGTCGCGTTTTAATGTGCTAGTGGCGCCATCTAGTCTTTTATATTAGCTTAATAACTGTTGCCTTTTTAGGCTTAGCTCATGAGAACAAGTAAAAAGTATTATGCAAAATTCAGACAGCGCCATCTAGTTCCAAACTTTTGAATTACTTCTCTAATTAACTGTCATGGCTACGCTTGTAAAAATAATATTGCCATTGTAGAAACTCCCAGAATTTAACATATCTTTTCAATTTATCAATATCATCAGAACGTAATTTACGAATTTCCTATTATTTCCCAGATATAAACAAAAAAAACTAATAAACTTATGTAACTTTATTAGTAATCAGTTTCAATTTGAAACCGTCAAAATGACGGCTATTTATATAGCAAAGCCGTCAAATTTTACAACTGACTGAGGGAAAGTTCAAGTGAGGCTGTCATATTTGACGTTTTCAAATAGAACCTGTACGGCGATTATATAGTTGCAAGCAGTTCCTATCAGTCTGATGTCAAATATGACAGCTTTATACTAAAAACTGTTACATTTGTCAGTTTCAAATAGAATCTGATTGTAGCAGAATTTCTTATGAAATTTCTTATTATAGATACATAACGCCATAGTTTTGTATGAGCGAATCTTTATGCGCATGAGTTTGTGTTGTCTTTAATTTGAGCTTGTTTCATTTGAATCATTGTTTTGTATCGTTGCTTGGTATTTAGCTGTGCATTTCACGTCGGCGTCTTTGCTCACCCACTCTGCATCGACATTATCCACCGTTGATTTAATAAAACTAAAAAATAATACTCTTAAAGGCAAATAAAAACAAAAAAAAATTGTCAATAAAGCTGTACTAGAGTTAGGATTTTGTTCGTATTAAGAAATAATAATTTTATAGTGATCCTAAAATGTATAAAATAAAGATATAAATATTTAAGCTTTTCGTATCTTGACAGGTTTTGCAAAGGTCAACTCTATCAAAAAATAAAAATCTACTATCCCTATCCCGTAAAAATTTACAAGTTAATTTTACAAAGTCCGAATAATCCGGTTTAGAGCAAAAGAGCGGACGACGAGAAACGTCCAATGAAAATTACAAAAAATGAATCAAAAGTCTAATATGACAAATCAACATACATAATTATCACGCCTGTATCCCTAATGGAGTGGGCGGCCACTAGTAAGAAAATTTACAGACACTACTGATTCAAAGTACCAAGAGGGATAATAATATGTTGAACCACGGAAACAAATGATCAGCCTGTCGCAATAAAACTATGTATGTTCGTATGAGCTAGTGGCCAACTCTAGCGACGGAGTTTTTACGCCGCCTAAATCCTCCGTCGTGGCTTAACGACTTTGTAGGTGATCGGATTGAAACACAGCATTGGGCAACGACAGAAGAAAGTTGAGAGTGCAGTCAGAGTTCAATAAGTGCTTTTTTCTAGTAAAAACTTCAAAATACTTCGGAGGCCGGAGCCGCGTGCGTTATTTTCCAATGGTTCGCGACGACTACCAACCCGCGCATCAAAACAAAAAGCAATATGGCTGCATCCTCAGCGTTCATTCAAAATTTATTTCTCAAATAGTCGCCAACAGATGGCGTTAAGAACACAGAATAACACTAACAATAAAACAAAATATTCTAAATTAATCTAATACCCTATATACCTATGACACAAAATGTATAGCTATATTTTACCTATATTTAAATAAAATAAAAAATAAAAAGTTATTATGGTAAGGTGTGTCGCCTACAATCCACCCCCTTAGTGCTGAAACTGAACTGATTAGTAAAATAAACAAAAACAAACAAATTGAAGATCAGTGACAAGCACTAACAATCAGCAGGTTCAAGTAGGGCGACACGCGTCACTGGGCGGCGCACCAAACCAGTGCGGGTGCGCACGTCCACCACTCGCACGCGACCGTCGTCTGCCGCGTGCGCAGCACTCACCACTCCGTGCCGCCAGCATCCACGATCTAAATTAGGTTCTACTATCAGAACATAGTCTCCAACTCGCAACGCTCTCTGTTCCCTACACCATTTCTGCCTAGGTATCAAAGTAGGAAGATATTCTTTTACCCACCGCGCCCAAAACATATCGGCTAACCTTTGCGCTATGCGCCATTGTTTACGTAGGCATAGATCTTCGTTATCATATCTGCCGAATACGGGACTGTTAGATGACGTACCTAGCAAAAAATGATTAGGTGTTAGAGCTTCGGGATAGTTAGGGTCACTTGAAACGTGAGTGATAGGACGACTATTTACGAGCGCTTCTACTTCAGTAAATAAAGTAGAAAGCGTTTCAGGATGTGGAGCGCGTTCTTTTAGAACGGCTTTCAAGGCCGTTTTTACCGTGCGTATCATACGTTCCCAGGCGCCACCTTTCTCGGGGGCCCCGGGAGGTATAAACCTCCACTCGATACCTCTTACAGTACCGTCTTCACGGAGTTTACTCTCATCGAGTTCCAACAGACTCCGCTTCAACTCGTTATTCGCTCCGTGCAGGTTCGTCCCGTTATCTGAATAGATAACGCTGGGCGTACCGCGGCGCGCGATCATGCGTCTGAGCGCCATGATGGTGGAGTCTGTACTCAGACTCTCACTTATTTCTAAATGTATGGCTCGCACCGTGAGGCACGTAAACATTACGCCGTACCTCTTGAGCCTTTTTCGACCGACGGTGACCTCCATCGGTCCGAAAAAGTCCACCCCCGTAAAGGTAAAAGGTCGACGATTGTGCTGCAGTCGGGCAGCAGGCAGGTCCGCCATGCGTTGCGGCTGCGGCGTGGCGCGCCGGTGGCGGCAGAACAGACAGCGTGCGGCAACCGCGCGAACGGTCGGCCGCAGCTTCAAAATCCAATAGCGTTGCCGCAATTCGTTTACGACGAGCTCGTGAGCACCATGCATAGCTTTTCTATGATGGTATTCAACCAGCAAACGAGTGATTTTATGACGACCATCGAGTATGGCGGGTCGCATAGTCGAGTGGGTGACACCATCGACTTTGTCGATTCGACCAGCTACTCGTAACACATTAGTGTCGTCTAAATAAGGCGTCAATGTTATCAAACGACTGTTTGATAATAAAGGCTTATTTTGCTTGACAAGTTCTATGTCTTGCGCGAAGGAATCCTGCTGCGATTTTCTGAGTAGGTATAGTTCGGCTTCATTCATGATCTCGACATTCATGCAAGCGTCTACTCGTCGACAGCGCTTTATGAATAGAAGGATTCGAGCAGTCACTCGCACGAGTCGTAGCCAAGATGAGTAGTCATCTTCGTTGGGCAAGGAGTAGTCAACGATCTGGGTCGTGACTGTGTTCAGGCTCCTTTCCTCACAAACTACGTCTAGTGATGGCTTTTTGGAGGACTTACAATCTTTAGGCCAGGTTTCTTCAGGTTGCCGTAAAAATTGTGGTCCTCGAAACCATACACTATCATACATCAGAGGTGGCGCTTCGTCTTTGGTAGCTAAGTCAGCTACATTCAGCTTTGTAGGGACGTAATGCCACTCCGATATATTCGTGAGCTCGTCAATTTCTCCTAATCGATGAGCTACGTAAGGCTTGTAGCTTCTGGGATCACTGCGAATCCATTGCAAGACCGTTTGTGAATCCGTCCAGAAGTAACGTTTGTCACATTTAAAATTTTTATGTTCTCGCTGAAGCGAGTCCGCGAGACGTGACGCAGTAAGTGCGCCTTGCAGTTCTAGGCGGGGAACTGATACTGGGCGGAGTGGAGTCACTCTGCTCTTACTAGCGGCAAAACAAACTAGAACGTGACCGTCGGCTCGAGTAAATCGCCAATAAATAATTGCCGCGTAAGCTTTAGTAGAAGCGTCACAAAAAATGTGCAGTTGTTTATTCACGATAGACTCGTCACTACTATCTATATCTATCGATGTTGGATAGCATTGAGTCCAACAATCAGCATTGTTATACCACCTAGGTATGCGTAAGGATTCTAAAAGTTTTAATTCATCAAGCCACTTCACCCATTTGATGTGCTCACCAGAATGGATGCGGCATTTCCAATCAACTTTCGATCTGTGTACATCTTGAAATATGATTTTACTTTTAATAACAAATGGCGATAAAAAACCATGTATATCGTAAATAGACATAATAATACTAAGCATTTCAGCTTTCGTAGGAGGCGTTAAACCATTTAAAATATCAGTAGGTATCCTATTTAGCGAAATCTGAAAACCAAATGAATCGTCCGCCGGATGCCATATCAAACCTAAAGTGCGCTCACTTGTATTCGTAGCTCCATGTTTGAACTGCACGGCAGTGCGCGCAAGCGCATCCGAGGGAATTGTGTCTAAAACCGGTTTGCTATTACTCGACCAATTCCTTATCTCAAAGCCGCCTTTCGCGTGGATTGAAGTTATGTCTTTTATCAATTGTATTGCCGTAGTTTCGGTGCTAGTAGAATATAAACAGTCATCCATGTAGTGATTGTTTATAATTACATCTACAGCTTCGGGATGTAAATCTTCGTATTTGAGGGCATTTATGTTTTTCACGTGTTGTGCAATGAAAGGTGAACATGTTGCACCGAAAATTAAACTTTGCATAGAACAAACTTTAATCGGGCTTTCTGAAGATTCTTGCCACAAGAATCGAAGTACATGTTGATCACAATTTCTTATACGAATTCGAAGAAACATATCACGAATATCCCCAATGATTACTATTTTATTCTCACGAAATCTTAGCATCATTCCGTATAACGAATTATACAAGTCCGGTCCAGTTAGTAAATAATCATTTAGGCACACACCATCTACTTTGGCGGCGGCATCAAAAACCAACCGTAACTTACCAGGCTTATTAGGATTTTGTACACCGAAATGTGGTAAATACCAAACATGATCAGCTGAGAGTTCGTTATCAGTTAGTTCTCGAGCGTAACCATTGTCTATCAGTTTAGATATCTCGGTCTTATACCTATCGGCGTAGTCAGCATTTTTATGGAATTTACGTAACAATAACTGTTGCCGAGAGTAGGCATTATTGTACGAGTCAGGCATAACAAAATTATCTTTTTTAAACGGCAAACCTACTTCCCACTGGTCACCTACCTGACGTGCTGTTTTATTTAAGATTTCGACAGCGCGAATATGATCCGTATTCTCTCGAGATACGGGTGAAATTCCTATCAAATCAAAGTTAAAGGAATATTTTATCAGGTCATTAAGTTCGCTAATTTCGGACACATCATCATCATTATCGCGAGAGTGAGCGAGATGGAAGACATTTTGTTCACTTACCCTAGGCTTCGAGGAGTGAGTGCTACGGCCACGGTGGAAACCATGGATGGTCCATCCCAGGCGACAGCGTGATGCGTACAGCGAGTCCCTGTCTCCGTGTACTACCTCAAGCGGAGCTATGAGGAAGTAATTATCCTCACCAATTAGTAACCGCGGTTTAACACTAGTATCAGTACAAACCATATGCTTAATATGAGATAAATGCGTACTATTTACACTATTCAAAAGCGATAGATTTTGTGAGCACAATTTTAACTGAGCACATTTACGTAACTTACAGTCATAGCTAACATTGTCTTGTCCCGTTACTTCTACCTTAACACTAGGCACTTCCGACTGATATACCGACAAACCGAACGCATCAGTGAACTTTATAGGGCGCGCACTAACACACTCTAAGCCTAAAGTGTCTGCCAAGTCCGCGTCAATCACTGACACTTCCGCACCATCGTCCAGGAGCGCGTAGGTATTTATCACGCCTTTAGGGCCTCGAAGTCGAACCGCGATCACTTTCAACAGCGCGAATTCCTCCGAGGCGCTGCTCGCGTCATCAGCGTCTCGAGCAAAGTGCATCATGGACGCGTCAGTCGTAGCTGCAGGTACCGCAGGATCCGGGTTCACGGGCAGCTTATCAGCTGATTGTGACGTCATCTCAGGTCTAGTCCAGTGTAGCAGGCGGTGATGTGCCATGCCACAGTTATCGACGTCACACACAGGTGCGGGGCACGTTATATCTTTATTGTGTCGCGCTTGTAGACAACAATAACAAAGGCCGCGCATTTTTACGAATCTCCATTTATCACGGCGCATGGCGCGTTTGAATATGCGACACTCTGGCAAAGTATGACTGCCTTTCTGGCAGAATCTACATCCATTGTTCTCAGCGGCGGCGACAGAAGAAGTATAGACAGTACGATGGCGGTACTTATCTTCAGTTCGCTTTGTTGGAGCGTCGATCAGCTTCTTGTCTCGTGGCTGAGTACATCCAACGACTGATAACATTTCAGCCTCCACCTTCAAAAATGTAGCCAGTAGTTCTAGTCTTGGTCTGCCTTCTCTCAGACGATTGTAGGCAAACTCTGTCCATCTTCCGATTAAGGTGCTCGGCAATTTAGATACAACAGCTGCAGCGAGCTCTGGACTTCGAAGATAGTCATTCTGGTCTAGTGCGCGTATAGTTGCCACGCAATTGTTGACTTTAATAGACAAGTTGATCAAGTCTTGTTGATAATAAGTAGGTAACGCTGGTAGCTTTTTCAGCTGCGACGTTATGTTGCTAATAATAATATCAGCTCGGCCAAACCTTAGTTCAAGTGCTTCTATGACTGCTGACGGCGGAGTGTTGCCGATCAGCAAGTCCGTCACTGCTTCCTTGGCCTCACCTCGTAGAGATTTTCTAAGTCTCCACAGGTTCTCACTGTCACTGAATTTACACACTCTTGACGAGTCATCATAAGCATTTTTAAAATGTAGCCACTCAATACTGTCACCACTGAAAATAGGTAGTTCAAGAACACAGAATAACACTAACAATAAAACAAAATATTCTAAATTAATCTAATACCCTATATACCTATGACACAAAATGTATAGCTATATTTTACCTATATTTAAATAAAATAAAAAATAAAAAGTTATTATGGTAAGGTGTGTCGCCTACAGACTTAAAGCCGGGATCGACTGTTCCCAATTTGTGACCGCGCATATCGTTGCTTAACTCTAACGATCAATCAAGAACGCTTAAGCTACGCCACGAGCGCTTCAAGCGCGATAAAACTAACAAGAAGTTATATTTATAAAAAAACGTGTTTTTTTTTTAATTTATTTATGAACTTTGGCGTTTAAAAAAAATGATTAATATTTGCTACGCGAAAAATACATAAAAATAAACGTTAAAGAAAATTACAAAATTAGCTGATTTCGACGAGCTACTCGTATCTGCACAGCTAAACGACCAAGCGTTAGCATCATATAAACGGTCCGTTTTGTTGCAGAGGCGCCGGCGGAAAGCACCGCATGCTTAGTTTGCACGCGTAGCCGCTCATGGATTCTCTTGCATTACATTGTTGACATACCCACGAATACTCAAACGCGACTCAGAGTTGAGCACGTCTCAAGTGACGAGTTTATGACAGATTTTCATCAAAAACTGTCAAAAAACCTTGACTTGAGATGTGCTCAACTCCGAGTCGCGTTTGAGTATTCGAGGGATAGTTGCGAGATTATCCCCTGAATACTCAAACGCATCTCAGAGTTGAGCACGTCTCAAGTGACGAGTTTATGACAGATTTTCATTAAAAACTGTCAAAAAACCGCAACTTGAGACGTGCTCAACTCTGAGTCGCGTTTGAGTATTCGGGGGTATGTGTCTTGTTGCAAACAGTTTCTATCAGATGTCAACGATGTGACACAGCTTGTTGAATGTCGAAGATGACAGCTTTTCTTTTGCAAATGACTGTCATATTTTACGGTTTCAAATAGATGCTGTTTGAGACAGAGTTACAGAACACGTCATAAAATCAACAAAACTATAGTTTGACAAATATATAGATTTACTCAACTGACGTTTCGAAATAATGTTGCCACCTAAAACTATAAAAGTGTTGTTTCAATGACCTTCTTAACTCTATTTTACACTCAACTATTTAATTTTCGACAAGAAGGCAACCTAACAAATGTCAAAATCGTGAATCGAATTTATTTGTCAGACTATAGAATATTTTCTGGGTCTGATTCATTTCATAACGTTACGAACAATATAATTTGTTTTCGTCTATTAAGACTTGGTTATTATAATTTTATTTTAAATGTAAATTTTGATTGCCTTTGTTTTATAATAAATGAGTGAAGAAGTATTTATTTAGAACTAGTATCTGGCCGCGGCTAAACTCGCGCGGTACCTGGATAAAAAGTTTCCTATGCGTTATTTCAGTACACGAACTGTGTGTATTCAAAGTTTTATCCAAATCCCTTCAGCCGTTAAAGTGAATTCACACACAAACTTTCTATGTTTTAAATTATTTTTAGTTTGTTGACGTCAATGCAATTATATTTTATGTTAATCAGTAAGAGTTTTGTAAACGTCCTAAATCCAAATTAAATTAATATGTTCTAATATTAAAATGGCGGAAGGCAAAAATCAATTCCTGCCATAAAATTTACAAAAAAAAAGTTTGTAAGTAAGTATTTAAAAATGAAATTTGCTTGGGCACATTATAAGTTATTTAATTATATTATATTATAATTACGATTATTTATTTTTAAGTTTTGAATGTTGACATTATACGCTTGGTGACATGTGCTTTTTTTGTGTTTTCTTTCGTCTTTATTTTTTAAATTAAGCATGTATTAAAAACCCTTTATTTAATTCACTCTCAAAATAATATAATCTTTTACTATCTCAAGCAATTATTTGAACAATAATAATAATAACAGCCAACAGTCACATACATAGTTCTGACCCCACACTAGGATTCCCTGTGTCGTGGGTATCAGAAACTACGAGTACCATGGTACCAATTGAAATCTTCTTGCATAATTATGTGTGTCACTGATTTGGCAACATACTTTGCAATAAGTACATTATGTACTTATTTATACATTAATTATTATGTGTACCAGTGTGTTAAAAGTGAATGTAAGGTAAGTACCATATTTGATACTCGCTTCCGACCCCGACTTCGCTCGCTTTGTGCCTGGCTATATTCCAGCACATGTTCTCTTGTCTGCCGTCATAAGAAAAAAGGACGTTTCTACATAAAATTCCGAAATGGAGAAAAAAATACTGGTAGTCTATGCGTCTTTTTTTACTGATTCCGATGATGTATATAACTCAATTATAAAAAAATGTCAGTTACGTCTTTTTTCCTTATGACGGCAGTGTAGCGGATGGATTCATTTAGTGACTCCTTTTTCAATCGTAAAAAAAAACAAATCTATTAGAGCAATTGAAACTCAAAATTACCTACTCGTGTTATTCGTGAAATACCTAAATGATGACGCGTCAACGAAAAACCGTCAGTAGCGGTCAATGTTATAAGAAACTAGCTGCCGCCCGCGGCTTCGCTCACGTGGTACCCGGATGAAAAATAGCCTATATGTTAATCCAGCACATGTACTATGTATATTCCAAGTTTCATTCAAATCCGTCGAGCCGTTTAGGCGTGATTAGGACACAAACATCCTCACAAACTTTCACATTTATAATATAGTAGGATTATCTCCAAAAACTTTATGTAAAAAATCGTTTTTTAACATAATAAGTAAATAAAATAACACCCAACAGTCACATACATAGTGCTGACCCCACACTAGGATTCGCCGTATCGTGGGTATCAGAAACTACGAGTACCATGGTACCACAACACCCAGCCCCGGAAGAAATATTTGCAAACATTTCTTACGCAGCGGGAACCAAACCCGCGCCTTTTGCGTCTCTGCCGAGCAATCGCCCGCCACGCCACTGAGGCCGTCGATAACAAAGAAACCCCCCATAATTGTGTTTATTATTTTATATTTTTACGGCTGACAATATAAGAGAAATGTGCTAGATATTATATAAGTACTTTTAAGACTAACATCTACATTGGCCCACATTTTATGCAATAAAATTTCATTTCATTTCAATAAATATTTTTTATTTATTTCAGGATTGGGCAGAATTCAACGCAGCTACATCAACAATAGACGCTCTCCGCCCCTCAGTGCGTTCCCCCCTCGCCTCCCCGCGTCACTCCCCGCGCGCCGCCCGCCGCCTCCCCGAAAGGGGGGTGAATGAGAACGCGTATGGGGAGCTACGGGCACCCCCTTTACCCCCTCGGAAGAGCCTAAGCCCAGCTGAGGGGGCGATCGCTTCTGCATCCAGTGTACAGGACATAGCTACTGCTAGCTCACAAGGTAAAGAACTAAGGCCTTTTACCATCTATAGTAGATGATTTATACAGCGTCAGGAGGCAACTTTTACCTTCACAAGCGGGACGCTGTAGTGCCCGGGACGAATTAAGATGGAGTAGGCTTGCCCAGCACCTATTCCATCCTCTCAGCTTAGTCGGCCTTGTCCACAGGAATGACATGGTCAATACGTGCGGAACTGACTGAGCCGCGGGTTTCCTCACGATGTTTTCCTTCACCGTTAAGGAGTACTGGTATAGCGGACATAATTTTTCCGCACAGAAAAATCCATTGGTACATGAGCGAATTCGAACCCGCGACCTTAGGATCGGAAGGCGGGGTCACTACCAACTAGACCACCAGTGCTCTTACAAAGTAAAGAACGTTACCCCTAAGTCACTATAAAAGCAAGAATTAAATAAGGACAATGCATTTTCGGTTAAAATCGAATCCCAAGAGACCAAGCGACCCTTAAAAGTAACAAAATGAAAAAACATCGAATCGAATCTCGTTTTTTAGGTTTCCTTAAGGGTGCCAACGGGACCCTATTTCTAAGCCACCGCTGTCCGTCCGTCAAACCGTAAATGAAACGAAATGAAATGAAATAATTTATTTGCGTGAAGTGTGGTGGTACGCAGATAACTTAAATATCTAAATTGGATTCACACACTTCGCTAGGAAACCCAGCATGCAAAAACGACTTTATGATTACACTAGCTGCCGCCCGCGGCTCCGCTCGTGTGGTACCCGGATAAAAAATAGCCTATATGTTAATCCAGTACATGTACCATGTATATTCCAAGTTTCATTCAAATCCGTTCAGCCGTTTAGGCGTGATTGAGGCACAAACATCCAAACATATTTTCTTTACAAACTTTCGCATTTATAATAGTACTAGATGGCAGCACAGGTAAAGTTAGTACGCGCTATCGTTGCGTTTTGAACTTTACGCCGGTAATTTCAAGCAAACTTAAGCTTTTCAATTTTATAATATAAGTAAGAAGTAAGATTTGTCGTTAATTAAATTATACATAAATGATACATTAAAATTTCAACTTATTAAAATCTGACTTCCGGCATTAAATGATAAATTATATAATTAATTATAACTTAGTAAATCATTAATACTGTATAATTCTAATTGGTAGAGTTTAAATTTTCACAGAATAAAAAAAGGGGTCCCCCGTACAAGTCCCCCTTCGTGTGCGAGTTCGATTTGCGCTTGCCGGTTTTTTTCTTGTGACTGACCCAAGTGTTTTGAACTAAACTGATCGACAAGCTCCGAGAGGGAAAGGGAGGCAAATAAAGGCATATGTGGTATTATAATGTGAGTCAATTCATTACATTTTAGAACTTTAGCCTAGCAAAAACATCAAAACGCATCGATAGCGCATTCTAGAAATCGGTCAGATTTGACAGCGCCATCTAGTTGTGAAACGTGACCAAGTTGGGAATTTGCTCTAACACCAAGAAAGAAACCGACAAGCGCATCTCGGCTATACAGACAAATAAACTTCCAGTTTGGTCAGTCTGAATGACTTTGTTTGTAAATACTTATCCATTTTCTTCGTTCAACAGGTTACCTATCAGCAGCTGAACCTCGGCGTCGTTCGTCTTTGGAACCGGAACCGGATGTCCGTCACAGACTGACTTCCATCATCACCGGATCGACGGAGACCATTACCGGGGTCATTGACACCAGGCACGAGGTAGTTATTTGACGGCCTCGGTGGCGAGGCGGGCGATTACTCGGCGGAGACGCAAGAGGCGCGGGTTAGATTCCCGCTGCGGAAGAAATGTTTGCATGTTCTGCAAATATTTCTTCCGGGTCTGGGTGTTGTGGTACCATGGTACTCATAGTTTCTGATACCCACGATACAGGGAATCCTAGTGTGGAGTCAGGACTATGTACATATGTGACTGTTGGGTGTTATTTATTTTATTTTTATAGGTGTTTTGAAAAATTGGCTTATTGATAAATGTTTTTACTCCATCGACGAATATTTAAACAGTTCTGGACATTAAATTATGTATTTTTATATTCTGACATTCTTAAAATTATGATTATAACATTACATAATAAAAATTGTAACATAAAAGAGTCAAAATAATTAAAAACTCTTTTTCTAGGTACCCCCCGATCCTCGTGCCTTCGAGAAGCCTCGCCGCGCCTGCACCCCTCAATCTAACAGCCGCCCCCTCCCCGCACCCCCTCTTGATAACGAAGATAGACACCCCCCGGAACGGCTCGACAGAAACGACAGATTACCGGAAAGAAGCGACAGGTTACCGGAAAGAAATGATCGGTTGCCGGAAAGAACCGACAGACTACCGGAAAGAAGTGATAGATTACCGGAAAGAAGTGATAGATTACCGGAAAGAAGTGATAGATTACCAGAAAGAAGCGATAGATTACCGGAAAGGTTGGACAGACCGGAAAGGAATGAAAGACAATTACCGGAACGGAACGATAGAATTATAGATAGGCATGACAATAGGCACAATAACTTAGACAATAGAGAGAATAGACACTCAAATCCGTTAGAGTTAAGACAAGATAGACACGCGCCTTTAGAATACAGAGATCGTCTTGAAACGAGGCAAGATAGACACTCTGGACCTTTAGAAGTTCGAGATCGCCATTCGAACCCAATACCGGAAAGACAGGACCGATCTAACCCAATACCGGAAAGACAGGACCGTCATTCTAACCCAATACCGGAAAGACAGGACCGCCATTCTAACCCAATACCGGAAAGACAAGATCGATCTAACCCCATAGATAGAGACAGACACTCCACCCCTTTAGAAGTAAGGCATGTTTCAAACAGTATCGACCGACCGCCTGAAAGGCCATCAACGGATCCAAGACTCCATATGCCAGAGCGGCATATTCTGCAAGAGAATCGGCACGAAATGAGGCCTCCTGAGCGACCGGAAAAGCCAGATTTAAAAGTGCAGGAGCGAAGCTTTGAATGCAAAGTTGAAAATAGGTAATTATTAATTTCAGTACCATCATAAATTGGGAAAGTATCCTCTCCAACATGATAGACCATATGCGCGATGGGCTGATCACCTGTCACTATGGTTCACCATATCCATCTTGGGACTTTGAATCAGGAGTGGCTGTAAGTTTTCTTATGATTACTTGTGGCTCTGCCCACCCCATTAGGGATACGGGCGTGATAATATATATGTATGTTTATTTACTAGCTTTTTACTTTAGGTCCACGCGTACAACATATTTATAGTCTGGATTTTAATAAGTTTTGTTCAAAACGGTTTGTTCGCCTAAATTCCATTGCTTAGTTTGAATAAAATTCAAATCGTGACCTACTATCAATACTGTTACGTATTAAGAGTTCCGAAGGAATTCTACGAAGGAATAAGAATGAATAAATTTCCATTCATACAAGCATTTTCATTCGTAATATTAGTGTGATACTGTTTTGTTGTATTTCTTGTAGTAAACAAGTAAGGCATTTTACCATCTATAGTAGATGATTTATACAGCGTCAGGAGGTAACTTTTACCTTCACAAACGGGACGCTGTAGTACCTGGGACGAATTAAGATTGAGTAGGCTTGCCCAGCGGCCCCACAGAAAAGACATGGTCAATACGTAAACTATTAAAATAAGTAAACTAAATACTTGCTAACTAAACTAATCTTATATTTTTATTTTTATTTTTATTTTAAATTTGTGAAAGATAACATGAGTCAAAGTCAAAATAAAAAGAAATTATTCCTTATAATCACGGGGATCACTTGGACACGTCTTAAATCTACGTTGCATTTACACCTGTTCGTAACGCGACCAAGCGTAAAGCCGGGTTTCCACCGCGAGCGGAGCGAACTCATTAAGACTTCGTTTAACTGACCCACGTCGATCCCATATTTCACCCTATATCAACAGCTACAAATTTTGAATATGTCATCACGTCGTTCACTTCACATCGCAACTTTGCTTTTAGATAGATAGAAAATTCTTTATTGCACACAAGAAAACATACATAGGCGAATTTAATGCTAATTAGCATTTTCTTCCAGCTAACCTTTGTGTAGGTTGGAGAAAAAATGAAGGCAGTGCATTGTAGAAAGGTTACAAGAGAAATAATTATTATACAAAAATAAATACAAACAATATCTACCTAATTTATAACATAATATATACAAAAATACCTACAGGTGCTCAATTTTGATGACTGTTCTGCAGAGCAAGATAATGGTGATAAACTTTAGACTTGAAAATTCCCATGGATGAGCTTTTCGGGGTAATCAAAAGACAAGCCCCTATTTATTTATATGAAGAACTAAATTTTTCAAGCTGCCAAGCACGTTTGGCGGTTCTTTTAACGTGTCCGACTGCATTTAGTGGCAGTTTTCTCTACGCTGCCACGAAATGCTTGAATAATCTTCTATAACCGCTTACAAATTTAAATTCATTGTACAGTTTTAAAACCAAAGTAAAAAAAATACATTTTGAATCTGCAATTTGGTTATTATAGTCGATCTTGGTTTCTGCTTTTGTTTCTTTTTATTGAATTTCTGTTTTTTTTTTCTTTCTTTCTGACAGAGGGGAGTAGAAGGAAAACACACGTTATGCCGTCCTTATTACAAGTGGAATAATACAGATGACGATGACGATGATATTTTAAATTTGACTTCCAGGGCACCGCCAAGACAAAGGTCGCTGCCCACTAACACGAGCGGCAGTGTGGACCACCCCAGCAAATCTACAACAATGCCGAAATTCCCTTCGGAAGATATTAAGGATGCTGCGTACGAAAATGTGGCTGTTGAGATGAACGAGCTCGCTATTGCACGTAAGTACTAATTTTCGGGTCACGAGTTATTTCTAACAATTATGTATGTATGTATGTTCGTATGAGCTAGTGGCCAAATCTAGTGACGGAGCTTTTAGGCCGCCTAAAGGCCTCCGTCATGGCTTAACGACTTAAAAGCCGGGACCGACTTTAACGTGCCCTCCGAAGCACGGAAGCGCTCAGCTCGTAATGCCACTTGCGGTCACCCATCCCAATTTGTGACCGCGCATATAGTTGCTTAACTTTAACGATCAATCAAGAACGCCTAAGCAAGCTACGCCACGAGCGCTTCAAACCAGTGTGGTGAATGGAATAACGTGCGCCTCAAAGAGGCTGCTTTCGTGCACTTTTCCATTTTTGTTTTTATGCCATGTCTCCTCACGGCATCGAGCATTTAACTGAATAGAGGGGTAATGTTATTCGTTTTGTTCGAAAAATAATTCCGCCAAAACAGATCAGAACAGTGGGCCCGCCCCTGCGCTCTGATTGGCCGACTCAATGTCAAGTATTGAACTAGAGCTGTGCAATAAAATATTCATATCGATATCTATTCTAATCGATTCTAAAAATAAAAAATAAAAAAATATCGATAGCAATGTTTGTTTAGTGGAATACAAATAAGTTTAAATGTATTATGTTTATGTGTGTGTTTGTGCGTGTGTGTACGAAATAATAACAAGAAACTTTATAAAATAGAACTTCCATACTTAAAAAAAATATAGTAATAAATGAAATAAATTCGATAATCAAAGGAATCTTAAATATATATAAATATTTGTGGACAATTCACACAGCGCCATCTAGCCCCCTAAATAATACTAACTTTATTTATTAAGGAAATATAAGGTATAGCCTATCTATACTTTCTATACTAATATTATAGAGGAACGATTTTTTGTTTTTTTGTTTGTAACGAATAGGCTCCGAAACTACTGGACCGATTTCAAAAATTCTTTCACCAGTACAAAGCTGCATTATCAGGGTCCAGTATAGACTATAATAAATTTTCAAAAAAATTAGGGATCCGTAAGAAAATTGCAATATTGTAACCCAAGGTAGAAAACCAAAAATAGTTTTTGGTGTGTGGCTCCGAAACTACTGGACCGATTTCAAACATTCTTTCACCAATAGAAAGCTACATTATCAGGGTCCAGTATAGGTTATAATAAATTTTCAAAAAAATTAGGGATCCGTAAGAAAATTGCAATATTGTAACCCAAGGTAGAAAACCAAAAATAGTTTGTGGCGTGTGGCTCCGAAACTACTAGACCGATTTCAAAAATTCTTTCACCAGTAGAAAGCTACATTATCAGGGTCCAGTATAGGCTATAATAAATTTTCAAAAAAATTAGGGATCCGTAAGAAAATTGCAATATTGTAACCCAAGGTAGAAAACCAAAAATAGTTTTTGGCGTGTGGCTCCGAAACTACTGGACCGATTTCAAAAATTATTTCACCAATAGAAAGCTACATTATCAGGGTCCAGTATAGGTTATAATAAATTTTCAAAAAAATTAGGGATCCGTAAGAAAATTGCAATATTGTAACCCAAGGTAGAAAACCAAAAGTAGTTTTTGACGTGTGGCTCCGAAACTACTGGACCGATTTCAAAAATTCTTTCACCAATAGAAAGCTACATTATCAGGGTCCAGTATAAGCTATAATAAATTTTCAAAAAAAATAGGGATCAGTAAGAAAATTGCAATATTGTAACCCAAGGTAGAAAACCAAAAATAGTTTGTGGCGTGTGGCTCCGAAACTACTAGACCGATTTCAAAAATTCTTTCACCAGTAGAAAGCTACATTATCAGGGTCCAGTATAGGTTATAATAAATTTTCAAAAAGTTAGGGATCCGTAAGAAAATTGCAATATTGTAACCCAAGGTAGAAAACCAAAAATAGTTTTTGGCGTGTGGCTCCGAAACTGCTGGACCGATTTCAAAAATTCTTTCACCAATAGAAAGCTATATTATCAGGGTCCAGTATAGGCTATAAAATATTTTCAAAAAATTTGGGATCCGTAAGAAAATTGCAATATTGTAACCCAAGGTAGAAAATCCAAAATAGTTTTTGGCGTGTGGCTCCGAAACTACTGGACCGATTTCAAAAATTCTTTCACCAGTGGAAAGCTACATTATCAGGGTCCAGTATAGGTTATAATAAATTTTCAAAAAGTTAGGGATCCGTAAGAAAATTGCAATAGTGTAACCCAAGGTAGAAAACCAAAAATAGTTTTTGGCGTGTGGCTCCGAAACTGCTGGACCGATTTCAAAAATTCTTTCACCAATAGAAAGCTATATTATCAGGGTCCAGTATAGGCTATAAAATATTTTCAAAAAATTAGGGATCCGTAAGAAAATTGCAATATTGTAACCCAAGGTAGAAAATCCAAAATAGTCTTTGGCGTGCGGCTCAGAAACTACTGGACCGATTTCAAAAATTCTTTCACCAATAGAAAGCTACATTATCAGGGTCCAGTATAAGCTATAATAAATTTTCAAAAAAAATAGGGATCAGTAAGAAAATTGCAATATTGTAACCCAAGGTAGAAAACCAAAAATAGTTTTTGGCGTGTAGCTCCGAAACTACTAGACCGATTTCAAAAATTCTTTCACCAATAGAAAGCTACATTATCAGGGTCCAGAATAGGTTATAATAAATTTTCAAAAAAATTAGGGATCCGTAAGAAAATTGCAATATTGTAACCCAAGGTAGAAAACCAAAAATAGTTTGTGGCGTGTGGCTCCGAAACTACTGGACCGATTTCAAAAATTCTTTCACCAGTAGAAAGCTACATTATCAGGGTCCAGTATAGGCTATAATAAATTTTCAAAAAATTAGGGATCCGTAAGAAAATTGCAATATTGTAACCCAAGGTAGAAAACCAAAAGTAGTTTTTGACGTGTGGCTCCGAAACTACTGGACCGATTTCAAAGGCAAAGGCTAGTGTGTTATAATTAATGAAATAAAGCTTTTTTTATATTAAGGAAAATAAAGGAAAAACTTGCAAAAATTTTCTGGAAGTTTATTGTAAAACAGTTCAGTAATTCCCCATAATATCTTACTGTGTTACTGTTACTGGTTTTTAAAGTGAATTAATTTCGTATAAATTCTTCTCACTGCTTGTTTCTCGTCATATTCAATAAAAGGTGAAAAATAATTCAGGTTTCTTTATTACAAATATGTCTTCCGGGTCTGGGTGTTATAATATGGTGTATAAGTATAAGTACCTACCTAGTATATAAGCATTCTATCAGCCACCTGATTCCCATAGTACAAGTTTTGCTTAGTTTGGGGCTAGATGGTTCTGTGTGATATATCCTCAAATATTTATTATTTATTTATTTAATTACAGTCATTAATAGAACAACCATTATAAATTTTAATTCAAGTAGCTGACTGAAATTATATTAATACTAGCTGTTGCCCGCGACTTCGTACGCGTGTAGTAGGTACATTATTTTGTTCTATAATCAATAGTTTTTACAGCGCACGCCGAAAACTATTTTGGATTTTCTACCTTGGGTTACAATATTGCAATTTTCTTACAGATCCCTAATTTTTTGAAAATATATTATAGCCTAGGTTACGGATCCCTAACTTTTTGAAAATTTATTATAACCTATACTGGACCCTGATAATGTAGCTTTCCACTGGTGAAAGAATTTTTGAAATCGGTTCAGTAGTTTCGGAGCCACACGCCAAAAACTATTTTGGATTTTCTACCTTGGGTTACAATATTGCAATTTGCTTACGGATCCCTAATTTTTTGAAAATATTTTATAGCCTATACTGGACCCTGATAATATAGCTTTCTATTGGTGAAAGAATTTTTGAAATCGGTCCAGCAGTTTCGGAGCCACACGCCAAAAACTATTTTTGGTTTTCTACCTTGGGTTACAATATTGCAATTTTCTTACGGATCCCTAACTTTTTGAAAATTTATTATAACCTATACTGGACCCTGATAATGTAGCTTTCCACTGGTGAAAGAATTTTTGAAATCGGTCCAGTAGTTTCGGAGCCACACGCCAAAAACTATTTTGGATTTTCTACCTTGGGTTACAATATTGCAATTTTCTTACGGATCCCTAATTTTTTGAAAATATTTTATAGCCTATACTGGACCCTGATAATATAGCTTTCTATTGGTGAAAGAATTTTTGAAATCGGTCCAGCAGTTTCGGAGCCACACGCCAAAAACTATTTTTGGTTTTCTACCTTGGGTTACAATATTGCAATTTTCTTACGGATCCCTAACTTTTTGAAAATTTATTATAACCTATACTGGACCCTGATAATGTAGCTTTCCACTGGTGAAATAATTTTTGAAATCGGTCCAGTAGTTTCGGAGCCACACGCCAAAAACTATTTTGGATTTTCTACCTTGGGTTACAATATTGCAATTTTCTTACGGATCCCTAATTTTTTGAAAATATTTTATAGCCTATACTGGACCCTGATAATATAGCTTTCTATTGGTGAAAGAATTTTTGAAATCGGTCCAGCAGTTTCGGAGCCACACGCCAAAAACTATTTTTGGTTTTCTACCTTGGGTTACAATATTGCAATTTTCTTACGGATCCCTAACTTTTTGAAAATTTATTATAGCCTATACTGGACCCTGATAATGTAGCTTTCTATTGGTGGAAGAATTTTTGAAATCGGTCCAGTAGTTTCTGAGCCGCACGCCAAAGACTATTTTGGATTTTCTACCTTGGGTTACAATATTGCAATTTTCTTACGGATCCCTAATTTTTTGAAAATATTTTATAGCGTATACTGGACCCTGATAATATAGCTTTCTATTGGTGAAAGAATTTTTGAAATCGGTCCAGCAGTTTCGGAGCCACACGCCAAAAACTATTTTTGGTTTTCTACCTTGGGTTACACTATTGCAATTTTCTTACGGATCCCTAACTTTTTGAAAATTTATTATAACCTATACTGGACCCTGATAATGTAGCTTTCCACTGGTGAAAGAATTTTTGAAATCGGTCCAGTAGTTTCGGAGCCACACGCCAAAAACTATTTTGGATTTTCTACCTTGGGTTACAATATTGCAATTTTCTTACGGATCCCTAATTTTTTGAAAATATTTTATAGCCTATACTGGACCCTGATAATATAGCTTTCTATTGGTGAAAGAATTTTTGAAATCGGTCCAGCAGTTTCGGAGCCACACGCCAAAAACTATTTTTGGTTTTCTACCTTGGGTTACAATATTGCAATTTTCTTACGGATCCCTAACTTTTTGAAAATATTTTATAGCCTATACTGGACCCTGATAATATAGCTTTCTATTGGTGAAAGAATTTTTGAAATCGGTCCAGCAGTTTCGGAGCCACACGCCAAAAACTATTTTTGGTTTTCTACCTTGGGTTACAATATTGCAATTTTCTTACGGATCCCTAACTTTTTGAAAATATATTATAGCCTATACTGGACCCTGATAATATAGCTTTCTATTGGTGAAAGAATTTTTGAAATCGGTCCAGTAGTTTCGGAGCCACACGCCAAAAACTATTTTTGGTTTTCTACCTTGGGTTACAATATTGCAATTTTCTTACGGATCCCAAATTTTTTGAAGATATTTATTATAGTCTATACTAGACCTTGATAAAGGGGCTTTCTATTGTTGAAAGAATTTTTGAAATCGGTCCAGTAACTTCGGAGCCACACGCCAAAAACTGTTTTGGATTTTCTACCTTGGGTTACAATATTGCAATTTTCTTACGGATCCCGGATTTCGTTACAAACAAAAAAACAAAAAATCTTAATTCCTATTTATAATATTAGTATAGATATAAACTAGAGGACGCCCCGTTCTTCAAATGTACTTATTCAATTTATTATATCTGGGTACTTATTTGTTTGTCATAAATAACCTTTTCTGATAAATATCGATACTAATTTTGATTATGACAGTGCAGCATCACTAGTAACACGTGTAATGAATAAAAAGGATGGCATAATATAGGTTACACCTAGGTAAGAGCAGGACGCATAGACAAGCGTCCATTGTTTCGTTTTATTTGACCAGTTTAACTTGAGCCGTGATAAATGGTTGTAAATTGAAATAAAATTATAGTTTATTGATGCTTACCGATGAAACGTGATTCCGTCTGTTTTAAAATTCGATGTCCTGCTGTTTTTTCCACACCACCGAATAGAACAATACGGCATTATGGGTTATAAAACCAAACTTTGAATATTTTCGAGTATCGGGAGACGGACACACACACAGATCACTTGTTGGTTTGGTACTGATTCAGTGCGAGCGTGAATTGTTATTATACAGGTGCATATCATCATATCAGTTGTGCAATTGGATGGCTCATTTTACTACTCTATTAGTTAAATGCTCGATGCCTCACGGTTACCTTCGTTTTTACTTGTGTTTTAACTGGTGGTGCGCAACTGGATTCGAACCAATGACCACAAAATCTAAAGGCGGGATAGACTGCTCTCAGTGGAACAAATATACATACACACAAGTTTTAGCATAGTATCAAGTATCTATATTTTCTTACACATAATATTCATTCTTTTGTAACTTCTCTGCTGGACTGGGAGTGAATAAAAAACATGGAATGCGTCTATCTGCTTTACTCCCCGAGTTTGTCCTAAAAGTCGACTAAGGGATAGTATCCTCTCCAACATGATGGATCATCTACATAGGCGATGGACTGATCACCTGTCACCTTAGTTCACCATCAGGAGTGGTTGCAAGTTTTCTTATTATTACCTTGTGGCTCTGCCCATTCCATTATACATAAAAACTGTCCTGACTACTCTCACTTCATTCACTCATGACATTCTTCTTGCATGCTCGTCGATTTAGAGTACTCTTAATTTGACCTTTCTTCTCTTCCTTGATTATATTCCTGTGATTAATTATTTGTATTTTCATTTCCAGCTAAGAAAATCAACCCGCTCACTCACGACAAACACGGCAGAAAATACAACGACAATGTATCGTACGAAAACATAAATTTGGACTACATTGCGCGTTTGGTAGGCGAGGGATACCCAAAAGAAATTGTTGTACGCGCATTGGGCATCACAAGAAACGACCTCGAAATGGCCTGTGACATTCTACACGAATTCGGGTCAAAAGTATCCAATAAATGTTGAAACATGTCTAATGCATATAGTTCGCGCCACGTAAGATGAACCCACGTGAACAAGTTTGAAAGTGGACATTTTTGCTCACAAAGGTATATGAATATTTTTTTAGATATTCTTTTATTACTAGCTTATCTTATACATGCGCAACTTCGCTCGTGTGGTCTAAACTTTGACAACCGATTTTCTTTTGAGGGTAGTTTGGAAAAATCTTAAAACACATACCCATTGATTTTGCATTTATAGTATCCAGATCGAGTTTCAAACAAATCGAGCTACGCATTAAAAAGTTCTGGGCTGAATTTCGAAAAAACCGCAATAGTGGGTGGTTTTGCTATTGTTTTATATATAAATAAGTAATAAATTTGTAGATTTTTTGTGAAAAAAAACATTACACCTGCATAAAACAGGAAAATCATTGATGGGCAACAGTTTCCGCGTTGCAACTATTTTCCGAAAGTTCATTTTACGTGGGCGAACTATTCCTTAAATAGATTAATTAAATCCCGTGGATTTTGCCTTTGTAGGATAGACAAATCCGAATGTTGCAATGAGTCAGATTAAGAGAGCTTTTTGTAAATATTCAAAGCAATTTAAAAAAATATTCTTCATAAAAAAAAAAATCTATCTCATGACTTATACCTTGACATTGGAGAAATCGAGTAAACAATATTTTTAACGTAAACAATACGATAAACCAGTGAAAATATATTAAGAACGTCAAATAGCAATAGCTACGGTTCCTATTTATAAAATCAAATTAATATTTATCTTTATAAAATTATCCAGGAAATAAACATAGAATAATCGAAAATTAGGTTATCAGTAAATAGATTAATCAAAATCAAAATAAATACTTATAATGCTGTAAATAAATATTTTGTTTGAAAATAATTTGAATATCCTCCTTATGACTAAATTTAGTATCAAAAATATTGAATAAGTAATCAAATTGTGTAAATAGCTTTCGAAAAAAAAATCGCGTCAGCAATGTTTCACAAGATGAATATTTTTCCGAATATTTTAAAAAACATTCTCTAGAATTTCTTACTTTTAGGTAAGTAATTTATATCTTTCTGTATACACAGAAATGATTTTTGAATTCTATTTTTGTATAAGTAAAAATCCAGAAAATGTCAGTGAAAAATAACTTGAATTTAGGACTTCCTAAACAAAAGTGTGATAGTATAGAAATAATAGAAAATTTTAATCGTATATGCATATTTAACATTTTAATGTATTTATTTCATCAAACATTTTGACATTATTATTCCAGTGTCACTTTTATTTCTGATCAGTATTCCTAAGAAGCTTTGTAAATATCAATAATAATATATTTTCATAAATAATATAATAATTGCGATTTATATAAAATGTTTTTCAATTATTAGGACGAGTTTATTAAATAATTTCACCTAGAATTTCGACGCAATATTAAAAATAATGTAAATATTTTATTTTTTGTAATTCGATCTTTTCAATGGATAAAATAATTTTTCAAATACTTATAGGTACGTTTTTTTCTGTACTTGAAGAGCTTTCGAACGGCACCAAAATTTTATTAAACTAAAATGATATTGTTATTGTTACTCTTCATATGTTTGTAAAAATATATAAAAAAGAAAAAAAAAAACAATAATTTCCAAGTGCAATTCGACTATGATCACTTTTACTTTCTATCAAAATATTTAATTCTTTGTATTCAAATTAATTATGGACTTTGTATTTTGTTACAAAAACGTTTCAAATGAAGAATGCGACCATTTTGTAAAATCTTTGGACAAAATGGCAAACAAATTCATTTTTTATTTGCAACGAAATAACGTTAATATTTTGCTTTATTGAATGACTGATTCTTAGAACGTAATTTATCTAGTCTCATTTCTTTCGCTAATATTTCATATATTCATTTTGACTAGAATAAATGAAGAGTGAAGTATAACAGAAAGTAATTTTTAACATTGTAAAATAGTGTAGTACTATCCCACTAGTTAGATACATATCCACCAGTTAAACTAGTCATCTTTGACGATATGCAAGTTACAATTACAAATTTGTATGATTTTTCTAAAAAAAAATACAAAAATAATACAAATTGTAATTAATGTTTTTAGTTTGTGGATTGTAATTATAAGTACATACACACACGTGTTAACATTGAATAACTAAAAAAAAAAACAATTTATAAGTATATAGGTCAACTTGACAAGTGTGTGTATAAATTGTACAATCATACATTATAAGTATCTTTATCAATTTCTCATACATGCGAATGTAATCATAATAATTTTATTTTTGCTACACGCATATTGCTAATTAATTGTAATATTTAATACAATGTAAGTTATTATTTATATTTAGAAAAATGTTTATAATCTCACAAATATTGTTCCAATATTAATACGAGACTAGCTGTAGTTAAAGCACGTTTCTAAATACAACATTTGAATTTTAGAAGTATTTAAGATTCTATCAAGTAGGTAACTAATTTTAGCTGAACTTAAATTTGGGAAATTCTGTTTAGAAACTTAATAAAAAATATAAAATATACCATAACAACATAACCAATTTATACAGTCAAGTGTCATTATTTAAATGTTTACCACCACTTAATGACGATATAAGTTTTAAATGTTGGTAATTTTTCCTGAAAGTACAAATTGGTAACTGGTTTTCTCTCCGAAAAAAGAAAAAACAATCAAACATAAATTTCATTTGGGTATATTTAGGATGAACATAATAACCATTCGGGAAAATGTATCACTTGCCAGAATTATTCGTGAAAATATTCTACCCCAAACAAAATTATTGAGATTTCATATCATTTGACAATATTTTGTGTGTTTTCATCGTTTGCCTCGATTTTAAAGCACTTTTACCAATGTTATTGTTATTGAGAAGGATATAAAATCAAAATGTGTGAAATTTCTTTTTTTCACTGAATGTTATTTTTTCGGACAAATGTTGTTTTGCACTTTATGATGTACCTACCCTTTTAATAATAAACCAAATTAAAATGGGGAGGCTAAGTCTTGTATTACGCTTTAGTAAAAATACGTTGCAAATATATTTAAATAAAAATAATTTGTTGTTTTATTGTGAAATCTACCTAATAATCTCGGTCATAGGAAGATTTTTTATGAAGAATTTTGCAAAATTAATTTTATCACACTTGAGGTGTCGCTATTATTTTAGGTTCACTACCCCACCAATGATAGGTACCAGTGTGGTGAAAGTATTCTAAGTACCTGATTTTGTTCACTTTCAATAATCTCATCTCATTACTTTTGCCATGAATACATACGACAGAGTTGCAATTGAGCGGAAAGATAACAAGTATACCTAGTCAAGGTGAACTGAAGAAAATTATGAACAAAATGTGAAATACCCAGAGTCTACCTACGAATAATGATTTCTTCCTACTTCTGTATAATGTTGCTGGTAAGTTTCCTTTCACTACAATGATTCTTCTATAGGAGTTATTTTCAGCGCAACTATGGGTGTCTTCTTGTCTTGTTTTGGAAAGGGTCGTCAAACTGCGGCCCGGAACTACGATTAGTGCGGCCCGCAGCCCATCTTTACAAAACAGAACTAGCATATAGCGAAAGTCTAGGTTCCCTTATACTTATTTAAAAAATTATGAATAAAATTAAAATGTTATGTAATTTATTCATAAGTATTAATTATTAAGTGAAATTTGACAATAACGTTTTTACTGCAATATCTTACTTATTAGGTAGGTACTAATAATAGTTTACCTGCTAACCTGTCATTTTATAATGGGTATACAACCCATCATCATATCCTTCACTTATTATGCATTGGTAATTTGCCTAAATGCCTGCTATTATGCAGCCCGACGCTACTTGCCGCCCGGGACGTAAGTACCTAGGTACCTATTGCCTTTTGGTCAAAAGTTTAACGAACCCTGGGTTATGGAGTGGGGTAGTCAGCTTACCTACCTATATCAACGTTTTATGCCTGTTCGTAACGCGAACAAGCATGAAAGATACATGCATGCAAGAAACCATACGCGATTTTTGGGAAAATTATTTTCTTACAATTTACAATCTTACCTACTAATGCCCAGTTTAAATATTCTATCAACATTCATCAACATTGTTATTATTTGTCGCTGAGCTCCAAACAATTTCTAACAGAAAAACAACGATGCTATGGTATGGTACCTACCTAATTATCCGATTCGTTGTCCGTGAGTATTGGGACCAGGCATAAATCGACACCAAATCTTTTATCGCCCTCAGAATGGCTGCTGGCAGAAACTGGATGCTTTAAGCCGAAGATAGGCGCGATGTCGCTCATTATCTATAGGAGGCTTATGTCCAGCAGTGGACTATAAGCTGATGATAACGATAATGAAAACCTTATTCTAGAGTTTTCGTTTCAGATAAATACTACAATAGCGCAATTTCCCAACCATTTGGACCTTCAGAAGGCTGGAGAAGCGATCCTGAAGAATGAAAAATACAACATTCTAAAGCCCACTGTCCATCAAATCACAGACCACTTCAAAGAGTTTATCCTACGTAGAGAAAATCGTAAAAACGAGAGGGTATTTCTAGATGATAATGGCTTTAGACATTTTTGGAGCGGATTTGGAGCGAATAGTCTGAGGAAAGCTGATTCAAAAACCAGTGGCAAGAAAATAAAAGGCAGGGTGTCTTTCTTTTGCCCGTTCTTGGGAGTGATCAATATGAATGCATTTGTAGAACCTTAAGCATTAAACGCTTTTTATTTCGTACCTAAGTAGGTGGGCAAAGTACCAGCTGGTCTGCTTACCTACCTTACCTAATTATCCGGATATAGGTAGGTAATAATTGCGCTTTAGTTATAGAATTAGCTTTTTATCCGACGGCCGGCGGCGAAGCCAAAAAGGATGGTTATATATAATGTTTGACCTGTAGGTATGTCTGTCTGTCCGTGGGTAGGTATGTAGGTAACTACCTACTAAACGGCTGAACTGATCTTGATGAAAAATATATCATTAGATTCACCTATAAATTCTTGAAAAATCACCAACTTGACAGCTCGTAACGTATTTGTGACGAGTCGCGTCGTGTTTTTGCAATACAAAATTGTCATTATAGATTACGATAACACGGTGATTCCGCAAACGTGCCCGCATTACGGTTTCTTTAGTCCTCAAGAATAATGGGGAAGGACTGTGTAAATACTTACTAACTAAGGACTTTTACCATCTATAGTAGATGATTTATACAGCGTCAGGAGGCAACTTTTACCTTCACAAGCAGGACGCTGTAGTGCCCAGGTCGAATTAAGATGGAGTAGGCTTGCCCAGCACCTATTCCATTCTCTCAGCTTAGTCGGCCTTGTCCACAGGAAAGACATGGTCAATACGTGCGGAGCTGACTAAGCCGCGGGTTTGCTCACGATGTTTTCCTTCACCGTTATGAGAGTACTGGTATTAGAGCACATAAATTTTTCGCACAGAAAAATCCATTGGTACACGACCGGGTTTGAACCCACGACCTTAGGATCGGAAGGCGGGGTCACTACCAACTAGACCACCAGTGCTCTCAATGGGGAAAGACTGTAAATAAAACACTTGACAAAAATGGTCGTCTATATGTTTATTGGAGCTCCCTGCGTGGCGGCAGGTCGTCCTGCCATCTCCTGCGCGATGGGAACAGGCGCTCGTAGTGTAGCTGAACGTCCGAAGCGTGCACCGGCGGGTTCGCCTTGCGGCCCAGCGGGATGTAGTCGTACGGGACCTGCGAATAAAATCCTATTAATATTATAATGCGAAAGTTTGTGAGAATGTGTAGATGTGTGAGGATGTATGTTTCTGCCTCAATCACGCCGTAACGGCTGAACGGATCTGAATGAAACTTGGAATATACCTACACCTAAGTATGTGTGCTGGAATAACACACAGACTACTTTTTGTCCGGATACCACGTGAGCGAAGCTGCGGGCGAAAGCTAGTAGAATATAAAACTACTTATTCATTTGTTACCAACAAAATCAGAGGTCACTTACCTTCTCTGATTTGTTGGTAACAGAATCCCTATCTACTGATAGAAAGAAAGAGGGGAAGAGAAAGACCAAGAATTAGTTAGGTAAAAAGTGAGTTTGTATGTATGAGCTAGTGACCAACTCTTGTGACGGAGTTTTTAGGCCGCCTAAAGGCCTCCCTCATGGCTTAACAACTTCGAAGGCTTGGCCCTCTGAAGCACGAAAGTGCTCAGCTCACAATGCCACTTGCAGTCACCCATCCAAATTGTGACCGCGCACAACGTTGCTTAACTTCAACGATCAATCAAGAATATCTAAGCAAGCTACGCCACGAGCGCTTCAGCTACGCCGCGAATATGAGCCAGATGAAAGAGACTTAGCTGTCATGTGGTACTTATAGAAAAGTAAAAGAATTGCATTGAAGAAGCAGGAGATTGAAAGAAAGAAAGAAAGAAAATAGTTTATTGACAACGTACACATAAAAGATACAGAAACTAAAAATTATAAAACAGAGCATAGGGCAAAAGAGAGAAGAACATAAATTATACAGACCTAATCTTATGGGGCAAGTAGATACCTACATTTAACACATGTCCTGGTTGCTATACCTATCAATCAGATAAAAGTTGTCAAAAGGTCCTGATTCAGCTTTGAGCTGCAGATTGCATGAGAAATGGTGGAAATTGCATCATCGTACCAACAAAAATTAGCTCTTGTAGGAAAAGAGAATTATAAAGAGAGAGAAGTAGGTACGGTACCTAAGGTAGTATAGTTATTCGATATTTACCTGCGGTTTGGCACAGGCAGTGGCGATCAATAAAACACACAGTAAGAATAAATTCATTTCGAATTTATGCTTTATGCCGTTTTGTTACGAGTTTATCTATAATCACTCCTCGGTTTTACGCTGATTGCTTTGAGCGATGTATTCGATTTCCAGAACTAAAAATAAAACAATTATGCTGTGTTCACCATATTCTACTTTTTGATTAGATACATAAATAAAAAAATAAACACCTAACACCCAACAGTCACAACATAGTCCTGACCCCATACTAGGATTCCCTGTGTCGTGGAAATCAGAAACTACGAGTAGGATGGTATCACAACACCCAGACTTGGAAGAAATATTTACAGATCATTCAAATATTTCTTCCGCAGCGGGAATCCAACCCGAGCCTCTTGCGTCTCTGCCGAGCAATCGCCCGCCACGCCACCGAGGCCGTCTTCTTCTTTTGCTTCTACTTTGATTCTTTCACCAAACTAGTTCTAGAATTAAAGTGTTCCTAAAAGGGGCTCCTAGCATGCACTTGACACAAGCTTTCGAACACAAGCTTTTGCTTTTTAGGTTCTACCACAATGCCGATTTCTTCAATATGTTTTCCTTCACCATTTGAGAGGACCTACTGGTTCAAGCACATATTTTTTCGATTAGAAAAATCAATTGGCGCACGACCGGATTTTATGTTCGAACTGAAGAATAAAAATTAGGTACCTATAGGTACAATATTGGTTTTTTCTTCTGAATCATGGTTGATTACCTGATAACAATGCTGCTTAGGTACCTGTTGTGGATAGTCTAAACGTACCTAAGACTAAGAGCCATAAGCTAAAGCCAATCAAGAACTCATGATACTTAATCGATTTTAAAAGATATAAAATTCTCTCTACCAATCGCAAAAACAGATAGGTATTAAACCAACTTATTTATTCGGTAGCAAATTAGCTCCATTCGTATGGTTCTTTTGCCATAAACTTTAAATTGGTTGCGCGAACCCAATCCGAAACACGATTAAAATTCGCAATACGTTCTAAACATCTTTCGGAAACTTTTGCCACCTTCAGTTGAGAAAAATACAATAAAAATGTTCTTTTCTACTAGACTGAAAGTAAGGGAAAAAGAGAATACCTAACGAGCTGCTTATATCCTCCCGAGCATGTCGTTAAAGTCGACTAAGGGATAGGTAGTAAGGTAGTATCCTATTGGAGTTCCTAGGTACCTGTGACCGCGTTATTTAACAACAAATCAAGACCCATTAAAATTAATCCAGCATTATTACATTGTTGTTTTTAAACTTGAACGTTACCTTATTACCTAAATCCCTATCAGCCCTAAGAAGTAGGAAATTCAAGTACCTAGTTAAAAGATATTGTGTAAGTAGCTAGATTAGGCTGCTAAGTACAAAATTTGATACTCCACGCCGGATTACTACGTTGAATTTCACGGATTCACGGCTAAATTCATCGTACGGAGCGACCTTTGGACTTAATACTTGCCACGGGTACCTAACCTAGGTACGTTACCACGGACGGGACACGGCTACGAAATCAACCTTCAAAGTGCGAGGGCTAAGAATATTTGGATTGTTCACGGAGCAGATCGACACTTCTGCAGTTCGTTTCGCTGCCAACACCAGCTGTCTTCACACGCAGTCGGTACTTGCACGTGAATACTCCAATTTTCACAAGCCACCAGGATGCCGTTAGGTACCAAAGATGTGGAGGGAATCAGTAGGTAGGTTAGGTACTAGTACCAGCCCCACACGCCGATTGTTGCGAGTATTGTACGAGTAAAATAATCTTCCTGCCCTTATCCCACTCTATGATCCAAGTCATGGTGTAAGAATTTTGGCTAAGGTGTTTTATGACCGGCCGCCTGCCTGACGTCAACCCTCCTTGGGAATACTTGCATAATGTATCTCATCATGTTGGAGGATACTATCCCTTAGTCGACTTTTACGACATGCTCGGGGAGAGAAGCAGCTGGACGCATTCTATGTTTTTTCTTTACTGCCAGTCCAGCAGAGAAGTTGCGAGTATTTGACGAGTATTGTTGCAAATACCTACGCGTACCTACGAAGCGATACAAATGTTTTGGGCTTACCTAATGGCTGTGATTGAATCTCGTTCAAAGCGAATTAAAGTTGCATCATCTGCTCCGAAAAAACGCCCTGTGCTGTAGGCCTACTCTCTTTATCCGAAACGAAACTTCGCTATCGATTTCGTGACGTACAAACAGGGGGTCTACTTCAAAACAAAATGAAATATCGTCCTAAAAGTAACACAGGCTTTGTTTATCGTTTGTCGTTTTGTGGAGTAGAACTATTGATTAAAGGTATGTTGTATCTATCCTAGGTATTCTGTGATCGCGCCATGAACAACCAATCAGAACTCGTTTAAATAACCTGATAGTGCTCAATATTTGGCTAATATTGTTGTTGTACAGATTCTCAGCGAATCAAAACATTCGTGAACTAACTTCACGTGGAAGGCTGCAGAACCGTTTTTTAGGGAGCGATAATGGTCTTCGATTATATACATCAATTTTAATCACTATTTAAAACAATATTCGTCCAATTTATTAGATTTCATTATGTTATGTAAAGTCATAGTACTTACTTATTTTATTGATAGGTAACAGATTGGTTATGTCATTATGGTAACCAAATCGATGAATTAGTAGTGATCTATAAGTACTAGGTACTAATTTTAAATCTAGGTACGGTAGGTAACTAAAATATAAACAACATAAACACTTACTTAGAAATATTATTTTGGTTTGACACAAACACACTAATTAGGAACATCAACGTAGGAACTGGTAAAAAGGTATAAACATTATGGCACCTGGTAAATATAGTAGTGCAGTATCTTGAAGATCACCATGGCATAGCAGCGAAGAACTAGGTTCTTTGCTGCCGCCTGCTGAGGACTGCGACACCGATGCAAATGTGCTACAAAATCGCACCGTTGAATTTTGTTCCGTCTACATAACCAAAAACCACGCGAAGTCAGGCGTATCGCTAGTAAACAAATAAACAGAAAATAATAGACCAACTCTCCGCGAGTTCGAAAGCGATAAAGTTACCTTAACAATATTTTGTTGAAATGTTTTTACAGTCGAGTAGTTTTCCGATCGCAAAATGAAAATAGTTTTTGCAAACTTCGTGTTTTTCATGTTAATCTACGTTGTTTATACAGCTGTAAGTAGTGATTTCAAATAAAATGCTTATAGGTACTTAGCTTATGCAAATGAATAAAGTTATTATTTGGCTTATTTACATGGAAAAACAGTAATAAATTTATTGAAATAAACAATACCCAATAGTCACAAACAGCTCAAAGTCCAGCTCAAAGTCGCTCGCTATGCTCGGAGCTTCTCTGAAGGACAGGATTCGTAACGATTATTAGGTATCCGTCAGAAAACCTAAGTCTTCGACATAGCTCAGAGAATTAGTAAACTTAAGTAGGCTGGCCATATCTGCCCAAGAACCGACAACAGCAGGGGGGAAACGAGTTTAGGAGGATTCGAGGAACGTAATGTATGACGCCCTCCGGCTAGGTGAAGTGACGATCTGCAGAAAGCGGATGCGTAAAGCTGAAGATAGGGCGCGTTGGCACTCATTAGGGGAGGCCTATGTCCTGCAGTGGACTGCTATAGGCTGATGATGATGAGTCAGATACATAATTGTGAAACTAAAATGGAAGAAATATTTTTCAGTAAATGCAAATCTTTCTCCCGCAGCGGGAGACAAACCGTCTTACACGGTTACCTCACTCCTTAGCCTGTCACTCGGCCACCATGCTACCGAGGTGTTCATATAATATTATTTATATATGTTGTTATTTCAGCCTCAATACCCAGAAATAAATGACCAATTCGAGGAATCCAACCACACAGAAGCACCAGAACTAAAACAACCCGAAGTATTCCGACACACGGAAGTAGAGAAACTAACAGAAATAGACAATACAGAAAAAGATACAGAAGTAGACAATACAGAAAATCTTGTAGAAACTAACACAGCACACACATCTGAAACCACAACACCACAGACAGAAATTGTAGCTGTAGAACCAAATCTTATAACAAAACTGTGTAAGACCGTTACAGAACCGATATTAAAATTTGTGAAGTCTCCTAAAGTGAATGTCGTTATATCCAACATAGGCACTTGCATCGTCAATGGGGCTATGGAAATCATATCATTCTACTTTCCTGCTCCTTTGATACCCCTGATAGCATCAGCAGCCGGGTTGATCATACCCTTCGAGCCAGTGGTGTTACTGAGAGAAAAACTGCCAGTGACGAGTTACAGAAGGGCTTTCAAAACAGCAGTAGATGGGTTCCTTGGAACATTTGATAGATATAAGTATGTAGATGACGATCCGTACATGACTGGAAGATTTAAAAGAAGATTTATGGACATTTCTAAAGAAGCAAAGGAAGAAGAGAAGGTTTAAAAATATTTTTATATTTTTAACAGAAATAAATTTACAACTAATACAAATTATAATTTACAAAATACCTGAAACAATCAGTCGGGCTATCTAAAGACCGTTGCCAACGAACTATAGATAGCACGTCAGATGGTGGAAGCGTGCCCAAGACGCTGGCCACCTAAATAAGAACCAACTCTTGGATCGCGCATCTCTTCAACCTGAGAATTTTGAAAACGCGGTGGACACCCGTGCTCCATGTCTCGACCCCAAAAGACTTTTGCTACCGCGTTTAACAAGATTATTTGATCAGCGTAGCGTACCAACTAGGGAAATTTCTTCTTCGTTTATCGAGTCAATATTTTCAACCAGTTATAAATAATATTTTAACCAGTAGGCTACAGCGACTCCATTAATTGATGGCCTTTATTGTGAGTCTTCCTGAGTACAGCCGAATCAGCCGATACGGCAATAAGGATATGAGGTAGGGTAGGCTATGTCTTGAGATATTTCTGACTAAAGCTTTTTTTTATCGTAGGGGTAGTCGTATTCAATGAAAATGTACGTCTTGTACAAGGATTCAGGTACAAAAGAGATCTTATAACTATTAACTGAACTGTAGTGTGTATTGCTCAACATTTTAATCAGGCTGTTTTTCAAACTATAACATCTCTGAAACTATTAAATAAAAAATTTAAAGAACCCCCGAACAGAACACCTCAAATCAATGGCACCTGTGAAAGTTGAAAAAATCCTTTTGTCAAGTAAGTATGTGCTGACGATCTTCAAACGCCTCAACAGATTTACCTAGGTACATAAACTAAGTATAGCTAAGAACATCTCGATCACATTAGATTTCAAATAGTAAAATCGGTCCATTCGTTTGGGAGCTACGGACAGACACACATATTACACACTACAAGCTTATAACATCCCTCTTTTTTGTCGGGGGTTAAAAATAATAAAGTAAGTTAGTTAGAAGAGCGTAGAAGTGAATTTCAAGGAAGTTCAAAGGTAATCTAGCTTTGCAAGGCTCAACTTGTGCACAAGTTTGTGGCGAACTATTCAACTCAGTTTAACTTTAACCGTTAGGGTTTTATGTCTTGAATTTATAAAGGTTTGTGCTGTTACTCTGTATTAACCTAATTTAAATATTCTTATATCCTCTTCAAAATGATGGACTACCTATATGGGCGATGGGCTGATCATCTCTCACCATGGTTCACCATATCCATCTTAGGACTTTAAATCAGAAGTGGCTGCAAGTTTTCTTATGTTAACTTGTGGCTCTGCCCACCCCATTAGGCATATGAGCATTATAGTATGTATGTAAATATTCTTATAAGAAAACAGGTAGATGTATAATAAAATTATCACTCAAAGATTGTCTAAAAACTAATTTTACCCGATTGCGAAGGAGAGTAATGTGTTTGGGTGTAGGTATGTATGTATGTACCTACCTATTTATGTATGTGGGTATGTGGCTAGCTTCTTAGGTGTCAAATTATCAAGTATGGTGGTTTTAAGAAGCCATTTTCCATGAGCTAAGGCTAAAATGGTACGAATTTATCATCATGTGTCAAAAAATCTAATATGGCAGCCTATGTTAGGTAAATCGGGTTTATGTTTTTATAAAAATTACTAGCGACTCGCCCCGGCTTCGCTCGGGGATAAACATATAGGTTTTTCCAGCAATAATTCTAATTTTTCTCGCCGTAAAAACCATCCTTGAACTTCAACGAACATTTTAAAAAAAGATTTGGCCAAATTGGTCCAGGCGTTGTTGAGTTATGCGCTTACCAACACATTTTGCGATTCATTTTTATATTATAGATTATTTTTTAACTTTTTGTACACCGCCGTATTTCTGCTCTGTTTGTTAATCCTCTCCATCCAAAGGTTGCCTGGAAGAGATCGCTCTTAGCGATAAGGCCGCCCATTGTATTGTTTTTGGTTTTTTTTGTTTACTTTGTGTGCCTTTCTTTTTGTGTACAATAAAGTGTTTATTATTATTATTAAAGAAGTACTTGTATTATATTATAATGTGCTTGGTAGTATAGGTATATGTAGGTAGGTACTTAAATGATCGGAATCGTTTTCATCAGTCAACTTCGGACTACTTATATTGACAGTGCCTAATGGAAAAATGGTCGAGACCGATATCAAACAATGACAGTTGGAGTACACAATAAAATTAGCTTTGCTTTATTTATTAAAAAATTCTAAATTTATTTTTTTCTCTCTTTCTTTATTCGAGCCAATGGTTCACAACCAGTGTTGTGTGGTGAAAGGATTAAAGTGCGCTTCAACGTAATTCCTTTCTTACATTTGAAATGTTTTTGAATTTATTAGACGATGTTTCCTCACGATGTTTTCCTTCACCATTTAAAGAGTAGGCACAGGAAAAATCCATTGATGCAAGACCGTATTTGAACTTACTATTAATTAGGCATCTTTCAAATTAACAACAGGTGACTCTTTGTTATCTTGATTAATAAGAAACATTTTTAGAAATGGCAAATTAGTTTTATTATAGGAATCTACATTATTATATACGTCACTGTAAATTACTACTTACTCGTCCTACCTACTAGTCATGTTACTAGTTTTTTCGGACCAGTGTGGTGAAAGGATCTAAAGTACGCTTTCATTATATTCAAATAATAACAATTCGAACAGAAACACTTACACTTTATTTTATCAGAATGCTTATGTAAAATTATTTTTTTAATTCGAGCCAGAAACCTCAGAATTTATTTCGAACCTTTTCAAGGCGAAAACATTTGAATTCGCTTACAAACTTTTAATGGAAGAATTAGGCCCTTTTAGGTCTTAAATAAATAAATCAACTTATTGTACTTGTCTTTCCTTTTTTCAAAGCAGCCATTCAGTGGGAGTACATTGGTTGTGTTTAAAAGAAGAAATTTCATTCATGGTTTTAATAAAAAACTAACTTTGGTTACACATCAGTGCAAAAAAATTTCCGTGCCAATTATTTACAGTTTATGAAGGTTTCTTATTTGCAGCAAGCGCTTCTTGAAGCGAGGTCGTCCAGCAGCTTTGGTAGGTTGACGCTTTCAGGCACCGGTGATGCCAGCTCTGCATATCGGAGCGTGTAATCGGGAGAGTTGTCCTCACTGGTCGCGTCATCTTCGCCTATAGAGTCTATAGAGTCTTCGACAGTTCCATCATGGCCCTGTGGAAAAAGACCACACGGGTGACATTTACTGTGTACATTTAGTAAAACTATGGAGACACAAGATTATATTCTCAATGTTAGTAAACACAACAGCCACACAGCAGTAACGACTTTGTTAAATAGGAGTTATTTAGTAATACATCTTTCTTAGTTTCAGTTTGTAGGTACTTGGTATAAAGATAACTTAAAAAAAGCACCTTGCAAATATGTAAGCAAATGAAATTACTTTTTAATTTGCCTGCTCTCTTAGCGTTATTAAATTTAGAAAGTTATAAATTTATCTAAATTGCAATTTTGTACTTTTTTATTGTAGGTATAAACTCCAGTGAAATACTCATATCCAAAATTATTCACACACATACCCAATCATGCACATATATAAACCTTACCACACACACTAACACAGCATCAACACATACTCTCTCACACTCACACCTTTACCACAATTTAGATAATGTCAAGTTAAAAGAATTAGAACTTAATTGTTACTTTAATATTTTCAAGAAGAATTCTATAATGTTAAGTTTAGTATACTTTAACTTATATTTGGCTAAGCAAAATGTATGTTACACACTTGAAGAAGGACTAACTTCCTGTAACACAGTTAAAACTAAGTAACACAGGAAGAAATGTATCACTAAGTTTGTTATCATAGTTTTTGTAAAATTTTGTGTTACTTAAATAATTAGCTGATCTAAACTCCAAATAGATCTCTATGTTATAATTTAAATTCATATAAGTATATACCTAATTTCTATTAGGTTCGACGCCCGCTATGATCGTCACCGTCCCGGTACAAAAACGTAACGCAAAGCAAAAATGTTTGCTTGTCAATTTTTTTACTACCTTTTTTGCGCAGGGACTTTTAAGTGGCTTTCCGCGGAGAACCAAGCCCAAAACTACCTACTGTCAACTTATTTTTTTTTACTTACCCAAACGGGATAAAGAACAGCCACAATTAAAATGAGCAGGGCCAACCACTTCATCTTTGCAAACAACAACAAAGTGAAATAAATCGTACATGGTTCTATTTATATGGCCCGCAGTTGATTTCCGTGAATTTTAATTTAGAACAATTACGGATTTTATCAGATGCAGCGAATGTGCGAAACTTTTTACATTATCTTCTTATATTATAAGAATCTTTGTCCTGACTGACTGACTGACTGACTGACTGACTGACTGACTGACAGACAATGCACAGCCTAAACCGCTGGACGTAGAGACTTGAAATTTTCAGTGTAGGTAAACCTTGGTACGTAGGGGTGTACTAAGAAGGGATTTTTCAAAATTCAACCTCTAAAGGGGTGAAAAGGGATGAAAACCTGGAATCAATTTTTGGTCTAAAACTGCACATAACCTATATCAAATTAAAGAGCCGTTTTTTCTCATTTAGTTGATGTCATAATTACCTGTAAATTCTTTATTTTTGGCATGTTTTTCATGAAAAATAGAATACTTTTATTTTGACATATGACAGCGATGATACCACAGATTAGTAATAGATGATACAAAACATATGGAAAAGGAACTGTCAATGTCAAATTACACTACATTCATTAGCGTCTAAAAAAATTGTTGCGATAATATTTTGAACTGTTAACACTGCAGGTGGGTTACTATAATAGTCATAGAGCAGGGCAGTAGTTGAACTGCTCGACTTTTTTGTGCTTAGTAGGTACCTACGTGTGCTGGAATGGGGCATAGGGTACTTTTTATCTGGGTATCGCGTGAGCGAAGCCGCGGGCGGCTGCTAGTCAACTTATAAAGAAAGAAAATAACCGACTTTAATTTAATCTAAGATGAAACTCTTACGTTATTGACGACTGGCTTATTGACAATCAACACAAAGCCTCAATTGTAAGACCTAGAAGCTTGAAACTTGGATAATATATTCCTCTTATACTTAGTGTTGAGGTTCTCTAAGAAAGGGATTGTAGAATACAGAGGACGCAGCTCAAAGATGACAAACTTCATAAAAAAATTTACGGGGTCAAAGTCGCGGGGCGTTTTTCTTAGCGTTAGTCCAATTTAATAATAATAAATGTGAAAGTTTGTCTGTGAATGTTTGTTACCGCGTATCTCCGTAACTACCAAAGCGATTTTGATAAAGCACGCGAGCGAAGCCGCGTGGGTAAGGTAGTTCTCAATAAAACAATGCAAACTTCAATCAGCCTCCATAATAAGCTTCAATAAGGTACAATATGATTTCAGTAGCTGCAGACAATGCGAGCACTACACACGCGACGACTCTACTGTATTGCTTGATGTTGGCGATTGTTTCCGTACTATCGCCCAGGCCGATGTCTCGCCGGAGTCTCTCTAGTGGGAGGAACGCTCGCATCGGCCAATCCTGCAAAAAGTTGCGTCGTTTTTAGACAAAAGTAGGAGGTAATGTTGCTGATTGTTGCCGGACTGTGAAAACTCTTTGTAGGGTTTAGCTCGCCTTTGTACATGTCCTTACTTTATGTCTGTGTTTTATGTGCTTATTATGTACAATAAAGAATAAAGGACTGTCGTGGAGGTGGATCAAGTTGGTGTCTATCCGGAGCCTATCTAGTGGTAGGAAAGCTCGCATCGGAAAATCCTGAAAAAGTTGCTGTTTGTTAGCAAAAGTTGGAGGTTTTGTTGCTGATTGTTGCCGGATTGTTTCTGGATAGTCGTGTACCAGGTCGGTGCCTCTAATCCCTAGTGGTGGGAAGGCTCGCATCTCCAGTTTATTCACTAGGATCACTTTAAAACGTCTTAAATCTACGTTATATTAAACTTGAATATCAGGTCTTTCTCTGTGGTTCCATGATTTAAATTTCATATGATAATGGTACTAGAGTGAAAAAAATCACTATAGTACCATTAATGATACATTCGTAACAGCCTGTTCCTAACGTGATGAAGATACAGGCAAAAAACCACGCTTGGCTATTTTTTGTTATGAAAAACTGGATGCACTATGAGGACCTTTTCAGAGACGAACGCTGGGTTCAACTCCTGCGGCATCAGGGCTGATTGTAATTCTGCATCTGTTTTCAATTTCTGAAAACATATTGTAAATATTAGAAAAAACACATCATAATAAATATGATGAGTGAATTTAAAGCTTTAGGCAGGCCGTACACTAGCTAGGGTGTAGGTAAACTGGCGTGTGAATTTGCACAACTGTGCATTTCAAGCTTACCTGACGGGTGTAACTGTACAGGCAAACCTGTCAGGTACACCCTAGCATGTAGGCTATCTTTATCCCAGGTTCGAAAAACATACAAAGGCCTTTTACCATCTATAGTAGATGATTTATACAGCGTCAGGAGGCAACTTTTACCTTCAATAATGGAACGCTTTAGTGCCCGGGACGAATTAAGATGGAGTAGGCTTGCCCAGCGCCTATTCCATCCTCTCAGCTTAGTCGGCCTTGTCCACAGGAAAGACATGGTCAATACGTGCGGAGCTGACTAAGCCGCGGGTTTCCTCACGATGTTTTCCTTCACCCTATGAGAGTACTGGTATTGCGCACATAAATATTTCACACAGAAAAATTAGTGACCCCCGCCTTTCGAACCTCATGGGTTTGAATTCGGTCGTGGACAAACAATAAAAACCAAAACGCATAATGCTTCGTTTTTTTTCGAAAACTGCTCCATGAATGAAAACTCTTGAAGAAACTTAAAAAGTTCGAAGACATGTATGTAGGTACAAAGGAGTCTTCAATAAAACATGACAAGTGTCTTTGGTCACTGGAGAAACATGTGCTTACAAATCAACTTAACGATTAACTTAATTGTGGCGGAAGCTATTACTTAACTAAGTACCGACCTTTATAAAAGTAATACTAATGTGTTGTTCTTTCGAACTAGTGTCGTGAAAAGATTAAAGTGCGCAAAGGCTCCTTTCGTGCACTTAAAACATGTTTTCGAACTTAGGTTCTACGACATACCGGTTTCCTCACGATGTTTTCTGTCGCTGTTTGAGAGTACTGGTACAGCGTAGGTACTTACATATTTTTTTGTTTTTTTAACAGAAAAATCCATTTGTGCACTACCGGGTTCCAACCTACGACCTTTGTATCGGAAGGCTGGGCCGGTACCACTAGACCACCAGTGCTTTTATAAAAGTAGGTGATGAAATCGATTAATATGGGAACTTCAACATTTTGCAAAAGAACTTCAAAGCAATGAATGAGCTATCATTACCTACATACATACAGACAGATTATACGTTCAATACTAAATTAACTAAGGCTTTTATCGAAGTATTTATGCGTTATCCTGGTTATCCTTTTATATACTTTTAGGATCGTTTTACAAGACAAAAAGTAGCCTATGTCCTTCCCCGGGATGGAATCTATCTCCTTGCCAAATTTCATAAAAATCTGTTCAACAGTTTATGCGTGAAAAGATAATAGACAGCTGTCTGTCTATTATTAGACAGTTACTTTCGTATTTATAATAAGTATGGATTTTAGTATGTGTAATTTCTCTACTCTAAATGTGTAATTTCTACTTCTCTGTTAGACTGGAAGCTGCATCTATCTTCTAGCATGTCGCAAAAGTCGACCATGGTTCACCATATCCATCTTAGAACTTTAAATCAGAAGTGGCTGCGCTTTCTTATGTTTACTTGTGGCTCTGCCCACCCCATTAGGGATACGGGCGTGAAAGTTTACAGTTTTTATATTTGTGAACCAAATAAATACCTTCTTCCTTTCTCTCTTTCTTTACTACGAACAAAGGTGTTATCTTTTTAAGAATAAACTGTTGCATGAAATCCTGGCGCTCTTCATGTAAACCCTTGGTAAAAGGTTTTACATAGGACATTATACATTATACACTTCTCTGCTGGACTGGGAGTAAAGAAAAAACATAGAATGTGTCCAGTTGCTTTTCTCCCCGAGCATGTCGTAAAAGTCGACTAAGGGATAGTAACCTCTCCAACATGATGAGATACAATAAACAAGTATTCCCAAGGAAGGTTGACGTCAGGCAGGCGGCCGGTCAAAAAACATCTTAGCCGAAACTTTTACAGCGTGATCCAAGGATCATGTTGTGCCGACCCCACATAGAGTGGGATAAGGGCAGGAAGATGATGATTATACATTCTGCAATCGATAGGTATGGTTATTTTGTGGTTGTCACCATCCCAATGCCATTCAATGCCAAATCGATATTTGGCAAACTACACTCAATTACCCACTCATGTACTGAAATTTACGACAGCTGATTCAACACCACTCGATGCGGCTTGTGAAAATTAACACTTAAAATATGAGTGCTTTCTTACATCAGAATTATAATTTAAGTTCTTCCTCGAGTTCAGGTTACTGATTTACCAAAAATAACACAAAATCACTTATACCACGTCGGTCTTTTGTTCAAACGTCAAAAAATTATTTAAAAAATACGATAGTGTTTTTAAAATGTAAGTAAATTTGTGTTATTTTTGTCATAAAACCAAGACACAAGTCTCCTCCTATAACATAAGTATACAAACAGATATCCCCGTCAAATTACGGGAATGCCTTACTTAGTGCACCTTTATAACATAAGAGGAATAATATATCTACTAAGTTTTATGCAGTCAGTCTGCCAGTAACGTAAGTTTTATATACCTTTTGATGAGAAAAATAGAACAAAACACTTCTGATATTATAAATACAAATGTTTATAATGATGTAAGGATGTCTGTGTCTCAAACATGGCGTAATGGCTGAATGGATTTTTATGAAACTTTCCTATAATACCTAGGTATTGCGAATATAGCGAATTATAAATAAATTATGTATCTTTATATTCTAACATTCTGAAATTATAATTATAAATTTAGATATTTATATATTAAATCATCAATTAAATTGACCTAATACATTTGCAAGCTTTTTGTAGGACATAGATTAGACTGATCTACTTTTTAAGACCATAATTGTAACACATGTGTGTTCGTGCAAATAAATTTCGTTTATCATTTATCATTTTATCGGAATAAAAATTAAACTCGTCTTCCGGTCACTAAGTTAGCCGAATCGATGATGTAAAATTAGGGGAGTTTTTAGTACCCACTAAGTTTATGATCGCAATGGTTTTGTGTTTTGAATACCTATTTATTTGTTCAGGTTCTGTATTCCAGGAATTATTTTGGAACATGTAGGTATATATAGGCTTCTTCGGTAGTGATTTTTGGTTCGTACTCTCATTTTTATTAAGGTTCCGTACCCGTTATTATTTATATAAATTATACTAGCGCAAGATATCTAGTGTATTTTGATACGATATAAACAAGGCGTCATATAAGTTGGGTGTGATTTTTTATATATCTACCTAATTAGGAAAGACATTGTCAATACGTGAGGAGCTGACTAAGCCGTTGGTTTCCAAGTCTGCCCTGTGGATAAGGCTGACTAAGCGGAGAGGATTGTAAGCAATGGACATGCCTACTCCATCTTAAATTATTTTCCTGGGCACTACAGCGTTCTGTTAGTGTAGGCAATACTTGCCTCCTGATACTGTAAAAATCATCTGTTTTATAGTACCTACCTATAAATAGTAAAAGCTTCAGTTTTTTATTTGTACCTACTTAACTTCCTTACTTATAAACATTGCATAACTTTGTCCCTATTTGTCACTGTCTAACAGAACGGAATTAAACTTTACCTAAAAGAGAGGTACTATAAGTCAACTTAGTTGACTTTAGTAAGGTTATTGCCCAATTACTACATTCTATTAACGGACAACGAATCCTTTGTTATCGTAGCAACGCTGTTTTTTGATAAAAAATGTATGGCTCTCTTCGACGGATTAGAAAGTTGCTGTAAGGAACGAACCGTGGTCCGTAAGTAGAATATTGGTACTAGGAATTTATCGATCAAAGAGAAGAAAAACATCTTACGTCGGTGTGTCCTTGAACCGTCAAAACAACAAGAGAAAAACAAATTATTTGAAACATTTTCCTTATTCACAGACGAAACTTCGCATTTCAATAAAACAACCGTAGTGTATCGAAATGCTGATAACAAGGTATTTAGATTAAAGATGTTGATAAAAATATGAAGTGGGCTCAGAATTCCGTTACGGCCTGTTTAAAGTACAGGGCGTATTTCTTTGTTTTTCACTAGGAACGCCCTGCGAATTGACCCGCTCTAAGTTTTTTAGGACACCCACCATAATAAGATGAATCCATCCCCCAAGTTTCATTCTTCTGGGACTTACGGTTTAGGCTGTGCATTGATTGTCAGTTAGTCACTAACTTCTCTACTGGACTGGGAGTAAAGAAAAAACATAGAATGCGTCCAGCTGCTTCTCTCCACGAGCATGTCGCAAAAGTCGACTAAGGGATAGTATCCTCCCACATGATGAGATACAATAAGCAAGTATTCCAAAGGGGGGTTGACGTCAGGCAGGCGGCCGGTCATAAAACACCTTAGCCAAAACTCTTGCATTATCCAAGGGTCATGCTGTGCCGATCCCATATAGAGTGGGATAAGGGCAGGAAGATGATGATGATGATGATGAAAACACTAGCTTCCGCCGTTAACTTCGCACGTATGGTAACAGGGTAAAAAGTCATTTTTGCTTTGCTTTTGTTCTGAAAGTAATTGATGGCAAATTTTTACACTCTGTATCTCGAACACTCTTTTATGTTCAAGTTGTAGTGTAAATGTCAATAAAATTATATTTGATAAGTTTTACAACTTTATTTTCTCAAAGAAATAATTCACAGTGGCCATGAAAAGATGAAATTTTGCATATTGTGTATGTGTTTCGGTACGGTGTTGACTTATGATGGAATTGTAAGTTTTATTACCATAAAGAGATTTCGGATACTTATACTTATAAACTCTTAATTCAATTTTGATTAATATATATAAAAATACATTTATTAGCAGAAAGAAACTTACTAATACAATAATAATTCACAAAATAACTACACAAGAAACAGTCAGGATATTAAAAGACTATTGCAAAAAAAATTAAAAAATTAGGGTACGCGAAACACTTACAAATGACAATTACAAACAACACTTAGGTACATCACAAAGGCAAGCTTAACTATTAAAGAGTTTTCTACCAGCAAACCTTTGAGGCAAGCGAAAGGCTTTAACATAGGTGGATGTAATGTCATTTTTTTATTTATTTTAAAGTTTATTTATACCGATTGAATATCGTGATTGATATCGAGTCCTACTTCCTAGAAGGAAGTAGGAATAGTAGATTAGAACGCGCTATTGTGGCGCTTTGGAAAACATACATACATACCTACATATTATCACGCCCATATCCCGTTATCCCGGCGTGGGCAGAGACGCAAGTAATCATGAGAAAACATGCATCCACTCCTTTGGAAAACCCACGAATATTTCAGCTAAAAATCTAATTTCCTCGTAAAACTAAATTATAATATGAGTAAAATAGTAGAATAGGATAACCTTGGAATTTACTTAATCAACAGTTACCTACGAAGAACTTCTTTGTGCCACATCCTTACTATAGAAGTGAACTGGCTATGTCTGAAGGCACTGATCCTCTCAGGTCCAACCGAGGGGTATTCTTCGAACCTGCTACCCTGATGCCGCGGTTTGGATTCGACGATATGCACGAACAGGTACCTAGCCTTATACTGTATGTAAAGAGGCAAATTATATAAGAGTAACCAATTATCTAAGTCACGAGCGATCAGCAGGTTCGAATCTCGCAACTGCCAACATTTTAGCTTCTGCAATCTTTTCTAAGCTTACGCTATACATATAAAGATAAAAAGGAAGATACTCTCAAAGTTTTATGCTTCTAGGACCCATGGCTAGTGTATATTATGTATATGTATGAAGGGAAAAAAGTATGTCAGGATCGTAATAGCAAATATGGAGATCCGTGATCTCTGCCTACCCCTATGGGAAACAGGCGTATTTTTTTGTATGTAGGTATGCATTTAAACTAGCTTGCTCTCGCGGCTTCGCTCTCTTGATATCAGGATATTATAGCCTGTGTGTTATTTAGGTCACAATGTTTTAAGTATCAACAAAAACCATTCAGCAGTTACGGAGTTCAGTGGGTACGGACACTGTCACACACACAATATTTCGCATTAATATTAGTAAAATAAATAATTTTAGGTATTAAATTACGAATCACGGCGAGACAAGCGAGAAGAACAACGAGAGAAGCGAAACGCGGCTGGAGCACTTCGCATAGTAACCAATCACGCGCAGCCAATCCATGCTGACGTCAAATCAGATGGCACTACCGCTGACGTCACGGAAAAGGTGTCCTTCATCATCATTATATCATCTTGCCATTATCCCACTCTATGTGAAGTCGGCACATGTGTTCCCATTTTCCACTTCCTTCTATCATCCGACATCTCTGTACTCACTCCTTTTTAATCATGTCCTCTTTCACACAATTTTTCACCTTTTCTTTAGCCGCTTACGTGACGTTAGGACTGAATTTTAAAATACCTTGTTTTCGATACACCACCTGAATCCCAAAAAAACCTTTTCCCAAAATGCCTGAAGCCAAAATGACTGAATACTGTTATGTCCGAAAAGTTGAATGACAAATTGTATACAGTCAATGAAAATATAAACATTTTTAATAATATATTTTTGCCTCTACCTCTAAATCCATCCACATTCATATTCCTCACAACATGACCTTCATCCCTCATGACATTTACACAGCCTTACTCCTCAATATTTCTGTCACTGACGCTACTTTTAAACTTCCCTAATATTTTCATTTCGTATCCTATCCATTCTTGGCACCCCACACATCCATCTCAACTTCGCATCTCAACGGCGTGTTCTTTCGTCCATCCCTAAAATGAATCTAAATACATGAAAATACAAATACACAAAAGGAACCCTTTTCAGAGTATTTTCTTTCATTCACTCTGGTTTCTAGAACTAATGACATGTGTAGATTGTGAAGTATAGTAGTAATACTTTGCAGCCTTGTCCAAAGTCCAAATACCCACCATCTCACGTCGAAAACGGCGTAGTTTTTCAGGTAAATTATACTATTCTGTTATGTTTACACTGCCCTGACTTTACATGGAACCCATTATTTTATTAGTAGAAGAGAAATATATTTTTTATTTACAAAGACAAACTATAATAACAATTAAAAGGTAATCGGTATAACAATAAAAAATGAAAATGAGCTCAGTTTTCTATCAAGTTCGGAGCTCAGATCACCGACCACAGGTAAGCTCTCCAAAAAGGCTGGCGACGTTGCCTCGTTGGATAGCTATACTTATCCTTTGTCCAAGGTAAGCGCCAGTAACCCATTATTCAATTATTAATATATCATCCTGAAATAATGTTTACCTTCTGAAAGATTTCCAAATGATAGATTAAATTATATCAAAATCCGTTGCGTAGTTTAGAAGAACTAGAGCAGAAACGGACAGGCATGGATAGCGACTTCAATATGTTGTGATGATACTAGACTCAGTTACCATCTTTACCTACTCCATTCTCTATGTCGAAATAACTTTGCACTATGGTGGCCGGCCTCGGTGGCGTGGCGAGAGAGTGCTCGTCTGGCACAATAGGCGCGGGTTCGATCAATTACTTCCGGGTCGGGTTGTAGTGGTACCATGATCCTCGTATTTTATGCCATTAAGACAGGGAATCCCAGAATGTGGTCAGAACTATATATGTGACTCTTAAGTGTTATTTATTTATGGTCTCCTAGGTAACCGCACCAGGAGATGCGTTCTTCGAACTGAAGTCCCTCCGAAAGTCCTGGCCTCTACCAAATAAGCTGGAACTGGTGAGGAGTATCAGCAGGGTCGTGTCCCTGGCTGTTATGCTCATCTCTGCCGTAATAGAGTTCTACCCGTTGCTAAAGAGTTTGTTCAGCATTGTCTATAGTTTTATTTATTTTTAAAATATCATAATAAACGTCTAAATATCAATCTGTTTCGATTTTTTTTGACTGGCCTTGTAGATCAGTTGATAGCTCTTCCTTCTGCGCTGCAGGGTTCGATTCCCATCCAGGACAAACATTATTGTGATTTTGTTAGTTTTGTGTAATATCTAATGTAAGTTTGTATTTAGACCAATTAATAACGGTTCAGCCGTTTAAAAACCACTGCCGTTTAAACCCAGATACATACAAACATAGATAATACCTACATACAGGTCAAACACATAACCCTCCTCTTTTAGTTCCGCCGCAGTCGGGTAATGAGGCTTCCACGCTCCGAGAAGATTAAAAATACAGAAGAAACGTTATTTGGGAAATTCAACGTTAATCAACTTTTGCCGCTGTAAGTAAAGTAGTACCACAAATATTGTGCGCTTCGGCAATTTTCGTCTGGCTTCTGAAATACAAACGCGATGATGATTATGTAATATAGAGGTGTTACAATAATTATGCAGATACTTATTTTTAAAGGGTTGGTTCAGATATTATTAATTGACTATTGGTTGCATATTCGGACTAATTCAGTTTTCATATAAATCACGAAGTTTGCCGAGGCGCACAATATTTGTGGTACTACCTACCTGTACATGACGCTAGTTTACTTAAGGCCACCACTCAGTTTATTAATTAGAGGAAGTGCACGCTTTTTGCTAATTAAGAGACGAATTGGATAAAACTTGACGTATGAGATTACAATGGTGTGCAAAAACAATGGTGTAACTAAAGCTTGCTTCACACTACATCACATCGTGCTCGAAATTGAGCAATACTATAAAGGACAACCAGAAAAAATCAATTAAGTCTACGTTGAATTTACGGCCGTTCGTAACGCGACCAAGCGTAAGTAATTTCAGAACGACAGATGTATCAGATTTTATGACAAGATGATTATGTAGTCAGTTTGAGGAACAAAAATATTCCTTCTGCCTTAAATCAAATCTATCGTAATGTTGCTACTTTTATCCAGAGTACGGCATAAACCAAAAATATACCTAATTGCTTTTATATGCTTAAGAAATGTAACTCTGAACAAAAACACGGATTTAAATAAAATCTTACAAAACCATGACGACAGAGCTACCTCATTTTTCATTACTATTATCATCATCAATCGGTAATGTTTATAAACATCACTGAAGCCATTTCAGTGTTTTTATACAACGGAAGCATGCAAAATCGATTACGCCGGGTCAAAAATTAAAGTCACGACAAAAAGAGCCAGTTATTGTGCCTCAGTTGAAGTGATATGACTGATTGAAAAGAAAAAATGTGGTTTTCCAGGATTCTGATCATGTTTATAGTGTTTTTGGTGATGTGGACAGAAACTCTAAGCCAACAGGTATAGTGCAGGCTTCTTCATCTTCATCATCTTGATTTTGTATCCTATTTTAGTTTGAAAATAATATCTGTTCTAAGATTCATTCAATTTTGTTCAGTTTACATAATATGTAAAGATGTTTAGCTACATTTTTATTACGTTTTTTTTCTTGAGTCAATATCCTCATAATATTTAATGATAATGTAATTTAATAATCCTCAGAATTCATGAAAAATGAGGCCATTTATTAATTTTTATTTATTATCTTCAGATACCTACAAATGAGTTGAGTGATGGTAGCAAAAGGTATCATGAGAGTGATCACGATGGATTGAAAAAACGAGTCAGCGAAATAAAAGCGGAAAGAGGAAAAAAGCATGCAACGATAGAACCAGTGACTCATGTTCCTTTGAACCCAACAATCAAAGGCTCTATAACAGTCCCGAAAAGTAAAATCATAAGAATCAAACCTATACAAGATGTTGGTAATGCTAGTTCTCGTAAGCCTTACGTATTTACTGGTAAGCCTGGTTTGATTGACAATGTCAACCAGGAGCAAAGTAAAATTACTGAACCTTTAAATGAAACCACAGACGCGGCAGAAATAGAAGAAGAAGAACATGTAGTTGATAAAGTTGCAATTACAAATTCTGAGGTAGAAATTGTTGAAAATGTTGAAAACCCACTAGAAGAGACAATTAACACCATGCCTGAAGAACTTCAAGCAAAAAAACTGATAAAGAAATCGAAATCTAAAAATAAAATGAAATATTACATTATCGAAAAATCACATGACGAAGAAACCGATAAGAAAGTGGATTTCAACACAACCAAAGATCAACATGAGACTGAAACCAGTTCAATCAACGATAAACCAACTGCTGATGATAATAATCCGGAATTCTACTCCAAGACTCTCAGATTACAAGATCAGAATGATATGAAAGATAAGGGATATGAATCTGATGAAAGTGCAAATGTTGATGTTAAGATTGAAAAAGGTTTCGAAAATATAGTACCTGATGCGGACGACAGGCCAACGGAGAGACATGATTTTCTCAACACCATTCAGAATGACGTGTACTTAGATTGTCCTGACATTGACGAACCAGTCTCACTTGATGAAGAATACAAAAAAATTGAATGTGATGTTAATCTACATGCTGATGAAGAGTCGAAAATTGATTTGTACAAATTGAAAAGACTATCTCCGACGCAAAACAATGGTATGTATGCTACTTTCTAACTAATATTATAAAGTGATGATGTTGCAAGTTTGCATGTTTATGCCAATCTTGGCCAAGCAGTTAAATAAATTTTAATGCAACTTGCATTATAATTGTGTATAGTGCGTGCCCTGGAAAATGTTATCTATCCGAGTACAACTTGAGTGAAATCTCAGGCGGAAGCTAGACTTTAAATTTGATTGTTAAAATTATGGAATCTAAAAATCTGTGCGCAGAAATAAAAAATCGAGAATTGGCTTTATGTTTGAAGCAAGGTATTTTAATTATTTTTATTTATTTTACAGACGATAATGAAGAATTAATAATAAAAAAGAATAACTTTGAAGAACTTATAGAAACTATTCGCACATATCCAGGCCACCAGTTTGATAGATCTCAATATAATACAGCGAAAGTTCCATATTATAATAACTATTACCGAAACCCATCTAACTACCAAATACCTAAAGTATCTTCAAGTAATACTAAAAGCAAACAATACGATACCTTTTCTCCGGATGAACAACGCACCGAACAAATAGATGGCGTCACTGTAGTTAGTTACAACAATTACTTTAAATTGCCAGCATCAGGTGGTAATTCAAATAACAATGGTAATAAAAATTATCCGTTGATTAATAACAGAAATAATGGTTATTTACCAGATAGTACTAGAAATTATGCGTCAAATAATAACAGAACTGATGGCTATGTACCAGTTACTGACAGAAGAGAATATGCGTTAAAAAAATATAGAAATAATGGTTATGTAAGTGATACAAATGATCAAATGAACAATAACAGAAATAATGGTTATGTGCCGGTTAGTGATAGAAAACGTTATCCACTGGATAACATAAATAATGGTTATGTACCAATTAATAATAAAAATTATTCTTCGTTAAGTAATAATAGAAACTATGGATATGTACCAGCAAGAGCACAAAGTGGTTATCAATGGAATTATAGAGGCAGAGAAGAAAACCAAGCAAATGGGGTCAAAGATAGAATTTGGAGAAGTTGGAATGATACAAAATATTATGTAAAATCCAAAAACGCTGTAAAACAACTCAACAATAACCAATTCTATAACTCAATAAATCAAAACAATAGTCCTTATAATAAGTTAATACAGAAAAATAATGACAATGGTTACTTTAGAAATCCTAATAAACCTTTGTAGATCTACATCCTCCAAAACTATCAGGCGTTAGTTAAAATGTGTGAACGTTATACCAGTACCTAAAAATTGCGAATAAAAACATTCTTGCAGGTAACTGTACCTACTAGAGCCTGTTAAAAACTTCAGCAGTTCAATATAAAACTGGACCCATTTACTCCATAGATAACTGAGTTAGATTTCAATTTTGTTAGTTTAAACATATGTAGTGAAGTAAGTGAAGTTCACTAAATGTGATAATACAACGCGACGTCCTACGTAGGCGATTCAAAGCGAACGCGATTGCGAAGCGATTCGATGCGGTCACACGCGAATTCAATGCGATTTGGTGTGACGCGGCAGTATTGTCGTCCCGCACCACCGCCAAATCAAAAAAGCGACGGGATCGCATTCAGTTCGCGCGAAAATATTGCCAACTGCTAGCATTGGCTTCATTTCATGCCGCGCTGCGCTGTGCATTTCTGCCGTCATAAGGAAACAAGACGTACCTATCTGACATTTTTTTTCATAATTGAGTTATATACATCATCGGAATCAGTAAAACAAGACGCATCTACCAGTATTTTTTTCTCCGTTTCGGAATTTTATGTAGAAACGTCCTTTTTTGTTATGACGGCAGATTTGGTCACGTAGGACACTTCAAAAGATATCGGCTGTGTGTAGTTTTTTCACGTTCGCATCAAGATCGCCCACGCAGGACGCCGCGTAAAAATGTTATTTTATATAATAATTAGGAAGTAGATTATAGTTATATCTACTCTTTTGTATACTTTTTTGGTTAGACTAGTGTGACCATTAATTAGAGGTAAAGTAAAATATTAGTATATAGGCGAATATTTATTTATTTAATTCAAATCTTAAATTAACAGAATTACAGAAAATAACCCAGTGTCGTAATTTTTATGAAATGTTTAATAGCGCAATAGGAATAATAGTGGTACATAAAACATGTAATAATTAATAGTTAAATTTATCTTTGAAAGAATAATGCAAATAAACTTGTTGCAATGGCCACTAATTCTAAAATGTATCTTAAACACTACATTTAATTCTAAAACAAATTCTTAAAGTTATTAACAAATATTGGAAAGAAGAAAATATTGGAATGTTAATTTTTGAAGAAAGTAAAGTATGCTTTCATATACATGAAGTAGAGTGACCATAGTTTAAATAGAAAAAAGGGATAGACACCTATAATAAATATTTAATTACAATTTCCTTTCCACTCTTTGGTATTATGAGTTGATCCATAGCATTAATTTAACAATAGTTAGTACGTAGTAGAATTGACATTATTATTAATAGAGAATTGACGCTTTAATGATAATAATCTTAAAATATTGCTTGATTTTAAAAGTTACCAATATAATAAATTAAGTATACATTACTACTCTGCAATTATTAACGTAGGTACATTACACAATTAAGGTATTGATTTAAAAGCAAATTCATTGAACTAAAAATTACAATTAGACATAAAATAACATAAAAAATTAAAACAGCATTTCTATACATAAATTAATACTACTAAAATTTAGAATTATTATAAACAAACAGAACTTACTTTTTAAAATTTTCCGACAAAATCGATCTAAAAACTGTTTTTAAACAATTATGTAAGTAGATAACTTAAACAAAGAACAATTTTGTTTTGCTTTTTTCCCTATCCGTTGGCTATATTATCTGCCAAGCATGTTGTCCATATTTTGTAACACAAGACAAACAAGGATGCAAAACATGATGCTTTTAAGTTTCTCGATACAGTATCCTCAGCCAAATATCATCATTACTTAATCAAAAAATGAAAATAATGTAGTCACAGGTTATTTTATTTTTCCTCAGGCCAAATACCTAGATTTAACCCCAATTCTGTTTCTTTCTGTTTTTCTTTAATTTATTTTTCTATTGTATTTGTTATTTATTTCTCACAATTTGTACCTATGGATCCATGTTGTCCGAAATAGAGAACTTATTATTATTATTATTTATTGAAAACTTTACTTTATTCAAAACAAATAAAATGATAAAACCAATTTTCCAAATAATAATGTCAGATTCTAAATCATGGACTCCTTAGTTGGGCACGTCCTTGCGCACCTTGTGTCCGCGGAATGACGCCTGGATCTTGGTGGCTGCCTTGTTCAGATCTGGGTCGGCCAGATCTATCTTCTCTATGTCCTCCTGTGGGTGAACATATGTTTTTAAGACAACTATAATAGGTAACATCTTTATAAAAGTCTGCAGATTAAAGATTGAAGAATAAAATTAAAATGTTAGTTATTATTGTATATACATAATAGTACATTCTTGAAACGCTTGAATACTCCTAGGATCAAGAGAACGAATAGAAGAGGCTTCTAGGAAAGTTCACAGCTAGATAGACTTTTACTAAACAAAATTTTTAAATAGAAAATATTAAAAAAAATTCAACGAGTGGACTAGAGACTTCCTTTAGCTTCGTACGGGTGCAATTTACTTACAATACACGTATACATAGTACACAGACAGCTAAACATATAATTTCACGTACTCAGGTACCAGTTTAGACTTAGCTTTCGGTACCTATACGATTACACCAATTCCAGAAGAGTATAATTATGGGTGTCTTTAAATCGAGAATCAATAGGTTTCTTCTAGGTAAGCGTGCTTCATCTTAGACCACACTGTTACTTAACATCAGGTAGAGTGTGGTCAAACTGAAATACTGAATTACTGTTAATTTTGTTTCTTGTAAATCGTTAACAAATAAATAAAAAAGCTATAAAAAAAACCTCGTCAGATGAACTCGGCCGATTGAGACGTATTCTAAATTAGATATTCTATATTCGATATTCTAGAAGATGCGTACACTGCTACAATCGACGTCTTCCATTCGATTCCATCGATATTTGATCGGCCGAGTCTGGCCGATGATGTCCGAGCATACGGCAAATGACGGATTTGGTGTAATCGGCGTTTCGAGGGTGCTGAAGTACTGAGTCTACAATATAAACGTGCAAGCTAAAACCTACCCTATCCTGTTGCTCCTGGAGTTCCTTTTCCTTCAGCGCCTGCACCTCTTCCTGCACCTTGTCGGCTTCCTTGCGGGACTGGTGACCACGGAACGACGCCTGGATCTTAGTGGCTGCGTTGCATAAATCTGAAACAAATAAATCATTGATTATCCTCATAGCTCAGTTGGTAACTCTGCCTTCTGCACTGATGATTGAAAGTTCGATTCTAACCCAGGACGTAAAATGTATAAATAATTACATCTTCGCTGGACTGGGAGTAAAAAAAAACAGAATGCGTCCAGCTGCTTCTCTCCCCGAGCATGTCGTAATAGTCGACTAAGGGATAGTTTCCTCCAATGATGAGATACAATAAGCAAGTATTCCCAAGGAGGGTTGACGCCAGGCAGGTGGCCGGTCATAAAACACCTTAGCCAAAACTCTTACAGCATGATCCAAGTATCATGCTGTGCCGACCCCACATAGAGTGGGATAAGGGTAGGAAGATGATGATAATGAAAATGTATAAGTAATGTTTTATGGTATTACAAAAAAAGTAGGAGCCTCAGTATTCTACCGACCATCTGGTTTCCGCGTAATACAAGCCTTGCTTAATGTGGAGCTAGAGGGTGCTGTGTAAAATGTCCAACAATAGTTATTTATTAAAACGTTGGGTGTTACTCAACACACAGTTCTGACCCCACACTAGGATCCCCTGTATTGTTGGTATCAGAAAATAAGAGTACCAGTACACCACGACACAAAGACAAGGATAGAAATTTTTTTCTGATCAATTTTCTGCAGGAAACAAACAATATAAAACAAAACAACATTACTGCACAAAAAAGGATTTGAAACTAGTATTAGCGCTACCAGTAGGTACTATTAAACGGTACAAGAAAACATCGTGAGGAAACTGGCATGTCGTATCAAGTGCACAAAAGAACTGTGAGACCTCTGAGACACACTTTGAATCCTTTCACCACACTGGTTCCAAAGAACTAGTGAAATGACTAGTAGTAGTATCGTATAGTATCTATATGTAGAGTAGTAGTGTTAGCCAGAGCTTTGAACATTAACTCTAGGCTATAGAAAACCCTGTTCTAAACCCTAACCAAGACAAGCAAATCCTAGCTGTCCCACAGTATGGGTATAGTTTATAAACAGTACCTACAAATAAGTTTGAATCAGAACGTGATGTTATTAGATAGTTTAATTCCGTGTATGTAGTCCACTATATTACATTTTTTATAAATCAATATAATATTTATTAATAGAAATAAACTTAACTACAACTATTAAACTATATTTTCAAAATTACAAAAAAAAACAGTCGGACTATCTAGAGATTGCAAACGGTTTATTATAATTAGTATTACAATACATTTAATTTTATAGCGTGGTTATTATTGTGCCGCCTGTATTTATAGTGCCATAAGATGATTAAGAGAAATTTTATTCTATACATAGGTTTATACTTCATTTCTCAGCTGGACTGTTAAAAGTTATGATTAAAAAACGAAAAAATAACTTGAAACGGCTTTTTCTCGAAATGGCCTTTTGACGCTTACGTAAATTTGCCTTTCCAGTGACGATATCGATAATTCGAAATGTAGATCACCCATTGGTATTTGTAATTCTCTGTCCAACACAGCCTACCGCTTGTAAATAGTTTTATACTCTGTGGCCGTTTGTCAAGGGACTGTCCCTTGTCAACGGAGATTAGACTTCTCTTTGTAACTAAATAACGGCTTGAATATTTTACCAACAATTTGTGGGTTCTCGTATCTCGTTTGCAATAAATATACTACAGGTTTTAGGGAGACATTTCAGACAGAATGTATAAAAAGTAATCCAAAAATAAATGAATAATCGTGAGCCTACGGCTTATATTGATAGAATGTTGTGAATGTGTTTGATATAAGTACCTTTTTTTGTAAATACATTACATAACTTACTACATACTTACACGTCAAATTGAAAAATCTTCTAAAAATTTACAAAATATAAAAAAGCAATTTTCTGTCTCTAGCCGCGATGCCAATAAAAATAGAAGCCTTCCATTTATTTTATAATGTGTGCAATAAAACTGTGTATTGTGCAATAAAATCTGATTTACTCGACATATTCTATTATTAGTGATCCCCTCAAAAATTACAGGCTGCGACCGCGCCTGATTGGTTGCGTACATAGGTATATTTTTGTAAATAATTCCATTTTATTTTATTTTTGTACAGAAAAATCCTTGATGCACGACCGGATTTGAACCCATGACCTCAGGATATACGCTCAAGAAAGCGGGGCGGCTTCTACCAAACCAACAGAGCTCTTTTCATAATTAAATTGTCTAAATAGCTGGATAAAAATCCCCTGACGCAGTTGATCATCTTGCAAATGCCAAAGTTTTCGATCCCATCAAACTAATTTAAATTGCAAAAGTTTGTTTGGCTGTTTGTAATCCAATCACACAGTATGGCTCAACTGTTTTTGTAAGAATAGAATCGTTAATTAAATGAATAAAATAATTAAGGCTAGTAGTGGAACTTTCAACGAAGAGAAAAAAAAGTCAACGTTCAATTTTTTCTTACTAACTTCATCTTCTTTCTGCGTCCTACAGGACATAGAAAGAAGATGAAGAAGAAGAAATTCCTTTATTAGTGTATCAGCATGTCATAAAAGTCGACTAAGGGATACTATCATCCAACATGATAGACCATCTATATAGGCGATGGGCTGGTCATTTGTCATTATGTTTCACCGTATCCATTTTGTGACTTTGAATCGGGAGTGACTGCAAGTTTTCTTATGATTACTGCCCACCTCATTAGGGATACGGGCGTGATAATATGTATGTAGGTATGTATAAATACTGGAGCATTCTGTCAGCGGATTTAGATTTTGCGTGAACTGTGATGTGCACAGCGCGTGAAATTGAAATGTCGTGTCGCTATTGGATCTCGCTTCTCGCTAATACGCTATTTATGTCCTACATTCAGTATTTTAGTCCATTTATAGGTAGATTGGGGCTTACAGGTTCACTGTTCCGTTTAAACCTCAGACCAAATAAAAAGAAAAGAACAACAAAAGTGAAGCCACACAAAACCGTGCTCCTGCAAGTAAACATACACGCTCACGCACACACCTACACTAAAACCATGCTCATAACTGTTTATGTTTTGTGGTTGCAAATAAATAGTTTGATTTCTTATAATATAATTTTACCTTCCTAAGTTATTTTTGGATTAATAATCCTAGCCAGTCTCTAAACGAGTTTCCCAAAGCAATATCCATTGGGAGCCGGCAGAAGGCAATATAATCGAATCATATTGTTGTTCATCGATGTCCTGGAATGGAATCGAGTTGATTCGATTTTATAGATTTGATAATCTCAAACGATTTGATTGCAAGTGGAGAGTTGCCAAGTACTATTTGACCTATCTTTTTAGGGTTCCGTATGAAGCGCTCGTGGCGTAGCTTTCTTAGACGTTCTTGATTGATCGTTGATGTTTAACAACTTTGTGCGCGGTCATTTGGCATAGGTGACTGCAAGTGGCATTACGAGCTGAGCGCTTCCGTGCTTCGGAGGGCACGTTAAATTGTTGGTCCCGGCTTTTAAGTCATTAAATCATGACGGAGGCCTTTAGGCGGCCTAAAAACTCCGTCACAAGAGTTGGCCACTAGCTCATACGAACTTACTTAGGTACTTACTTATGAGACCCCTCCCTACGAAGTTTACGGGGGCGCGATAATTTTGTTTTAAGATACACACGATGTGAAATATCTGAAACAGATGTCGAGATAATGTCAACGCATGCTTTTATAATTATTTTATTTATTGCTTGCGTATCACGCCCCTTATCCCAGTAAATTCGTAGGAAGTGAAATGACTTTCGTGGTTTACCTGGTTTACTAAAATACTTTCTGACGTACCATTGCGTCCAGAAGCGTTATGGCCCCTACAAAGTTACAACAGAATTAATAACTATCGATTTCAACTCACACAGGCAATGGCATATCGATTCTCAGAACATTGTTCCACATAGTTAATTCGAAGCCATCGTTTTCAATAGATATAATAGTTGATCTATTGTGTTCGAGTTCTATTGAAACAAGCTACTCTTTCGATAGAATGATTAATCATACAGAAATAGACGGTAGTTTTTGATTAAGGTGACACTTATTCATTTTGTTACTACGATTATTTTTACGACTCATTTCCCAAGTATTACGATACACTACGTTTTTTCTAGAAATAGTTATTAGGTTTGGATTAGTTTTCTTTGTGTTTTATTAGCTTGTCGCCAATGGCATCGGTCGCTATCGCTACCAGGTTGAATAATAGCGTAATTGTGGTTCCAGGTCATAACGACGCGATCGAGCAACCAAACATACTCGTATATTTCTTGCGACGGCCTCGGTGGTGTGGCGATCGAGTGCTCGGCTGAGACGTTAGTTTCGCGGGTTCGATTCTCGCTACGAGAGAAATGTGCGCTATACTAGTACACTCAAACGGTAAGGGAAAACGTCGTGAGGAAACCGGCATGTCGTTGAATCTAAAAAAGTTCGATGTATCAAGTGCATGAGAGAAGCCTTTGAGGCTTTAAATCCTTTCACCACACTGGTGAAAGAATTAGTGACACGACTTGTAGTAGTATGGGGAATATAAGCCAGCCTCTAGCCTCCAGTCATTCACCCACTACGCCAAGGCCTGACTTCAGCCCGAAGATTAAGTAAAAAGGAATTAGTAACAACCATTCATCCAAATAAGGGCTGCCCGTTCGAAGTTCCGACATGGGTTGTCGTTTTTACCCGACTGCACAGATGGGTGTGTTTTTGCCTAAAGTGGCCTCTCGGAATGATACATGGCCTGTTTGAATGTCTATAAATAATGGCTGTAATCAGTCTTGTTACCCGACTGCGAAGGAGGGTATTGTGTTTGGGGTGTATTGTATGTCAAAGTCAAAGTCAAAGTCAAAAATTTTTATTCCATAAAATCACTGGGATCACTTGGACACGTCTTAAATCTACGTTGCATTTACACCTGTTCGTAACGCGACCAGGCGTGGAAGATACAGGCAAGAAACCACGCTTGGCTATTTTTTTGGAAAATGATCCCTTTACAATCATGTTATAAAAGGAGTTGGAGCATTCAGTCCCAAGCATTTTTATCTTCTATATAATCGGATATTTTATAGTAAGCTTTTTTATACAACTTTTGTTTTATTAGTGTTTTGAATTTATTAACTGACAAATTTGTCATCTCGCTTGGGACTTTGTTATAGAAGCGTACACATTGCCCTTTAAATGATTTATTAACTTTACCTAGCCTAATCGTGGGTACAGCAAGTTTATCCTTATTTCTAGTATTAACACTATGATTATCACTATTTTTCTTAATATGTAGGTATGTATGTGCATTCCTTTGGCTAGACCTGTAGTCCAAACGGCTAGACGGATTTTTACAATGAGGTGCTATTGGATTCGTCTGAAGACGAGTGTCATAGATATAATAGTGTCAAAAATTTCAACATGGCGGCTGTAAGAAGCCATTTTGAATGTATTATTTTGGCTGCCTCTGTAGCCGAAACGGCTGGATGGATTTAAACAAATTGGGTGTTGTAGGTTTCGTATAGATAACGAGAGTGTCATAGTTACAGGTACATGCCACTCATGTGACTATTTAATTTTTGTCGAAAACTGGCAACTCGCAAAATACTGAATCTGAAAATACATATATATTAAAACGCCTGTCGCGCATCCGAACGTCTTCACTCAGACGTTAAAATAAATTTAATTATTTTGACAGCTAATGTCGCTACTACATAACATTACTTTGTATCCAACGTCTCACAAGGAACTCTGTAACTTTTTCGATTTAATTGGTTATACGCAATATAGAACATTTTGGACTTCATAATTCTACGAGACCACCTTGAGGAACCCCTGTATGTCTGCCACAACAACGCCTATATCCCTAAGCGGGTGGGCTGAGCCACAAGTAAACATAAGAAAACTTGTAGTCGCACTTCTGATTTAAAATTCTAAGATGGATGTGGTAAACCATGGTGACATGTGATCAGCCCATCACCCATAAAGGTTGATGACAACATGATGGACCATGTTGGAGAGGATACTATCCCTTAGTCAACTTTTACGACATGCTCGGGGAGAGAAGCATTTTTGTTGGATTATGGTTTAGAGCGGTATAATTCTATACCTTTAATCCTTTCATCCCACTAGTTTCAACCACCAGTGACACGAACAAAGGCTTAACGGTGAAGTTGATGGATCGCTGGCTTTGCCTCATATTGAAATGAGGCAGGTGATCTGTCAACCGCGAGTCGTGGCTTCTCGTACCAAGAAGGTAATTTACAAAGAGAATTTTACCCGTCAAATAACGCGTAGAGCTGGTAATACTTTGTCTTTTTACCTTAATACGGGAAGTAAAAGGAGGGTTATGATTAATTGTCTGTTAGCTGAGAGAAGGTTATGAGTTTAATATCCTATTTATGTCATCTTCCTGCCCTTATCCCACTCTATGTGGGGTTTTGGCTAAGGTGTTTTATGACCGGCCGCCTGCCTGACGTCAACACTCCTTGGGAATACTTGCTTATTGTATCTCATCATGTTGGAGGATACTAGGTATCCCTTAGTCGCCTTTTACGACATGCTCGGGGAGAGAAGCAGCTGGACGCATTCTATGTTATTTCTTTACGCCCAATATCCTATTTATGTACGTTATATATTTCTTCGTAAAATTGTAAACACCGTTAGATTATAATCTCGCGAGATTGTAAACTGTCGAACATCTGCTTAGATCGAAATTAGTAGGTTAGGTTAGTTAGTGAAAAACTACGCTTTAGGCGAGCGAAGCGCCAGAAATTCAAAACAGTTAAATTATAAGCAATATGTTACGGTTCACAATCCTTCGACGGCTTACAATCCCGCGTGATGGATTATAATCTAACATATACATTTATTAACGGAAAGAAACTTTGAGAGTAGGTACTGGTAAGCGCATATTTTTCGAACAAAAAAATCCATTAGTGCACGACGACGATTGTTTATTAAAAATCTCGAATTAGAATCGCGTCAACTTTTTTATTTTTGACTACCACATTTTTCTACAATCGTAACTCAAACAAAATGATTCAGCCCGTATTCTCAAAGATAACTTTTTCAATTACCTACCCTCCTCCCAGCTCGAAAGTAACTTGAACTACCTAATAGTCGTCTATCACGCGAGAGGCCAACTTGTTCTAAATTATGTTCTGAGTATTTGTTGATGCTAAAAAACTTTGTTACTTTTTTATGAATAAGGTGATTACGACTAAATTGTATTTTAATTTGGTAAATTTAAATCAGGCCACTCCCACGACGTTTAATGCCGCAAAATGTTGTAATAAATGTATAGAATGTCAAAATCTTTGCCATCTATTTTAAGTCCCCTTTACTTATTCATGCACACCCCGTGAATGTATTGTAGAAATGTGTATTGAATTATATGGTGTACGTATAATCACCTCGAAAACAAGCTTACGAAAGAATTTAATTTCCTTGTACCACACACATTTCATTGTACACGCTAGGTTGCAAATTAGGCGAGAGGTTAGCTTATAAAATCACAAGTCTGTGTTGTCTAGGTCAAGTGATGTAATTTGAAAAGTTAAACATTGCAATCAGATATTGTCATAATTTGCTTGTGTAAACTTCTCTGCTGCACTGGGAGTAAAGAAAAAACATAGAATGCGTCCAGCTGCTTCTCTCCCCGAGCATGTCGTAAGAGTCGACTAAGGGATAGTGTCCTCCAACATGATGAGATACAATAAGCAAGTATTCCTAAGGAGGGTTGACGTCAGGCAGGCGGCCGGTCATAAAACACCTTAGCCAAAACTCTTGCAGCATGATCCAAGGAACATGCTGTGCCGACCCCGCATATAGTGGGATAAGGGCAGGAAGATGATGATGATGAAACATTGCAATCAGACTTCCAAGGTCATGTCGGCCCGTGCGTTTTCGTCAGCGCATTTTGACAACTTTTGATCGCGCCATCTAGTTATAAATTTGGAACTAAAAAAAAATTAACCACTAACCCCCGAATACTCAAACGCGACTCAGAGTTGAGCATGTCTCAAGTCATGGTTTTTTGACAGTTTTTGATGAAAATCTGTCAAAAACTCGTCACTTGAGACGTGTTCAACTCTGAAATGCGTTTGAGTATTCGGGGGTAAGTTATAAGTAACATTCATAATAGAAGTATCTTTTCAAAAGTCGGTTCAACATCATTTTTTCTCCTACGACTCGTCATTTCAGTACTCAGTATTCACCCCTTTTCAAATTCACGCATGCCGTCTTTCGCACAATTAATCCACCTTTTCTTTGGCTTTTCTCTATGTAAGTATAACCACATGTTTATGATGTCCTCATCGCGATTCTTTTAACGTAAGGCAGTTAAAATAGGTATACTATGTACTAGGTAAATACTTATACTGGACTAGAAGTTAAAAAAAAAACATAGAATGCGTCCAACTGCTTCTCTCCCCGAGCATGTCGTAAAAGTTGATTAAGGGATAGTATCCCTCCCAAACACGATGAACCATCTATTATAGCGATGGGCTGATCACCTGTCGCCATGGTTCACCATATCCATCTTGGGACTTTGAATCAGGAGTGGCTGCAAGTTTTCTTATGACTACTTGTGGCTCTACCCACCCCGTTATACGGGCGTAAAAATATACATAACATAGATACTAAGTACCTACGAGACACGTATCACCAGTTCTTTAGAAATCAAAACCAGTGCGGTAAAGAGAGACATGTTTTAAAATGTTTTATAGGTTCTACTGAAAATATCGTAAATGAACCGGCATTCTCACGATATTTTCCATCACCGTTTGAAACTGGTGTAGCGTACATATTTTTTCTCAAACAGATAAACCAATTGGTGCTCGACGGGGATTCGATGCCACGACTTTAAGATCGGAAGACGGCACCGCTACCAGCAGTGCTCTAAAAAGTGATTCACAAAACAAATTCAACTACATTCGACTTTTCAATGGAATCCAGTTCAAAGCAAGTCCAGACAAAGAAAATATTTGAAGCGAAAACCAACCGCCAACTTTGAAATTAAATATTTCGTATTCACATTGTGAATTCGTGACGTGGTGTCACAGTGGGGAAAGAAGCAGCTAAGACAGTTCTCGATATATCGTGTTCTTTTATTTACTTTTTTTTATAAGCAGTCAAATGCGCTGTTGAGCTGGCGGTAGCGGCCCCGCCTTCCGATCCTAAGGTTGTGGGATCAAATCCGGTCGTTTACCAAAGCATTTTTCAGTACGAAAAATGTATGTGAACTTGGAGTGTTACAGCGATTTGAGGTTGGACTGTGTCATTGTTGTGTCATTGTTTATACATTCGCTTTATATTTCAGACTATCAGGAAATTTCCAGTTGTCCTGGCTAATGAGGCACTAGATATAGGACTCAGCAGAACATATAGGTAGGTAGTACTTATAATAAATAAATAAATAGACATTTATGTACATGTACGATGGCACGGAAACCTTCTTGTCGAATTCGACTCGCACTTGACAGTTATATTCGATATTGTCGACCCACGCGCTGTCCCAAATTCAGATTTACGCATACTAAATTCGAACCAAAATGAAACCAAATTTTGTACAAATTTATCCAAACTTCGCTGTTTTTCATTTGTAGTTTTGGTCATAGCTTCCATCTACTTGATATTCAGACACAAACAAAATCACAAACCAATAAAAGAGCAAAGGGACAATTCAAAAACTCCCAAAATCAATAGTATTATGAATATCTTTACCCGAACAGAATATTTTAGGGTTCCACAGCCGGCGAGCAATAAATCACGCACAATCGGGTTCCGTGAGTTATAGTTTGTCAATGTCCCCGGCTAGGGCTATCACTCGTTAGCGTGTTTATATTTAGTTAATACCCTATTTATGCGACGCGTTGGCTTTTACGACCTTTTTAATGGGACCTCGTTTTCCACCGTTTTGTGACAAGCTTATCTTGTTTAAACACTTCTCTAGAATAAATCAATAAATAACACGAACTACTGACCGTGGCGCCTGCGTTGTGGGTATCAGAAACTACGAGTACCATGATATAATATCTAGAGAACCTAATTACAGAACATACTAACACGTCACATTAGTGATTATTTAGCTGGACACTCAGGTATACACTCAGGTACCTATGTTTTATTTTGATTTTTCAGTTTTAATTTTGTTTTATAATGTCTAGTTATTTTTTTTTTATTGTATATTAGGTTATGTGTAAAATTTTCGCCTCAATGTACCTAATTTTCTACATGTAACCCTTGGTTACGGCTGTAACGTTACTTCATTTTCTGAATAAATAACTTCTTCCTCTGCTTGAATCGAAAGTACACCTCGCCAATAAGGTCGTCAAAATATACAATGTAGGTACTACCTTGTACGCGTATCACTAGTTTTTCTAAGTCCATTGTCGAGAAAGAAATTCGCTTCAAAAAGGATCCTTCTGTGAACCAGGCCCGGTAGCTTTTTTTATATTTTGTAAATTTTTTGAAGATTTTTCAATTTATCATGTACGATTTTGGGCGGGGGGGGGGGGGTCCATGTTCCCTGTGACTCCCCCTTCGGACGCGCCTGCTGTGAACACATCTTTTCGTACTCTGATACTTCCCGTTTGAGAGCACATTATTTTTTTCTACCTACCAAAGTGAATAAGATTCAGACTCAGACTTAAGCCATGACGGAGGCCTTTAGGCGGCCTAAAAATTCCGTCACTAGAGTTGGCCACTACCTCATACGAACATACATACTGGACTCAAACCAACGATCTGAGGAACGAAAGACAGTGTCACTACAACTAGACCAACAGTGTTCTCGTCAAATTATGATCCTACTAGCTGCCGCCCGCGGCTTTGCTCGCGTGGTAACCGGATAAAAAATAGCCTATGTGTTAATCCAGTACATGTACTATGTATATTCCAAGTTTCATTCAAATCCGTTCAGCCGTTTAGGCGTGATTGAGGCACAAACATCCAAACATCCAAACTCACACACTTTCGCATTTATAATATAAGTAAGATAAGACTTAATGTCAAAGTTTGATGTAGGTGCCAACCCTATTATGAAGGTTTGTTATTAAAGCTCGGTGACAGGTTATTGAAACACGAATCGGATCAATGTTTAGTTTGAGGTAAGATAAACTATGTGTTTGGGGGAAGTTTTGACCTAGTGGAAGAAATCCAGGAAGATATTTCTCACAGGATAGACATAGTCACGATAAAATTGTAAATATCGTCAGATTATAATCTCGCGAGATTGTAAACTGTCGCACATCTGCTTAGATCGATATTAGTAGATTTGGTTAGTTAGTGAAAAACTATGCCAGAAACTTAAAGCAGTTAAATTGTATGCAGTATGTTACGGTTCACAATCTTTCGACAGTTTTCTACCTCACGAGATAGATTATAACTAGCGGTATTCAAAATTTTACGGTGACATAATTATTACTTGAATTAATAGCAATAGTCGTATAGTTTGATTTCTCATTTCAGTAAAAATGTAAAGTAAACCTTAAGAAATATATATTATTGTATCTTCTCGACGACATCGGTGAGATATTTATTTATTACATTTCCTCTTACTATTACTTTAGAAGGTACCCTAGATAAATATTGGGCTTAGATAAATCAGGTGAAACATTTTTAGGGTTCCATACCCGAACGGTGCCAACGGAACCCTATTACTAAGCCTACGCTGTCCGTCCGTCTGTCTGTCCGTCCTTCCATCTGTCAGCGGGCTGTATCTCATGTACCGTAATAGGTAGAGAGTTGAAATTTTCACAGAGTGTGTATTTCTATTGCCGCTATAACAACAAATAATAAAAGGGGATTGCATACAAGAAATATTTATGTACATATGCGATGGTACGGAAGCTTTCATATTACCATGTTTCACCAAATCCATCTTGGGACTTTGAGTTAAGAGTGGCTGCAAGTTTTCTTAAGAATACCTAATGGTTCTGCCTAACCCATTAGGGACACGGGCGTAAAAATTATGTATGTCTGTAAATTACAATATGACTTTATTGCAAATACACGAAACAAAATACAGAAAAGAGGCAACATAGGCACTTAGAAAAATAAAATTCATTATAAAATGGGCGGCCTTATTGCTAAAAGCGATCTCTTCCAGGCAACCTATGGATGGACGGAATATAACTGAAAGATGAGGACTTTAGAAATTACTTGTGTATTGAATGCTCGGGTATTGACTACTCCCCGGGCTGAAGTTATGTGGTTTACCTTCCTCACCTATAATCAAATCATAGCGAGGTATACAGACCTTGAACAGTGAATACCTTCACCAAATGTTTCACATTGCATGCTAGTGGGCGTAGCTGTGGCCTTGTGACGTCACAGTTGAACGACACCGGGATTGATTGCAGCTTTGATTAGATTTTTGGGTTGAACTAGATAATTTCTTTGATATTAACAAACGTTTCTTGTAAATCGTAGCTTGAATTTTTGACAATATTTTTTTTTATATTTTTTGACATTTCACACAGCGCCATCTATCCCCAAACTAAGCAAAGCTTGTACTATGGGAACCAGATGGCTGCTAGAATACATTAATACTTTATTTGTAAATACAACACCCAGATCTTAAAGAAATATTTGCAGAACATATAAACTTAGAACTTAGAACATATAAACTAAAGTTAGAATTGTTTTTTTTTGTTATATTATATTATATATAGGTATATATTTCCTTCTACTAGCTGTTGTCTGCCAATGCTGTGCATGCCTATAATTGGAGCACATTCTATAGTACTATTTTTTATTGTAAACATCCTTACCAGTTTTTTATTATGTGTTCTGTTGGCGTTGCCTAATAAATAAATAAATAAATAAACATTTCTCCTGTAGCAGCAGCTGGACTTATTCTGTGCTTTTTCTTTACTCCCAGTCCAGCAGAGAAGTAATTTTAACGTGTTCTAATTATTCTCATACATGTAAGAAAAATGTTATTTTCAAATAAATAAACAAGATAGGCTTGTCCAAGATGAATTGGCCAAACTGCAAGATGCCCAAAACAAAAACAAAATGTCAGATTTGAGAAATGGGCCGAGTTGATGCCAATGGACGAGATAAGAGATAAGAAATGGGGCCGAAATGAGATTGAACGAAAATTTTCGGCATCAACGCAAACTAGGCAAAATGCGGGCAAAGTTCAACAATACACTTCCCTTACCCGACCGTCCCAAACGGAGTGTTATGCGATACAATGAATAACTTCCTTCGTTACGTGCCTTTATCATAACTTTAGAAGCCAAACTCAGCGACTACAATTAATTTTTAAACAAAAGTAGGAAGAAAATTTAAGGCTAAAAGAACGAGACTTCTAATACCAGTACTCTCAAACGGTGAGGGAAAACATCGTGAGGAAACCCGCGGCTTAGTCAGCTCCGCACGTATTGACAAGGACAAGGCTGACTAAGCTGAGAGGATGGCATAGGTGCTGGGCAAACCTACTCCATCTTAACTCGTCCCGGGCACTACAGCGTCCCGTTTGTGAAGGCAAAAGTTGCCACCTTCCTGACGCTGCATAAATCATCTACTATATAAATGGTAAAGGCCTTAGTAGTGACATCTCTGGGTCATCATCTTCCCTGCCCTCATCCCACTCTATGTGGGGTCGGCACAGCATGATCCTTGGATCAAGCTGTAAGAGTTTTGGCTAAGGTGTTTTATGACCGGCCTCCTGCCTGACGTCAACCCTCCTTGGGAATACTTGCTTATTGTATCTCATCATGTTGGAGAGGATACTATCCCTTAGTTGACTTTTACGACATGCTCGGGGAGAGAAGCAGCTGGACGCATTCTATGTTTTTTCTTTACTCCCAGTCCAGCGGAAAAGTTAGTGACATCTCTGGGTACCGCGGTATTATTCCGATGGGATGGCTAAAGAAAACTTTTCCAATAACCCCTCGCAGCACCGTTCCACTATGCGCCTCGGAATCTCTAATCTAAACCTGAGCGTCTAACCTGCATAGGTTACACGCTCAATTAGGTATCTGGATCAGTCGGGTTGATCTAGATCGATCGCAATTGACTTGAATAGAAGCTCAAAAGATGGCCGAATCAAAGTACTCAAAGCCACTCAAATGTTTCAGATTTTTTTACGTCGATAAATATATAATATACCTACTCCACGCCACGACGACCTCGGTGGCGTGGCGGGCGTGTGTTCATTTGAGACTCAAGAGGCGCGGGTTCGGTTCCCGCTACGGGAGAAATGTTTGTATGTTCTGCAAATATTTCTTCCGGGTCTGGGTATTGTAGTATTAGGTATTATAAGTATGTATTTACAAAGAAAAAGTATATAAGTATTCTATCAGCCATCTGGTGCCCATAGTATAGGCTTTGCTTAGTTTGGGGCTAGATGGCGCTGTGTGAAATGTCTACAAATATTTGTAGCGCGATATAAAAAGCCATTTATCTACAGTTATAATCGCCGTTTCGTTTTCGCTCCATTAGCTCTAAAAATGGCGCTCTTGTTACTGACAATACTCAAAATTGTAAAGATCTATTCTGTAAAAATGCTTTCAAAGTGTTCGGGTGTTGTGGAAAGGCTTTTGTACAGTCGGAAACTAAAGTTTAAATAAATAAATAACAGATAGAAGTCACATACATAATAATAAATAATATTAAATATTTTTAGACTTTTCACACAACGTCATCTAGCCCCGAACTAAGCAAAGCTTGTAATGGGAACAGATGGCTGATAGAATACTTATATACTTTTTTTGTAAATTCCTACGTAATACTACAGCATCCAGACCCGGAAGAAATATTTGCAGATCATGCAACCATTTCTCCCGCAGCGGGAATCGAACCCACAACTCTAGCGTTTCAGCTGATCACTCGCCCGCCACAATACTGAGATCAAGTTGAATAACAGATTAAGTTTTCTCGTGTGTACCAAAATGTCACAGGCTAATGCAAATCTCAAATTAGGTAAAAATTTTGGTCACGGGTTCCCATGTTCAAGATTTAAAAACATCAACATCAAAATTTCGTTTAATGAACTTCCGTTGCTGACTGTACTTGAGTACTTACATAAAGCAGTGTAGAGCAGAAATGGATTCAGGTCATTAAAGAGATCTATTTTGTATTTTCTCTTTATTTTATTGTATGCATTTCATGTAGGTATATATTCTTTTACATCAACTTTAAGTTGTTGTGAGAGAGGAATCCTAGCGTGGGGTCAAGACTATGTATGTGACTGTTGGGTGTTATTTATTTATTAAATAGGTATCTATAAATTCATTTAGGATCCTACTGTTAGGCATGCAAATATTCTCGCCCCATTCTCCCCTTAACTTGCACTGTAAGATATATCAAAAAAATAAGTAAAATGCAACTCAAAAATAACCCCTTTTCCTACCCTCCCGACTCCAGCCCATGTTATATCAATTTACTTAAAAGGTCAACACAGACCCTTAAAAAGCACGACCTCGGCCGCGTATAGAATTTACCCCAATTCACCCCAATTAATCTTTGTACAATCGCGCATATTTACAAAGGGTAACGTACCTACCAAAATCAGGTATAGAATTTGTGAATTCGGTTCGTACGAAGTAGGTACCTACTTACTACACACTATGAAGGGAGTACGAACCTATAGAGAAAAATATTTATATATTTTTTAAATTTTTGTAGACATTTCACACAGCGCCATCTAGCCCCAAACTAAGCAATGCTTGTACTATGGATACAAGATGATGGCTGAAAGAACACTAATATTTTTAAATTATACTTTTTTTGTAAACACAATGACACCTCATTTAACAAAATCCGACCAGCCATAATTTGGGCTATACCTTTAGCCAGAGGAATCACATACATACACACATACATACAATCCAAACACATTACCCTCCTTCTTTGTAGGCGGTTAAAAAATAAAAGTTCTAGCAAATGTTTGCTTTACATTTTTGACTATTCAGTTACAAAACATGATAGTGGGTGGAAAGCCTACGCTATTCAAAACTTTGCTAAAAGCTGTATGGAACCGAACATCTCGTGATATTCGTGAATTACCAAAGGCAACCAGAACACAGGAAGTTCGTGCAGACGCCCATGAAAGGAAATTCGCAAAAGCGCCTAAGTAAGATAAATGTACGCCGCACCTTAGTTGGGTAAAGTTAGATTATACAAGGTGTAATCTTTTGTTAACATAATTACAGACGGCAGACTGTATGGAAAAAACATAAGATATTATAAAGAGAAAAACAGTAATTCAAAAAGTCAATTTGAAAGTGAAAACAAAAATAATATCTTCTAGGTCTTTCACCAAGTACGCAAAATGATTATCACTAAATACTGTGATCAGAGTTCTTGCATTGTAATCTTGTATTTCATTGCACCAGATGGCCGATAGAATACTTATATACTTTTTTTTGTAAATACATACTTATATAATACTACAACACCCAGACCCGGAAGAAATATTTGTTGAACATACAAACATTTCTCCCGTAGGGGGAATCGAACCCGCGCCTCTTGCGTCTCAGCCGAGCACTCGCCCGCCACGCCACCGAGGTCGTCAACGACGCTACGAAAGTTATTTTTTTTCTATTCGACATTATGTTTTACTTAACACGGTTATGTAAACACAATAAGAAATATAGCTATTATATTCTTACCTACCTATAGCTGGGTAAATTTCTAAGGCGCAGGTGTATCATCGTTTTAATTTATTAAATTCATGCATGTATTTCTAAAACAAAGCTGCGGGTGGTAGGTTGTGTAAATAGCTTCTCTTTTGTAAAATACCTAAAGATCTTGAAGACAGAGAACGGGAAAGCTATCAACAAAAGACATAACGCCTGAGAAATAACAAGCATTAAACGTCTCGAGTTATGTGCAGTGCCTTTAAACATGTAGCTGTCTAGAGCCTTCAATGCAGAACACAGCACGGCAGCAACGGGTTAGGTAATGATAGCAATAGCGATATTTTTCGACGTAGACATGAACACTGACATAATTTTGACAGGCATCGTTTAACAGATGCATAACTCAGAAATAATATGGGTTTAAGATTTATTTTTATATCGAGTCTTAATCGCGTACCTATCTTTTTTTATTTTCCCGACGTTTCGAATGCATTGCAGCGATCGTGGTCACGAGAAACTTTAAAAACGTTAGCTAATCGCAAAAGCTAAACAAAAACTATCAATTGTCTGTCAACATTGTTGCTACAATATGTGCTAGAAATTTACAATAGAGACTTATTGAGTGACTTAGGTAAACATAGATATACATTTACATACAAACATAACACACACAAACAGTAGATACAGAACAAAAACAAAATGTTTTATAAAGTGTAAAGGAATTGACAATCATGTCAAGTTTCTGTGTTCTACAGCAGCAAAAGGGCCTCGAATGTGTCTTGCTACAAAAGGGTGGTTAGGCACTGGTATTATATCGACACCTTTAACGTATTTGGTTTTATTTGAGCAAATACCAATGCTTTAACATAACAAGTCCCTTGACACGAATTTTTAAAACGTTTACAAATATTTTGGTAGAAACGTTTAGAATTTGCGCGATCGCCGCAGAACTGTGTTGACAGATTTTCATCATAATTAAAAATAACAACAATGTTAGAAGTCTCCTGTTTTTGGAAATGACTGCTTCTGTAAATTACTATTTTACTTTTTATTTGAACATTCAGATGTAAAACATAAATTATTGTGCTTTGAAGTATTGCTAAATTTTATACATTAAACAGCCTGTATATAATAAAATTAAACTGTTTACGATAAAAGCTGCTCGAATCTTTAACAGAATTTCAAATTGCTATTGTGTTCTTCATAATTATTTAACAGATGAAGCCAATTAAGATGATCAATTGAGTTACTTAATTAGGTTCTGTTCAGGAAGTCCTCTGATCGTGAGGAAAAGCGGAAATTCGGCCATATTCTTTGATGTTTCAAGCAGTTCAAAGATAAAGAGCCACAACTTGAACCATAATGACAGGTGATTAGCCCATCATCCATTATAGATGGTCCATCATGTTGGAGGGAACGTTTTTGAATAAATTCAGTCATAAACGTACTGTACAAATAAAAATGTGTAATATGCCAATTACATGTGCAAAGCTATGGTACAATAACGCCTCAGCAAACGTGTAGGTATTGCAGTATGTGATTTCCACTACACGCTGTTACGTGTTTCTAAAGCGGGTTTGATTTGAGGTCAGGTGCATTCTGTAATTAGTGGAATGCCTGAGCTTGTGGGCTATGCTTGTCCTCATCTTTCAGTTATGTCCATCCAAAGGTTTCCTGGAAGAGAACGCTTTTATCGATAAGGCCAACCATTGTTATGCATATTTTTTTTCTAATTACATACATACATATTATCACGCCCGTATCCCTAACGGGGTGGGCAGAGCCACAAGTAAGCATAAGAAAGCTTGCAGACACTCCTGATCCAAAAGTCCCAGGATGGATATGGTGAACCATGGTGACAAGTGATCAGCCCATCGCCCATATCGATAGCAGCAAAGTAGATACAGCCATCTATATAATCGATGTGCGACAATTTAACGTGCGTGCCCTCCGAAGCATGAAAACGCTCAGCTCGTAATGCCACTTGCGGTCACCCATCCCAATTGTGACCGAGCACAACGTTGCTCAACTTCAACGATCCATCAAGAACGTCTAAGCAAGCTACGCCAAGAGCACTTCAATAATACTTACTGAAATAATTTAGTTTTATTTTTTATACTCTGAAAAAACTCCGACATAGAAGAAGACATCTGATATCCGTTTATGCTTTAGAAGTATTAATGAAGCTTTAAACTCGTGATCAAAAATAGCTTTCATTCCACCTAAAGTATCGAATAAACTAAGATAATAAACCTCCAGTGAAAAAATAATCAGTGATACGACAAGCAATACTAGTAAAATTAAAAAAATCCGTAGAACTTAGAGTCACCGACATAGCTCTTGGAATCAGCAAATTGAAATGGCAATGGGCCATTGACGAATAAACACACGGCAGCTTATATACCTCGAGGAACAAAAAAGGGAGATAAAATTATTAAAATGTCGGTCACGGACCTGGTAAAGCAATATAACAGCTCCCACCCGATGGACCGATGACTTTCATCCTGGAAGTGTTTTAGGGAAACCTATGACACACACTCAAAAACCAAAGCAAGCAACAAATTGAAGGCTTAAAAGTGCTACGCAAAAGCGTAGCACGGTCTACGGCGTAGAACCATAATTTAAAATTTTCATCTCATGTAACATGCATAGCCCAAAACATTATCTGCAACCCCTATCCGTGCCAAGATTACACCCTGTATATTTGCAGTCTTTATACAGGGTGAATTATTACTACTCTCAATATCTTACACTGAAATTTTAGACTACGCTGTTCGATCTATTATTAAATCCTTTAACTATTGAGATTATTGACAAAAACTATGTTTTTTTTATTGGGAATAATGGTTTGTTGGTGACAGACTTTTTTGTTCTACCCAAGGCTAGCTTTTTATCGTACTTATACTCAGAACAACATTTTCTTAATAGGTGGCATGAGAAATGTATAAAACCATAGCGACGAACACACATAAAGTATATTATTATTTAACTTTATTAATTTGATTTCATTGCTAACATACTTTTACAAGGTAAACGTTCCTAGATTCAACAACAGTTATATTCTTGTTTAAGAATCAAAGTCACGCATCTGTACTTATACGGAAAGTTGAATCGTATTTTAAGTTTACGAGCTCCACTTGTGCACCCTGTATAAACATACAACACACCCTGTATATTTGGCAAATAGCAGCCATAATACTGACAAATGCGATCACCATGTATAATTCCGTATTCCTAATTCGTAAGCCCAGAGCTCAGTCGACGTTTGTTATCAAATATCTGTCTCTATCGCACGCGTGCTACTTCGTCTAGAAAAGAAAAAGACAGGTATAGTTTATATAGATATTTACGATGCTTCGGCTAACAATGATCTGTGTGGGTTTCTTATCGGGATTAACTGAAGGATTTCAGAATGCGTGGGAATAAAAGATTCACAAAATATAGTCCAACTTTCGCATGATAAGGTAATCAGTACAAAGGCATTACATAGAATTTCGGGCGAAATTGTTATATTTTTCCCTCTAAGTATGAAATAAAATATCGTGCTAGTATATTTTTTGAGTAACATGAGATTGTTTCTATTGCCAAGTGTATTTGATAAATAAACAAAAGTTTACAATAATTTTGTAATTTTTTATTTAAAAATAAATAGAATAGTTGAGCCAATATGATGCTCTAAATAAAATATAAGCTTCTATTTACTATATCAGACGACCTCGGTGGCGTAGCGGGCCAGTGCTCGACTGAGACGCAAGAGGCGCGGGTTCGATTTTCACTGCGGGAGAAATGTTTGCATGTTCTGCAAATATTGGGACACATTCAAAACGCGCTGTAAAAGTATCTAAAACAACCAATGTAGATTTGCAAGAGCTCAAAAAACGATGAAGCGTGAAAAAATCGTTTGCATAGTCTCCTAAAGAGGTTGTATTGGAAATCGATCGTCAATTTCTACCTGAAGATGTCTTCAATGTGTCAAGTCCCACGACTCAATTTCGGAAAGTGTCGAAAGGGAAGCTGGATGTAGGTATATTGTCTTAAAAGGGTAGCTCGTTTGACTCACAAATTGGACAACAGAGGCAATCTCGATAGGTGCCGCCTAACTTAGTAATGCTGGGGATAAAAATATATAAAAAAAATATTTATTTTTTATTTCTTTAACCTTTTGTACACCGCCGTCTTTCTGCTCTGTTTTGTTTATCCTCTCCATTCAAAGGTTGCCTGGAAGAGATCGCTCTTAGCGATAACGCCGCCCATTGTACTGTTTTTGGTTGTTATTTTTTTAATTTACTTTCTGTGTTTTGTGTGCAATAAAGTGATTATTATTATTATTATAAAATTAGCTGTTGCCCGCGACTTCGCACGCGTTAGATTTCAAACCGAGTTTCAAGCCATTCGCGCCGCCCGTTAAAAAGCTCCCATACTAATTTTGACACCCATTTTAGCCCTTATTAAGGGTTGTTTTGAAAAATCCTGAAACATCTGTTCATTCGTTTTGTATTTATAGTAACCAAACCGAGTTTCAAGCTAATCGCACCACGCGCTAAAAAGTTCCATACAAACGTTTTTACCTCTTTTCACCCTTCTAGGTGATGAATTTCGAAAAATCCCGCCTTAGTGGGTGCTATTGCTATAAAAGGAAGCTACCTTCCAAGTTTCAGCTTATTGGCTTCAGCGAATTCGGCTCGACGATGATGAATCAGTCAGTCAGTCAAGTTAAACTCTTTTATATGTATAGGAGACAGATTTACCTAATAAGCATGCCTTTAAACGTACTGGAAGTAAATTAAGATTACAATTTCTATACCATATTACATTGCGAACCGTAATATGGTATAGAAGCGCTCAGCGCTCAGCTCGTAATGCCACTTGCGGTCACCCATCCCAATTGTGATTGTGCACAACGTTGCT